>OX465264.1:10261163-10870751 GCA_949987775.1 Aproaerema taeniolella
CCGTGGGGGCCACGCAATGGGCCCTCCTCGCCCGATCCACTTGTCTCCAAACCTTTCATTTAAATGTTGTCTCACAATGCTCGCGTAATGACATGGAGCGCCATCGTTTTGAAAAAACATGTTCCTCCGCGTTAATAGGTCTACATCTTCCAGTAAGTTGTGGAGTTCTTCTGTTAAAAATTCCAAATAGGACTCGTCGTTCAATCGGCTAGGTAGCTCGAACGGACCAATTAGCTGTCCGTTTATTATGCCCGACCACAAATTCACACTGAATTGTTCTTGGAAATTTGAGTCACGAGTCACGTGTGGATTTTCTATGTTCCAAGAGTGATAATTGTGAATGTTAAAAATACCACACCTTTTGAAGTGAGATTCATCGGTCCACAAGATACTTTTGAAAAAATCTTCATTTTCAGCTTGACGACGCAACATTTCTTGACAAAATGCCACTCTTCTTGGGTAATCTTCGGGCTTGAGCTGGTGCACTCTTTGAATATGGTATGGGTGAAAACCCTCTTTCTGGAGTATTCGATGTGCCTGTGACTTAGGGATTCCAGTTCGGTGTTCTATGGTCCTCACACTAACTGACGGATCTCTAACCACTTCTTCGAGCACGGATTCGACGGTATCAGGGTCGTGCATTTCACGTGGACGTCCGGGTCTTGTGCCTGGTTGACTCCCTTCCATGTAAAAATTATGGACTCTTAAAATCATGCGATGATCAGGCTAAGTCTCAGGCTGAGGTCCACCTCCATTTTGTACATACTCTTTGAACAGCCTGGCTGCTTCAGAAGCGTTCCCTCTTGCATAGCCATAATAATAATGCATAAGAGCATAATCTCGTGACGAAAAAGACATAGCTGAACTAATGAGCTCAAAAAGTCCGTTGAGAAAGATAAAGTCGTCGGATTCCGTATAACAAAACCAAATCGTAATCGCACTCAAAGTCCGTTGTAAAAGCCAAAGTAGTCGAAGTCCGTGTCACAAAACCAAATCGTAATCGCACTCGAAGTCCGTAAAGAAAGCAAAGTTCATCAAGAGATCACAAAAAAGGAGCTTATCGTACACAATATCGTAACACGCAAAGGCAGGCGAACGACTGGACGAACGCAGGCACTATCACACTTTTCAAATTAACACTTTGAAAAGGAATGGTTTTGTTTTTGAAGTTTTCTTTCAGCCAATTCTTAAAAGAAGGTTACCGACTATAAAGTTTTTATGTACAAAATTAAATTCTCTTTGGAGTTCTTTTTCGTTACCAGATAGCAAATTTTCAAGTTTTCCACCACTCTGTCTTTGAAGTCAGATTTTAGCAAAAGTAGACTGATAAGTACAACTTTTTTTAAATTATTATGGAAGCTTAGAGTCTGGCGCAGTTTTTAGATTAATTTAGGAGCCATGAAACTACCTATTAAGATTTTAAATTTAAAGTTGAAAATTTAAGACAATTCACTAAGCGTATTTTTTCACTTTGTACCAACATTTTTAAAACTTCCATCTAAGATACGAATACAAATGTTTTAAGCATTAAAGTACAATTCATTAAAATTGAGTTGCAAAAAAAATATCTCAAAAATGTCTTATACTTTTTTTTAATAATTTTTTAAGTTGTTTAGATCAATTATTCTCAAAATTTCAGTAAAAAAATCATAACTCGAAAACTATAAAAAATCGCGGAACATATATGGGGGTGTTTCGGATGCGCCAAGGGGTGTTCTATCTCAGGACTTCCGCTTGACACTATTTTCTGGGACACCCTGTTATATATATATATATATATATATTATATATACATCCCAATACTTATTTGGCGTCTCCCCAGTATGCATTGTTATGGCGTCCATCTCTTGCAGTCACATTGTCGTTATTAACTTTACGTATATAGCTATACTATTTTATTAAGTTTGTAATCATAGTTGATTTATGTTGAAAAACCAACTATTTGAATATATTACATTTTCATTGATACTCATACCTATTTGGAGTCGCTTTAGATTGATTGCGATTCGACTTCCTTGTATATTTTTAATTCGCTTTCGAATTTAACACCTCTTAGACTTCCTGCCTACTATACCCAAATGCGACGTTGCCAGATCGCTGGTAATAAAAATTTTGTTGATATGACATATGACGAAACTGGTACCTAACTGCGATGTGATTCGTCACTTAGGACTTAAATAATTTTGTGTCGGTAGATAAACAATAGTCGAAAGTGGCAGGGCAGGTCTTTGGAGAGCAAAGGTCTGCCAATGCCAATGTTAGCAGCTCATAAACGTCCCCACCGAGGGAATCGAGCTTACCGAAACTAGGGCGGTAGGCCTTAGTCAACTACTTCGGCGCAGTTAGTCGATTTCACACACTGACACGAAATAAATAAGTACTTGAATCACAGTGTTAGGTACGCGGCAGGGCTCGAACCCGAGTCACTAGAACAAGATTCCGTCTCTCAACGCCTGAGCAATTGAGGCTTATTATGCAACTAGCTGTGCCCGCGACTGCGTACGCCCGGTTTGTATGGAAAACACGCAGTGTCGAACATACTGAAAATGCTCCATGCGTTTTTTCCATACAAACTTGGGACTTACTCAATGTTAGAATTTATTCAATGAGTCTAGGTAACAATAAGAAACCCATTTTGTGCCCATACCCTACCTAAGTCAGGTAGCGTGATTATTTCTATCCTACGTTTGACTCCCGATAAGTAAAAAAAAACACTCAGTCGAATAGAAATGTCCCTTAAAAATCGATTGAAAAGCAATTGAAATACAATTTCCTTAATTCCTATCCCCTAAGTCAGGTGGCGTGATTGATTATTTGTATTGTCACTTTGAGTCTAGGTAACGCTCAGTCGAATAAAAAAAAATCCATCAAAATCGGATAAAAACAATCAAATTCAATTTTCTGTCTACCCCCTAAGTCAGGTGGCGTGATTATTTATATTGTCACTTTGAGTCTAGGTAACGCTCAGTCGAATAAAAAAGTTCCATTAAAATCGGTTAAAAAAACAATCAAATTAAATTTTCTGCCTACCCCTTAAGGGGGACTTAAGTCAGATGGCGTGATTATTTCTATCCTAAGTTTGAACCTAGGTAACATGTAGTCAAACAAAAAAGTCCTGTCCAGTGGTTTTGGCGTGATGTGGTAAGTGGTAACATACAGACAGAGTAGCAATTTTGAAAAATAAATTATTTTAAACTGATATAACTTTTTTATTTCTCAACCGATTGAAATAAAACAAACGTATTATAATAAGGGAAGTATAGAACAACATTAAGTGAAAACCGCATTTAAATCGGTTGTGCCGTTTCTGAGATTAGCGTGCACAAACACACAGACAAATAGATAAACAGACAAACAGAAATTCTAAAAATCATTGTTTTGGGTTCTATTGCGTTGACAAATGCCCCCAATAATAGTTTTTCTCATATATGAATAAAATTAAAAATACAAGATACACTATATTTATCAATATTCAATTTCTGTTTAGACTGGCACCCATTTGAACCCACATTCATATCTACTCACATTTGGCGTCGCCGTATATTTTAGCCATTCCCCCAACTTACACGTACAATTGGCGTCCATTCTGACATACTATGTTGCGTATCGCTATGAAACGTTGCATTTACCGTTTGTTTATACATTGAAATTATGTTGAATTACATGTTATGTCTACTTGTGCACTGCCAGCACTTTTGCCGCCCAGCCGAAAAAGCTTTTGTATTGTACTGATGAGTCCGACAGTCCGAGTACGACATGGATAGTGAGAACATCTAATCTGCGCTTGATCATTGGCAAAAAAAAGTTATATAGTTGGAAAATATGGAGTCTAATGAAGAGGGCTGCTGGGCTCCTTCTAATTCACTAAATGTCTCCAACAGATCTGAACAACTAGGTGAGTAATCTTAATTTTATACGTGTATTCTTTTAAAAAATCTAGCAACATGCATTTTTTGATCCCATGGTAAGTTGAAATCTCACTATATTCCTGAGAAATACAGAAATTATCTTTATCCTTACTTATCTTACTAATATAATAAATGCGAGAGTTGAGTTTGACTACGGATGTATGGATGTTTGTTATTCTTCTAATGGACCTTTTTTTGTTACCAAACCACTAGATTGTTTCCAAAAAATTATCCCTGAGTGAGATCCGTTTTAATCGACATACTTAATACGCGAGCAGCGGTCCCTCGGGTGAAATTCCAGTCGTTATGGGGAATAATCTAAAATTTCGCAAAAGTTGAAGTAGTATACTCAGTAACTATTAACACATTATGCTCATAAAAATATCTGTGAAACAAAACGACAAGCCCAAGAACATGGTTTGCTTATTTTTTCAACATTTAACAAATTCGGGTCTAAAAAACTTATTGAGGTAGTTGTATTCTTTAATAATAAGTCAGGACTTCGTAATTTTTACTGAACATATTCCTCAAACTATAAACTAGGACACGGTTTGCTCTGATTTTTGAATTTTTTATTTATTTTTTAAATCGCCAATTTGAATATCAATGGCGTTACGTACGAAATTTGAACAGCTCGAAATCGACTTGCGTATTTTACGTTGATTTTCGCCTTAATATTTCTATTTTTTTAATTTCATTCAGCAATCTTGCTAGTTCGCGCATTTTTCTAGAAGTGACACTAACGAAATGTTTTTCTCGATGTGCTCTAAGGTACTGTAAACCAAAAGCACAAATTAAACTATCTGATTTTGCTATCATAGACAATTTATCCGGTCTCATGTGTGGAAAAACCTCAAGTCGTAACTTTTCATTTACTTTATTGCTGCGCAATAAAAAATCTTGTGCATGAGCTTGAACGTTTGAAATGAGATTGTCGGAGTCACAGCATTTTTTGTGCTTCCACAGTTGTTTTCGCGAATAGAAACCGAAACATTTCGTACAAGGCAAATAGTCTTCACTTTTGGAAAAAGTACTTTTTTTCATTGGTTTAAATTCACTGTTTTGGCTATTTATAATAAAATTACCTTTTTTGCGCAAAGCCGTTAAGACTTCTTTACGGGTCTTACTATTTTTCGGATATGATAGAGCTCGTTGAACTTCCGTCTCTATTTGGTGATTTCTAAAGACATGTCGTGAAAAATTTAGAACTAAAGTCTCGCAAAAATAACAAAAATCTCTTTGGCGCTTCCTCTTCTTTTCATTTAGTTGATTTTCTTGATACTCATTTGAGCACAATTGCTTCTCTTCGTGTTTTTTCAAAATGATTTCATTGCTATCTTCGTCTTAAGCGACAACAGGTTCGGTTTCACAAGTTTCCTAAAACAAAAAATAATTTAAAACAAAGAATAAATATACTATTTAACTGCTTCTGTGGTCGCATGGTTCAAGAGATTAGGCTACAGACAGATCGCGATCACCGGACCACCGCCATCGCGCCAGACCGCGTCTGTGTGCGCTAGCTTTAAGTACTCTCACCAACTAACGTTATCCATAATCATAGTATGTACCTGGTTACTAATAATCACGACCAGTCTGGCGCAGCGGTTATACTACCCGCCTTCTGAGTCGAGGGTCGCGGGTTCGAATCCCGCCAAGGACAGATATTTGTGTTATGAATGGATGTTTATTACGTATTTATGTATGTTTATCCGTTGTCCTAGTACCCATAGCACAGGAATATAACCTAGTTTGGGACTAGGCAATTGGTGTGATTGTCCAAAGATATTATTATTATGTATGTAAAGTCAAACTCAATGAAATTCCTTGATTTTGGTATCTATCTCCTCGTTAAATGATAATATATGAAAAATGATGATCTCGTCAAGACTTACAATTTCTTCATACACACAAGTAGTCTAGGATTGATTGTTTCCGAGATATTAAAATAAAAACCCTGTATAGCGTACGTCCTATGTCCTTTCTAATACATCTAGAAATATGTGTACAAAGTTTCACGATAATCGGTTAAGTAGTTTTGGCATGAAAGCGTAACAAACAAACTTACATTTACATTTATGATATTAGTAGGGATTACACTTGTACAATACCGTTCTACTTTCGGAAATCGAATATCGTGACATAGTTTTCTTATCGTGAATCAAATGTAAATAGTCCGAGAGCTGGTGAAAGTTCGGAGTACATTCTAGAGGCAAGTTGAAACCTTATGGGATTCGTACTAGAAGACTACCTTAATCGTATAGTTTGAATCTGGCTAAAAAGTTGCAACCTTTTCCAAAATTACAGACGTTTTTATATAATATGTGCGTGTGCACAATCTGATTTAACTTTGTCCATTACATAAGGCATACAATTCGTGAAATTAAATTGCTTTTTATTCACTTGGAATAACCGTTACCTATTAGCCAAACTTAAACTATAAGATTTTGTTTTCGTCTAGTATCAATTCTACAAGGTTTCAACTGGCCCCAATGTACTCCGAATTTTCACTAGCTCTCGGGCTATAAACTCGTTGTGTAGCAAAAAGTCTAATAAGTTACAACAATTAGTCATTTTATATAGTATTTTTTTACTTACCATATTACCTAGTGTGTTCATAAGTTTTGAGACAAACTTTTTAATAAAAATAAATGAAAAATTGTACCTGGCAGCTGAGAATTTATTTTTCCAAATTTGAATTTGGAATGTTTTACGTCTGTCCGCTTGGTTTTTATTATTCATTGATATTATTTTTTTCAATATGGAGGGAACAAAAGAATTACGTGCGACTTGTATTTCGCTTCATTTGGCGGGAAAAAAACCAATGGAGATTTTTCGTGAAATTAAAAGTTTTGGAATCAGTCGTAACTTTGTGTATTACACTATAAAACGTTACAAGGATACAAAATCTTTACAAGATCGGCAAAGAAGTGGTCGACCGCGGTCTGTAAGGACGGCTGCGAATATCAAAATGGTAAGAGAGCGACTTCGCCGAAATCCATGCCGCACCCAGAAGAAACTTGCTCTACAGACTAACATATCGCGTATTTCAATCAACAGGATACTGAAATATGATCTCAAGGTAAAGGCGTACAGTCGTAGAAAAGTTCATTTCCTAAACGAACGCCTTCGCAAATTACGACGCGAACGTTGTCCAATGTTGCTTAAGAGGCACGATCCGAAAAAGATACTCTTCACAGATGAAAAAATCTTTACGGTGGAAGAAAAGTTTAACCGTCAAAACAATAAAGTTTATGCCAAAAGTAGCAAGGATGTTCCAGCTTCAGCACGGAATGTCTCGCGTGCCCATCACCCAGCTAGTGTGATGGTATGGTGGGGGGTCTCATATGAAGGTGTCACTCCGCTCCATTTTTGCCAACAAGGGGTCAAGAGCAAAGCAAAAAATTATCAAAGTGATATTTTGGAGACTGTCGTGAAGCCCCTGTCTGAGACCCTATTCAAGGGCAAGGAATGGATTTTCCAGCAAGACTCAGCGCCGTCCCATAAAGCAAAAACGACTCAAGCCTGGTTAAGGGAAAATGTACCGGGGTTCATCTCGGTGGAAGAATGGCCCCCTTCCAGTCCTGATCTCAACCCGCTTGACTATTCTTTGTGGACTGAGTTAGAGCTCAGGGCCTGCCGAAAGTCCCACCCAAACCTGGAATCCCTGAAGCGAGCCCTTGTCAGGGAAGCGAAGCGAATCCCTCTAGAAAAGATTCGTGCCGCGATTGATGAGTGGCCCGAACGTCTAAGGGCTTGCAGTAAGAATAGAGGTGGCCATTTCGAATAGTTATTACTTCTAATTTTTAGTCATAATCCGCTTATAATTTTCTACAAATTCTATAAATATATCTTCATTGTTTATTTTTTTATTAAAGTTTTATTTCGTCTCAAAACTTATGAACACACTAGGTATGATCTGTCTTGCTGGTAAGTGACGTCGCGTCATCAAAATCTGACTGATAATCGGATTCATCAGGGGTTTCTGGTACATAAAGATTATCGCTTGAATCGGAAATGTCAGCATCATTATCACTTTCCGGCACATTAAAAAATGTTCTTTGATTTTCCTCAGTAGTTACACAAATTTCATGACTGTTTGTAGTATTATTAATATCACACTTTTCGTTTGTTTCACAATTAATATCTCTATCAAAAAGAGCACCACTTATTGTACTGTCTGCAAGTCGATGTCCGGCGCTAACGTTAGTTATATTACTGGTTGAAGCTGCGTATTCTGCGTTTCCTTTGCCTCCAAATTGTTCCTAAAATATATGAATATCATATCATGTTATCACAATCATTAATGGAATAGGTACATACATACATACATACATAAAATCAGGCCTTTATCCCTCATGGCGTCGGCAGAGCAAAAACTACCTAAAAATAGGCCGTTCCGCCACGTCTGATAAAAATTTGAAGGTTAATACAGATGATGATTAAGTTTATTGGTATAAATTGGATGACCGCAAAAAATATTATAAAAGACAACATGGAAAGAATGAAATAAACGTTATAAATTAATGGTGTAAATACATACTTCAGATGTTTTTTGTATTTGCAACTTGTCTTTTAGACGCTGTAGAGATTGTTGTAGGTTTTCTTCATAATTCCTTTTAACATTTTTGTTTCTCGTGTTATACTTTCGTGTTATAGGTTCTTGATCTAAAATATAAAAAATGCATTAATGACAAGTTGACAAGATATTTTACCGGGATGATAACTGATAATTTACGGATTTGAAAAATGTCTGAGACCTAATAATAAATACCTAGTTTGCTTGATGGCAATATGCGCACTCATCTTCTGGATAGTGATCATACCGTGCAAAGGTACAGTTACTGCACCAAAACCAAGACGAAGAGAGTAAAATTTGTACATTTTGACCAAAGTTTAAATCAATGATCATATGTTGTGGTTGTGAAAGTAAAACATCAACAACAATACCACAATTTATACAGAACGTTTTTAAAATAAAATGTGGCGTATCCCACGGCCAAAGCACCTCATGATTTAACAATTGTTCATAATCCGATCGCGTTAAAAAATTATCTACGTCTAAAAAAATAACCATCCTGGGTTCACTTGTACCTATTAGCAATAACTGTACGTAAAGACAGTTGTCGTCTGACTGTTAACTGAACTAGAAATAAGACGAAACCTGCTTACAGGATGTGTAAACATGATCAAACAGACCGTACCGACCCTGGTATAATATTGCGATGGTAGCAACGCACCATTGTTTCATGGGCAAGATAAACTTATTTGTTCCTGTCCAGCAAACTACAAAACCAATTTTGATAAAATTTATTTGGCACTATTCTGTCTGCTTTTGTATACGGGGTGTAAGAGACAGCGTCCTGCAAACTGATAGGGGTTGCTTAGTCAACGAAACTGAACAACTACCACTAGGTTTTATTTTTTAGGAAATGAAAAAAAATTTGCTTTTCCATACAAATTGTCAGATCGAGGTGGTCATTTTGTATGGGAAAGTCATAAATTTTTTTCATCTCATGAAAGTTTTTTTTTTTATTTCCTGAAACAGAAATCGTAGTGGTAATTGTTCAGTTTCGTTGACTGAGCAAACCCTATCAGTTTGCAGGACGCTGTCTTTTACACCCAGTATAAAAAATGTTTGATCGTTTCTCAAAAAATTACGAAGTGGTGCCCATGAGTATGCGATAATCACGGCGATAACACATATAGAAAATAAATCCAACAAAATTGATAACGAATTAAATAGACAATCTTACCTTTTTGTCCTTTTTTCTTCGCGCACTTCATTTTCGACTATTGAAATTGAATAAAAAAAAACACATGCTTAGCAAGTAATCTTATCCGTCCGCCAGTATTATGTATTTATTATCTTGCACAAGATAATTTAATAAATTTTCTTGTGCATGATAATACATAATACTGACGGACGGAGAGTATTACGTCGAACGGTGTGAAGGAGTGTCGACTGTATACTGAAAGAGTTAAATCAAATCAAATCAAGTATTCCAATTCGTACAAGACAAACTTCACTGTGTCCACAGGCCAGGAAGTAGATAAGCCGAATTCTTGTTAGTAATAACAGTCAACATTACATTGTTTCCAAACGTATATTTCGCGCAACTACAGCGCTACTCCACTCCAACGGAATCATCAAGAACAGCAAATAACGGAATCAGGAAACACAAATTCATAGAGACTGGTTTCAATATGACGTCCTATTTTTTTTTTATATTTAATTCTTGTGGTACTTTAGGCCAAGAGGAGTGCTGTGGCGATGAAAATCGATCTGACGTCCGTATATGTGGGACGCCAAAAGCAGGTGGACGCCATTTTAAATGCATTTATGTCTGAATCGGACGTCGAAACGGTTCCATTTCGAGCCTCTACAGCAGTATAATGTCTTAATTCGAACTCTGGAGAACAGAACCCGACGTTTAAAATGCTATCGGCAGGGAAGTGTAATCGCTGCGTTAAAACTTAAGTTCGGTGGTAGAACGGCAACGTCGCATGCGGACGTCAAAAAAGCTTAGTGATGCACGAAAATGTATATGAGTGCGACATCGGCGCCACTCTGCCTACGCGGGATCATGGAGAACTTGTCGAAATATAATTATAGACCAACTAGCCCTTTCCACCCGGCCGAGAAAAGTTTCGAATTTCGTAAAAAAAACACATGGAGCCAATTTATGATACCTAATGGGCTCTAGGAAAAATAAGTAAAAAAATCGGAAAAGCACAGTTTCCCGGAAAATAACATGCACGATCGTGCATTTCAGGAATAAGTTGCTATATGCATGATCTTGCATGTTCGAAAACTTGAAGGAATTATAAAACAGTTTTATCATAGAATCAACATTTATTAGCAAAAATCAACATCAATTATCAAGAACCAACATTTATTTAGTATTATAAGTCTTAATTTTTTTAATCATCCTCATCAGTTACTACAGTTTTCATCAACTTATGTCTAATTAGGAACATTTTAGGAAAATCACTATCAAAATACTTAGGTCTACTTAGTATGATAATCTTTGAAGCAGTTTTGGTTGCGTGCGATGCAAAGATATGTGTTGCATTTGATGCAACGTATCTTTGTACGGCTTTTGCAAGTCTCATTTTGATAGAATCTTGGCGATTTCAAGTCATCTGACATTGGTAGATGGTCGTAACCATCATAGCGCAATGTGGTTGCTGGTTTGATAGCCTTGCGGTGCTTTTTTGGTGCAACAATCTCTAGGATATCATCATCACCAGATTCGCGACGTCTCTTGTCAGGTGTCTTTGTCAGAACATCTCCTATTTCCAGACGGAAATCCAGCAGGTCCATGGTATTTTTTCGAGGCAGATTGTTGGCTTGACAGTCAATTATGTACGCCCGCCAAGAATTCACCAAGGCGAGATCGCAGAAGTGTATCAGAACTTTGAGAGTCCATTTATTTGTCTTTATGAACGTGCGATAATACTCCATTTGTTGGTCAAGCACATCCACTCCGCCCATGTGCTTGTTATAGTTCTGAATCACTTTTGGGGCGGGTATATCCACGTACTTCCTGGTTTTCTTGTCCCATCTCTTTACGGCATCATTGGTGAAGTTGCCTGTGCAGTTGGATGCTATGAGCACCGATTTGCTGTCTTTCCATTTCACAATAACAGCAGACTTCCTCACCATGTGCTGGCTCTCACCTCGGGCCATCTCAGTATCCTTTTTAAATTTTAGGTTTGCTCTTTCGGGGACCCTGTTTACCATTATGGTTCCAGTGCTGTGAATGTTACGATTGTCCAATTCGTCGACCAGAGGAATCGTAGTGAAGTACCTGTCATGATACAGGCAGCTGCCTGGGGGAATACTCCTGGTAAGGTGCAGCACAACCGAAGGCCCCAAGCCAAGTGATGTTTCTTCGAACATAGTTTTAGCACCTTTGTAGATTTCAAAATCCAACATGAGACCTCCGCTTGTAGTTAAAACAAAGTTTTTGAGTCCTACGGGACGGGGCTTATTTTTTACCACTTGGCGCAGGGCACATCTTCCTGTGAATGGTATCATCTGCTCGTCGAGTGAAAAATAACCAGGGACTCTTTCTTGCTTCTGACAACCTTGTCGCACTTGGTCTATCATCGGCTGCACCTTCCAAAGACTGTTCGGAGTTTCATCGGGTGGCTGAGTATCAGAATCAACGACATGAAGAGCATTACGTAATTGTATGAAACGATCTCTACTCATTGTGTCGGCTATCTTTCCCAACGAGAAACCTGATCGCCAGTACATTGGAAGTCGTGGATATGAAATACAGTCCATGATTACATGAACCCCGATCAATTTCATTATCTCAGTCTTGTTCGTTTTCAGCTCTCTTTCAGTCTTTCGAAGGAAGTAGTTATTGGTGCATACACTGACATGCTCAAAGAACTGATCGTCAAAGTATTCCATGTAGTAATCCATGGGATCTCGAACTGGCCTAACAGGAGCGTCCTCATAATCATGTGGCTTGTCTTGGAAAGACACCGCTTTCCAAGTGTCAGGGCGAGAAGACTGAGGCTCGGATCTAGGAGAAGCAGCTGGACTACTTTCTTGAGCTGAATCATCTGCTACAGCCACATTTCTAGATTGCCTTAGTTGTATAGATACCAATCTGGAAGATGACTTGCGCCTGGATGAGCTTGAGGAACTAGGTCCAGGTTGTGCAGCTACAGCATTGGTGGATCTTGTCGATTTGGGTCCGGAAGACCTGGATCTAGCGACAGAAGGTGGGCCCGATGGAGAAGAAGGTCCCGGTCGAGATTCTTCACGAAGACTAGCAGACGTGGGTCTTTTTTATTTGTGGAAGTCCTAGTTACCTTTGCAGATGGCCTGACGCTAAAGACGGGGCTTGAATTGCACCTGGGTTCCATTTCAATAGTTGAGTCAGGGATCCCCTCTTTGTCAGCCTCATCATCATCTTCGTCACAGCCATCATCCATCCTTTCGAAGAAAGAGGGATCGAATTGGGGATCGTCGCAATCCAAATCAGCAAATTCTTCAATTTCTGAGTCATTTCCTTCGCCTAAAGTCTCCAAAACATTCGAAATCTGGTCGTCGTTCAAGGTGATGCCTAAAAACAAAAATTAAAGTAGAAAAAAAAACATAAAACAACTTAAATTGGAGGAAACAAACCAAATAACAGAACCACACACTTTCAATCTATACCTCCGGCCAACAACCGAAGGCACACGAATGTGCATGTTTAAATTTCGGCCCTAGCCATTGCTTACTACTGCATGCTTTTATCGTACAGCCATTTTATTTTATTAGATAAGATCTTTGTCTATGCGAAAAGCCAAAAATAATGCCTATTTACCATAAAAAAACAAATAGTAAAAAATACTTACGCGAGGCGCGATTCCCACCGAAAAACGCAGCCATCTTTGAACGAACGCTGTGGTCGACTGGTCGGTCACGAGGTCATGTACTATCTTTTTTACGTAGGTACATAACATGCACGTTCGATCGACGTCGGTTGCGTCGCGGAAAACCTGTTGGTGCGTGCTCAGGATTTTTTCTAAGTCAGATGCACGATTGATTCAGCTCGGGTGGAAAGGGCTAGAAGCAAAGTGGCGTCCGAAACATTTTTCTGATTTTATTCCTAGGGTAAAAGGGGCGTAAGTAACAGTCTTTGCGATGTGATTCCGATTCTGCGTCCGCATATCGGACGCCAAAAGCAGGTGGACGCCACTTTAAACGCACTTAAGCCAACATGGGACGCCAAATAGGTTGCGGAATATATATATATATATATATAATCGCTGTAAAGTAGGTATCTCTAAGTATTATTTTCACGGTGAATGGTCCAGAATAACACCGCCCCAACCCTTTCCATGATTGTCGTAAGAAACAACATTTGAAACGTAAATGAGAAAAAAAAAAACTTACACGACGAGGGGCTGATCCACATGAATCCTACCCCCTGGTGTTCTTACGACGGGAACCTCGCCACCTACCCGGAGGCTGCCTCCAGGCGTGCAGGTGACGGACTGGGCCCTTGAAATATACCAAAGTGTCAATTCATAATTATTACTTAGCAATAAATTAAATTTTATTATATAATTATTTATAATTATTTTATTAATTAGCGCGGGTATCGCAATACATTGCATAGAACCAAAGTAGGTAGCTACTATACAATTATTTTACAATTTGCCGTACGGCAGTTTGTAAAATGACGGCGGCATTTTGTAAAACTAGAATTCACTCACTTGCTCCTTTTTGGAGACAACTCCACCACTGGCTCCTCTCTTGCCTCCAACGCCAGGCTCATCATAAGAGCCCGGCGGGCGGCTGATGGCCGCTGTGAAATGATGGTTCCGCGGCGTCGCGGACCGAGACCGCGACCGCGAACCGCTCCTTGCAAGGCTAAAATAATATAAAAATATTATAAAATCCCTAAATCTTTATTTTTTGCGTAAATGGCTACTTCTTATTTTTATTATGATTTATTTTGAAAATTAAAAGAAATATATTATTAAATTAATTATATTTTAATAAGAATTAATGAGAAAATATAAGAAAACCCTATAAAACACTCAGCAACTACAAACTGGTAAGATTCCTAGGTTGAATACTTCGAAAAATGTAACACTTTTCTTGCCCACTGTACCATCACAATGGCGGGTGTCATTTTCCTTCACCTATTTTTGTTTGAAGTCCCTAGACACTTGAAAACGTATCAAAATACGATTCTGTTTATAATAACTTGTAGTTAGATAACCAAAGAACAAATTATAAGGTCAGTGGGTCGTCTTAGTGGCAAATAATAATTGCTAACACAACCA
This sequence comes from Aproaerema taeniolella, assembly GCA_949987775.1. NCBI lineage: Eukaryota > Metazoa > Arthropoda > Insecta > Lepidoptera > Gelechiidae > Aproaerema > Aproaerema taeniolella. Next base: position 10,275,875 of record OX465264.1, read on the forward strand.
AAACAGATAACAAACTTCAATTTGAACCGCCATCAACATCACTCTGCAAAAGTTTTTGACTTTTTTCACCAGTATTTTTATTTATTTTCTTAAAACTAACACTTACAACACATTCTTTGATTGATTCTCAGTAATTTGATATATTTATCTATAAGAAACACTCACTGCTTCCTCCTTGAAAACATTTTTTAAAAACAAAAACACCACACTTGATTAACGCAAACGGAAAAATGGCTGACACTTGATTTTTTCCTTGACGACGTTTTTTTTTATAAATTTTTTTTAAATAGTTGCGTTCACATATAGTAATAAGCAAAAAACCGACAAACAGCCGATGAAACGAACTTCCTTTTGTATACAATAGAACATATGAGAACGCCATTCAATCAAATGAAAAAATAAATTCTGACCATAGAGCGAATTTGTACTAACGCAGTACACCAAGCGCGTCGCGCGCTCAAAAAGAGTGTACTAACGTCGTACACAAATCGCGAGACGGGTTACTGTTCTACTCTTCTGGCACGTTCACTTGTTACTCGATATAACTTTTTGCGCAAAGTTTCTATCTTTCTCTGCTGTTTTTCACTTTTAATTCTCATGCTGAAGTAAGCTTTCTTCCACCGTTTCAAAAGAATGAAGTGTTTATTAAAACTCCAGTCACTTTTTTGTTTTTCTGCTATTTGAGCTTTATCATTGTTTGTTTCTAAACTTTTATTTTTTTGGTTTCTCTTCTGTTCTTTCCACTTATTTCTTACTTTTACTTTTTCTTCGTCAGTCATTTCTGATTATTCTTACTCTGTATTCGTTCGAGATCTTCTTTTTTTGTATTGTTCGTATCTCACTGGATCATTTTTTAATTTTTCTCTGTTTCTTTTCATTTTTTCTGCTGCTGATAATGGCATCTACGAATAAAGAAAAAACAAAACATTGAAAATAAGAACATCTGTTATAAAATAGTAATAAATATTTATTTAACCGAGGCATATCCACGTAGGTATCAATATGATCTAAAATACTTTTTTTTATTATTAATTAAAAATAGTTACATCGTTTTTACATCTCTATATATTTCACGTGAAATCAAAACAAAACAACAATAAAGAACTTAGTTCTAAATTCAAATTCTGATAAACGACTAATCTAATAATTCATGTACATGGAAATGAGCATTCGTTTGTATTCGGAAATGCGATGATTGCCGATGTGCATTACTTACGGCCGTTTACTGTACTCATAAAATTTTATCGGATATTTTCTGTATTTTTCGTATAAAGTACGGAATTCCCCATACTTGTAGCGCTCTCTATTTACTTCGGGCACTCCTTCCCTCAAATTAAAAATATCGTATTTAAAATACGAACTGCTCTCGAGACAAACACGAGCCACTTTGGACAGCGCCATGCCTGGATACGTCCACTAGGTCGCGGCCGCGAAACGCTACTGAGCTGTACGTGGCATGGCCAACGCTCCACCGCGCCGCAAACTTCACCGCCCGCCGCTAAGGCCATGTTCGTGGCCAGGCCGTAATAGGGCATGGTGTATTCTATGTATGTGGAGCTTATGTTCTCTAATGCTTTCCGGTCTAGTTTTGTTTTTAATTCAATAGATTTCAAAATTTTAGAACTTGCTCCATTTTTTCATTTTGTTTGGGATTGAAGTTGTCATTTTCATTCGACAAAAAATTTTGGAGTAAACATGACGAATTTCTCTGTGTAAATATCCTGTTTTTATTGGAATTATGTGGTGCATATATTACTAACGACGGTCAATATTTATTTATCTTAAAAAGGACATAATTATTTCTTTCGGTATAAAAAGTAGAAGTTTATTTGATTATCAAAATTTTCAGTGCTTTTAATTACGACCTAATAAAAGGCTGGGCTGAAGTACTTCGTAGAGAAGTCCCATAGATGATCACCCAAGTTACGTTCGCCCCAAACCTGAGCCAGCCACAATTCCGTTGCGGATATTCCGGCGGCCCCAAGAAGACCATTTAGCTACAGTAGGGGACACAAGAGCGTACGGGGTAAAAATCAAAACGGTGTACGAGGGGAAGGGGAGGGTGATACCATTGTATGCAGTGGAGAAACGACTTTAATACATAGTAGACTCGGGAGAAGTATGACTGTTGGAGGAGTTCTAGGTTTTGCTATGTGACAATGAGTCCTCGATTCAAGCTCCTAACCTGAGGTCCCTGCGAATGCAGGCGTAAAAACTCTTTACTGTTCACCTGTAAGTTTGCCTTGATTGTAGGTAGCAATGTCCATATCAGCAAATTGCTACATTAGAGCAACGGACCGTGACAGCGATAACGCCGTTATCGCTGAAGTTGAACGATATTTGGTAAGTTTTTTCTGATTCAAATAGCTTATCGGGCTCAATTAACCGATATTATCCAGTCGGTGGAATTTATTAAATTATTTATAGTTCGGGAAATAAAACCATTGTCCGATAAGGTTTGACGTCATACCTACGGTAAACCACAGCTACACCTATCAACGTATTGAAGTGTTCATTACCTAACGATGGTGTGAATGGATGTTTCAATATAAACTCAAGTCTCTCGAGTTTGCTTCGTAAACTTTTCTGAGGACATGAGTGCACGCTGCAACGCTCACGAGTTCACGACTACGTTTTGCAACGGGAAGAAATTACGAATAGAGTATAACTTTGATCCGTCAAGAGTAAAAGAAGAACGGGTTCTCGTCAATGTAAACTGTTTGTTACCTGTATTCGGAGGCATCGTCATGCCAGCGGTAGAAGAATTTAAAAGCCTTAGAAACTTAAAAGACTTTGTAAGAATGCACGTTTATGTAAATATGTGTTCGAATTATGAATACGCCTCTTGCCCATGCCATCTGAAAAACGTTGACCGTCACGATAATTATGAACCGTTCCGACACCAATTGACGGATACGTGCAATTATCGCCACTTGCATCATTACTGCTTCCAACATGTTTTACATTGGTTGACCTTCATCATTGATTTTTGTATTCCGCTCCAGCAAGCGGGAGAGTCTATGGATGACGACGGCATCGAGGGCTACTTGCGTTTCCTCGGTCACGAAGTTTCTTTTGAAGGCCCAGATGTGGTGCATCTTGGAGATTCACTAATTCTCAGAACCGCTAGACCGTCTAGACATTGATGCTGCAATTAGGTTTCTAGCAGTGGAATCAATACATATAAATGATTTGCATTGTCTTTGGAGAACGCTGACACAAAATCGTATGTAGAATAAATTGTATGCAGGTGACCTATTTGTATGGCCTGGTAAAGCGAAGTTCCACTGTAGGTTAATTCAGAGGCATAATTAATTACGCTGGTTCTCTCACCACGTTGCTGAGGTTAAAATAAGGTGTTTATCAATCATTATTACACGAATGCAGCAGCTGATGACAGTTTGAACTGATAAAAGATTGACACCCTGGGGCACGTCGATAAGCGATAAGAAGACTGAGTCATAATATGGTTGCATGGAGTGAATATTTAATTGCAACACCGGTTGCAGTAAGATCATTGTGTTGACTCAAGCGATCCAGTTCGGACACGTCCAGGGTACAATTGCAGTGTCCAGTTTGACATATAAGACGCGCGTCATTCTCTTGGAGCGTGATGGATTCTCAAGACAGTGTTCAAGCTGCACTAGCTCAAGATACATCACCACGACCGGTAACTACGGAAGATATTGTTTTACCGCTAGATATTATTCTCCACATGGCGGAATACTTGACATTCGATGATTTTCGAAATTTCATCCGGTCTCTTTGGCCCAGCAACGACGAAAATCACGTGGTTCGAGCGAAACTATGGCATCTATCTACTCACAGATACACCATAAGATTCATCAACGGAAAAGAATTGGAGATCGAGTACAACTTTGATCGGTCAAGACTCACGGAAGACCGCATTCTTCTCAACGTAAACGGCTTGCTACCCGTATTCGGCGGGGTCGTCTCGGCAGCATTAGATGAGTTTACAAACATACCGAAATTATCCGAATATGTCGGAATGCATGATCACTTGAATGTGTGTTCGAAACGTCAACATACGTCATGTCCCTGTCACCGCGGAAACATTGAGACTGTGGATGATGAAACATTCGTGGGGCCTCTAGTGGAGACATGCAAATACCATCACTTCCATCACTTCTGTTCAGCACACGTCAGTTACTGGTTGAAATATTTCTTGCATTCTTCCATTATGCGCCGGGAAGGCTGCTGGTATTCCGCAGAGACTGCCTCTGAAAGTTTTGTACTCTTCCCAGACAACATGGTTTGCTTTCGTGACTTGGACAGGCAGCTGCACAATCTACTCCTGAATCCAATGCTTTAGAACATGATGTAAAGGTTTGAGCTATTAGAGCAACACAATTCATGTAAACTGCTTATAGATTGTAATAAATTGTAGTTCCTAACGTGTGTAGTTTTGTCCACGGACCTATTCCTGGTGAATCACAGAGAGTGTAAAACTTTAGTAGATAAGGAGCAAGACTCAAGCTCTACACGTAATCATTAGGAATTCATGGTCTAAAATATTGTCTTCGCTTTGAGAATAGCAACAGCTCACTCATGATGACGTTACCAACTAAATTTCTTCTTCTACCTGTCGATATTCATCTTCGTTACGGGAACAGTACGTGATTTCCATAGCTGCACGATAGGATAAGTTGCACCAACCATCCAATTGCTTATGAACACTCTATCAATATCAGTACGTTGCCTCCAGCTCTTTATGGAGCACACCAGGACGAGCAACGGCATAATGCAATGAGATGCGACAATTGTTGTTGCTGGCTTAGTCACGTACTCTAGCCACCTGATGTAGCAGCACAATCATGAGCGGAACTGTGCATATCATTACAGTCCTGATGAATAACAGTTTTATCTCACAGCGATTTCTAACTCTAGCATTGTGGCACAGTCCATGCTTAAGTAGCAGAACCACTAACGGACATGTCATCCTAGTGCCATCAGCTTTTCCGCCCGCACCAACAAAGCTAGTTTTGAACAGACATATAGGGGCAGGTGATAAAAATTTGCCATCTATGATGGAGAGCGTCAATTCTGTTTCCAGATCACGCGCGTAGTCCATCTCGAAAGTATCGCTAAACGATGGGGTGTCCTGGATTGCCAATTGGAGAACGGGTCAATTTTGAGCCGTACTCGAAATTCAATTGTCCGTAAACATAATCGAGTCATTCGATGTCATATCACGCATTCATATGAACAGACGGAATTGACGATGATAAACAGGCGTGGGAGGGCTGAACTCATTGAATAACAAATGAGGTAGGATATTTGAAATTCGACATTCCAAGTCTTGTCGGATGGCGCTAGTCCATATGTTCAGTTAGTTTTCAACTGCGTAACTGATACGACGTTTCCGGCTTTGTGCGATATTAGATACCAAATAGGAGTAAACAAAGTGCGGATTTCGCAATATGAGTGAATCACGAGGACTTGTAGATCCAGAATTACCAGAGATCTCTGTACCTATGGATATTATTCTTCACATGGGTAATTATTTGAATTTTGTAGACTATCGAAGTTTTGTCCGATCCATTTGGCCTGATGACCAGCAAAGCAACATCGTTCTGATAAAATTGTGGCACTTATCTACCCACAAGTTCCAAGCCACCTTCTTGAATGGGAAGCGACTGGATGTCGAGTACAACTTTGACCCAGAGAGGATGGAAGAAGACCGGATCCTTATCAACATGGATTCCCTACGACCGGTTTTCGGTGGAAAATCACCGCCAGTGCGATACCAATTCACAAGTATATTCGATCTTTACGAATTTGTCAAGGATGTTCAGCTGGATGTATGTTCGGACCATCGATATGCCGCCTGTTCATGGCACCTACAGCACGCCGGAGAAGAGTTCTACGGAGTCTTCGTGAAGCCGGTGGTGGACGAGTGTGAAAACAACCATTTCCATCACTGCTGTTGGGAGCACATGCAATCGTGGTTGATGAATTACCTCTATACTTCGATCCTGTTGAAGGAATCAAAAGAGCTCTTTGAGCAAGAGATCGCTGACCAGTACGCTTTTTTTCCAGAAGACATTGCCTATTTTCAAACCGGCAAACGTGCTACTCCTGAACTTCTCCTCAAGTGTGCACACGAAATTGACATGGCTATTTATGAGGATGAAGGCGCGGTCGATTATATACGCAAACCGAATAACAAACTTGCCAGTTGATTGTCATACTTACGACACATAGGAATAAAGTTCAATGTAGACTGTACTGTGTATAATTATTCTGTAAGAAACACGTGTACTCATCATTTTAACAACTTTGTTTGTGTACATTCCTCGTACCTGGGCGTGGCTTCGGGTTTTAACTTGATGGAAAATCGAAGCTATAAAAAGGTACAATAAATATTTACCTTTTTGCGAACGTATGTACACAAACACATTCACGCCCGACTATAGATAGATATGTTGAACGATGTTTGTCAATATGTACATTTGTATATGTTGACTATATATACATTTGTATATATTGACAGACGTCGTTCAACAGAGCTTTCACCTTAGGAAATCCTTAGGTGTGACAAACACTCAATCATCTGTGATGTACGTAGGCACTTCTAGGTAGCCTATAGCTACTACCTAATGATGACGTCATAGCGTCTACCCACCATATGCTCCCGTGAGTTTCCAATGCTATAATCAGAAAAGTTCAGTTTCGAGACCTAAGTAATTGCAAACAAGTAATCTCAGTTGATCCGTACGGTCAAGCGGATTTGATAAGCGGATCAATGTGGTTCACGTCGTTCTTCGGCCAAAGTGCTTGTAAGAAGTTCCGATAATCCGGAAACTCCAGAGACTTTCCTATTTTGAAAATTATTTCCAATGGTAGATGAATCTGTTCCGATGTGAAGGGCAGTGGCGGTGGTAGCGCTGCGATATCTTGCTTGTCCAGTACCACTTCATTTTCATTTCTGGAAATCGTTTCCATTTTTGTTCCAGTATAAACCTCCAACCAGCACTTACACACTTAGTCACTGTTAGACCAGAACTATGACTACTGTCAACTACTGAAGCACATCAGTGGATGATAAATCTTGTACGTTCGCCCCTTGAACATAATTTATGTACGTTAGTATGGTTAAAAAAGCTGCAGCAGTTTCTTCATCGCAACATTTCCCTGTTTCCCGAATCAGCACCGAAGTAGCCAAGAAAAACTTCAACCAGTCTGCAAGGTGTTCTGAACAGTAATGGTGGAAATGACCATTTTCGCAATCGCCTACTTCAGGTTTTACAAACGGTCCAGACATCATCAGGTCCTCATCGTTTTGGAGATGACATTTACACGAGGCGTATTGGTGATCTGAACATGCGTCCACGTGGACAGATGTTCTGGCAAAGTTAACCAAGTTCGATATCGATGTGGAGGGAGGGAGAACTCCATGGAACAGCGGTAACATATCATTCACGTTGATGAGGATCCGTTCACCTTCTTCTCTGAACGGATCGAAGTTGTACTCTACTCGTAATTTCTTCCCGTTGGAAAACGTAGTCGTGAACTCGTGAGTTGTTAGCTACCACAACCTCTGCGGATCAATGTGGTTCACGTCGTTCTTCGGCCAAAGTGCTTGTAAGAAGTTCCGATAATCCGGAAACTCCAGAGACTTTCCTATTTCGAAAATTATTTCCAATGGTAGATGAATCTGTTCCGATGTGAAGGGCAGCGGCGGTGGTAGCGCTGCGATATCTTGCTTGTCCAGTACCACTTCATTTTCATTTCTGGAAATCGTTTCCATTTTTGTTCCAGTATAAACCTCCAACCAGCACTTACACACTTAGTCACTGTTAGACCAGAACTATGACTACTGTCAACTACTGAAGCACATCAGTGGATGATAAATCTTGTACGTTCGCCCCTTGAACATAATTTATGTACGTTAGTATGGTTAAAAAAGCTGCAGCAGTTTCTTCATCGCAACATTTCCCTGTTTCCCGAATCAGCACCGAAGTAGCCAAGAAAAACTTCAACCAGTCTGCAAGGTGTTCTGAACAGTAATGGTGGAAATGACCATTTTCGCAATCGCCTACTTCAGGTTTTACAAACGGTCCAGACATCATCAGGTCCTCATCGTTTTGGAGATGACATTTACACGAGGCGTATTGGTGATCTGAACATGCGTCCACGTGGACAGATGTTCTGGCAAAGTTAACCAAGTTCGATATCGATGTGAATTCACCCACGTCTGGAGGGAGAACTCCATGGAACAGCGGTAACATATCATTCACGTTGATGAGGATCCGTTCACCTTCTTCTCTGAACGGATCGAAGTTGTACTCTACTCGTAATTTCTTCCCGTTGCAAAACGTAGTCGTGAACTCGTGAGTTGTTAGCTTCCACAACCTCTGCGGATCAATGTGGTTCACGTCGTTCTTCGGCCAAAGTGCTTGTAAGAAGTTCCGATAATCCGGAAACTCCAGAGACTTTCCTATTTTGAAAATTATTTCCAATGGTAGATGAATCTGTTCCGATGTGAAGGGCAGTGGCGGTGGTAGCGCTGTGATATCTTGCTTGTCCAGTACCACTTCATTTTCATTTCTGGAAATCGTTTCCATTTTTGTTCCAGTATAAACCTCCAACCAGCACTTACACACTTAGTCACTGTTAGACCAGAACTATGACTACTGTCAACTACTGAAGCACATCAGTGGATGATAAATCTTGTACGTTCGCCCCTTGAACATAATTTATGTACGTTAGTATGGTTAAAAAAGCTGCAGCAGTTTCTTCATCGCAACATTTCCCTGTTTCCCGAATCAGCACCGAAGTAGCCAAGAAAAACTTCAACCAGTCTGCAAGGTGTTCTGAACAGTAATGGTGGAAATGGCCATTTTCGCAATCGCCTACTTCAGGTTTTACAAACGGTCCAGACATCATCAGGTCCTCATCGTTTTGGAGATGACATTTACACGAGGCGTATTGGTGATCTGAACATGCGTCCACGTGGACAGATGTTCTGGCAAAGTTAACCAAGTTCGATATCGATGTGAATTCACCCACGTCTGGAGGGAGAACTCCATGGAACAGCGGTAACATATCATTCACGTTGATGAGGATCCGTTCACCTTCTTCTCTGAACGGATCGAAGTTGTACTCTACTTGTAATTTCTTCCCGTTGCAAAACGTAGTCGTGAACTCGTGAGTTGTTAGCTACCACAACCTCTGCGGATCAATGTGGTTCACGTCGTTCTTCGGCCAAAGTGCTTGTAAGAAGTTCCGATAATCCGGAAACTCCAGAGACTTTCCTATTTTGAAAATTATTTCCAATGGTAGATGAATCTGTTCCGATGTGAAGGGCAGTGGCGGTGGTAGCGCTGCGATATCTTGCTTGTCCAGTACCACTTCATTTTCATTTCTGGAAATCGTTTCCATTTTTGTTCCAGTATAAACCTCCAACCAGCACTTACACACTTAGTCACTGTTAGACCAGAACTATGACTACTGTCAACTACTGAAGCACATCAGTGGATGATAAATCTTGTACGTTCGCCCCTTGAACATAATTTATGTACGTTAGTATGGTTAAAAAAGCTGCAGCAGTTTCTTCATCGCAACATTTCCCTGTTTCCCGAATCAGCACCGAAGTAGCCAAGAAAAACTTCAACCAGTCTGCAAGGTGTTCTGAACAGTAATGGTGGAAATGACCATTTTCGCAATCGCCTACTTCAGGTTTTACAAACGGTCCAGACATCATCAGGTCCTCATCGTTTTGGAGATGACATTTACACGAGGCGTATTGGTGATCTGAACATGCGTCCACGTGGACAGATGTTCTGGCAAAGTTAACCAAGTTCGATATCGATGTGGAGGGAGGGAGAACTCCATGGAACAGCGGTAACATATCATTCACGTTGATGAGGATCCGTTCACCTTCTTCTCTGAACGGATCGAAGTTGTACTCTACTCGTAATTTCTTCCCGTTGCATAACGTAGTCGTGAACTCGTGAGTTGTTAGCTTCCACAACCTCTGCGGATCAATGTGGTTCACGTCGTTCTTCGGCCAAAGTGCTTGTAAGAAGTTCCGATAATCCGGAAACTCCAGAGACTTTCCTATTTTGAAAATTATTTCCAATGGTAGATGAATCTGTTCCGATGTGAAGGGCAGTGGCGGTGGTAGCGCTGCAATATCTTGCTTGTCCAGTACCACTTCATTTTCATTTCTGGAAATCTTTCCATTTTTGTTCCAGTATAAACCTCCAACCAGCACTTACACTCTTAGTCACTGTTAGACCAGAACTATGACTACTGTCAACTACTGAAGCACATCAGTGGATGATAAATCTTGTACGTTCGCCCCTTGAACATAATTTATGTACGTTAGTATGGTTAAAAAAGCTGCAGCAGTTTCTTCATCGCAACATTTCCCTGTTTCCCGAATCAGCACCGAAGTAGCCAAGAAAAACTTCAACCAGTCTGCAAGGTGTTCTGAACAGTAATGGTGGAAATGACCATTTTCGCAATCGCCTACTTCAGGTTTTACAAACGGTCCAGACATCATCAGGTCCTCATCGTTTTGGAGATGACATTTACACGAGGCGTATTGGTGATCTGAACATGCGTCCACGTGGACAGATGTTCTGGCAAAGTTAACCAAGTTCGATATCGATGTGGAGGGAGGGAGAACTCCATGGAACAGCGGTAACATATCATTCACGTTGATGAGGATCCGTTCACCTTCTTCTCTGAACGGATCGAAGTTGTACTCTACTTGTAATTTCTTCCCGTTGCAAAACGTAGTCGTGAACTCGTGAGTTGTTAGCTACCACAACCTCTGCGGATCAATGTGGTTCACGTCGTTCTTCGGCCAAAGTGCTTGTAAGAAGTTCCGATAATCCGGAAACTCCAGAGACTTTCCTATTTTGAAAATTATTTCCAATGGTAGATGAATCTGTTCCGATGTGAAGGGCAGTGGCGGTGGTAGCGCTGCGATATCTTGCTTGTCCAGTACCACTTCATTTTCATTTCTGGAAATCGTTTCCATTTTTGTTCCAGTATAAACCTCCAACCAGCACTTACACACTTAGTCACTGTTAGACCAGAACTATGACTACTGTCAACTACTGAAGCACATCAGTGGATGATAAATCTTGTACGTTCGCCCCTTGAACATAATTTATGTACGTTAGTATGGTTAAAAAAGCTGCAGCAGTTTCTTCATCGCAACATTTCCCTGTTTCCCGAATCAGCACCGAAGTAGCCAAGAAAAACTTCAACCAGTCTGCAAGGTGTTCTGAACAGTAATGGTGGAAATGACCATTTTCGCAATCGCCTACTTCAGGTTTTACAAACGGTCCAGACATCATCAGGTCCTCATCGTTTTGGAGATGACATTTACACGAGGCGTATTGGTGATCTGAACATGCGTCCACGTGGACAGATGTTCTGGCAAAGTTAACCAAGTTCGATATCGATGTGAATTCACCCACGTCTGGAGGGAGAACTCCATGGAACAGCGGTAACATATCATTCACGTTGATGAGGATCCGTTCACCTTCTTCTCTGAACGGATCGAAGTTGTACTCTACTTGTAATTTCTTCCCGTTGCAAAACGTAGTCGTGAACTCGTGAGTTGTTAGCTTCCACAACCTCTGCGGATCAATGTGGTTCACGTCGTTCTTCGGCCAAAGTGCTTGTAAGAAGTTCCGATAATCCGGAAACTCCAGAGACTTTCCTATTTCGAAAATTATTTCCAATGGTAGATGAATCTGTTCCGATGTGAAGGGCAGTGGCGGTGGTAGCGCTGCGATATCTTGCTTGTCCAGTACCACTTCATTTTCATTTCTGGAAATCGTTTCCATTTTTGTTCCAGTATAAACCTCCAACCAGCACTTACACACTTAGTCACTGTTAGACCAGAACTATGACTACTGTCAACTACTGAAGCACATCAGTGGATGATAAATCTTGTACGTTCGCCCCTTGAACATAATTTATGTACGTTAGTATGGTTAAAAAAGCTGCAGCAGTTTCTTCATCGCAACATTTCCCTGTTTTCCGAATCAGCACCGAAGTAGCCAAGAAAAACTTCAACCAGTCTGCAAGGTGTTCTGAACAGTAATGGTGGAAATGACCATTTTCGCAATCGCCTACTTCAGGTTTTACAAACGGTCCAGACATCATCAGGTCCTCATCGTTTTGGAGATGACATTTACACGAGGCGTATTGGTGATCTGAACATGCGTCCACGTGGACAGATGTTCTGGCAAAGTTAACCAAGTTCGATATCGATGTGAATTCACCCACGTCTGGAGGGAGAACTCCATGGAACAGCGGTAACATATCATTCACGTTGATGAGGATCCGTTCACCTTCTTCTCTGAACGGATCGAAGTTGTACTCTACTCGTAATTTCTTCCCGTTGCAAAACGTAGTCGTGAACTCGTGAGTTGTTAGCTTCCACAACCTCTGCGGATCAATGTGGTTCACGTCGTTCCTAGGCCAAAGTGCTTGTAAGAAGTTCCGATAATCCGGAAACTCCAGAGACTTTCCTATTTTGAAAATTATTTCCAATGGTAGATGAATCTGTTCCGATGTGAAGGGCAGTGGCGGTGGTAGCGCTGCGATATCTTGCTTGTCCAGTACCACTTCATTTTCATTTCTGGAAATCGTTTCCATTTTTGTTCCAGTATAAACCTCCAACCAGCACTTACACACTTAGTCACTGTTAGACCAGAACTATGACTACTGTCAACTACTGAAGCACATCAGTGGATGATAAATCTTGTACGTTCGCCCCTTGAACATAATTTATGTACGTTAGTATGGTTAAAAAAGCTGCAGCAGTTTCTTCATCGCAACATTTCCCTGTTTCCCGAATCAGCACCGAAGTAGCCAAGAAAAACTTCAACCAGTCTGCAAGGTGTTCTGAACAGTAATGGTGGAAATGACCATTTTCGCAATCGCCTACTTCAGGTTTTACAAACGATCCAGACATCATCAGGTCCTCATCGTTTTGGAGATGACATTTACACGAGGCGTATTGGTGATCTGAACATGCGTCCACGTGGACAGATGTTCTGACAAAGTTAACCAAGTTCGATATCGATGTGGAGGGAGGGAGAACTCCATGGAACAGCGGTAACATATCATTCACGTTGATGAGGATCCGTTCACCTTCTTCTCTGAACGGATCGAAGTTGTACTCTACTCGTAATTTCTTCCCGTTGGAAAACGTAGTCGTGAACTCGTGAGTTGTTAGCTACCACAACCTCTGCGGATCAATGTGGTTCACGTCGTTCTTCGGCCAAAGTGCTTGTAAGAAGTTCCGATAATCCGGAAACTCCAGAGACTTTCCTATTTTGAAAATTATTTCCAATGGTAGATGAATCTGTTCCGATGTGAAGGGCAGTGGCGGTGGTAGCGCTGCGATATCTTGCTTGTCCAGTACCACTTCATTTTCATTTCTGGAAATCGTTTCCATTTTTGTTCCAGTATAAACCTCCAACCAGCACTTACACACTTAGTCACTGTTAGACCAGAACTATGACTACTGTCAACTACTGAAGCACATCAGTGGATGATAAATCTTGTACGTTCGCCCCTTGAACATAATTTATGTACGTTAGTATGGTTAAAAAAGCTGCAGCAGTTTCTTCATCGCAACATTTCCCTGTTTCCCGAATCAGCACCGAAGTAGCCAAGAAAAACTTCAACCAGTCTGCAAGGTGTTCTGAACAGTAATGGTGGAAATGACCATTTTCGCAATCGCCTACTTCAGGTTTTACAAACGGTCCAGACATCATCAGGTCCTCATCGTTTTGGAGATGACATTTACACGAGGCGTATTGGTGATCTGAACATGCGTCCACGTGGACAGATGTTCTGACAAAGTTAACCAAGTTCGATATCGATGTGGAGGGAGGGAGAACTCCATGGAACAGCGGTAACATATCATTCACGTTGATGAGGATCCGTTCACCTTCTTCTCTGAACGGATCGAAGTTGTACTCTACTCGTAATTTCTTCCCGTTGGAAAACGTAGTCGTGAACTCGTGAGTTGTTAGCTACCACAACCTCTGCGGATCAATGTGGTTCACGTCGTTCTTCGGCCAAAGTGCTTGTAAGAAGTTCCGATAATCCGGAAACTCCAGAGACTTTCCTATTTTGAAAATTATTTCCAATGGTAGATGAATCTGTTCCGATGTGAAGGGCAGTGGCGGTGGTAGCGCTGCGATATCTTGCTTGTCCAGTACCACTTCATTTTCATTTCTGGAAATCGTTTCCATTTTTGTTCCAGTATAAACCTCCAACCAGCACTTACACACTTAGTCACTGTTAGACCAGAACTATGACTACTGTCAACTACTGAAGCACATCAGTGGATGATAAATCTTGTACGTTCGCCCCTTGAACATAATTTATGTACGTTAGTATGGTTAAAAAAGCTGCAGCAGTTTCTTCATCGCAACATTTCCCTGTTTCCCGAATCAGCACCGAAGTAGCCAAGAAAAACTTCAACTAGTCTGCAAGGTGTTCTGAACAGTAATGGTGGAAATGACCATTTTCGCAATCGCCTACTTCAGGTTTTACAAACGGTCCAGACATCATCAGGTCCTCATCGTTTTGGAGATGACATTTACACGAGGCGTATTGGTGATCTGAACATGCGTCCACGTGGACAGATGTTCTGGCAAAGTTAACCAAGTTCGATATCGATGTGGAGGGAGGGAGAACTCCATGGAACAGCGGTAACATATCATTCACGTTGATGAGGATCCGTTCACCTTCTTCTCTGAACGGATCGAAGTTGTACTCTACTTGTAATTTCTTCCCGTTGCAAAACGTAGTCGTGAACTCGTGAGTTGTTAGCTACCACAACCTCTGCGGATCAATGTGGTTCACGTCGTTCTTCGGCCAAAGTGCTTGTAAGAAGTTCCGATAATCCGGAAACTCCAGAGACTTTCCTATTTTGAAAATTATTTCCAATGGTAGATGAATCTGTTCCGATGTGAAGGGCAGTGGCGGTGGTAGCGCTGCGATATCTTGCTTGTCCAGTACCACTTCATTTTCATTTCTGGAAATCGTTTCCATTTTTGTTCCAGTATAAACCTCCAACCAGCACTTACACACTTAGTCACTGTTAGACCAGAACTATGACTACTGTCAACTACTGAAGCACATCAGTGGATGATAAATCTTGTACGTTCGCCCCTTGAACATAATTTATGTACGTTAGTATGGTTAAAAAAGCTGCAGCAGTTTCTTCATCGCAACATTTCCCTGTTTCCCGAATCAGCACCGAAGTAGCCAAGAAAAACTTCAACCAGTCTGCAAGGTGTTCTGAACAGTAATGGTGGAAATGACCATTTTCGCAATCGCCTACTTCAGGTTTTACAAACGGTCCAGACATCATCAGGTCCTCATCGTTTTGGAGATGACATTTACACGAGGCGTATTGGTGATCTGAACATGCGTCCACGTGGACAGATGTTCTGGCAAAGTTAACCAAGTTCGATATCGATGTGAATTCACCCACGTCTGGAGGGAGAACTCCATGGAACAGCGGTAACATATCATTCACGTTGATGAGGATCCGTTCACCTTCTTCTCTGAACGGATCGAAGTTGTACTGTACTCGTAATTTCTTCCCGTTGCAAAACGTAGTCGTGAACTCGTGAGTTGTTAGCTTCCACAACCTCTGCGGATCAATGTGGTTCACGTCGTTCTTCGGCCAAAGTGCTTGTAAGAAGTTCCGATAATCCGGAAACTCCAGAGACTTTCCTATTTTGAAAATTATTTCCAATGGTAGATGAATCTGTTCCGATGTGAAGGGCAGTGGCGGTGGTAGCGCTGTGATATCTTGCTTGTCCAGTACCACTTCATTTTCATTTCTGGAAATCGTTTCCATTTTTGTTCCAGTATAAACCTCCAACCAGCACTTACACACTTAGTCACTGTTAGACCAGAACTATGACTACTGTCAACTACTGAAGCACATCAGTGGATGATAAATCTTGTACGTTCGCCCCTTGAACATAATTTATGTACGTTAGTATGGTTAAAAAAGCTGCAGCAGTTTCTTCATCGCAACATTTCCCTGTTTCCCGAATCAGCACCGAAGTAGCCAAGAAAAACTTCAACCAGTCTGCAAGGTGTTCTGAACAGTAATGGTGGAAATGACCATTTTCGCAATCGCCTACTTCAGGTTTTACAAACGGTCCAGACATCATCAGGTCCTCATCGTTTTGGAGATGACATTTACACGAGGCGTATTGGTGATCTGAACATGCGTCCACGTGGACAGATGTTCTGGCAAAGTTAACCAAGTTCGATATCGATGTGAATTCACCCACGTCTGGAGGGAGAACTCCATGGAACAGCGGTAACATATCATTCACGTTGATGAGGATCCGTTCACCTTCTTCTCTGAACGGATCGAAGTTGTACTCTACTCGTAATTTCTTCCCGTTGCAAAACGTAGTCGTGAACTCGTGAGTTGCTTCCACAACCTCTGCGGATCAATGTGGTTCACGTCGTTCTTCGGCCAAAGTGCTTGTAAGAAGTTCCGATAATCCGGAAACTCCAGAGACTTTCCTATTTTGAAAATTATTTCCAATGGTAGATGAATCTGTTCCGATGTGAAGGGCAGTGGCGGTGGTAGCGCTGCGATATCTTGCTTGTCCAGTACCACTTCATTTTCATTTCTGAAAATCGTTTCCATTTTTGTTCCAGTATAAACAACGACTTGCTTACTCGGCGTCTCGAGTTGTTGTGACGGTTGATCGAGCAAACAGTCACCGCAGCGGCAGATATGTTTATATGTATATGCATCTATACATCTCTCCACGCGCGGGCTCTCCAAAAACGTCTGAATTTACTGAATGAGAGGCGAGTGCCAAAATAATCAAGTTATGAATTTCACAATGTTTAGTCACTTTTTAAGCTGAAAATCCCCACATTTTGAACAATACTCTTAGCCAGGTTTTGCTTCCACTAGCGGCACGGATAACGCATGCAGCTTGCACGGTGAGAGTTGCAATATTTACTGCCCGGTATCCATTTTATACTTACAACATCCAACTATCTTATCAAGAGGTCGTTTATTGCTTGGACCCCAGAATGAAGATTATACAAACCATGCACCGTTTCTCAATCTAGAATGCATTTTAACATTCCCATGTCATTCATCAGTTCCATGTAAAAAAAATAAGGCTTAAACAAAGCTGTTCGCTGCTCAAGAGCGCGAAGAATTGTGAGAAGCCCTATCGATCACGTTCCGTAGCCTATCAGCATCTGTGATAACGATGGCTTCGTATTGCTGCCGTCCGCCTATCACGGGTTCAACCTGCACTACGTTTACGACAGAATTACCGACAAACTATGGTTTCAAGATGTCTGCGCGGCTTCCAGTTTGCAGTATGGTGTCCCTCATTAGACTTTGCAGCATAATGCTGCCAGTGTATCGAGTGATTCCACGACCCTGAAATCGCACGTTATATCAGGTTCTGGTGCAGCTGCGGCAAAGGATTGCACGCTGAACACTATTCGTCCAGCACGTTGATAGAACAGGAGTTCCACTCCAAACGCTTAATTGGGTTGTTTTTCACTGGGTGTTGATTCAGCTCGTGTCGCTGATCCTTTGTTCGTGACTTCACCTCTGTGCAACAGTTTGTTTTTGTGCAATTAAAACGGTTGAATTTGTTCAGTTATCAAAATGCAAATATAAGAAAAAAGCCTAGTAATGATGTATACTTAAACTCGTTAATTTCAAGTTCATTCGGGACAGACGCAAGGCGTCAGACGCAATGGCCAATGCATATCTATCGAATGGACCTATTTATTTGCAAGTGATAACTTATGGTTCACGAATAATAGTTTTATCAAATCCGCTTGACCGTACGGATCAACTGAGATTACTTGTTTGCAATTACTTAGGTCTCGAAACTGAACTTTTCTGATTATAGCATTGGAAACTCACGGGAGCATATGGTGGGTAGACGCTATGACGTCATCATTAGGTAGTAGCTATAGGCTACCTAGAAGTGCCTACGTACATCACAGATGATTGAGTGTTTGTCACACCTAAGGATTTCCTAAGGTGAAAGCTCTGTTGAACGACGTCTGTCAATATATACAAATGTATATATAGTCAACATATACAAATGTACTATCACGTTCATATATAGAGGCATAGTCAATACAAAACGCAGAAAACAAGTCGCTTGCGGCCGCTCGTGTACTCACACATGGACACAAATGACGTATACCGCATACACCACTACGCTTGTTGCTCAGATAACAAGCAAAATTTCACGAGCCGAAGCATAAGCCTTGGTGGCGCAGCGGAAACCCTGTCTGCCTGCTGTAGCAAGGCGCGGGTTCGAGCCCAACTGTCGCCCAATAGCAGCTACGAAGTTTTGTTAAATATGTTTTAGTTTTCAAACATTTTTATAGTCATAGACCATACCATACAAAAATTGAATGCAATGAAGTTAGTTTAGATTCATTCGGTTCGGTGTTCATGAGCAACCTCTTTGTCATTGCTAGATCATAAGCGAAGGTGCTCGTGTGTTCTTACTGTATCGGCAGTTTACTGTGATCTCTTTTTTCGACATGCATACAAATACATAATGAGTTTGCAGGAGAGGCAGTGTATTGTTGCGCTGCACAATATAGGATATAATATATCCCAAATTGCTAATGAGACAGGTCTTACAGTGAGTATTCTAATGTTTACTTAATATTAACCCTTAACTACCTACCTCCTATTTTTGTAACATAACCACCTACCACCCGTCTTAGAGACGTGTGTGTCAAATTACCCTCGCCATGTACAATATTGATAACTTAGAGGTTTTGGAAAATAAAAAACATGTTAATTATGTTAGAAACTATGTATTATAATAAGAAACACAAAATAAAAACGACTACGTTTTCCATAAACTAAATAACAAAAACCAACTTACGTTTGTTGCTACAAAAATACAGTCTTTGGATAATGAGATCCATAAAAAAAAATACAAAAAGATAATGCTTATTTAGTACTAATTTTCAATTATTCAATAATCAACAATAATAAGAAAATTTTTAGTTACGTTCTAGAAAAACTCAATCAACAAAATTGCAGACCATAAACTTTACATTTTTTCACGGCAATTACTGCACAGTTTATTAGAGCATTCGAGGCAAATGGGTGCCTTACACTCGAAACAAATATATTGGGTTCTGCGTTTCTTTTTTGGGTCACAAGTAGAACATGTCTTGCGAACAGCTAACCTTTCTTCAGCATAGCTGCCACCTGGAACTTCTGCTGGAGCCGCCTCGTCTTTGTGATGGAGTATACGTCGAAGAGCGACTTTTATATCCCGTTGCATCTGAGGATTATTTTCACGGCGCTTCATATGCGGTCTTGTGAGCTGTTCGGCTAATTTCTTCAGGAATTTGAATCTGCTTTCAGTTTTTTGAGTTTGGCCTTTAGCAGATAAGCTGACAATGTAACAGTTTGAAGCTGAAATGTCCAGCAACCTGTAAAATACTGCCAACGGCCATCTACGAGTGCGACGGCCTGACGAGTAGTTGGCGCATCTCTGACCTAATAAATCTACACCAATTTTGGTTTGATTATAGTATAGTATTATTTCCGGTTTCTTTGTAGTATTGTCAACATTTGCAGTATGGTGCATACTTGAGACGGTAATCACTGCTTTGTTTAGTTTCGGCACATACGATGATATTGTAATATCTTTTGTAAATCCAAATACAGTAGAATCAACATTTCTGTTACGAGCGGGCAAAAATTCTGGGGGAATTTCTCTTTGATTCTTTCGCAACGTACCAACAACTGTCAGCTGCTTCTGTTTCATTTGTTCCAATAGCTCTATAGAAGTGTACCAATTGTCAGTAGTCACATTTCGATTAGAACCTTCAATCGGAGGTATAAGGCGCAGAACTGCCTGAGTTGGTTTTTTCAGTCTTTGATACTCTGCAGACAAATTGCACCCATCGGAATCCTTTCCCAAATAAATGTAGGCATTGAGCAAGTAGCCCGATCTTGCATCTGTAAGGCACTGTATTTTTATACCATATTTGGCTGGTTTTTTTGGCATATACATCTTGAAGCGGCATCTGCCACGAAATGCCAGTAACATTTCATCGATACATGCACAACTTCCGATCGCATAAACAGCTTGACAACGGTTTATGAAAGAATCAAAGAGTTCAGAAATAGGAGCAGAAGGATCGTGCTCTCGACGTGCCAGTCTGGTCTCTGCGTCATCAAAACGAATGGTTTTGAGCAACACTTCAAATCGGTTTTTACTCAGAATACAACGGTATATTTCCCTTCCTGTACCGTCCATGCTATACCACGACGTATAGTGTTCGTGGTTTTCCTTGAATATAGCTGTATAGAAAAGGAATCCTATGAAAGCTTTCAATTCAATGAGATCAATATCTTGAACACAGTTTTGCTTTTGATATTTTGGTCTAATCTCTCTTATTTTCTTATTAGTGTACAAAACAATTTTTTCGAGCATTTCGTCAGTAAAGAACAACTTCCATATGTCCAGGGGAGAAGATGAAGAATTTATTTGATCTCGGTATTCGGGTTTGATACCCTCACGCTCCCTGACAATATTGTGCTCTAATGTTCTTGTACGTGAAGACGAAGGAACAGATGCCCAACGGAAACGATTCTTACCAAAATAGTTCTTCTTTCTACGAAATTCTGCCAACGGCAAGTCGTCTTCCGATGAAAAGTCAGAGTCTGCATTTACAGAATCAGTAGAATGTGGAGATGGTTCGCTATTACCTTGTTCCGATGACGCCAGATCTTCCTCAACATCAATTTCTGAATCCGATCCGCAATCTTCTTCTACTACTTCCTGTTCGCCAATATTACTTTCAACTTCACTGCATTCATCGTTAGGCAGATCCTCTTCATCTGACAACTCATTTTCTAACAAATTCTCAATATCCTTGTCTCGTAAAGCCATATTTCACTGAAAAAGTAAAAAAAGGAACACTTGAGTTTAGTCACGCAACCACCTACCACCCGTCTCCGAGACACTCGGCGATAGTTTTTTACTCACCACAGGTAATCAAGCGCACTACCGGCGTCGACAAGCGCATGCGCGACACTGAGGGACGCGGGGAGAAGGTACTTGAACGCGCGGGATTGTACAGTGTAAGGGCGTAAAAATATTTGTGATTTTAAAGTAGCTTCCGTCTGGTAGACGGGTGGTAGGTGGTTAAGGGTTAACACTGTTTTTAAATTTATAATTTATTTTGAGAACGTAAACTTATCATCTAAATGATAAGCTTAACTATTGAAATGCATTTTATTAGTGGTGCATAGTTTTTGTTCCTTATTTTATTAATCTTGTTATTTTGGTTTTAGTGAAGGATGGGTGAATTATTACGGAATGAGGGTAACGTGTAATCTCGGCCGCGCAGTGGACGATAGCGAGTTATCAATGAATCAACGTGTGGTGCAAATGTATGAAAATAATGGATTCACACGGAAGATAAATGGAGTTCATCGATTCTAAGGCTTAACAAGTTTAATTAAATATTATTATGTGTAAAATTGTGATATTTATCTATAACTTATTCTTTTGTTATTATAAACTATATATCTACTGCCTTGTAGTGCAAGTTGAATATTAATTTTTGTTGAGGTTTAGCTTCAATACTCTTTTCTTCACGAAAACGAATTCTTAAGCTATAACCTTAATAAAACTGTAAGTGATCAAGTTGCAGAAAAAAAATGTGATTTTGTTAGTAGGAAATAAAATTACCTAGTCGAATTTCATATTTGTTTTATTCAAATACTTTATCACTGATACAATAATGTAACATTATTATTATTATTAATGTAATATTATGTGTGAAAATAGTTGTTAATGCTTATATAAGCAAAAATAAATTACAAAAAGAAATAACTCGGCTGGGATTAGAACCCGTGAACCTTTCTCCCTGCTAGGACAGTGATTATCCACTGGACCATACATAACGCTAGTAAGATCGACAAAATAAAGATACACTACGTCATGTTTACATTACCGATTGTTTGATATGACTCAACAGCGCTGAGTGGAGGACAGTGCAATGTCAGGTGAATGCGTCCTACAAAAACTTCACCGAGGAGCTAAGAGATGTCGCTTAGCAAAATTATGTTCTTAGAGGAGGCTACAAGCTTGTGTGCGTGAGAAATCGTTTGAACTATGTTCATAGGAACATAGTCCCTATTGCAACGCGCTAAGTAGTTTAACTATGACTCCATTAAAGAACGCTACTGTACATATTGACAAACATCGTTCAACATATCTATCTATAGTCGGGCGTGAATGTGTTTGTGTACATACGTTCGCAAAAAGGTAAATATTTATTGTACCTTTTTATAGCTTCGATTTTCCATCAAGTAAAAACCCGAAGCCACGCCCAGGTACGAGGAATATACACAAACAAAGTTGTTAAAATGATGAGTACACTACACGTGTTTCTAACAGAATAATTTATATTAAATTACAAAAAGGCAACATTTATACAGTACAGTCTACATTGAACTTTATTCCTATGTGTCGTAAGTATGACAATCAACTGGCAAGTTTGTTATTCGGTTTGCGTATATAGTCGACCGCGCCTTCATCCTCATAAATAGCCATGTCAATTTCGTGTGCACACTTGAGGAGAAGTTCAGGAGTAGCACGTTTGCCGGTTTGAAAATAGGCAATGTCTTCTGGAAAAAAAGCGTACTGGTCAGCGATCTCTTGCTCAAAGAGCTCTTTTGATTCCTTCAACAGGATCGAAGTATAGAGGTAATTCATCAACCACGATTGCATGTGCTCCCAACAGTAGTGATGGAAATGGTTGTGTTCACACTCGTCCACCACGGGTCCCCTACTTGATTTCGAAACTTGATTATCCGCTGGCGTGAGAAGCGGCGATCGAAAAAAAAACCGTTGAGTGCACATTCGATTTTGACGCAAACTTGACTCGCGCAGGGTGTTAGAAAAACCCTTATTGTGACTTTCATGATAAAGCCAGATACTTGAAGTGCAGTTTTTTTTAATAAGGAATAATACATCTTTAAAATAATGTGTGTTTCATTCCAAATTATGATACATTTATAGAAATATAAACCTAAAAACACAAAGTTATGCATTTTTCAGCGCCAATTTGTTTCAAAGACTCGTACATCAAAAAGTAAAGCGATGACTTAGGGTTTTTTTTTAATAAATTACTTCTTTATTACATACTTTACATAAAAAAATAAAAACAAAAGAGTTTCTGTTCAAAAATTTTTATTTACAAGCTTTTCAAGATAGACAAGATTTCGGCGCCGCGCCTAAAATGAAAGCGAAACTTAACATCGTGTCAATACAAAATTATTGAATCTGGGATTAAAATACAGTGGTAATAATGGTATCAATATTGTCTTCTTACAATATAAAAAAAATCGTATTAGTAGCAGAAGCCATGACTGAGAAATATTCGATTTTGTTCACCCACCCTGATTCGCAAATTAAAACTACTTAAGATTTCATAATTTTTTGTTCTACGTACTTCACTGCACTAAAATAATTATTACTTTCCAAAATAGTATGTTTAATACCCTTCACAAAAAGGTATCACACTTGTAGACTGTCCCTTCAACAAATACCAATGAAGGCGAAACAAAAAATGTAGGTCAAGTGGCGAGTGAATGAGGGCTGGTACACACTAGGTACAAATCCGGGTATCAATATATTCAGTATCTGAATATTATAACTTGCCTAAAATAAGTTGTTTTTCGAGTAAATGTATATAATTCATTAATATAATCACATCCTACTAATATTATAAACGTGAAAGTTTGTAAGAATGGATGTTTGGATGCTTGTGAGTTTGGATGTGTTTGTTACTCTTTCACGCAAAAACTACTAGACAGATTTTAATGAAACTTTGCAGTAGGTAATAAAGCTTAGACATTAGTTTAATCCAAAGGCTACATAGCATTCCCAAATTACCACGGGAACGCTACCCTGGGCGGAAAGGTAGTATCATATAAAACGAATATGTATTGTTATCGAAGTGAGATTGGATGTTCATACATACTTCTCATTCTTTCGTGTCTGTAGTTTGTAAGCTTTATTTTACTGACCAGAAGGCGGTGACCTTCATAAACATTAGAAATATTACACTTGAAATAAGAACACTTTATAAGTAAGGTGAAATTATTGTTATGTCCAACAATAAAATACGGCAAGTGTTTGTATGTCAATTAATTTTTTTCAATTCAAATTATGAGGAGGTATCAACCACTGTGTACTTTTAGCATTTAAGTATACTTATAGAAAATAAAATTTATTTTATTTTTTATTATCTTTATCTCAGAGAGTATTAAATAAGTATGTTAAGCTGTATTTCCTCTAGAAGAACTGTCAAGAAACTCGTCAGTTGCTCTTTGAAAAACTTATTAGTATTTCCTCAAAAATATCAATATAATTGAATTGACAAACAATTTTAGAAGAAATTATATTAGGGGAAAGTAAAGGAAACATGTCGGGATTGGCTCCATGTATCAATAACTCCATGATAACCTTTCACAGTTTAGTTCAAATTTAACATAGTCCATCCGTCGCTATTCGTCCATGACATATCCATGACATATCGCTATCCGTCCATGACATATCTTTAT
Organism: Aproaerema taeniolella; assembly: GCA_949987775.1. NCBI lineage: Eukaryota > Metazoa > Arthropoda > Insecta > Lepidoptera > Gelechiidae > Aproaerema > Aproaerema taeniolella. Next base: position 10,300,527 of record OX465264.1, read on the forward strand.
ACAATTCTATTATATTGATCATAATCTCTTTTTCTTTCAGTCTCGACGACATCGTACACTCTCGTACCGACAAATAAAAAAATATAAAAAAACTGCACGTCCTCTCGCAGTGAAGGGTGCGGTGCGACTAATCGCTATCGCTATTTCACCTTCCTAAATGGCTTCCTAATTAGGATACTAAATGATTTAGTCAGTCAGAAGCCTCACTTGTTCCGATTTAGGATACTAATTAGGCTCCTAACTTTCTAAATGCTATTTCACTTGACTGAATTTAGTTACTGAATCATTTAGAACTTCTGAATTTAGTAAGGTGGAATAAGCGCTTTAGTCTAAAACTACACACAACGACGCTCCGCCGACATACACATGTGTTGCAGTGGACACATACAGAAAAAATAAATCAAACATGCGGCCAAATTGTTAAATATTCATCAAGTTTGTAGTATGCTTTTTTTCATAGTAACTGCTTGGAATTCATTATGAGTCAGTTTAACTATTTCCTCTGGAATTTTACAATTACAATATACTTTATTTGCACACAAGAACATGACACAGCAAGGAAAAATTATAAATAACATAGTGTACAACAAGGCAGCCTATATTATAATATCGCACGAAAAGCCCCACTAAGGATTTACAAATTTTAGCCAATCTAAATTTATGTAGTTTATATTTTGTTCTCATTTCTAGTATTAAAGTCAAACAAGTATCGACCGCAAGAATTATTACATACATACATACATACATACGCTTACGCCTGTAATCCCTAATGGGGTAGGCAGAGCATCAGTGGTTCTAGCAAACCACTTGATTCCACATTTGACACAAATTGTGAGGGTTATCAGACGAAACACGTTGTATAATGGTGAGAGGTTATCAGCCTTTCGCCCACGGTACAAAAAAACCCTGGCATCCCACTTACTGACTTTTACAGTATGACAGAAAGGTGAATCTACCCCATTTTTAAGAGCTTCCTGCGCCTACATATCATGAATTTTATTTTCATCATCATCATCATATCAGCCTGTTGCAGTCCACTGCTGGACATAGGCCTCTCCCAAGGTGCGCCACTTATTTTATTTTATTCATGATATTTTTCGAAGCAAGGCACGCACAAATACACCTGGCAGGTCTTGCAGCTCCACTGTGTATTTGTGCGTGTTTTGTTTTGTGTGCACAGCTTGCACCGCTGCCGTTTCGCGGCTTTGATCGCGACGTGTACCGCGGGCTTCGGAGGCAGTCCCTTCGGAGGGCGAGTCATCACATCTCCCGAGTGCCGCTGAAGGATTTCCTCCACTAGCCGCATTCGGAACTCCCTGTTGGGCACCTTTGTGACGCTCGAAAACATCACAAAGGCGTTGTGGACCGACACATTCACAAGTCTCCGGAACAACTTTTTGTACCAGACTTGGTTCCGTGTTCTTTCTACGGGGAACGCGTGAAGCATCTGGTCTTTCTTATCGACGCCCCCCATAGAATTATTGTAATCCAAAACAACTTGCGGCCGATACTTGTACGTGCCGTACTTTTCCCTTCCTCCAACTTGTATCGGGTGGTAGGAGGAGATCATGGACACGATATTACTATCTCTCCAAGTAACGATAGTCATGTCTTTTGTACAAGTCCCACAGAATTCCCCTACCTGCATATTTGATTTATTTTTTCCTTTGAGGGAGTCTGGAACGAACTCACGGTTAACCCGGAGGGTGCCCATCGTATCCGTGCGGTATTGTTGTTTAAGGACCCTTGTGAGCAAAGGCGAATTATAAAAATTGTCCATAACCAAAGTATGGCCTTTGTTCAGCAAGGGTCTCATCAAGTTCAAAACGATTTGAGATGTGGCACCCTCCAGTTCAACCTCCCGACTTTCGCCAGCATCATGCATTTCTACATCTAAGCTATGAGACTCACTCTTTCCTGCGTAGATATCCATCTTCCACAGGTATCCCGTTCGTGATTCGCATAGCTCGTAGCTCTTTATGCCTACCCTTGCAGCTTTGTTAGCTATTTTTTGAGCGAAAGATAGTCTTCCCTTCCATAAGAGAAGGGACTCGTCCAACGACAAAGTCTGCTCAGGTAGATATAAAGAGCTAAATTTTTTATTTAAATGCGTAATAATAGGTAAAATTTTTGACAATTTGTGTCGCCGTGGAAGATGGTTATCTACAAAATGCAGACATTTTTTTATTAATATGAATTTTTCAAATGGCATGATGCTGGCGAAATTCCCAATTTTGAGGCACGGCAACCGCGGGTACCAATACTCCTTCTCGACGGGGTTTGGAACTAAACTCTGCATGAAAATAATGGCGAAAAACGTCCAAAGCTCGTCTATGGTGATGTCCTTCCATCTTTGTATGCGAGAACCCCGTGAGACGGGGTTCTGCAAAAGTTGGTGAGCGTATCTATTCGTCTCTTGGACGATTTTCGCCATTATTTCCTCATCGAATATTTTTTTGAATACGTCTAGAGGACTTAAGCCCTTTACCTCAAAATTGGGACCGGTTCGTTCTTCGAAAACCTCCCTCGACCCCTCAAATGTTTCTGGATCCCCCGAAAACTCAAAATGAAGTAAACTGGGATCCAAAACGATGTGGCGGAGCGCGTTGTCATCCTCCTTATCAAGTGACACAACTCGGGAGAACAACTCCTGCCCCAAATCCTGAACATCGACGTCTGGGAACTCGTTGACACTACGCTGTCGCAACGAAATGTCGACGAGTCCTTCATGATCCAGGTCAATGTCCAGGTCAACGTCACTCTCGTCCGACAGTTGTAACTTATTCAAGTCATTTTCGACGTCATCACCTAAAACAAAAAATATAATCCTAACTAGGTACTAGAGACTAAAAAGATTTATCAAAAAAATCGTTATTGTACAGTATGCTCTCCACCATTCGGGTCTAAGAATTTAAGTAAATATGTAAGATTCTAGCTCACCAGTATCAACAATTCTGGACGTAGAAGGTCCAGGAAACTCCTGGGATGTTGAAGGCCCAGGAACTTCCTGGGATGTTGAAGGCCCAGAAACCTTGGAAGTAGACGGCACTGAAAAAAGAAGACTTATTGTGATTCTGCTTTGTGGGATTAGAAAAAATATATTTAAAACATTGCTACTTACTCGGTGAAAAGCCAATATACTCAAAAGTTGCCTCGACAGTGTCTGAGGGAGCTTCAAGTACTTGAAGCACCCCCGTAGAAGGGGTCAGCATAATGTTTGGTGTTCTATAAATAGAAAATAAAATATTATAAAGAGGAAAGATTTGATTGTTTGTTTGCATTTAATAGGCTGGGAAACCCACAGAACCGATTTTGATGAAATTTGGTACAGAGATTAGACCTCAAAGTGTTGTCCACGCAGGCGGAGCCACGCGGTATAACGAATCCACATAAATATGCGCTTTTAGTATCCACTAGGGTGCTTACCTTTGGAGAGCAATCTCATCAAGTTCACGGTGGCGGCTTGTTTCAGCATTTGTATCTGGATAAAAGTAAAAATAAGGATTATGTTTTGTAACAAAAAAGAAACTGTTGAAAAAAAAAACTAGTGTGGTAAACATTAATCTTACCAGAAAGCTGGTCCTCTTCATGAAAGGACTCTATGACCATGTCAGATGGCATGTCCTTATCGATCATGACAGGGTCCTCTTCATTAAATGTCTCTATGACCACGTCAGGTGGCATGTCATCTTCTTCAATTCTCTCTGGAATAAGAATACAAAGAACTGTATAATCCATCATGATCAACTTCGGAATAAGAGAAAGGTATAATACGAACCTACGGTGGTTTCTGCCCGTTCCCATGGCCGGGGGACACGCGCAGGTGGCACCTCCGGCACCCCAGGCATAAGTGGACAGGGTGCCCTGTCAGGAGAGGTTCTGTCTTTTCTGGAACAAAAAGTGAGCGTAAGTAATCATGGAGTAACATATATAAATACTACTTTGAAATTTAAAATAAGTACCGTGTCTTTTTTCTTTCAGGTGCATCAGGCATTAAATAATATTGGAGCTGCGCCTGATCCTTCAGCTTGTTGTATGTTTTTAGCTGGTCCTTGGAAAATCTCTTTAAGTTCTCCCTGTCCTTCTTTCGGGCAGTCCTTATTTTATTCAGCTCCTCTTCGAAGGTAAGAGAAGGGCTTGGGGCAGAGGAAGGAGCAGGGACAAAGACAGACGGGGATGAAGGGCCAGGGCGAGAGCAAGAAGCAAGAACAGAGACAGAGGTGGGTGAAGAGATGGAGGCAGAGGAAGAAGGGACAGGGTCAGCAGAGGAAGAAGGGACAGGGTCACGGGAGGTAGAAGGGACAGGATCACGGGAGGAAGAAGGGACAGGGTCAGCAGAGGAAGGGACAAGGTCACGGGTGGAAGAAGGGACAGGGTCACGGGAGGAAGAAGGGACAGGATCAGAGACAGAGGAAAAGGAGGCTAGGCGACTTGCCCGCGATTCACTAAAAGAACAACAACATATTCAATGTTATGCAATAAAAACCAGTATTTCCATTTCATTAAATTAAAATCCAGTATTTTCATTGAATGTTACAAAGATTTCATGATTTGTGGTGTGGTAATAAATTTTATTTTCTATTTCTATTCAATTGAAATAAAGTACAGTGATATACATGCATCAGCACCAGTGCTGCTAGTATTAATAATAATAATAATAATAATAACAATAACAAATCATGAAAATCCCTTAACTTAATTTGCAATGTATTTGTAAAACGAATTTATACAGACTAGTAAAAGCATAATAAATTGAAATTAAGTTGATAATAAAAGTAAAAACAAGTAACTCAAGAGCGTAAAAAAATACAAACGAGTCAAAATGAAGCCTGCGTGCAGAACGTGGACGCACACCACGACCACCAAGACCACCACGTCCGCCACGTCCACCACGACCACCACGACCACCACGGTGCTCACGGCCACGCTCACCAGTCATATTTTCAGACTGTTAGAAAAGCAAGCGTACATGCATCACACACTAGACACATTACTATTATTAAATTTGTGGCATCACACACAGGGCACTCCATGACATAGTCACTTGTAGTCACTGACATTAGTATGGGAAATAATATGCGTTGCACTTGCACCCACAGCTTTGTAGTATTTAGTTTTAAGGTGGCACTTCACTCGGCGTTGCGTGTTTGCGTATTTGCTGTATTTGGCCAAATATTACCATGTGTGGAGGATTTATTTGTCTATATTTGCCATATTTGCACAAATATGACAAACACACAAATAGGCAAATACGCCGATCCGATCGCTTGTCGGTCTTTGGTCACACATCAAAGGACGCAATATGATTATTAGACCATTTTAGACCTTATTTATCTGTGTTATTTGCTGTCGGCATCCCAAGTGAGGACGTCGTGTTTGTGCTGTTTGGACTACGTACAAATATTTGGACAAATACGGTGAGTACGCTACGCAAATACGCAACGCCAAGTGAAGTGCCACCTTTACGCTTTGAGTATGTAGTAAGTATTTGTTTAGTTTTACGGCACTCCATGACATAGTCACTGACATTAGTATGGTATGGGCATAGTCATGGACTTAGTATATTTTCTCTTTTGGCATAGTACATAGACATAGAAAAAATAAGTTAAAAACCACGCATAGGCGCGGCTTGTATGTGTGCGCCATAGTATCTATGCGTAGCCGCACGCACATTGAGGTCTGTGTCACTGCTACTATCAGCTGTATTTATTACTAGCCTATCCAACCTATCTATTCTGTCGTCCATAGCGTGTTGAATTCCTCGATATTCATTCTCGCATTTGATCGCATGATCGCAAACCTTTTTCCACTCATCAGCCCCGATCATGTTTACTTTTTCAGTTAATTATGTCTTTACTGAACTTAAATTCATATCCACGTTTCTCGCGGCTACATAGCCTTTTAGTTGAGACCATATATTTTCAATTGGATTAAAATCCGGATGGTACGGTGGCAATCGCAACACAGTGTGCCCATGTTCGGCTTGTATCTTGTCCACGGAAAACTCTGTAAATCTGTCCTTGTGCTGACATATAATATTGTTGCGTGCTAGGTTCTGATTCGGAGTGAAACACCAGTGACTATGTTTTAGGTGTTTATTGAAGACAGCCAATCAGTCTCAGGTCCTCACGGAAGCCGTCAGCCCAGTCGCAAAGTATAAGTCGAAGTCCGTAATCACGCCGTGGTCGTAGGTTCCTTCCGTAGATCAGAATCCGAATCGTAAGCTAAACGTAGTCCTAGGTCGCGCTGTGGTCGTAGGTTTCCTTTTCTTCGCTCCGATGTATCACTTGTATCGCTTGAGATCAACTGCCTCCGCTAGGCGCGGCTCGCCCGTATTTATATTCGGCCGGAAGGGGCTCTGGAACAATCCCGATAGTCGCTCTCGTAAAAATCATGCGCAGTTAGACGTCCACGAAGTAAACAACTCGTTGCTAAGGCCGGTGTTCTCACGGTGTGTGCACGGGATTATGTACCCTACGTGCAAGGGTCAATCTTGCGTGTACTCTGTGATGACGCAGCTTTGTTTTGTTGCTACGCAACCCTTTTTTTTTGGTTGTTTACGTCGCCGATCTATTTTTTTTGTATGTGAGCTTTCTCGAATGGAACTTGTTTATCGTTTCGTCTTTTTCATCTGGAATACTCGGGCACGGCTGCAACACTATCCCCCTCTTAGAGATGCTCGTCCCGAGCATCACTGTTGCTGCCATGGTATCGAGCCAATCGGTCGATGTGAACAACTTTGAACGCTCCTCTCGGCTGTCGGTGAATGCGATACGTTACGTCATTAATTCGAGTAACAACTTTGTACGGGCCTTCCCATCTTGTCTGTAGTTTCGGTGACTTTCCTTTACGTCGGATCGGGTTATGTAGCCAAACTAATGTGCCTACCTCAAAACCACCTGTATTTGCTTTCCGGTCATATCGAGTCTTCATTTTTTCGCTAGACTGTAGACCATTTTCTCGAACCGATGCATATACGTCACGAATTCTGTCGCGTAGTTCCGAGACGTAGTCTTGAACTGTAACAGGCTCACCTGGAGACCCTCCCGTTATGAGGTCTATTGGCAATTTTAGCTGTCGACCAAAATTTACGAATGCTGGTGTCGCCTTCGTGTTTTCGTGCTCTGATGACCTGTAGGCCAGGAGAAACGGTGGTATATACTTGTCCCAGTTTCTCTGATGTTTATCAACCAGTTTTGCCAAGTGTCTCACTATTGTTTGGTTAAATCTTTCCACCATACCATCGGACTGGGGGTGATATGGGGTGGTCCTTGTTTTGTGCATGCCCAATAGTTTGCAAACTTCTTGGAAGACCAGTGATTCGAAATTCCTGCCCTGATCGGAGTGTATTTCCAAGGGTACACCGAATCGACATATGACCTCTTCAAATAATTTAGAGGCAACTGTAGTAGCTTCTTGATTAGGTATAGCGAATACTTCTGGCCATTTAGTGAAGTAATCCATGACGACCATGAAGTACTTATTTCCTGAATCAGTTATAGGAAATGGTCCAGCTACATCTACTGCTATTCGCTCCCAGGGTGCCCCAACGTTATAAAGTTGTAATCTTCCTCGAGTTCTGGTGGATGGGCCCTTTACTGCTGCGCAGGTGGTACATTTGCGACACCAGTCCTCCACATCCTCCCGACAATGTAACCAGTAGAATCTTTCTCGTACCTTGGTCAGTGTTCTTTTGACGCCTAGATGGCCACCCGTTGTGCCATCATGTGCTTCGCGAAGAACGTCCTTTGTTCTATCTTTAGGGACGACTATCTGAAGGTGGAACTCTCTACCGTTTGGTGTCTCCCACTTTCGGTAAAGTATTCCGTTTCGTAAGATAAAACTGTCCCACTGAGCCCAGTATGCCTTGGTGACAATGCTTGTAGGTGCTACTTCACACCATTTTGGTTTTTCTTCACCACGTTTTTTCCATGCGATAATGAGTCGTATATCTTCATCATCTTCCTGAGCTTCCCTCATGGCTTCATTTTCCCAAGAACTAAGAGGGGTTGCCCTCGTAATCATCACCGTCAGTCCCTTTGACTCTTGCTTAGTACAATGTTTGCAGTCGTCTGAACAGGGTCTTCTTGAAAGAGCATCAGCGTTTCCATGAGCTTTCCCGTTGCGGTGTTCCGTAATAAAGTCGTACTCTTGAAGCTGTTCGATCCATCTTGCAACTTGACCTCCCGGATCCTTGAACTGTAATAACCACTTCAAAGCAGCATGGTCGGTACGGAGTATAAACTTCCGGCCGATGAGGTATTTACTGAAGTGTTTCAGCGTTTTCACCACGGCCAAGAGTTCTCTTCTTGTCACGCAGTAGTTTCTTTCAGGTTTTGATAATGATTTGCTGAAATAAGAAATAACAACTTCTCGATCGCCTTGTTTTTGGGACAACACTCCACCCATTGCCATGTTGCTTGCATCCGTATCGACAATGAACTGTCCATCTATTTGTGGATATCCTAAAATTGGGGCTTCGCACAAAAATTTCCGCAAGTTTTGGAAAGCATTCTCACAGCCCTCATCCCAAGTAAATTCTCTCTTGCCTTCCGTCAGCCGATGTAGAGGCTTGGCAATTTCGGAAAATCCTTTAATAAAACGCCTGTAGTAGGAGCATAGACCCAGAAATGCCCGCACTTCTGTCTTATCTTTAGGAGTAGGCCATTTTTGTACCGCTTCCACTTTTGCTGGATCAGTTTGTATACCTTCACTTGTTACAACGTGGCCGAGGTAGCTTACTTTGTTTTTGAATAAACTGCATTTCTTCGGGTTTAATTTCAGATTAGCTTCTCTTATTTTTTTTAAAACTTGTTCCAGGTTCCGTGAATGATCTTTAAAGTCTCGGCCCATGATGATGACGTCATCTAAGTAAACCAAACAGATTTCTCCCAATAATCCTGCTAGTACACGCTCCATGAGTCGCTCAAATGTGGCTGGCGCGTTACATAAACCAAAGGGCATAACATTGAACTGCCATAAACCCGTTCCTGTTGAGAAAGCAGTCTTCTCTTTGTCTTCCGGGTGAATTTCCACCTGCCAGTAGCCTGATTTCAGGTCCAATGTGGAGAACCATTTCATACCACTCAGAGTGTCCAATGTGTCATCGATTCGTGGCAGTGGATAACTGTCTTTCTTTGTGACGTCGTTGAGTCGTCGATAATCCACACAGAATCGCATGCTGCCATCTTTTTTTTTTACCAAGACAACTGGAGAACACCATGGACTTTCAGAAGGCTCTATGTATTTGTTTCTTTTTAAATCTTCGAATTGGTTATTTACTTCTGTTTTCATAGCAATTGGTATTTGTCTAGGTCGCTGGCGTACAGGTCTTTCATTTCCTGTGTCAATCCTATGTTGAACCAAAGAAGTTCTCCCTAGATCTCCGTCGTGAGAAGAAAACACATCTTTGAATTTCAACAACAGTTTTTTAGCTGTTTTGCCTTGCCAGTCATTCAGGTTATTTTTACAGTCTTGAAGAAGATCAGTGATTAAAGAGTCTTTTACGGTGTTTGTCTTGTTTGCACACGGAGAATATCGGCACTTCTTCATCCACACGACCTCTTCGCATCTTCCAACAACATCGCCTGGACTCAATTCAATGTCATGGTCTTCTAGATTTTCAACCATCACCATTGCGGTCTTGTTGCTCTTAACGAGGGTATTTGTTGTCAGCAGCTTGTGCGTTGTTTTTTTAAATGCTGTATCTTCAATAAGCACACACCTTCCTCGGCTGTTATTTTTAGAAGGTGGTAATTTCACCATCAGTTGACCCTGTGTCCTTCTTGGTATGGCGACTTTCTTCAGACATGTCACCTTCCCAACGGGGCCTCCCAGTATGAAGACGTCTTCATCACCACACTTGAAAATACCGTTCATGACATCAATTCTACAGTTGTATTTCTTCATAAAGTCCAGGCCCAAAATGCAATCATCAATAATTTCAGCCACGATGACACTATGGGTAAACGATGCCTCCCCTACTTGAATTGTGGCCAAAATCTCCCCTAGAACGGGTATTTGCTGACCGGAAGCAGAGAGAAGCCGACAATTGATCTGGCGCCTTATCGCTGCTTTGACTAGTCCCGGTTTGACTACCGTTCGAGAAGCTCCTGTGTCCAGGGTCATCTTGCAGTTTCTTCCGTTTACAGAGCCACGTATTAGCAAACTGTTTCCGTTGCATACTTGTGAAATGACCATTGCTGGGGCCCTCTCTACTCCAGCCAGTACCCGCCCCTTAGTCCTGGCTCCTACTCGTTTCCCTGATTTACAACAGGAGATAAAGTCTCCTGTGTCCTCGTCTGGGTCTCTTTTGTAGGGCAGCTGAATTGAAGGTGGCCTCGTTCTCCACACTTAAAGCACATCTTGCCGGTTGTTTTGTTTAGCGGTGCCTTTCTAGGTTTGAAATCATCCAGCACCTCCCGCACTTTGTACATACGTCGGACGTCTTGCCTCACTGCTTCGACCTCTAGAGCGTGCGCCAAGGCCTCCTTCAGTGAAACGTGATGCCGAAGCTTTACTGCAGCCCTGACCTCCAAGTCCTTAATTCCGTCAACGAAGGCTTGGAGTATATTTGTATCTACTATTTTTGGGTCAGCTGACGGATACGCCTTGCGGACAAGTCTCTCTATTTCTAGTGCCCATTGCTGTAGTCCTTCATCAGAGCGCTGGACTCGGTCGCGTAGCTGGGCCCGAAAGACGTGTTCCAAATGGCGCTCTCCATATCTGGATTCAAGTGCCTCCATCAGCTCTTTAAATGTTGCCGTTGAGGGCAACGCCTCTATAACTAATAAAGCTGAGCCCCTGAGCGCGCAAGTGAGAACTGTCTGACTCTCTGTATCAGTCCACCCGTTTGCAGCAGCGACTGTCTGGAATTGCTGGCGAAAAGCAGCCCAGGATGTAGTGCCATCATACTCAGGTACCTTCACTCTGAGACCTTGAACCGTGCCAGCAGAGCCACTCGATGCAACTCCCACAGTCTCAAGACGAAGAACTTTTTTATGCAGCCCAGTGAGGTCAGTCTTGACGGTTGCCACGTCAATCTCCAGTTCAATGACCTTTTGTTCGACTGCCACCATATCTTTCTGTAAATCTGCCACCGAGCAACCTATCTTTCCAACGGCATACAGAAGCTCCTCGCGTAGGCCTTCCCACTTGGCATTTTGTTTGGCCTGCTGCTCCTCCCACTTGGCATTTTGTTTGGCCTGCTGCTCCTCCCACTTGGCATTCTGCTCATCATGCATGCTCTGTAGCATCATCATCAATCTCGAAAAGTCAAAGGCTTCCATTCGCTGAGTGCGACCAACCTGGTGGGCGGGGTCAGTAGCTGGAGTCTGATGAGCGGTAGACGGAGCCTCATGAGCAGGGTTGATAGGCGGACTCTGGTGTCCAGTAAGCAGGTCTTCCTCCGTGGGCGTGGCCGTTTGGGCATCCGCAGCCACTTGCGCCCTTGTCCTGACGCCGGTGGTGTCCTCCCTTGGAGTCACTGGCATGGCTTCTCCAAATCCACTTCCGACACCAATTGTTGCGTGCTAGGTTCTGATTCGGAGTGAAACACCAGTGACTATGTTTTAGGTGTTTATTGAAGACAGCCAATCAGTCTCAGGTCCTCACGGAAGCCGTCAGCCCAGTCGCAAAGTATAAGTCGAAGTCCGTAATCACGCCGTGGTCGTAGGTTCCTTCCGTAGATCAGAATCCGAATCGTAAGCTAAACGTAGTCCTAGGTCGCGCTGTGGTCGTAGGTTTCCTTTTCTTCGCTCCGATGTATCACTTGTATCGCTTGAGATCAACTGCCTCCGCTAGGCGCGGCTCGCCCGTATTTATATTCGGCCGGAAGGGGCTCTGGAACAATCCCGATAGTCGCTCTCGTAAAAATCATGCGCAGTTAGACGTCCACGAAGTAAACAACTCGTTGCTAAGGCCGGTGTTCTCACGGTGTGTGCACGGGATTATGTACTTTACGTCCTACGTGCAAGGGTCAATCTTGCGTGTACTCTGTGATGACGCAGCTTTGTTTTGTTGCTACGCAACCCTTTTTTTTTGGTTGTTTACGTCGCCGATCTATTTTTTTTGTATGTGAGCTTTCTCGAATGGAACTTGTTTATCGTTTCGTCTTTTTCATCTGGAATACTCGGGCACGGCTGCAACAATATTATATATCTGGGGTTTTGTTAGTTTATGATCAACTGGAATTTCGTGTCTTTGTAACCAATTGATCATTTCCGGTTTATTCGTATTTGAGTTAGGTCTTTCAACATATTTATTGTAATAGGGTGCGTTGTCGATAACCAAAACAGAATTACTAGGTATATTTGGAATTAATTGATTAACCAGCCACTTCTCGTAGTTGTCGTTATTCATTTCGTTGTGGTAATCACCTTTTGTGTCCGTGAATTTATACGTTAAAAAGGCTCCTGGTACAAAGCTTTTTTCGTTACCTGCGTGAACAATTATCACACGTTGACCTTTTGAAATCGGTTTTTTTACTCCCATTTGCTTATCATCACTCCAAGTTTTTCCTATAGTGAGGGTTGTATGTATGTAGGACTCGTCCATATAGATAATATTTTTTCCTGCTTCGCTAAAATTTTGTCCAGATATTCAATTCGTTTGAGAGCTACATCTTGCTTTTCCATCAGAACTTTTCTGTTGTCTTTCATTTTAGAGAATTCAAATCCCATTTCATGAAGAATTTTTCTCAACGTCTTTTCAGACCCATTATAATTAATAGCCTCAGATAATTTAGCTTTCAATGATTTTACTGTCGGCAGTTCTTTGTAACGCAGATGAAAATCGTACACCATTCTTCTTACAACATCGTAATCAAAATTGTCCATATCTAAACGAAATTGTTTTTTTTGGTCTCCCATTTTTTTTAATTTTTTTTTTATAAGATGGGTTAACTCTTGGTTAACTTTTTTGAGAGCTGGATTTTGTTCCACTGGAATGTGCATTATCAGTGCCAGTATCGACTTCATTTAATAAATTGTTCAAAGTTCTTCTTGAAATTCCAGTGGCATCTGCAACTCTCTGTTGAACCTTCTTAAAATAATTACTTACATTAACATCCTCATGTTTTTTAAATTGGTTGGCTTCAGATAAAAAATATTTATAAACATTGTGGATAATTTCACGTGACTGGTAGAGTAACGGCTCACCTTTTTTCCCCATAGTACAAATTTAATTTTATAGGGTTTTAGCAGCTCTATATTATATTGACTTAGATAGGCGACTGCACTTTCTCGCATTTGAACCATGATTGACAAAACAAACGTCATGGTGCGTGTGACAAAGATATCGCTCTACGAAGTCGAAAAAGACTTCGAAGAAGCTCTACGAATCGCCTCTTTCTAAAGCTCGATGTGCATTACTTATGGCCCTTTACTGTACACAAGAATGACAGTGAAAACATTTGATTTTATTCTCCAGCACATAGAAATATATTTGCAGCATCATGTCAAATCTAAAAGAATCGTTAGCAATGCTCAAAAATTGTTTCTCACATTGAGGTAAGTGTTAATAAAAAAACATTTATTTATCTTACGTATGATTTATTAACTTTTTTAAATACTAGTAATCTTTATTTAACATATTATTAATGAGATCTAGTAATCATCACAGATCGATTTAGAAAATTCAAGTACAAGATATTTTTAATAATCAGTCTTCTTAATCTTCGGTAATTAGTCATAATAATTTTTTTATCAGTTAAGTAGTTAATCAGCATTCTTAAACTTGATTGTCGTAACTACTACAATTAGGAGGCGGTTGAGAATAATAGCCACGTGGTGCGTAAGTCGTATCTCCATACATATTCATTGCCATCTCGTCCATCAAAACTTGGTTTATTTTATTTCGCACCCTCATTTTCTGAAGGGAATTTATTTTTTGCATTTCAGGTAAAATGCTCATAAGGTAGTGGAAATCTTCCGATTTTTCTACATCTTGTGTATTTTGATTTTGTTTAGCAAATTCCTCTTCTAAAACTTTAAGTTTTTATTTTCAATTTCCAAATATTCTGTTCGAATATCATTTGCTGTCAACGTTGTGGATTGTGAAGTACTTGGTTGGGGTGAAACCTCTTGTGGGCGAGGAGATGGAGGCGACGAGGTAAATTGAACTTCAGCTCGAGAAGAATCATTTGTTAAGTCTTCGCCTTGATCATTCAGATTGGAGTCATTTTCATCTGGCATACATTCTTCTTTCAGAAATGACATTATGTTAAAATATTTCCACTGAGCCGAAATGTCATTCTCGATACCGGGGTCCCCTGAGCGTGGTTGTGGAGTTTTTTTTAGCTCTTTTCTATATCCTTATCCTTAAGGTTTTTCCACTTCTTCTTTAATTGTTCAACTGAAATAAAAGTCATGAATTATCGTCTGTAAATAATACATTTAAAGATTTGTTGCAGGTACCTTGGATATGGCCTATCTTTCAAGGCATAATCACAATCATATCGGCTTGGACGAAGTACAGTCGCCAAAACAATAAATCAAACATTGAAAGCCATATGGAAAGCTTTTCGTGGACTTTACATGCCGCAGCCAACACAAGAGGATTTAAAAAAAAATATCGGACGTTTTTTTCTCGAAATGGCAATTTCCTAATTGCATGGGCGCGATTGATGGAAAATATTTTCTGATATTGAAGCCCCCCAATAGTGGCAGCGAATATTTCAACTACAAAAACTATTTTTCCTTGGTATTACAAGCAATTTCGGACGCCGACTACAAATTCGTTACCGTCGAAGTTGGTGGAAAAGGACATCAAAGCGATGGTGGTACTTTCCATTTTTCTGCATTAAACAAGTTACTAACCAATAATCGCTTTAATGTACCTTCACCACGAAATCTGATAGGATCGAATATAACATTACCGTACGTGTTAGTGGGAGACGAAGCCTATCCGCTAAAAACATATTTAATGCCTCCCTATTCTTCTGGCAATCTAGACAGAGAGAAAAAAAATTTCAATAAAAAATTATCAAGAGCTTGAGTAACCATTGAAAGCTTTTCGTGGTTGTTGGGTCCCCACCCCGTCCCCCGAATCAGATAGGTCAAGGAGGTCAAAGATGTCAAGGAAGTCAAATATGTCAAGGAAGTCAAATGACAAGCTGGGGTCAGAGGTAAGCCGAGGTCCAGCTGGATTCAAAGGTCAAGGAGGTCAGAGGTCAAGCTCAAAGTCCAGAGGAAAACTGATTCGGTTCTGTCACTTATTTCAAACCTAATCTACCGATTCGGGATTGGTGGTTATGGGATTGTTGACCTAAATTCCTTCGTCTTTCTTGAATATAATTACATTACGTCTCCACATATATTCTACTATTAAATCTGCAAAGTTCTGCAAATTACTATAATTTTCTTTTCGAAAAAATCACTTCACCGCCCTCCATTGGGACTCAATTCTTTGAGTGTGAGTCCTATCAGGACACCACAAATGGAGTGTCTTGGTCCGAATGGTTAACTTTTTTATTAATATAGGCATGGTTGGCTAGGCGATCATATGCCCGCCAACAGTCAGTGTGGATAGTGGTGTCCGGTTCCACAATGCTTTTGGATCAGCGGAATTAAAACTTCCGCTGATCTGACATTATCCGGGCACACCTCCACCCTTAGGTCCTCGGAGCCATCTTTAATAAGACCGAGGACTCAGTGCCCCTCGATGTGGCGTCCTAAAAAAAAATATCTCATTAATAACATAAGAAAAACAGCAAAAATAATAATTATACTAACACAAGATTAATAGTTTTATAATTACCTTGGTTGTATTTGCGCTTTTCAAACTTTGACTCGTCAATTTGGACAAGAGCGAACCCATTATCTATTAAAAAAAATCTTTCCTGGGCCCCCGATTTTGCTTTTGGCCTCATTTCTATCCAAATGATAGATCACGACCACATCCCTGCAGTAGCTGTACCAATCGCAGATGGTGGCCCGGCTTAAACATTTTTGGAAATCATTTTTATACGGATCCTCCCTCAGCACAGTATCATATGACAGTCGGTGCGCAAATGCATATACCAAGTAAAATACGTGCGCCAACTTAATTATAGTACACTCGGCTTCAAAAAAATCGCACCTTTTAAGAAATCTATTTTTAACATCTTTCAATCGTATTTGTATTATGAAATATTGGTAATGTTCGGTATCATTTGAAAGGTAAGGAAACAGAGAATGCAAAAACAATAATTCATTCAATGTTTTTTATTGGAACTGAGAAAAATTTAGATGATATAACTTTTCCTGTGAGTGTAAAAGATATTTAAAAAATTGAAAAATTAAACAATATCAGTGTGAATGTGTACGGTATTAACAATAAGAAGAAAAAGTATATATTTCCAATGTTTATTTCATCGCATCAAGAAAAGTCTCGAAAGCACGTGAATTTATTGTATAGGGAGACGAAAACTAAAAAGCATTACGCTTTGATTAAAAATTTATCTCGTTTAGTGAGATCCACTTTCACTAAACACAAGTCTAATATTTTTCTTTGTAATGGGTGTTTACAACATTTCGGTTCGGAGAGTTCTCTGGAACCACATCTTAGGATAGGTTGTACAAAAACTTTCGTTCAAATGCCGAACAAACAGTTTTTAAACTTTGATGATTTTCATAAGAAATTGAAAGTACCATTTGTAATGTATGCTGACTTTGAGTCAATTCTAACATCTGTCAACAGAAAAGAAGAGGAACGGGAGAGTAAAACACGTGTAACACATCAACACATTCCTTTTAGTTTCGCTTATTATATTCACTGTGACTATGACAAAAATCTTTCAAAGTTTGTTACGTACAGAGGTGAAGATTGTGTGGACAGGTTTGTCGAGTACTTGCTCGAAGACGCTGAAAAAATTGGTGAAATCTTAAATACAGTAGTACCACCGACCGGTGAAGTTCCTCCAGGATGTGAGAATACATGTCACATTTGTTAGAACCCTTTGGGGAATGCAAAGGAAAAAATAGTGGTAGATCATTGTCATTTAACAGGGAAAATAAGAGGTAGAGTGCATAACTCATGTAACCTAAAATTTAAACTAAAAAAAATGTTACTTGTTTTTTTTCATAACTTGTCTGGTTATGACAGTCATTTGTTTATCAAAGAACTCGCAAAAACTTTGAGGAAGGGTGGTTTAAGTTTTATTGCACAAAATAAAGAAAAGTATATATCGTTTAAAAAGAGGTTAAAATCGGTGACTGTGAGGTTTATCGATTCTTTTAAATTTATGTCAACTAGTCTGGAGAAACTTGTTAAAAACTTATCAATTCATCAATTTAAAATTTTACCAAGTTTCTTTGAGAATGATACAGAATGCGTAAATCTTTTAGCACGCAAAGGCGTTTTTCCTTATGAATATCTCGACTGTTGGAGTAAACTAAATGATACGTCGCTACTTAGTAAAGATTCATTTTACAGTAAAATTTTTGACTCGAATATTTCTGACAAAGATTATGCCCACGCCTTAACCGTATGGTGCAAATTCAATATAAAAACCTTGGGGGAATATAGTGACTTGTACTTAAAAACAGATGTTCTGTTACTAGCCGAAGTGTTTGAAAATTTTCGCGAAATTTGTATATCTACATATCATCTTGATCCCTGCCAGTTTCTAACAGCACCATCGTTGTCTTGGGCGGCGATGTTGAAACACACTAAAGTTACACTCCAGCTCCTCCCCGATCATGAAATGGTTCAATTCATTAACTCGGGTATTCGGGGTGGTATAAGTCAAGTGTCTAAAAGATATTCCGAAGCAAACAATAAGTTCATGAGAAACTATAATATTTCTGAGGAGAGTAAGTTTATCGTTTATTTAGACGTTAACAATCTTTATGGGCACGCCATGCGACAATGCCTACCCAAAGGTGGGTTTTGTTGGTTGGATGAGAAGGAAGTTAAGAATTTCGATATTCACTCGAAGCACCCCGAATCATACGAGGGATATATTTTAGAGGTAGACTTGGATTATCCTGAACACTTACACAACAAACATAATGATTATCCTTTTTGTGCAGAGTCTTCGAAACCTCCGGGCGGGCTAACGGAAAAGTTGTTACTTACATTCGCCAAGAAAAAAAACTATGCTATTCATTATGTAAATTTGAAACAGTGTTTGGAGAATGGGTTGATTTGCGAAAAAATTCACAGAATCTTACGTTTCAACCAGAGCGCGTGGTTAAGATCTTACATTGATCTAAACACGAATAAGAGAATGTGTGCGAGTAATGCGTTCGAAAAAGATTTTTATAAACTAATGAACAATGCAATTTTTGGTAAAACGATAGAGAACGTGGAAAAAAGGAAGGATGTGAGGCTTTGTACACATTGGGAAAATGAAAGGGGGGTCACCAAGTGCAAGTTTGGTGTAAATCGGTACATCGCCAAACCCAATTTCCATAGTCGTACAGTATTTTCGGAAAACTTAGTAGCGGTTCAGTTGAATAAACAGAAAATAGTGTATGACAAACCCATTTATGTCGGCTTTTCAGTTTTAGAGCTTTCCAAAACAGTCATGTATGACTTCCACTACAACTACATGTTGCCCAAGTATAAAGAACACGTTTCTCTGTTATACACGGACAAAGACTCGTTTCTGTATGAAGTAAAAACAAACAATTTCTTCGAGGATATAAAACCGGACTTGTGTAAATTTGACACATCGGATTTTTCAAAGGATAATCTTTATGGCTTACCTTTGGTGAACAAAAAAGTGGTCGGACTCATGAAAGACGAGTGTAATGGTAAAATCATTTCAAAGTAAACTTTCTAAACTTTCGCTCATATTTTTTATCCACTCCTTTGCCGGCGGCAATGCCCATGCCTCGTTTCACTTTGTATTTCATTATTTTATTCACAGCTAAACCCGCTAAACGCTCTCTAAAGTGTGATGACTCCCGAAATCGTTTCTCTGCAGTTGCAGCGAGCTCCAAGTCCGCTTTGTGTCTCTCTTCGAGCGAGGATGGATGGTTTGCGTAGGCGATATCGTGTTTTTTACACGCCTCGTCTAAAGGGTTGATCCCTTTATCACCACGTAGTAATCGTTTACGTAGCTTCGTACCCGGTCCGCAATAATTATATCCTGGTAGGTGAAGTTCGAACGGTAGGTTGTTTATTAAATTGTTTAGGAAACCCTTACCATGCACGTGTTTCGATTGAACTGAATACGAGTGGTTTGACATTAACATATTTATAGCGGGTTAACACATTTTTTCTCTTCCATGCAGTAGGGGCAATGTCTCCTTATGAAGTAGGGTGAATCGATCTGAGTATGTTCAGGATCCTTGTTTAGCAAATGATGATGCTCATGGCATATAAAGTGTTGATTTATTTTGTAATCACTTCGTAAACTCTCCGGTATATCGTCCTCCAACAAACGCAAACAATGTGTGCAGCATTTTAAAAGAATCCGTTTTAATATACTTTTCTCTTCCGCGTCGATGGTGGCGGTGGTAGAGGAGTTTTCAGACATTCTGTAGTATATAATAACCGCTAAGAGTGATGAGTTTAATAAATCACAATGAAGTTTAAAAAGCAAACGACGTGTTTACACGTTCAGGATTGGGATGTAAATAAATACACATGTGTCGGCGAGGGTGCTATGAAACACGGAGCATTGCTACCTCCCAGTATCAGATGTTTGATTTGCGGACCATCCAACTGTGGTAAAACGAACGTACTGCTCACTCTTCTTTTGGAACCGACAGGTTTGAAATATAAAAACGTCTACCTATACTCAAAGTCCCTGCACCAACCCAAGTATTTATTTTTAGATGAGGTTTTCAAGAGAGTAGATGATGTAAATTTCTACAAGTTCTCTGATAAGAGCGAAGTGATACCGCCTGAAGAGGCGGATGCTAATAGCGTGGTGATATTCGATGATGTGGCTCTAGAGGATCAAGAGGCGATCAGAAGATATTTTGCGATGGGACGTCACAGGAACTTGGAATGTTTCTATCTCTGTCAGACGTATAGTCGAATACCGAAACAGTTGATTCGGGATAACGCTAACCTCATTTTACTCTTCAAACAAGACGATCTCAATCTGAAGCATGCCTACGACGATCACGTGAACACCGATACACCGATATTCATATTTGTCCTTTGTCCAACTTCCTGTTGGACAAAGGACAAATATGAAAATATAGAATAAAGAAAGGTTAATCAATGACAATGTGATCACCCAGAACACGGATTATAATGTTAAACAGTTTAATCAATTTTGATTCACAGCATTCAACAGTTGCAAAAACATATGCATCTGTTAACTCCAAAAGCACAAACCAATCGTGGAAGTCAATTTGCTTGTCGCCGAGAATTTCATGCATGACACCATGAACCTCATACCACCATTTTCCTAACTCGTAATACTCCTCGCTCCCAGTAATTTTATGTAAACAGTTTATACAATTTAAACCGTCCCAATAAAATTTGTTAAGCGAAAGGGGTTTCCACCATCGTCTAAGAAGGGCGTTGGATCTTAGGTGTATGAGCCAAGTTTGCTTGCAGTGTGAATTAAATTTGTTCAAATCTTCTTCTTCGAGTGCGTCCTCGTCCGTTGGAAAGGTTTTCTTTTCACACGTCATTTTTAGGAGGGTCTTGGTTTATCTTCAAATAAATTATCTAGAAAAAAAACCAACACTTAAAAAATCATAAAGACATTTTAGAGTACCTAAATTAATAAAAACCCTAAAGTGTTTCTCGAGATACCTACATATACACAGTAAAACCCAAACTATACAGTCAAAATCAAGAAAACACTCACATTTACAAAACACCTGAACATTGGTCCTTTTCCTTGAATTCCACCACCCAAGTTTTACCAAAAGGTTCTTTTTTAATAAAACAGATGTTCGCTTTTAGAAAATCTAATTGCTCTTGCTCCATATTGTTGAACCTTGATGGCAGCGTCATGTAACCCATATTCAATTCGATCACGGTTTGTTCTTTTGAGGGTTCAAATTTAGAGGTACTTGCAAAGACGTCTTTAATTAGATATGGTTGATTTGCTTGTAGATCAGACATTTTTATCCAAGGTTTTTTTTGACCGAGTTGATTCAAAGATGAAATACTTGCACTAGCCATTTTAACACAGTAACAAATTCAAAAAAAAACTAACCTTTGAATTCTAAATAAAGTACAACACGACTGGTGTCTTACTATCAAGTGATGCTTTAGCAACAGACACTCTCTATATTTATATTAATCATAAATAAGGAAACAAAGAATTTAAATCAAGTCCTCTAATCAAAATGTTATGAATTGTTACAACGGATTTGAAACAATTATTGCACAAATAAGGAAAAGGTAACAATGCTAATTAACCACAACAGTGAATTTGTGGTTTAGTGACTTATTGTTTATTCTGTTCAAAATAAAAGTCCCTTGGGACTTACACATATAGACAGGATGTTTGCTCGTGAGCCAAAAACAAACATTGCTTTTTACACAAATGCTTGCTTCGACTGGGAATCGAATCCAGATCCCACCGATCAAGATGTAAGGGAGGATACACAATTTTTAAAGAGTTCTACAATACTTTAGTTTCAATTATGGAAAATTAAAGTAATTTAGCAAATATACTTACGAGTTTTCTTCCTTGGTGCGGGAAGGCCTGCTAAACACGCTTCTCTGTCGCTTTCCAAATTATCTGTTTTGTACATTTCTTCAAGTCCCCAATTCACAACCCGATCCAACATATTTTTGTACTCTATACACTCATGGCTTATAAACGGGGGTAATGTCGTAGTAGTAGTAGTGGTTGATGCTAACGGCTTAGAAAATGTTGTGGGGGTGGGTGTAGTGGAAGTTTGAGATTTCTTATCCTTATTAACTCGTACCGTTATTTCCATCCCGAAATCATCACGAATGATTTGGACATATTCTTTGGAATTCAAAGACTGCTCGAAGCTTATATCCCGGCGAGCTCGATTTAAACGGTCTTTATTCTCTTGTTTTATTTCCAACTTTAAGACAATGAAATTATTAACCGTACAAATAGGATAGTTAACAACATCCTTTTCAAAAATTTGTATCTGTTTTGATGCAACAGTTGAACCTTTCTCAGCTAATAACAAATTTACCAACCATCTTTTGGTTTCAATACTTTGACGTACACCATCGTTTACATTCACCGATTTTATGTACCAAACACCTGTAGCACACAGTGGAAAAAAAATATCTTCTTTAAACGGTGGCATTTCTATTACACGAGTCAAGCCGTTCTGATCCTGCACCGTCAGATACACCATCAACGAAAGAATGTTTGTTAGAAACATTTTTAAATTTAATTTGAAACGAGAATACTTATTGTCAAAGGGCTAATAAAAACTGAATTACTATGAACCTAATAAATTGCATTATATACTGCTTATCACAGGAAATATGCATATCTAGTGCGTGGGAATAAAACTAGAAAATATATTAGCATTTAGCTCTATCACAGGAAACACGCCAAGGACTCTATGAACAAAGGACTACATTGTAGGATATCACAGGAAACAGTCTTCGCGAAAATAATTAATAGTCATCAAAACCGCTGTCTCCACCGCCGTCGCCGGCGTAAGATGAACCGCGGCCCGGTGCGAAACAACCGCGCAGGCGGCTCGACCAACGTCGGACACATGCCTAAAACACCGCCACCAGCATAACATGAACCCTTGATTCCATACTAAACATACCGCACAGATAACTCTACTCGCACTGGTCTCAAGTAGGTTAGAAATCCTACAAATTATTTTATTCATACTAAAACTTGGATTTTCCAGTATAACATGAACCATCGATTCCATACTAAATGTACCACACAGATAGCTCTACTTACGCTGGTTTCGAAGTGGGTTAGAACCCCCACTGGTCTCAAGCAGGATAGAAATCCTACAAATTATTTTATTCATACTAAAAATTGGATTTTCCAGTATAACATGAACCATCGATTCCATACTAAATGTAACACACAGATAGCTCTACTTACACTGGTTTCGAAGTGGATTAGAACCCCCAATATACACCTACTAACAGCAGACACCTATATGTGTCTGATAAAAAAGATATTTCTTACGACATACAAAAAAGTGTCATTGTTTGATTAAGTTCCCATGTTGAGGGCACTTATCATTATCAGCTTGTAATAGTTCGCAAGAATTCGGGTAAATGTAAAGTAAAGTAAAAAAATAGTTTATTTCATGGGATAACTAGTATCACTTAAAATCGTCAGAGTATACAGATAGAAAAAAAAAATATCGACCCCTCCCATCGATTGGTTATAGTCGATAATAGCTTGCGGTTTATATTTGTACGAGTATCTCCCATATTTTTCTTTACCACCCACCATGACTGGGCGGTAGGAAGAAATTATCGAAACTAAATTCGAGTCGCGCCATGAAATGATCGTCTCATGTGTGCAGCTGCTAACAACTTCCCCGGTGCGTAGGGTATATTTTGTTTTTTTTTGAAAGAGTCGGGGACAAATTCCCTATTCACTCGGAGGGTCCCCAGAGTGTCTGTGTGATGGACAACTTTAAGCAATCGCGTTAACAAAGGCGAATTGTAGAAGTTATCCATTATCAAGGCGTGGCCTTTGTTGAACAAAGGCCGCGCAGGGTTGAGAACAATTTGCGAAGTTGCACCCTCCAATTCCGCCTCTTCTTCTTCGCCGATGTCATATCGTTCGACATCTAGACTGCGTGGGTTATTTTTGCCGGCATAAACGTCCATTCTCCACAAGTACCCGGTTCTGGACTCGCAGATCTCGTACGTCTTTATACCGACTTGAGCAGCTTTTTTTTGATCATTTGTGATAAGCTCAATCTTCCTTTCCACAGCATAAGTGATTCATCTAACGCGACATTCTGCTCAAGTCGGTATAATGACGAGAACTTCTCGTTGAGGTGTTAAACAATTGGCAAAACCTTTTTTAATTTGTTGGGTACTTGTGGAGAAGGCATATTATTGTCGACAAAGTGCAGACATTTTTTTAATAACAAAAACCTGTCGTACCACATGACCTCGGCAAAGTTTCAAATTTTGAGGTGCGGAAGAATAGGGTGCCAATATTCCCGTTCAACAATATTGGGCGCCATGCTCTGCATAAGTATAATTAAAAAGAAGGTCCACATCTCCTCTACTGTAACGTCAGTCCACCTCACCAGACGGGAAAAACGCTTGTCGTTTTTGGCTATTAATTGACGCGCATACCTGTTGGTTTCCACAACAATTTTAGTCATGATTTCGCGGTCCCAAATTTGCTCCAAAATTTGCAATGGGCTTCATTCCCCCACCTCAATACTCAATATTTTATTACATCCATAGGTTTTACATATAGGTGTTACAATCCAATAAAGTATCCAATATGGACCCTGTTCTAGGGCACTGTAATTAATAGGGGCAAACCTATTCTAGTCGCTTAAAATTAGTGAGATCAATTTGTGTGAGTGTGTGTAAGAGAGAGAAAGTTCAAGTTCTGTGTTGTGGAAGAGTATGTGTAGTGTATGTTATGTCTATGTATGTGCTTTAGCGGTTGTGTGTGTGTTTTATATTTAGTCAATTTTTTTTTATTTTTTTTGTGTTTGGAATTTATTAATTATCGTGTAAATAGTCTTCAACTGTGTAGTAACATTTTGAATATAATAGTTTTTTTATTAAGTTAATATATTTTTTATTACTAGTCTCATTTTTTATTGACTCTGGAAGTTTATTATAGATTTTTACAGACATTGTTAATGGACCTGATGAGTGTAAGTGTAACCGGGAAGTAGGTTGTATAAGTTGGTTTTGATAAATTGATCTTAGTGGATATTTGTTTGGCATGTCTCCACGCTTAGTAAAAAATTCGGAATGTTTTCTGACAAATTTGCATATTTCGAGAATATAAATACAGGGTAGTGTTAGGATTTCGTGCTCAATGAAATAGGGCTTACAACTGTCTATTGTATTAATGTTAAATAATATTCTA
Source organism: Aproaerema taeniolella (assembly GCA_949987775.1). Classification (NCBI taxonomy): domain Eukaryota; kingdom Metazoa; phylum Arthropoda; class Insecta; order Lepidoptera; family Gelechiidae; genus Aproaerema; species Aproaerema taeniolella. The sequence continues at coordinate 10,325,473 of OX465264.1, forward strand.
ATTTGTCTTTTTTGAAGGGTGAAAACTGTTAGCGCATCGGTACTGTTTCCCCATAGGGTTATACCATAACAGAGCCACGCATACGCGTAGGCATAATAGGTGACAAGCGCAGTTTTTAAATCTGTAGTTTTTTTAATTTCACGGAGTGCGTACGAAAACTTTGATAATTTTTGTCGTAATTTGGTGACATGATCTTTCCAGTTAATGTGTTTGTATACAGGATGTTTGGCGCATCGCCGGCCAAATGAATTTAGCCGGTAGAATAGTTCATCTGTTATGCCTAAATGCCCCTTTAAATTTCAAAAGCCGTGCGGTTTTTTTTAAATCAATTTTTAAACTTTTTTTTAATTTTTACACCGAAATTGTCATTAAAAAATAAAAATAAAAAAAAGTTTTAAGTATAGATAGCAAATTTTAATTTTATTTAAATGTGTAGTGTTTTAAGCTTCTTTTAAGCCCTAAATCAATGTCATTAGTTAACTAGTTTTTCTAAAATTTACCTTCAAAGTTTTGGAATTGAATAAAAATAAATTCAAACTTTGACTTTTTATGCATATTAAAAAAAAACTAATAGCGATCAGGATCTTCCAAATTCCTCAAAAATTGTCTATTCTGTCCTCTTTCTAATGATGTACCACATGTTATAAAAATCTTTTAAAACATCGCAAAATTCGCTAAATTAGTGACAAGGGTCGAATAATGCTAAATTCAAAATTCTGGAAAAAAAAATACTTTTGTTTAAATTGACACATGGGAAACAAGTAGAAGCTGTTATCTCACTCTTGCAAAACAAAAACGTATTCCTTAACTCCATAACAATCAAATTTGAAATTGAATACAAACCTTATTTGCGGTTCTAACGTTTGAATCACTTATTATTATTGGGATTTCAAATAAAAAAGTAAGTAAAATTAAGAAACATTTATTCAAAAATAATAATCAGTTACATTAGTTATTAGAATGTTGTAGATTTTATAAATTCTGTTCAAATTGTCGTCCTCCATTTGAAATACAAGCCCGACATCTTTTTCTTATTTCAACAGTCGTTGTTCGCATTCTCATTTCTTCTCGAATGGTGCCGAAAGCTGTTTCTATTCTTTGTACTAATTCCTCTCTAGTCATTACCTCTGTGGCATAGACGAGTTCTTTAGCCCGTCCCCAGACATAAAAATCTAAAGGAGTAAGGTCTGGGGAACGTGGAGGCCATGGAATCGGACCATCTCTACCAATCCAGGAGTTTGGGAACACATTGTCCAAGTACTGCCGGACGGATAGCCGCCAGTGCGCTGGACAGCCGTCTTGTTGGAACACTATTGGTGTTTCCTCGTTGTAAATTGGGATTTCATCCAATAGTTCTGGTAAGTCGTTTTGCAAAAACTCCAAATAGTTATCACCATTGAGGTGATCAGGCAGGTAGTGCGGTCCTACCAACTGATCACCTATTACGCCCGCCCAAACGTTCACACTAAATTTTGTTTGAAAAGTTTTTTGTCTTTTTTTTCGTGGATTTTCATCTTTTGGTGCCCAGTAATGTAAGTTATGAAGATTTAAAATTCCTTCCCTTGTAAACTTCGACTCATCAGTCCAAAGAATTTTTTTTAGAAAATTCGGGTCGTCCACATCGGTGTGCAGTAAATAGCGACAAAATTCCATTCTTCTGCCATAATCAGTATCTTCGAGACCTACGACAAATAAAAATCGCTTAAGAATTAAGTTAATTAAGTAAGCTTTAAATTGTTTAAGTAAATTACGATGACCAAGCTCCATTGCAGCGCCATTATGTACACGACGCATATTTTTTTTCACAGCTGAGCTTGATTAATTTTTTTTAAAAAAGGCATATTTTTTCACAACTGAGCTTGATAATCGTAATTTATTAAAAAAAACATGGTATAAAGGTATTTCACAGAATTACTACCTGCAAATTACATACAAATAAAGAAAGGAATCGAAAATGGCGGCGGCGATGCGCTTTCACTCTAAAGTATTGCTTTCAGTGAGAGCGCATGGTCGGCGTTGCTTTCGATTCGGTGACATGGAACAGTGCATATAAAGTTGATTTAAAAGTTTCTTAAAAATTACCTACATACCTTGCACTGGAGTGTAATGAAATGCATGTTTTTCATTTTGACGTAGCACCTTCCACACCTTCCAAATGGAAATGTCAAGCTCTGCTGCCACATTTCGAATGCTTCTTGTTGGATCTTCGTCAAAAAGCGCCAGTATTCTCTCGTCAACTTCAACGTGATGTCGCACATTATGTCCCCTTGGTTCATTTGACCTGACACTGCCAGTCTCACGTATGCGTCGCAAAGTCGTTGAAAAGACGCTGCGGTGAGGTAATCGTCTGCCAGGAAATCGCTCTTGGTAAAGCCGTTGCGCTGCACGAGCATTACCATTAGCGGCTCCATAAGTCATAATGATGTCACCATACTCAATATTAGAGTATGTCGCCATTGCAACAACAAACAAACTTAACAAAACTCAACGATAAACTTAACAAGATGAAAACAAAACTCAACGATAAACTTAACAAGATGAAAGAATTACAGAGTTGCGGTAAGGCACAAACGTTAGGTAGCAGAGGCGGTTAAGACTCGACTAAAAATCAAAAAGGGAGAGGGGTAGGCGCACGCGGCGGCGGCGCGGCGGTGGCTCGACGCGGTGCGTCTTCACGTTATTGGTCTGCCTGTACGCGACTTATCCAAACAGGTTTAAAAGAGAGACAGAAGATAGATTTTACTTCGCAAGAGTGAGATAACAGCTTCTACTTGTTTCCCATGTGTCAATTTAAACAAAAGTATTTTTTTTTCCAGAATTTTGAATTTAGCATTATTCGACCCTTGTCACTAATTTAGCGAATTTTGCGATGTTTTAAAAGATTTTTATAACATGTGGTACATCATTAGAAAGAGGACAGAATAGACAATTTTTGAGGAATTTGGAAGATCCTGATCGCTATTAGTTTTTTTTTAATATGCATAAAAAGTCAAAGTTTGAATTTATTTTTATTCAATTCCAAAACTTTGAAGGTAAATTTTAGAAAAACTAGTTAACTAATGACATTGATTTAGGGCTTAAAAGAAGCTTAAAACACTACACATTTAAATAAAATTAAAATTTGCTATCTACACTTAAAACTTTTTTTTATTTTTATTTTTTAATGACAATTTCGGTGTAAAAATTAAAAAAAAGTTTAAAAATTGATTTAAAAAAAACCGCACGGCTTTTGAAATTTAAAGGGGCATTTAGGCATAGCAGGTGAACTATTCTACCGGCTAAATTCATTTGGCCGGCGATGCGCCAAACATCCTGTATAATAAGACCTAGAAATGAAAATTCGTTAACTATTTCAAGTTCTGTGTTGTTGAATGTGTACTGGAAGTTAATTGATGTTTTCTGATATGGATAAAAAGTTATTAATTTTGTTTTATTTAAATTTATTTCCAGGTTATGATCGTGAAGCCAACTTTCGGTTTTTCCCAGGATTGAATTTAGTTTTTCATTTATGTTTGTATTTTTATGGCAGGATGTAAGGATAGAGATGTCATCCGCGAATAGTACACACGGTTCTGTCATAATTTTTGGAAGATCGTTTATGTAAATGAGAAAAAGAAGACAACCTATTACGCTTCCTTGAGGAATTGATGCATTAATTGTTTTGCTGTCGGATCGGATTGTTTGGATGTATTTAGAGTCGTGATTATAATATTCTGTTTCTACGATTTGTTTTCTGTTAGTTAAGTAAGAGGTAAACCATTTATGAGCCACACCGCGGATTCCGATATTGTAGAGTTTATCTAATAATATGTTATACTGAACTTTGTCGTATGCTTTAGTCATGTCTAATAGAATTCCAATTGCATATTGTTTACTGTCTATCACGTTTAATGCTTCTTGAATGAATTTAAAAACTGCTAGCGTTGTAGAATGTTTTTTCCGGAAACCATTTTGTGCCTCATCGAAAAGTTTATATTTCTCACAGAAGTTGTAAACACGATTATACATGGCTTTTTCAAAAACTTTAGAGGCGGCAGGTAAAAGGGCAATTGGGCGGTAGTTATTTGGATTAGTTTTGCTATTTTTCTTGTGTATTGGTTTTATTAAAGCTGTTTTAAGTAATTCCGGGTAGATGCCTTCATTAAATGACTGATTAATTAGAATGAAAAATGGTAAGGTTAATTGTTCAGCGCATAGTTTCAGTAGATTAGGTGTTATGTCGTCTATTCCGTAACTTTTTTTATTTTTCATATTTTTTAATATATTATATACCTCTTTGTATCGTACTGGGGTTAAGAATAATGAATTCTCAGTGGGGCAGAGTGGTGGACGACCGTAAGGCGTCGTCGAGTTCTCAGTGTTACTATTTTCACCAATAGAAGCGAAGAATTTGTTAAAAATATTTGCGACTTGTTTTGGTTCAGAAATGTTAATATTATTTATTTCTAAGGTTAAATTGTTTTTTTCTTTTAGCGGTTTTTTATTTGTGCGTTCGTTTATTACACTCCACATGGTTTTTATAATGTTATTAGATTTTTTTATTTTATTTATGTAACTTAATTTTTTTGAGGTGGCTACGGTTTTTTTCAACACTTTTTCATATTTTTTATAGTATTCCTTAAGAATTTTATCATTTGATTTTAAAGTCAGGATTTTTAATAATCTTTTGTTTCTACAAGATAATTTAATACCTTTTGTTAGCCAGTACTTCCTGAAATCTACCTTCAATTTTATTTTTTGTTTTGGAATACATTCGTTTAAGATATTTACAATTACATCATGAAATACTTTATAGTTTTTGTTAATGTTATTTTTTTCATTTAATGTGTTGTACCAGTCTATATCATTTAATTTGGATTGAAATAAATTTATGTTATTAGTAGTGTAGAGTCTTTTATTAACAGTCCATTTGATTCGTTTTGTACATTTGGGTATCTCCATATTTAGAATTGTCGAAAAGTGGTTATTGAATCCAAAGTTTTTTACTTCTGTGTACATAATATTATCAGTAAAATTTGTGAATATAAGATCCAAGCATGTCGATGAAGTGGGTGTAATATGTGTTGGTTCTTTAATGTGTTGCGTTAGTTTATACTCTGACATGAGTTCTAAAAATTTACTAATTTTCGGGTTATTTTTTAGTGTATTTAAATTAAAATCCCCCCCCATAATAACTTTTGACTTTGAATATTTGCTATTTATGAATTTTAATATAGAAGTCAATTTGTCGTAGAATAAGTTTTCCTCCCTTGAATTCCAGTAAACACTAACTATTAGTACATTTTCTTTGGGTAAGTAAGTTGCACATGCTTCTATAGCATATTCTATAGATAGGTTGCTGATGTGGGTTATTTCTTCGCTCTCAATATGTTCCTGAATTAGGATACAGACGCCGCCTCCTGTTCTTTTTCCTCGGCAAAATGACGCTGCTGTTTTATAGCCGCTGAGTTTTACTAAATCAAGTTTTTCTTTTGTTAGCCAGGACTCCGAGACGCATATAGCTTGATAGGTCGGGTTTTGATCGATAAACGCTTCTAAAATGTGTAATTTATTGAATATGCTTTGAAAATTTTGATAGAGTACTTTAAAATGTTGTTTCTCGAAAGGAATGGTTTTCTGTATTTTCAAAGCCTTCATTGCTCGTAGTATTAAGAAAGGAAGTTTCATTTTCTTGGAAAACGTTTGAATTTTCTTGTGGTATGTATTTTTTACCATCGATTATAAGTTTGTTGTTAATAATATTGGCACGGTGTCCATTTTTCCGGGCTTCAATAAGTACTTCCACAAGTTTCCTTCTAGCCTGTACTGACTCTGAATTCAGTAGTTCTGCGACTGCCAATCCCGTATGTCGGAAGTAGCGTCGATTCTGTAGAATCTGTTTTGTTACATTTTTGCTCAGTAGTTCAATGACTAGTGGTCTCTGTCGTCGATGATTTGGTTTCCCTAATCTTGTCATGTCTTCTATATATCCTCTTAAGTTAATGTTTAGGATTTCTTGAAATATGTGAATTATTCTTTCATACAGTTCACTTTCATTTTCCGATTTGTATTCCTGGATGCCGTAGAGAACAAATTTTTTATTTATATTATCATGTTGCCTTTTATAGTAATCTTCAGAAAGATTTTTCGGTTCTCTTATTTGTTTCTTAAGTTATTCAAGATCATTTTTTAATTTATCATTTTCTGCTTTCAATTTTTCAATTTTACTGTCTATATTCAACATTTCTTGCTTTTGGTTTATCTGTTCATGGAGTAAGGTGTTTGTTTTTTGGTTAAATTCCATCTTTAGTTCAGTTATTGCGTTCTTCAATTCAGAAAAAAATGACGTTTTTAATTCTTCAAGTAAAGATTGTTTATACGCTTCCAGTTTCCGATCTAGGATTCTTTCAATTTGATCTAAAATTTGTGGTCCTGCTGATGGTATCGGTCTGTTTTGTTTTTGGTGATTTTCGTCTATAACTGTGTCGCCCAGAATACTTAAATCTTCTAGGCTAGATGACTCGTTTATATCAGGTGACTGACTTTGATATTTTCCAAGGTTTTGCGGGCGAATTGGTGAGTTTGTACAACCTTTCTTAGGCATTTTGCAGATACAAGATTGGCATTTTCATGCTAATTTATGATCCTTTGTCATCGTGTTATAGAATCTCTGGCTTGAGACATTAGCACAGTCTAAATCGTAAGTATTGTTACATAAACTGCATTTTAAAAGTTGTCTTGAAGTTATATTTTGTAGGCAGCCTGCACATTTCACAGTATTACTATTCTTGCGTGTATTCATTTTTGTAATGTTCTGCCCTCTATAGGAGGATTTAAATACTTTTTTGTTGCTTCAATGTAGATCTTGCTTAAACCAAGCAGCTGCTGAGGTAGTTCTTACCAGTTCACACAGATGGCGTTGTTCATAAATATGTATTCGAAAAATCACGTAATATTTTTCTAATACTTTTGAAGGTTTTCAAAGGACTAAACACAATAAAACTGCAAAAAGAGTTAAATTTTAATAATAAATTAAATTAAGTTTAATCTAGATCAGCGGCAGGGGCCGTACTAAATGTAAATGGGTTCTAAAATATTTTGTTCACAAACTAAATTAACCGTGTAAATCCTTATCTCAGAGGTGAACCACCACAAGAACTATAGATATAGTTTTGGAAATTTATGTTTAACAGAACCTAGAAGACAGACTTTTAGTCCGGGGCTAATTTAAGAGTGACGAACCTCAAGCGCGGGCAGAAATACCTAGCGCGTCTTCTTTCGGGCATGCAGGGAATCACCGCAGCTGGCTCCAGGAACTACTGCAACTCGCGAGGTTGCCACGTGCACCAACTTCACCCGGGTTGGCAACCTAGGCTTTTCTCACGAAAGGTGCCAATCTTTCCACAATCCTTTCCAAAATACGCCAAGGTTCTACACAATGTGTAGAATTGCAAAATGTGATTGAAAATGTTTTGAAATCTTCTAAAGTATGTTGAAAATTGTGTTGAAAATCCCACTAGAAAGCGAAAGAGTGCAAATGAGACAATGAACAACAAAAGGGACAATGCATTCGTGGCATGTGTTTCATACAAAATGCACATGAGTTTCAGCCAAAATTGCATGGTGAATGCTTACCACTACATCCAGCGATCTGTGTCGTCCCTCCAGTAGTTGGCGAGTCACTTGCGGCCGCGCCACTCTGAGATTACCCTCGATGCGTTAGTACACCAGTCCGCGGGCCTGCTGAGGCTCTTCGCGGGCTTGCTGAGGCTTGCTAAGAAACAAAATTACTACCATATACACACATCAAAAAAAGTTTACGATCAGTAGCAAAATCAGGTGTATTCGTTAAAATATAAATTATTTAAAGAAACTGGTTACGTTTTATGATTTTATAATAAAAATGCACTAAGTAAATAAAAGAATCATTATTAATTATTTACTTTTTATTAACAAAAGCTAGGAAATGCAATTTTGGCTTAAATGTAATGTAATGAAAAATTTGAATTAATGAAAAAACAAACAAAATTTATTACGAAAAAATTAATAGTTAGTATAAAATGACTCCTCCCCTGGCTCGCACACATGCGGAAACCCTTCTGGGCATGCTAAGAATTAAGTTATCTAGCATTTCTTGTGTGAACCTGTCCCACTCTTCAATAGCAGCTGCCCTGATTTCTGACACTGTTCGCGGAGGTGGCTGACGGTTCCAAACAGCTCGCTTAAGAGCATCCCACGCGTGCTCGATCGGGTTTAAGTCAGGCGAGCCGGCAGGCCAGTCTAACCTGGTGATGTCGTATTGCTGGAGAGCAGCATCAACACGTCCGTTTCGATGTGCGGGCGCATTATCATCTACCATTATGAATTGGCGCCCGTGGTTGATGCGGAATGGTCTGACGTATCCATCGATTGCAATCGTTTTGTACATTGCTCCGGTCATGGTGCCTTGATACGGGATTAAGGGCGTCCTAGCCCCAATCATTATCCCGGCCCAAAAGGACACTGATTTCCCGCCCTGCTGAACGGTTCCAGTGGCAGTTCTCTGCCTTTCAGAGTCGCCAGGTCTTCTCCAGACACGGACACGTCGGTTATCTGGATGTATACTGATCCGCGTTTCGTCAACGAAGAGGCAGTTCTGCCAGATGCTTTCGTCCTCAATTTCTTCATTTTGACGGAGCCTAGCCCATTGCAATCTGCGCCGCTTCCGTTGCTGTGAGTTCAGAGGTGCTCGCCAGGATCTCCTTGCTCGTAATCCAGCTTGGTGTAAGCAATTTCTAATCGTTTGGGTGCTAACTTCGCGGCCGGTGGCAGCTCGCAGCTCTGCTTTCATTTTAGTAGCGTTCATTGTTGGGTCACGGGCAGCCAGTAATCTGATATATCGCTTCTGAATTGCAGTAAGAACAGTTGGGCGACCACTGCGAGGTCGATCAGCTAAATCTTCCATGCCCTGATACCTCTCCAACGTGGTCACCACGCAGGATTGGGATACATGAACTCTGCGTGATATTTCCCTCGTGGAATAGCCTTCTCCACTTACAGTTAGAATTCTAGCTCGTAAAACTGCAGTTAATCCTCTTGGCATCGTTACCAACTTAATTTTTTTTAAATAAATTGAAAATATTGATAAGTTGCGACTATGTCAGATTTCTGAATGAAAGCAAGCAAGGGTTGATTGTCTTTTTAAATAAAAAAACATTTGAATCACGAAATTATTTTATATTTAAATTTCATATTTTTAAATAAGGAATCAAAAGATAAAAAGTGATTAAGTTTTATTCTTCTACTATAAAAAATATTAGCACTTTTCCAAGTGATCGCAAACTTTTTTTGATGTGTGTACTTACTTACCTATGATTACGCATGATTAGTGCGTAATCATGCGATTTATGAATTCTTAACATCTAGCTCGGTGCTGATTTACCATAATCACTCGTAATCATAACATAATAATAAAAATTAAATTGTTACCTAAAATGGGTTCTGAGCCACATTTGGAAGGGGGCCAATATCCCGACCGATGATATCTGCAATGATATCTGAGGATGAAAGAGTTACAGATATCCTTGGTCCACCTCCAGTGCATGGATGAGAAATATTAATGGTGGTCAGTTTGACCCTCACTCGGCTCTTCATGTCGATCCACACCTAAAAATCAGTAGTAAGTACTTTTAAGTTTCAATTAACCCCATCAAGTTATTCTTCTTGTGCACTTGCTGCAATACAAATACGACCTAAGACCTAAAACGTTACAACGCTGCTGATCTTTTGCCCAATGACCAATACCATCTTCTGCCACTTCTCGCGGAAGCAGCTCGATGCGACGCCGTTTAATGTTTTCAACATTTTTATCTAAAGCGGATCGTTCTCTGGGAGTGGTATTTGTAAAAACACAAATCGTTTACCGCATTAGCACATCAGCAATGTATATTTTAAAATCCAACAATGGCTTTTTGGTTATTACGTCGTCGCCATAACCAGGACAGTTTCCGATGTCGAAATTTATAAATAAAAACAATGTATACCATTCTCCCTCTAAAAAGCTTCTTTTTTTCACTGAAAATTGGGGATAAAGAGCTCTTTAAGTCACAGTTTTGGTATTTCAATTTAGAACCCAAAAATAATCTTTTGCTCCCGCAAAACACGTAAAAAAGAGCACTTTTTTTGTCTATTTTGGTGTTTGAATTTCGAACACTCAAATGTATAGACATACGACCTCCATCGCAAAGAATATGCGAAATTCAATCTCCTTGCGCAGATGTCTATTTCTGCCTAAATCTTTATTTTTCTCGAGGTCATGGTATAAAATATAATGTGCAACTCTTGAATAAAACGGATTTTCATCGAGGGCTATGAATCACACGCTTACGCTCGCGATTCAATAATTTAGAATCCTTCATGTGCTCGTGAACTTTGGCCCTCTCTTAAAATCCGTCTTTTATTCCCGAGTTAAATTTTATTAAAGTAAGGCTTCAGTCCGTGGAGATCTTTGTTCAAACACGATATTTCCCCTTTTTAAAAAAAGTATTTTTAACAATAGAAACAGGATTGAAAAGATTAAATTTTCTTTTGATTTACAAAAAAAAATTGGTTTTAACTTGCAAGCTAAAATTCGAACTTACAAGACTGAAACTAAAGTAACTTACATTAGAAACTTAATTATGACTAAAATTCTAAAAAGTTTGACCGTATGCATAACAAGTTTATGTATACACTGGAAAATATTGTAACATTTCTTTCAGTCTATAACTAAAGTTTTTTATTGCACTTTATGGTTTATTTTTTTAATTTTTTAAATGTATATTTCACTCACTGTTAGAATCTTGGCTCTCAGTTGCGGCAATTTCTTTTTCTTCATCAATCATTGGTACTACTTTTGCCACATTCCTTGAAATTGATACTTGCCATGCTAAATTTTCCGACCTGTTGAATCCCTCCATATTTTCCATTAACCTTTGGTATGCTAAGGGAAATTCGTGTAACGCCTCCGGTAGACTGTCATGTAGAAGAGTGCACCAATATTTTGCTGTATCCAACTTCTCACGTAAAACTGTAAGAAATGTTTCCGGTGGCATCTCAAATCTTGTTATATTTTGTAGTCTATTATTAGTTTCAGTCCTTGTTTCTGTAGGCCGTTTTTTCTTTTCAACAGGCGCGTTTGTTTGCCACGCCCGATCTTCCATTTTTATTGACTGTTTGACAGCCTTTCTTATAATTTCTTCGGACATTGTGGAACTAAACAAATAAACAACATATTTTACGTTATTAATTATTGTTTACTATTTATATTAAGTACAAAATATATTTGAGGATATACCCTAACATATGTTTTTTTTTTCCGAGGGGGTTAATCGAATTAAACTCACCTGATTTATGTTTTATTTTGGGCGCGTATAGCCGCCACTCATTTTTGGGTTCCTCACATAACCCAACACGACCGTTTGTTACTTCGGAATCTTCGTTGACCGAGTATACAACAATTACTTTTTTCTTTTTAAGCTTTCGTAATTTGATCCAGTTGAACTACAGGGTCTTTCAATAAGGACGGGCCGATGTTGAAATTGAATAAAACAAGCTGTGTGTGGGATATTAACCCAATTTTTTTTGTATTCGAAAGGCCTATTAATGCCATTATTTACGGATGGTCATTTAAATGTCCGCCGCGGCTTTGAACAGTGGCACGGATCCGAGAGGTCCAATTTTCTATCACTCAGCTGCATAAATCCGGCTGAATCTGAGCGATGGCCTGCGTTATGTTGAATTTCAGGGCATCAGTCCATTGCGGTTTATTGGCATAGACTTGTGACTTCAGGAAACCCCACAAAAAAAATCTAACGGGGTCAAATCGCACGATCTTGGTGGCCAATTCACGTCACCTCTGCGAGAGATAATCCTTCCGTCAAACCATTCACGCAGAATGTCCATCGTGTCGTTCGCTGTGCGGGACGTAGCGCCGTCTTGCTGGAACCACATGTCGTCTACGTCCATATCGTTCAATTTTGGCCAAAAGAAATTGTTTATCATTGACCTGTAGCGCTCGCCGTTGACGGTGATGGCTTTTCGAAGAAGTGATGCCACCGGACCAAAATCCGCACCAAACAGTCACTTTTTGTGGATGCATTGCCACCTGGTGAATCTCATGTGTGTTTTGGTCGTCCCATATTCGGCAATTTTGCTTGTTGACATAGCCATTCATCCAAAAATGCGCCTCGTCGCTAAAGATGACTTTTCGGCCAAAATCAGGGTTCTCTTCCAAACTAGGATTCCATACAAACAGAGTGATTTGAGAGCGGAACCGGTTCTGAAGCCCAGTTAGCGAACAAACGGCGTTGTCTATGGTCATTAACTTTCAGCTCTTGGGTCAGTTGGATCTTGTACGGGTGTAGGCCCAAGTCCCGATGCAGAATTCGCCAAGTTGAAGTTTGCGAAAGGCCGAGTTCTTGTGCACGGCGAGAAATCGACTGCCTCGGAGTCTCCTTCACACTCTCACGGACAGCGGCGATGTTTTCAGCTGATCTGGCGTTCCTTTGACGTGAAGGTGTTGGTTGGTTGTTTACTGAACCGGCCGTCTCGAATTTGGCCACCAAACGTTGGAGAGTCGACTTCGAAGGGCCACCGCGTCTGCTGTAAAATACACGCAAGGCGCGCAACGTTTGCTCTAACGAACACTCATTTTGATAATAAATTTTTATCATTTGGACGTGCTGCTCAATCGTGTAACTTGCCATGGTGATTTGGCATCAATGACTGAATAAAAAACAACAGATTTGATAGATGTCACAAAAACAACATGGCCGCCACAAACTGTCAACATCGATCCGCCCTATTTGAAAGACCCTTTAGCTACCAATATTTTTTGGAGAGAAAGCCTTAAATTTGATAACGGAGAATCGCTTTCTGTTATTAATCTGAAAAAAATAATTTTGAGACCCTTACAACAAAATTCATTTTCCTGAAACATTAATTATGAAACTTACTTTAGTGTTTTTTTTTCTTAACTAAGTTTTCAAATCCTTATGTAATGCCGTCACTGAAGCTGATAAATAATTCAGGCATGCGTAGGCGCTTATATACTGGAAGTAGGTAGAGGGGATGGCTGCCGCTAGCCTGTTGCGTCACAATAAGAATTATTGAGAACAACAACGTGTAGTGCAGTGTATTATGTCATAAAATTTTATATCGTTGACCTTTCTTATGTTTATACTTATGCCATTCAAGGAAATAGCAACTCAACGAATAACACACATTTTGGCGTAGAGCCATCTATGACTCATAATATCAGATATTGTCATCAATGTTTGTTTATTACCGAACAAAGGAAGCTTATTTATGATCCAAGTACTCTACTTATGCATTTTCAATTCTAATTGGCTGAGATTAGCAGGAATAGATAACAAAAAAAATATAACTTCAAAATTATTTATATAACTGGATTAGAATAAAAAACAAATAATTGATATAATGGTAAGTATGCATTAAAAAATATCTGAAATTTTGTCTCTGAATCTGACATGCTTATTACAGACTAAAACATATGATAGAACTTATGTAACCAGTTAAATTTAAAAATAGAATTATTGAATAAGGCTAAACATATCCTACGAAAAATTCCTTATTATGAAGCTCTTCAAACATCACGTGGCGCCTTATGGTCACGTGTACAAAAATAGGAATAATTCCCGTGTTTTTGTTGAGATCAGCCAACGCAGGCGCAAAATGACAGGTACAGTCGCCGGCTTAGTGCCTATTCAATATACTATTCACTGATTCAAAAATTTTGGACTTTATACGATACTTAGAAAATTAATACTAAAAAGTGTTATTAAAACTGTAATAAACTTGAAGATCAGTGTTGCCGCCTAGTAGTAGTCCGAATTATTTCAAATAATTCAACTTTCGCGCTTGAGATTGTCGACTTCTCAATTCCAGTATGGTCTGTAGAACATTATTCAGATTCTGAGAAATGGACTCCGTCTCGCTGTCAAGGGTACAGGCATATCTTAGAATCTGTTGCATTACAATATCTTCCTAATCTTCCTCTTGATGTTCTTCCTCCAAATTCTCGGCTGGCTGATACGGGATTTCTGGAGCAGGAACAAATTCATCAGCTGATCTGAAGTTTAGAAATCGAATGTGATTTCCATCGTAGCACTGATGAAACTGATTCTGTTGCGGTGGAAGATGAACATTGTGCTGGAACAGGGGAAGCTGTGTGACTGATGGTCGATGCCGTGGACATATAGAAGCAAATTCACACGTTTCTTGAATTGGTGCTGCTTCATAACGAACTGGCTGTGGATGCAATGGACCCATAGGCCCAGAAGCCTACATCAGGTGTTGTGCTGCTTCATCAGGAACTTGTTGCTGATGAAATAGACCCATAGGCCCAGTACCGAACATTTGATGTGGTTCCATATGAGGAAATGGGGTTCTCTGGCGAATTCTAAGGTCGTTCATCAGCTCAGATTGTTTCTGAAGCAGTATCTGATTCGCCAAATCAGGTCGGACTTCTGTAAGCCCGGGCATTTGTCTGCTGGATTGTGGAACTTGCAGAATCCTGGAGCTCTGAGACGGACCTGGAACGTTTTCTGTTTCATAGACCGGTGCTGGAGTTGATCTTACATGGAACAGGTCAGCAGAGACAGCTACAGGACTCGGCGCATGCTGAAACTGTTGCGGCTCAGAAGTTGTATCGCTAGCACCAGAGCTGTCGTTAACGCAGAATCCTAATACGTGTCCATTGATGTTAAATATTGGAACTACTGGCATTTCATCATCACAGCCTCGTTCTTTAGTATATTCATCTCTCTGTGCATTGGTGGTCGTAGGGTTTGTGGTCTTTGTCTTGGAAGCGCTCTTAGTTCTAACAATTTATCGGCCGGGATCCGCTCAAGGACAACTCCGGAGTGTTTTCTTCTTTTCTTATATACGGTTTTTAGGGGCCTTTTTGATAATTTTGATTTGCGAATCTGAAAACAAATTTTTATGATTCCCGAGAAAATTCAAACCTTAATTTCTAATTCAAACTTATATCATAACTAATCATAAGCACTTACTATTTCTTTTACTATTACACTGGCTCTCAGGATTTCCATTTTTTCTGATCTGTTCCATTGTGATTGACGGATCTTCATTCCATGGATACCTGACCATGACCATCCTACCATTGGAAATTGTTATCTGAAATGAATTACAGTTTAATTAGTTGGTAAATGTTTTATCGAGAGGGTTTATTTTCAAAACCTGAGGGCAAAGTTAATAACTACAACAAAGTTATCATTAGCATAAGCACTGTGTTGTTATGCATGATAACGAAAGTTCTTCGAAAAGTCTAACAATAACAAAAACAAACCGGCTTCTGATTAAGATTTTTACTTTATAAGATAAGAAATACTTAACAGTAAGTTGTTAACAGGAAAAGGTCTACTTTAAAAACATAAAAGTTTGCGCACATATTGTTTAAAATTTTAAATTTCAGAAAACACAGTAGCGTCCGCCGTCAGGCGTTCACGGTCTGAAGTTGCGTGCGAATGTTTCATTCAAATATAGTCGCGCGTAATGACTAGAGACATGGACAATGCTCGATATTTTATATCGATACTAATTGTTACTCAATTGCAAACTTTACTTTACTAGGGTTCCTAGCAAGAACATTTTTTCCTCTCGTAAAGAAACTGGTATACTTATGGTAAGTATACCGAAATATAGCCCTCACATCAAAACGTATACTAACTAAAAAAACAATTTACACTTGTATTTGAGACTTTGTTATATTGTAAGTAATATTCATTATTAAGTTTTTTTAGATATTTGTAATGATGATTTCGTCATGAGTTCCACAGCGCGAAGAGTTAAAGTGTCTACAGAAATCAATAATATTTCTTTCATCATCAAAAATTTCAACACCGGTACATTTTTGTGATGGAAATTTGATCTTAAAACGTCGTGAGATAATTTTATAAATCTTTTCAACCTTTTTTATCGAGAATGATTTAAAAAAATCCATCTCTTGGCTTTTTTTTGGGTTCCGTATCTGGAAATGAGATTTTCTTCTAATGAAATTATAAAAACACTGAGAAAGCACATAAATAACTAATTTATATAATCGAATTTACCTGCTGCATAAATAATTTTGGCAAGATGAGGTCATTCTTCCTTAAAGTTTTCTTTTCGCTTCACCCGTTCCTTTGTAGTAGCCAAACATTCTGCTATTGGGTACGAAACCTTGACCATTCCTTCCTTTTTCGGTGAGATATTATACACTCAGCGGCAGAAAAAGTGGCCCAAAGACAAAAGTTACTCTAACTTTTTTTGTTGATTACATATTGAATTAATTTCAATTGGAATGTTAGGTTTATCTGTTTTTAGCTTCATTTACATTAAAAGTTAAACAAAAATGCTTAAAATTAATTAAAAAACAGAAATTAATTAAAAAATCAAAATTTATGGGAAAATTTCTTTAATTAAAAAAAAATAAAAATAATTTTAACTTAGATGTAACTTAATTTTAATAACGTGTGTTACCACCTCTAGCTGTAATTACAGCTTGCATACGATCTGGCATGCTCTGCAGTATGTTTCTGAATTCCACTTGAGGAATTTCTTCCCAAGCAGCCACGACAGCATCCCTTAGCTCACGAAGGGTCTCTGGCGGGTTAGGCTGTGCTCTGATGCGCCTTTTAAGCATGTCCCAGACATGTTCTATTAGGTTTAAGTCTGGGCTACGTGCAGGCCATGGCAGTCTTCGAATGTTGACAGCTGACAAGTACTGTTCGACCGCAGCAGCGACGTGAGCTCTTGCATAGCAAGAAATCCTCTCGACCAATGAAGTCTACGAAGGGCACAACATGGTCTTGGAGGATCTCTTCGATGTACCTGGCTGCTGTCAGGCGGCGATCCACGATGACCAACTCCGTGCGGGCATCTGAACATATGCCTCCCCAAACCATAACGGATCCACCTTGATAACTCACAGTTTGGCGCGTTGTGATGGGAAGAAAACGTTCCCCTCGTCGTCTGTACACTCTCTCACGACGATCTGGTGCTCGTAAGGCCACTCTGCATTCGTCTGTGAACAGAACTTTGCTCCACTGATCGTTCGTCCATTTCACGTGTTCCCGGGCAAATCTTAATCGAGCAGTTCTGTGCTGTCTCTCGAGCTCCGGTCCTCGAGCTGGTCTCTGGGCACGCAAATCACGTTCCTCCATCCTTCTTCTTATTGTTCGCTCGCTCACAATGACACCTCTTGCCGCTTGAAGCCGCCGTCTAATCTCAACAGCGGTGAGGAACCGGTTTCTCAACACAGCTAAGATAATGAAACGGTCGTCACGGGCCGAGGTGCACCTGACTCTGCCACTCCCAGGTCGTCGCGTATAAAAACCAGTCTCCCGGTACCTTTTAAAAGCAAACCTCAAGGTGGTACGCGGTACATTGAGAATATCAGCCACTTCACGCTGAGTTCGTCCTTGGTCGGTTAACAACACCGCCTGAGCTACGAGTACCTGAGCAGCAGTAAGTGGCATCTTCTCATCCTTTCTGGAATCAAATTAACCCAAAAATCAATAAAAAACCTTAAATGTTAAGATTTAATGTACAGTTAATTAAAAAAGAATTTTTAACTTACCTGTCTTGTGCAGGCACTAAACAGTACTGGCACTCATTTCAAACAAAAGTTAAATGAAACGCAACTTTATCTTAAATCACCCACTTAAATTAACTAAACACATCACTTGACACCTACCCTCATTCAAACATCGCATAAAAAATGCTTAGTTTGTTTACGGATACGTGACAAGTGTTTGGGCCACATTTTCTGCCGCTGAGTGTGGGGTCGTCCACAAATTACGTAACGCAAAATTCTTGAATTTTTGACCCCCCCCCTCCCCTCATGTAACAGGACCGTCACGCTTAGCTGAGAACCCCCCCTCCCCTTCAATTCCGTTACGTAACAAGTGCTTTGTAAAAATCTTTAGGGTAATATTCAGAAAAGAAAGATAGGTGGTAGTATTTAATAAGGATACTTTTTAATCAACAAAAAATTTAATCATCTATGAACGGGTTTCGGTTCCATTTCTTAATACACTCTATTAAGGGTAAATCGGAATCAGAATCGCTCTCACAATCGGTATCGACTTCGGCGGCGATCACATCTTCTGTGGCTATCTCTACGTCTTCTTCTGCCACCCACTCCACCGTGTCTGGTGCCACCTGGCACAATAGCTCTCCCTGACGCCGCGTGATAACTCGCCTAACGGAAACTTTTTTTGCAGAAGTTGATTTTGAGTGACTAATTCTGCGGTGGTGTGCAGCTGCTTTTTTAGAGCATGAATATAAGCCAAAAATTTTGCAGGTTCTGTTATGCAGCTGATCACATATTGATGGACAGAAGAAATCATATGGCAGAGAAAAACCCGCAAATGAGGGATGTGCAAAACTAATTAAAAAAACGTGTACTAATAAAAAAATTGTGCGTCACGTAACGCAAACCTTGACACCCCCCCTCCCCCAACGTAACATGACCGTAACGCTTGGCCGGATTCCCCCCCTCCCTCTAATTTGCGTTACGTAATTTGTGGACGACCCCTGTACAAGAGTACGGCACACATACCTCTTTAACACCTGAGAAATTTTATGATATAAATGGTTTTTTTGTTGATCTACGAGTTTCCATCCGAATATAACTTCAAGCTTTTTCAAATTTTTTTCTATTTCACCGAACACTGTCTGCTGACATAAAAGAATGTCCAGTTACAGGAAACACTATTTCAATAGCCTTGATATTAGAATTTTTCAGTAACCATTTATAGCAGGCACTTACTACTATGCAATTTTTATTTTGACCCCCAGAATATGGATGATATTTGTTTTATCCATTTCAGTCCAACGATGATACATAGCGGACGCTAAAAAGAAGGAAAAAGAGTGTAGCCCAACAGGTTATAACTACAATCTATTCTTATTCAAGTGAAACCCAAAAATTATTATTATATTACCCATTTTTGACCCAAGTTTTGGCTTAAGGAAGATAGACATTGTCCAAATAAAATATTCAATAATTGTGTAATGTTTTCTGTTCTTTGTATTGTCACAAAACACACACATTTTTTTTTAACTATAGCATAAGCAGAACTTTGTAACTTTGATTAAACCCTTGCAATATGTTCTCTTAGAATGAAAGCCAAAAATTGTAATTAAACTACCAATTTTTGTCTCAAAAATAAGGTGGGTGGTGTAGTGTAGTGTGAACACTCCTTTACATTAAACAATGAACAAGCTGCTTTATATCTGTGACGTATGTGACCTCTAAATACGTAGTATTTAATAAGCCAATATACCAATAGAAATATACCAATTGAAATTGTCCATTATTTATAGTTCAGATATCAGGTTTCATAACATGTAATTTAATATTGTCAACTGTTGTCAGAAAGTGTCCTCGGAACTCAGCATATAAACCCATCAAAATTTCAAATACAATGAGAAGTTAACCAGAATCGGTGTTCTTATTTACTCGCCTTGCTCCCAACATCACATATAAAATTACTTACTTTCGTTTTTAATTTCTTTGATGTGTTTTTCTTCTCGTTGTATCGTTTCTTCGGCATCTTTAGTATTCGTGGTATAATGTTGGCTGTCCCCCATACTCCTATTTGGATTCAGTACATTTTAAAAGTTCGCTCTTCCACTAGGTGCCTCACGTGCACGTTTACAAACCGCTTTATTTTAAAGCCATTTTTCAAAACATCGAAGGTGACCTTGATAGAAGCTGGGCAACGATTTTTTCTGTCCTTTGGAGAGGACGGTCTCCATGAGACATACCATTATACGTTCCATTTTCAAAATGTATATTCCCACAATGAAACATATAACAAATCTGTTTTGTATCCTATATCTGCTGGTAAAAGCTTGCTATATTTTTATTATTTTCAAATGAAAAATTGGAATCGCCCAATGTTCCTTCGATAATATCAGCCACTCTCTCTTCCAGAGCAGATAATCTAATTTCAGTGGATGGCCTCTCCTCCTGCACCTCGTTGTGCTCTCTGAATGGCATAAATTTTTGTTCGTACTCGACATTTCAAGTCAATCCTAATATAAAAGAGATTACAAAAAATAGGTAAATAGGTACTGTACTTCTTTTTTATAGTCGATTTAATTGTGGAAGATTTAAATAATTAGCACCATGTAACTAACTGGGTTCGTGAACTGGGTTCTGGGTTGGGTTTGGGTAATAGAGTCTTGCATGGAACCACACACAGTTTATCCTTCAAGCGATCCCTAGTGACATGGGAAAACATTTCCATGTTGTATTTTACAAAAAAACAGCTACTTTATATTGAGGGTACTATCAATATATTTTAATTTTTGTAGTATGGTTTACAGCTGTCGTTCCGTCTCAGGTTTAAACTGCCCTGATAAAACTTTTTTATGCTTTAAGAACTGTGTGAACTCCAGGGGCATTTCCCCAGAACATTATACCGTACCTAAGAGTAGACACAACAACACTATGATAAGCTAGTAGAACTGGGCTAATGTGTACTTTTTTTTATTCCCTAATATTGCACATTTTTAAATTGTTTGCGTCACGTCAACAGCACATCATGCTATCAAAAACTTTCAAATTTCTTCAATCGATTTTAAATGTTATCTAGTAAAGTATTAGAGTTTACTATCCATTGGGGAAATTTGATAGTTTGTGGTAACCTGATGTGCTGTTGACTGTTCATTATACAAGGACTGATATTAGTTCCATAAAGGTTTCTCAGAACAATTAAAAACTGATCCTTACATTAAGTTACAAGGTTGGGTACTTAATTTACTCCATTCCTTTGGCTGCCCAGCTGGACCCTCGGCATTTAATATCTCTGCGCATGCGGTCCACAGCCGGTTACATAGACTTTGTGCGCTTTTTGACCGGAGTCTGCCTCGAGCCAAATCTGTGTGGGCTGCGGCATACAGATTTGGCTCGAGGCAGATGTGTGCATCGTATTTCAAAAGCAAGGCGGCACTGTACGGGACGACTCACAAGTCGCTTACTTTAACATCTCTGCCGCGGAATTTAATAGTGGCCTCGTTTTCACCATTGCGACGGAGATTAATAAACCCCTTATCGTCACAGAAGGTGACATACGTATCCCGCTATGGGAAATATTTCTTGCATTTTCTTTTCTCGCTATCCCAACACGGAAGATCTGTGCGGTCAGGCGGGCCGCACGGTCCGTGAATCATATGCCACGTGAATCATAGTCTCGAGGACTGCCTTACGGGCAGGTTACGTAAGGCAGTCCTCGAGACTGCCTTACGTAACCTGCCCTCAGCTTTGGCCGGGTCAGGTATGTCAGCACGAACAAATTTATCTATCTCTATACTATCTACGGGCCCACCGCCTTCAACCCTGAAACAAATATGCGCATGAGGCACTCCTCTCTTTTGAAACTCAATTACGTGCATCATATATGAAATATGACCAAACCACTGCCCGCTCTTCAAATCTCTAATCAACTGAGCCAAACGCAACTTAAAAACTCGAGCACAAATTTGGAGGTTGGGTCGTTGACCCGGCAATATTGATTGCCTTATTTCGGGCCAACGTGTGTTGCAAGTGAAAGTTAAAAAGTACGACGGTGGACCTAACCTGTTCACTAGTAGCGCTATAGTGTCCAGGTACCTCATTTTCATGTAACGTGGACCCACTGTAAATGAGCTGGAAAAATAAATTCGTCCCGGTACAACACCGCCTTCGCCTAATATTGTCTCATCGTTTCGAATCTGCGTTTGCGTCCCTAATAATTCTGTGAGTGGTGCAACCCTAAGCGGGTCTTGTTGACCTCTCGCTTGGGCATGTTCTGTAAACCGGAGTAAAAATGATTCTACAATATAAATCAACTAACAACTCCTCATACAAGCGGCTAAAATTACTAAATCGCGATTCTTTTAATGTTTATTTTAAATCGAAAATTTGATCAATGTTGCTAGATCTCCAAAAACAAACATGCTACTAAAAACCACCCAATCTACCAATTTACCTATTATAAATGATAATATACATATATACTTATGTTGACACAATTTCCATTCTCTCGTAACTTTTTACCCATTAAATATTATAATATCATTCTTATACAACATACCTACTTACTCTACATCACCTTACACTCTCTTCTATTTAAAATTTTCACCTTCACTGCCAGTCTTACTAAAACTACATCTAGGTCCTGACGGAAGATCAGCGCTGTAGTCTTTGTCTGCAGTATAATGCTGAGTCAGCGCCTCTTCACTCCTGTGACACTCAGTGTCGACTGATTCTAACTATTTAAAAAAATTAACTTTTTCTTATTGCTTTGTTTATGTGTTTTGATGTGTGTTATTGGAGTGAATAAAGCTGTTATCTATCTACCTATCTTCTATTCGGATAAGAGTAAACAACGAACATATTGAAGCTGACTAAGATTGTTGTCGCTGTTGTCGACTTTACCAAGGCACCAGCCCGGATTCCCATGTGGATATAATAAGGGATATTGAAAGCTCTCGTAAAGAGGATGCATTATATCCACGGGATGCGGTCTGCTGTCTCCAATTTTCCTCATCGCGATGCTTCGCGGGACGTGTTCACGATCCGTACTGATAATGGCCGAAACTTTGTGACCGAAAGGTTGGCCACCAAGAATGTTGCCGTGAGTAGCGCGAGAAGTTCTCTGGAACTGTATAAAGGCCTCGGACGATGGTTCTAAACTTAATCTCCTAAAACAAGTCTATATAAGGATTGACAATTTGTAAGAAACTCGAAATCGATCTAATTTTCTGTCTATCGAGGCTTCGATCGTCGGCCAAATTTTCACTCTCGGTATTGTCGTTACTGTAAAAATTAATTTTGTTGGGAGTTTCATTGTAAGATAAATCAAAAACCCTGTGATAAATATGGCCCTGAATTTTAATAAACGATAAACCCTCAGGATGCTGAAACTCATGCAAAACTGTCAGTGCGGAAAACGAAACCAAGTTGTTATACGCACGGGGCCCTACCTACCAAGAAAAGTAAGTTTTGAGTGTAAGTGTATGAGAGTAAGTTTTGATTTTTGCATGTCCCTGACGACTACTTTCTTCCTCATCAAAAAGAGGGGCCTGACAATGCAGACATATAAATGCCTGCTGACTTAAAACTGAAATGTTTTTAGTGAAAAAAATCGGAATGAGATTACGGTCAGAATCACGTTTTTCTCCGATCAGATTTCTGGATCGCCGCAACGGTACTTCCACGTTCCGCGTTCCGCATGACTATTGAATAAATAGTACACGCCCTTATGTCTCCAAAAGGAGTATGTGTAGCACTGCCCTGTAAGCAAAATAGTATCAGTGCCGTCGACAAATGAGCGTCTCTGAATACATATTTCTGTAAAATGTCGTTAAGCGTCATAATTTTCTGATCGTAATCAGGACTACTCGGAAAACAGTCATATGCGACACACTTCCCCTACATTCGCAATTTTTACGTCAACATTTTCGACGCGGAATTTGATGAATAGTTCATCCGGGCATAAAAGATAGGAGTCGAACTGATTTTGGGACTTCAGCTTTTTAACAATATCCATATATAAAGAGTCCCCACCAAGCAAAATGGTGTCGATATCTGAATCGGTTAATATATAGGTATTATCGCCGTTTTTTTAAATTGAATATACTCCGGCATATGCTGCGATGGCACTACACTGCGTACCTGTGCCTTGAAAAATTTCAGACCCTTGATGGGTAAAACCTAAAAAAACAATTATTTTTTACGGAATGGTAAATAATTTATTTGTAATATCAAAATCAGGTAAGGCAATGCATGGAGTATTGCAGCCACCCTTGGGATGGTTCACCCAAATAACAACTAGCCGCTCTGGACTCGATGGACCCCAGAGCCAGAAGACTCATCGGTGATAAAAAGCTGGTTTAATACAAACTACAAAGCCTTGCTCATAGACGCAAAGTAGCTTGCCTATGTTTTTGTTACAAGATGTACTTCTGAGAGTGTGCGCAGGAACTGCATGAGCTTATTCCGCCGGCCCCTTTCTTCTATCTGACATCCAGACGCACTGCGGGGTACCACCCTTACCTCGTCGAGATCTCTCGGATCCGCACTGAGCGCTTTTCATCATCTTTTATATTGCGCACTGCCAAGGAATGGAACTCCCTGTCTGCGTCTGTATTTCCGAGCTCATATAACCCGGACCTCTTTAAAGTTCAAGTGAATAGGCATTTTCTGGGTGAGCTCGCTTCATCCTTGACCGCATCTTCGTCCTTGTGCTAGATTGTGTTCAAGAGCAAACCCATTATTAATAAAATAAAAATAAAAAATCCTAATTTATTAGTGACTTTCACACGACATGCCTGGTGGGGTCTGAGAAACTCCCAATTTAAAATGTGATTTAATAGTAGAAAATCATTTAAAAATATGTATTTTTTTAAAACAATCCTGCTACAAATATATTGTTTTATATTATTGAGGTAGAAATAAAAAAGTGGTTAGCAGAATTATTATGTTTATAAGCTTTTACAAAAACCCTTAAATTTTACAAAAGAAAATCCTTGGGGTCTTCTTTTTATAATTTTTTTTAAAGAGTAAAGGTTAACTCAGGTTTCAAAGTACAAAAAACTAATCTTCATTAGCATCTTCGCGATCATTTTGGAAGCAAATTTCACACAAAATATATCAAACTGCAGTTTGAGATATAGGTTGCACCAAGCGGTCTATAACATCGTGGGGCTTGTTGCTTACTTTATATGGACCTTCTGGTTGTTCTCCTAGATATATTTCCTTATTCAAAGAGTAATAATTCTTTGCATCAACCAATGCAATTATATTTATGCCATACTTCGCTGGCTTACTTTGAATATACTGTCGAAAATTGCACCGACCTCGAAATGCAACAAGTTCAATTGTAATTATCGGATGATGCCTGTAGCCATTCAATACATTCATCTATTTCTGCTTTCAGCACTGGGTCTTCATCTGTGTCATCGTTTGTTTCTTCTGATCTAATTCTCTTGCTGGTAGAGGCTTCTGCATCTGGTGTAAGATTTTTGCTTAGGGAGCGACGTGCCCTAGGTTCGTAAATTTTGTTTCTTCGATACTTTGCTTTTAAGTTTGTTACCGCATCGTAAAGGCGACCATGAGCCCGACCCAGACCTACAGGTGCTTTAGTGAAATAAATTGAACCCTTTTCTGCAGGAAATACCCGTTCTGTAAATGGAAACACTAGAAATTATTACACAAAATACTGTTACTGTAGTAGTGATTAGCCATTATACTTATTTAAACCTAGCGACCCCGGTTTTGCACAGGTGCAAATTAAAAAATAATATAAACCTTCCTCTTGAATTACTCTGTTTATTAAAAAAAACCGCATCAAAATCCGTTGCGTAGTTTTAAAGATCTAAGCATATATAGGGACAGACAGACGCGGGAATTGAGGATCAAAGACTTATATAGCCTATGACACTCCTTGCCTTAATACGAATACAACACCTCACACTTGAGAATCCGTCCATCCGTTTAGCCCAGAGGTTCCCAAACTTATTTTGTCTAACGCCCACTTTTAAAATCTGTTATTTTGTAGCGCCCCCCATTTTTTTTCACCTTAAAAACCTCAGTAACATATGAGTCTCGCCTGGCGTTTAATTAAACCTACAAGGTGTCCGATGGCAGAATTCGGATTTAAAATAAAAATAAAGTAAAAGATATAAACAAGTAGTTTCTTAAAAAAAATTTTATCGAAATGTCCATCACGTTGGACACACTCTTTAAATCTGGCCTCAGTATTCCGTGCCACTCGCTGAAGCAAAAGTGATAGGATGTCATTAATCTCGAGAACGATATTTGGGTTGGTCGTTGGGTTGGTTTCGTAAACTTTGTTCTTGAGGTAACACACAAAAAAACCCAACACAAAAAAGCAGATCTGGTGACCTGGGAGACCAAGAAATGACACCAAAACGGCTTATCAGTTTTCCAGGGAAGGAATCTTGATGAAGTGCCATGGTCTCTCTAGCAGTGTGAGGGGTGGCGCCAACTTATTGAAACCATGTGGGCGCAGTAAAGGCGAGAGGTTCTCTTAATATTGGCAGAAAATAATCGTTCAGCAAGTGCTGATAAGAAAAACCGTCCACACTTATTGCTTGCTCCCAATGAGTTTCGAAAAAAAAACTGGCCTGATTATTCCACTGCTTGATAATGCACACAGCACACCAAATCGTCACATTGGGACCTGTGCAAAGGCTGCTGATATTTTAGACATCAGTTCTGTCCTTTATGTGACCAATAATGGCAATTCACTTCCATTGAGATGAAAGTGGGCTTCGTTACTACAAAAGATAGTGTTATCGTAAGAAATCGCCATAATATTGTCTCGCAGAAACTTTTACGCAAATTGTAATCGTTAAGCTTAAGTGTTTGGAAATCGGAAGTCCCTATTATGTCTCAAGGATTAGCACTGAACATCTACCGGAAATTTCATTCAATGGCGTTCCAATACCGTTTTCTACTCCTGTTAAAAATCTCGGAGTACTTTTCGACCAAACGCTGTCATGGAGGCCACAGGTGGCAGAGGTAAGTAGGAAGGTGTTTGCTGCGTATGGCTCTCTTCGAAGATTACGGAATCTATTGCCGACCAGTACAAAAATATCGTTAGCCCAATCTCTAATCCTACCCATCCTTGACTACGCTGATTCCTGTTACCCTGACTTATCCGTGGAGCTTATTAATAAATTAGATCGTATGCAAAATCTCTGCATTCGGTTCGTGTTTAATCTTCGAAAATACGATCACGTGTCCGCTTACAGACAAAAACTTAATTGGCTCCCGATTCGTCAACGCCGTAACCTCCACTTTCTTTCCACCCTTTATTCTATCCTTTTCAATCCTACTACTCCTCTATATCTTAAACAATGCTTCTCCTTCTCATCTACTACTTCTACTCGAACCCTTCGCTCCAACTTCGATCTATCCCTGAATATGCCTTCACACTCCACTAACTTTTTCACTTCTTCCTTCACTGTCAAAGCCATCCGGCTTTGGAACTCCCTCCCTGTCTCCATAAGACGTGCCCCCTCCATAGATTCCTTTAAAACCCAAATTAAATCCCATTTTCTTTCCCTTCCCTCTCCCTAGCTAGGCTCTTGATTCACTGTCTTTGCTTCTATCCACTTTACTATGCTTGTTTTCCCTTACATTTGCTGCTCGTATGTATATATATATATATATATATATATATATAGATGTATGTTATACTTATTTTATATATTTATTTTTATATAATTATATATATGTATACTTATATATTTGTTTATTTGTATTATTAATATGTATTTAATTTTATGCACCACCAACTACTTCTTACCTTACTGCTGTCCTACCCTAAGGTTGCCTGGAAGAAATTGCTACCTAGCAATAAGGCCGCCTTGTTGTACACTATGTTTTATGTTCTTTTAATTGTATTGAATGTCTTTGTGTGCAAATAAAGTATATTGTATTGTATTGTATTGTATTGATTTTTAAAAGGAAGAAATTTAAGATTCTTCTTCTTTATTTCATGCACGATCGTCTTTGGGAGCCATAGGCGGCCGCTTTCTTACACACGGATTGACACGAATTTTTTTCAAGCTGTTCGCTACAATTCATTGTTTTCATTGGTTCTGGATTGCTAACGCTCGTTGTTCACCTGTCCAATGCGACATCGTGATTAAAAATCCGCATAAATGACGAAGCTAATTTACTTAATTGCTCATTTATTCTGCTTCCCCGACCAGTGGTTTCAGAGAAAGAATTTGAAATCCGAATTTTGCCACCGGACACCCTGTATATTCTTAACGAGATTTTTCTTACCAGAGAGAGCAATAATAATGCAACTTTACAATATTAAGAACAATAGATATACCTATTTATAATACGTGTCTTCGGAGGTGGGGACCTCACCTGCGACACTTGAAGACACGAATATTTTTCAGTGTTTAATACCAATTACTTAAGATATAAATAGCGTTGTGAACGCCTTAAAAATAATAAATATTTAATTTGTTTTTAGTTTATATTTTTACAATAAAATAGGATATAAATATGAACTAATAAATGGATGTTATGTAGTAAGAGGATTTCAATTTCAGTGAATTTTAAAATATGAAGTAGCTGAAGTTACAAATCACCCATCGCCCCCCTGAAATCACCTCAGCGCCCCCCAATTTTTTCTGGGCCCCTTACCGCCCCCCTCTAGGCCTCCAGCGCCCACAAGGGGGCGTTATCGCCCACTTTGGGAAACATTGGTTTAGCCTGTAGGACGGCACAATGGATACATACATACATACATATTTTTTTGGGCAGTCGGGTAAAAAGGTACAATTTAGATAATATATGTGTAACTATGTGTAAGCTACTCTTTAAGCTAGAACAATGATTAAGTTTTTGACTATTGTAAAATAAAATAAATAATATTGTAAATAATTATCTAGAACTTACCAATTTCTCGAATCCAATGCCGATATATATCAGTAGTTACATGTGCCTTTGGGTCGATCCTTGTAACTTCTTTTGCAATTTCTCTCGTTAAAATTTTTCTTAGATTTTCACCCAGCGGTTCAAGGCGCTGTTTTAAGAGACATTTCCCATCTTGCGTTGTATTAAGAAGCAATGTTAAGTCCTTGTTTGAGTTCTGAAAGTTTATGATTATTATTAGCCCTCAATATTTAAGTCACCAAGTCAAGCAAAAAGTGGTACGTCCATGCCATCCTTTTCTCTAAGAAGTTCAGGCCATTTTAGACCCCACTATAACTTCGTTCTGGATAAAACTAGAAGCCCAAATTTTCAGTAATCAAGCAGGCATTGTATAAACACGGTATAACGGTATATTTCAAATTTCATTCAATTTGCACAAGGAGTTTAAGAATTATAACTGGTCAAAGTTTCTTAATTTTGTCATTCACTGACTTACTAACCTATCATCAAAACTCTAAGGCACTATATTAAATTAGATTGTTTAGTGCTATTGCCAACTAAATCTATTTATTTAAAATAAAAGATTTTTAATATTGATATGGTAGGGACTGATAAATTAACCGACTTGGTATTACATGGCTGGATCTCACAACTATTTTTGACAGAAGAACTGAGTTGCGAGACTTGATTTTTTTACATGTTATGTTTTCGATGGCATAAACCTTCATTACAAAGTCTCAAAACAAATTAGTCTTTAAGTTAGATAGTTACTTCGTAAAAAAAATGAATAGAAAAACAATAATTACATAGTGTAGGATGCATAATACTATGAAGCTGGCATGACCACATTAAAGTGGCCGAAGCCTCAAAAAAAAAGATAAAAAAAAAGATAGTGTAGCACTTAAGCAGCAAGTCAGCAACGTGTGGCCTATCTACGACGTCGCACATCAACGTTGAGGTTGAATTCTTGTTGTGTTACATGGTCAAACAGTAAAACTTACTTCAGTAGATTGGTAGGACGCTGCTGATTTGTCAGAGCATGCAGATATAGATCTTGTGCTCGGTGAGGATAATGGAGTAGGTATTGGTGAAGTCAGGCTTGGTGTCAGCCCGCCAAAGCTCTCTCCATATTCTTGTACAAGTTTTTCTAACTCTTTCTCATTCTAAAAATATAAAAAATTTAACAATATAAAATTTTATTTTTAAGGCTGCGGTCTGGACACATTCCAGGAAATAAATTTTATCATATGATGGGAATCAAACCTTCCGCTCTATGTGTACAATGCAATAAAATAGAAGACCTCATGCGTATTATGCTGGAATGTGCCCTGAATGCAGACCTTAGACAGAGATGTAACCCGCCTGTGCCTGACGGGCGTCCCCTATGTAGATAAATAGAGATGCATGGGGACAGTTAATGACCATAATGGACAGCTCAACTGTTGGTTGTCCAATCCATTGTCGGAGCGAGCAGTCCTTTAGATAAAAATAAAAAAGGAATGATCCTATGAGGCTGGCATAGTCACCTAGGGTGATTGAAGCCTCAATAAAAAAATTAAAAAAAAAAAAATTTTTTTGATTATACCTATACATTGTGCTAAACTCACATTTAACCTCAATTGCATCATGTGAGAGTCTAAAATAAAATAAAACAAAGCATGCCAAATGTTTTAAGGACTCTCAATTCAAAGTAGGTAACAATTTTTTGTATTTAATTTTTTTTATGAAAAGGCTCGCAGAAAAAGTATGCTACATCTTCGGCCGCATCTTTGCCTTTGAGCTAGATTGTGGTCAAAAGTGAACCCATTATTAATAAAAAATAAATAAATGAAATTTATTTAGGTACGGTGGACAGCACATCACCGGCACCTTGCACGTCGGTTATAACATCTAGTTAGCAACAAAAATGTACAATACAATACAATATACTTTATTTGCACATAAGAACACATATATATATATAAGAACCATGACAATACATAGACACAGTGTACAAAAAGGCGGCCTTATTGCTTAGTAGCAATTTCTTCCAGGCAACCTTTGGGTACCTAGGTAATAGGTAGGATGGATTAGGTATAGCAACTTACATTATCTTGTGGTGTCGAAGTAGCCTTCCAATCCGCTAAGGCTTTTTTAAATTTTGCTTGAGGTCCAATGGCTGGAATCAAGGCTTTGATTTGTTCGTCATCCAACAAAGGTAATGCTATTTCATCCACTTCATTTTCTGAAATAATAGACATAAAAAAAAAAAAAAAGCCTAGCTCTTATAAATATCGAACACATTGCACACTTTGTTAATACCAATTAATTGCTAGCCGATTAAGTTAAGAGTTGTTCCTAGTACAGTCAACAGGCGATCGACCAGTTTGGACTTTGGACCGCCCTTATCGCAAAGGCATAGAGTAGTCTTTCAACTGATTAAAAGAGTCAACTTAAAATTGATTTAAATTGATGTGCTGTCGACTGTACTGAGTTACTTGGTAAATCTACCTGTTTTTACTTTTCAATTTGATGCGTTAGTTTTTGAGTCGATGAGCGCTTTCACCTAGAGGCGTTTTAGTCGCGCTGTAGCCGCGCGGTAGTAAAAAGAGGAGATGCAATGTGGCACCGTTAAACAGAAAAGAAGCTCGTTAGACACCCCACAAACGCACTGCTGCATGCTGCAGCGAGACCGTGCCGCGCAAACGCTAGCGCGAGCCTCGCGACTGCGTCGCGCTGCAACTGCTGTAGGTAGCTGTAATGTGAAGGTGTGGTCAAGGGTTCCGCTTGCAGCGCTGCAGTCGCGCGACTAAAACGCCTATAGGTAATGTGAAAATAGTATATAGGTACATGCGGTGCGACGCCATTTTGCTAAGCAAGCAATACGACTTCGGTGTGATTCTATCTATTTTGTGGGCTAGTATTTTAAACGCTAGTAATACAAATAATTTATTGTTAGTTTAGTTTTCTTATGCGATGCCATTAGCTGACGCCATGCCCCCACTCGATGCGACAATCAGACAAACTATACCTAGGCTCGCTCGACCCAAGCGACCGGAATTTATGTTAGTTTACCACATACAAATATCACCATGATAAACACATCCTACCTACTTAGGTATCTGAAATAATTACCATCACAATTAATAGGTTCTCTATGACATCACAGGAACGTTTGTTTCTGAAACAAAAATCCTTTACTTGAATAGGTAGATGAGGTAGGTACGTGTAGTATGTATTTACAAATCATTGGTAGGTACCTACAGTCGACATGGGCTGCCACTTTTGTGACGCGCCGACCCTGTTGACCGTACCTATTATGTACCTACTTTAGACCTACTTATAGCTTCGTTTGACAAAATGCACGCTGCAGCCATCTTCCTGTTGTTTTTTCTGATAACTTATACTAAGTATACATAATCAATCTCACCAAGCCAATGCTATACAAACTTACCAATAAATACTTCGACGTATTTCTGGAATCCCCACTCAGTGAGTAAGTTTTCCATTTTAATCTAAGCAACACAAACACTTAACTAAACACAGCACATAATTGAAAGGCGCACGCACAACAAACACGGGCTTCGGCTGTCTAGCGGAGGGAGCGGAGAAAAATGGCGGAGCGTGTCACAGCGCAGAGCGTCGGGAATGACAGTGTTGCCAGATCTTAGGTAATTCAATTCGCCAATTTTTTTATTTTATTTTTTTCATTTATTGCTATTCATAAAATTATGTACAGAGTATATAAAAAGGTCTTAAAGTCTAAAATATGTGCTTGTTAAAATATTAACCCTGTAGGGCATTGCAAATTTGGAACTGCAGGCAAACGGGTTGGTTGGGTTAGGTAACTAACAAACCTACAACTACAGTTTCCATGCTTTACGATTTCAGTCACAAAAACCACTATTTTCGGACATCGAAAAAATCGATCAAAATTTTCTAAGTCCTGCGCACCCTTTCCCCAACCAAAATATTCTTATTTACCACAAGATAACTATTATAGAAATACTTTTATATTTATAAGCCTTTTTGACATTTATTTAAACATATCCAAAGAGGATTAAACTGAACGTGTCGTCTTGCTATCATGCTTTGCATGCTAGGTTATTATGTCCTAAGTAAGAAATTTTTTATTGACGGATACTAAGTAGATATCTCATATGTAGGCTAATTTTATTAGCGGAATGTGATACTAGATATTTTAGTTTTTGAGGATGCTATTTTAGCTGGGTACAGTTAAGAGCAGGTCACGCTTTACACTACCAGTTTAAGCTGAGCTCTGATTTATACTGCGCGCCATACAATATTGGGCCGGTCCAAAGTCCAAAGTGTCAAGCTTGACGTGCTCTTGAGTAAACAAATTATAGGCAGTAACCATAGACAGTTTTTGTTTCGTGTCGGTTCCCGTCCTCTTTTTTTTGGAAACCGATGTCGGCAGCGGAGGCACAGTCCAAAATATATCTAGGTTGAAATAGTGGTAAGGTCTGTGACACACCACACTTTTTCAAAGTAGTAATTACTACACTCTTAGAGATAGGAATACTGGCCAAATTAAATATGTGTATTTAATTTTATAAAAATAAAATAAATAGTAGTCTGAACACTAATGTGACTGTTGGGTATGTAATATTGACTTGATATTGACGGATACTAATATAGATATATAAATAATGTAGATAAAGGCAAGAAGTGAATTCTATTTGTGTGTCACAAACTTGACTTGAAAAATATATTTTGACCTTAGGTGGTATTAGTCTCCCAACGGATTTATTGGTTATCATCACAGTTTAACAAGAAAATCCTTAAATTATGTAAAAATTATGTAAGTTATATGACGTTAAATAATGTTAAAAGAAACATGTTTGTAAGAATACATACTATCTCCTGATTCCACATAAAACTAATTCTATAACCGCAAACAATAACAAAACCACTGACTTACTGCAGATGTTTCTCAACTTTAAAGCGAAGTTTTAATTGCCAGCCACTTTTCATTTTCCACCCACTTTTCATTTCACTCTCACATTAAATTATCACAAATTAATTAAGAAATTCGCACTTTTTCCTATTTTATGTGTAAATCACTACTGCCTCAAAGATAAAGAAATTTATAGAAACCGGTGCGAGCAGAAGAAGCTAGACTCGACAGAGTTAATGAATGATTGTAAGTATAAAAAATACGAAGAAAAAATATTTTTACAAGCTAGTGCTATGGGATAATAAAGTAACTGCGGGAAAACAACTCCTTTTTATTTACGATAAGTAAGTAACCGAAAAGTAACCGAGGGCTGATAAATGTCGTTTTTTCAAAATCGCGGGGCATACGAGTGGTGAAGATACATAGTCACTAAAACTCATTCGTTAACCGAACCGGCAAATTCGACCCGGGCTATAATCGGTTTTAATTCAATTAAATTTTTGACAGATGGCTGTCTGCGTTCTCGCAATGAGGTATTTTCCAAGCCAGCTTCCGAGAAAATCCCATAGATGGTGTTGTTTAAGATTCCTACACATTTTCGTAGTTTTCTTCAAAATTAGAGAATAATAGAATATCAACTGAAGTTTAAATTAAAGACCTCCCTGATAACTATCATTTGAACATAACTGGAAATTGAAACATTTTGCAATGTTTCAATTACACACTGGGGGATGAATGGTTCAGTTACGTTCTATAGATTATATATAATCGGTTTGTCGCATCATGTCGAAAATGTTTGAAAAGTACTCAATACCTTCTCAATATGTTATTGTTTAAAATTATTATTTCCATTTATATTAATAAAACCTTTCGCTTGGCAACTGCCCGCTGCGGGCAGCTTCCTATGGTTTTTTAATTGTTTTAATTACCTTGCCACACGAAGGTTTAGGTAAAAATAAAAGATAAACATTTTGAGCCATGGAAAATTTAAAGTAGCAAAGCAGAGTCAAAAGTAGCGTAAAATGTTATAAAAGTCTCTTGTTGGCAACACTAACTTTAGCGGCAAAACGGAACTCTCCGAATAGGTATACTTCACGACGTATATGAACAGTTTCCCTAACTGTCCAAACAGTAAAGGTTAAATCTAAGTGCCTAGTAAACTCTCAATAATTATAATATTCTATAAAAAATAAATACATTTTATCTTTATCTATCTACATAAAATCTTACCTACTAGAAGTGATAAAAATATTTATTTTGATAAGAATTAATAAGTAGATACCTAAGTAGTACGATGGACACATCACGATATACACCGAGGTAGGTACCTTGCGCTTTGGTATTAAGATCTAGTTTGCAACAAAAATGTATACCGTGATGTGCCTGTGTACCTACTGTGAAATGTGCACTGTAAATACAATATCCAATTCATATGGTTTACTATTTTGGCAACCTTGGTTTCCACATAATGTGGAAAGAATATTTTAAGAGAAAGAATATTAGGTTTAATGCACCTCACGCCGAGATAGCTCTAAGAAAGCAGAATTTTTTCCGACTTCCTTACTCTACACTTTTAGGGTGGACGTACCAGTTGCAAACCACATAAGTCAAATTTTAGACTGCAAGTGACTCTCACGTACTTACCTACCTACTGGACTTACAAAAGTAATTTCTTTGTATTGGCAAATGAAGACAGAAAATAGTAAATAAGTATGTAAACCTTTGTTTTTCCATAATTATCACTTGAATCTGAAAAAGTAGAATGTTCCCTTGTTTGACCAGTGGGTTCTAGTAATTGACCAATTTTGAACCAGTAGTTGACCAGCATTTATACAAAGAACGAAAATAAAACATATATTTCATTAAAAATCAACTTTTATTACGTAACTATATGTATATGTACATGATATGTCATGTACTTCTTTTATAATAATTCGACGGTGTTAATATCGTTGGAGGTCTATTTTCTGCCGACTGGGTGCCGCATTTTTATTTTTACTATAGTGGAATGAGGAATATTGCATTCGCAGCATGTTTTCCTAATTTTGTTCCCGCCTTTTTATCTGGTCGAGAGCTTTAAACACTTCTTCCTCTTTTTGTATATGTTAACCACGAAGGTAAATAGAAACACTATATTATTGGCCTACAGAGCGTATGTGGAATCCACACTGCGGTACGGAATTTATTATATTCTGGGGGAACTCCACTGATAGGAAAAAAGCGTTTCTTGCTCAGAAAAGATGTGTGAGATCGATGTGTAAACTCAGACCTACAGACAGCTGTGAACCATATTTTAAAGAGCTGAAAATCTTGACATTACCTTCAATCTATATAATGGAAGTCGCCTCATTTGTAAAATCCAACTATGCTCTTTTTAAAACATTTAATAGTAACAGGAATTTTTACAAAATAAATACATTAAAACGAAAAACAGCACTTTTTGATAAGGGTATATTTAGTATGTGCAGTAGAATATTTAATAAACTCCCCAAGGTTTTAAGACAGGCTGACGATCTAATAATGTTTAAACGAGGACTTTATGACTTATTAGCTGAGAAATGTTACTATGATATTAATCAATATTTGACAGATGATTCCGTAATATAGGTAACTAATATAATTTATATAACATGCATTTTAATGACTTTAATTTTATTATTCAATTATTAATTTATTTTATTGCTATTATTATTTACATTGAACTTTTGAATTTTAATTTTAAATAAGTATTTTGATTGTATAATGAAATGAAATATTTGACACGTTTTATTTTTATTTTTAATGAAATTTGAGTTATAATTAGAAATATAAAAAAGCAAATAATAATAATATATATTTTTATATATCCTTGTGTGCAAATAAAGAATATTGTATAGTATTGTATTGTATGTTTGGACTTATTTTGTAGGATTTTTGAATAACAGTTAATGATAATTATTTTTATTTCTTGTATTCATTGAATCTGTATGCCTATTAGGCGAAATATATCTGAACCTATATTTTAATCTAAGATCTCCTGTATACATATTTACAAATAAAAATGATTGATTTTTTTTGTAGAGTGGTACCTAGTTAGGCCATGTTAGGAGTACCCGAATCCGACGGGCATGTATGAAGCGAATTATGAATGTAGAGGAAGCGAAAGTAGTTTGTTTGGATCGTAACAGGTGGCAATCTGTGGTCTCTGCCTACCCCAATGGGACAGAGGCGTGAGCTTATATATGTATGTATACCATACGCTGCCTAGTGACGCTGCCTCTTGATCAATGGGTCCTGGGTTTGAATCGCGGTCGGGGTAAATATATGTTTAAAAAGCAGACATTTGTTCTCGAGTCATGGGCGATTGTGTATGTCTTTACCTATGGGACTCACGACACAAACTCAAACTCAAAATAGCTTTTATTTCTTGAAACAATTAGTATGTTTCTTGAAATGAGACAAATCACATTAGTTTTTTTTAACTCTACGCCTATTCGCAAAGGTGCAGTCTTCCCCCGAGAAGAATAGGCAAGAAACTCTGAAGGTTGCTCTTTTAAAAAGTCTTCACATTTTTTCTTATTATATAATTTTAATAAACTTGAGTCTGAAATAACTCTAAATCTGAGCAGTTTATTACCACAGCTGCTTGTCTAATAGATAGTCACAAATTTTGTAATAGCCATTTTACAAAATTTTTGTTTAGTTATTGTCTTAAATTCAAAAGGTAGCTTTTGAATACAAGTGGGAATCTTACTATAGAAGCGTACACATTGACCAATGAAAGAGTTCGTATCTTTGTGGAGACGACTATCTACTACATCCAGTTTATGTTTAGTTCTAGTATTTAAGTTGTGCCTATCACTATTTTTCTTAAACAGATGTTCATTTTTCTTCACATACAACACATACACACAAGGGACAACCTTATTCTGGGCCTTTGAGTATGTAACGTTTATTTATTTGTATTAAAAAAAATGTTTTGGGTGGCATTTTGTATCTAAAACAATATATTTTTAGCGTTAAAATTATTAAACTTGTCGACTGGTGTTTTACTGCTGGAACAATAATGATTCACCAATACCAAACCACTGACGGTCAACTATATGAACAAAATGACATTACCTATAATTAACCACTGGTCAACTACTGAAAAGTGTTGATTAAACCCTTATTTCTATTTATTTTTGCAATTCAATCTTAAAAGCAGTATAAATATGTATCATTTATGGTTAAAACAACAAATCAAAGAATATTCCACTATTTGACCAGCATGGTCAACTTTTAGAAAACTTGTTCCAGTTGTTAACCAGTACAAAATACTACATAAAAACGAAAGTTTTTCTGGAAATAATACAACATACAACAAGATTAATACTACTTCTATAATACAAGAATAATACAAGATAACTACTAATATTTCATATAATCTGAATCTCATATAATCATAATTCAAGTAGATTCATTCTTACCCTTCTTTGCAAGCTTGCTTGTGTAGTGGCGGCCAAATAAAAAATAAACACTTTCAGAAAAAAAAATTAGGAATTAGCTATACTTATTTGTCGTCTCTTTTGTAAAAACTATCATGGGATGACTCACGAAAGTGTAATTTAGCAACACATTGAACAATGAAATGCGTAGCGTGGTGGGGAATTCTTGAAATAACAGCTTTTTCTTGAAATTGGTCCACTACTGGTGACTGGTTTGGGACTGGTACATTCACCCTATTCAATATCTTAGAAAATTAGAGTCTCCTTAGGTACCTACTTATATGTTATTGTTATGTATAATGTATAATACCTACGGTACAGTTTCATCAAAAACCGTGCAGTCGTTTTTGCGTGAAAGGAACAATATTCAGACATCTCGATCGGCGGGTCCTGGGTTCGAATCCCAGCCGGGGTAATCATTTGTATAGTAAGCAGATGGGTTATGGATGTTTGTCTTTGTGCTTGTATGTGTCCCAAGGGACCCACGATACAAGGGAAAACCTTAGTGTGGGCCTTTGAGTGTGTGGCGTTTATTTATTATTTACTATCTAAATATCCATACCTACATCCATACATCCAACCTTATAAACTTACGCATTTATAAATTAATACCGCGTGGACTACACGATATATATCGTGTCCAGCAGTGAGATAAAAAGTAGCCTATGTTCATTCTTAAGGTCTAATCTATCTCTGTGCCGAATTTCATCAAAATCGGTTCAGTGGTTTCTGAGCCTATTCAATACAAACAATTAAATCTTTCCTCTTTATAATATTAGTGTAAATGTAGATAAAAAAGATAGATTAGGCAGGCATATAATACATTCGTGTCTGTGAAACTATGGAAATACACATACAAAATTTCAACCCAATTGGTCAAGCCGTTTAGTAAATGACATACCGACAGCAGCGCCACCTACCGGGTCCAAATGTATTATTAAATCAGTCCTGTACAGTAGCAGATACTGTAGCATTGTTCTTTATTACCAATAACTAGTAAAACAGTTATCCGAACTGGTTTGCTCCTTAACAGTTTCTACACAATAGCAGGAACGTTTTCATCAGTAAAATCAACTGACCAAACAGTTTAAGGTAACTCTTTGTTACGTAACTGTTTTATTCAGTAGCAGATACGTAGTAAAATCAGTAAGTCTTACTGATTTATTCTTGATAACTATAACTTATAAAACAGGTATTCTAACTGTTTGCTCCTTAACTGTTTTTACACAGTAGCGGTAACGTTTTCTTCAGTAAAAACAACTGACCAAACAGTTTAAAGTAACTATTTGATCCGTAACTGTTTTATTCAGTAGCAGATACGTAGTAAAATCAGTAAGTCTTACTGATTTATCCTTGACAACTATAACTTATAAAACAGGTATTCTAACTGTTTGCTCCTTAACTGTTTTTACACAGTAGCGGTAACGTTTTCTTCAGTAAAAACAACTGACCAAACAGTTTAAAGTAACTATTTGATCCATAACTGTTTTATTCAGTAGCAGATACGTAGTAAAATCAGTAAGTCTTACTGATTTATTCTTGATAACTATAACTTATAAAATAGTTATTCTAACTGTTTGCTCCTTAACTGTTTTTACACATTAGCAGGAACGTTTTCTTCAGTAAAAACAACTGCCCAAACAGTTTAAAATAACCATTTGATCCGTAACTGTTTTATTCAATAGCAGATACGTAATAAAATCAGTAAGTCTTACTGATTTATTCTTGATAACTATAACTTATAAAACAGTTATTCTAACTGTTTGCTCCTTAACTGTTTTTACACAGTAGCAGGAACGTTTTCTTCAGTAAACACAACTGACCAAACAGTTTAAAGTAACTATTTGATCCGTAACTGTTTTATTCAGTATTAGATACGTAGTAAAATCAGTAAGTCTTACTGATTTATTCTTGATAACTATAACTTATAAAACAGTTATTCTAACTGTTTGCTCCTTAATTGTTTTTACACAGTAGCAGAAACGTTTTCTTCAGTAAAAACAACTGACCAAACAGTTTAAAGTAACTATTTGATCCGTAACTTTTTTATTCAGTAGCAGATACGTAGTAAAATCAGTAAGTCTTACTGATTTTTTCTTGATAACTATAACTTATAAAACAGTTATTCTAACTGTTTGCTTCTTAACTGTTTTTACACAATAGCAGGGACGTTTTCTTCAGTAAAAACAACTGCCCAAACAGTTTAAGGTAACTCTTTGTTACGTAACAGTTTTATTCAGTAGCAGATACGTAGTAAAATCAGTAAGTCTTACTGATTTATTCTTGATAACTATAACTTATAAAACAGTTATTCTAACTGTTTGCTCCTTAACTGTTTTTACACAGTAGCTGGAACGGTTTCTTCAGTAAAAACAACTGACCAAACAGTTTAAAGTAACTATTTGATCCGTAACTGTTTTATTGAGTAGCAGATACGTAGTAAAATCAGTAAGTCTTACTGATTTATTCTTGATAACTATAACTTATAAAACAGTTATTCTAACTGTTTGCTCCTTAGCTGTTTTAACACAGTAGCAGGAACGTTTTCTTCAGTAAAAACAACTGACCAAACAGTTTAAAGTAACTGTTTGATCCATAACTGTTTTATTCAGTAGCTAGTACGTTGTAAAAACAGTAAATCTTACTCAAAAATTCATTTACGTTTACTGTTCTTGACAGTTACCGCTATTGACGTGATCAGTTACGGCCCTGTCATGAAGAAACAGTACACCTAACTAAGTTATTTAGTAAGAATAACTTGTTAAACAGTTAAAATAACTGTTTGCTCCATAACTGTTTTTGTTCAGTAGCAGGTACGTTGTGGAATCAGTTAGACTTACTGAAAAATAAGTAAACGTAACTGATACATTCTTAACTGTGCCAAAACAGTGAACAGTTAGGAATCTTTTCTTTCAGTGTACGGGGTAAAAATCAAAACGGTGTACGAGGGGAAGGGGAGGGTGATACCATTGTATGCAGTGGAGAAACGACTTTAATGCATAGTAGACTCGGGAGAAGTATGACTGTTGGAGGAGTTCTAGGTTTTGCTATGTGACAATGAGTCCTCGATTCAAGCTCCTAACCTGAGGTCCCTGCGAATGCAGGCGTAAAAACTCTTTACTGTTCACCTGTAAGTTTGCCTTGATTGTAGGTAGCAATGTCCATATCAGCAAATTGCTACATTAGAGCAACGGACCGTGACAGCGATAACGCCGTTATCGCTGAAGTTGAACGATATTTGGTAAGTTTTTTCTGATTCAAATAGCTTATCGGGCTCAATTAACCGATATTATCCAGTCGTTGGAATTTATTAAATTATTTATAGTTCGGGAAAATAAAACAATATACCATTGTCCGATAAGGTTTGACGTCATACCTACGGTAAACCACAGCTACACCTATCAACGTATTGAAGTGTTCATTACCTAACGATGGTGTGAATGGATGTTTCAATATAAACTCAAGTCTCTCGAGTTTGCTTCGTAAACTTTTCTGAGGACATGAGTGCACGCTGCAACGCTCACGAGTTCACGACTACGTTTTGCAACGGGAAGAAATTACGAATAGAGTATAACTTTGATCCGTCAAGAGTAAAAGAAGAACGGGTTCTCGTCAATGTAAACTGTTTGTTACCTGTATTCGGAGGCATCGTCATGCCAGCGGTAGAAGAATTTACAAGCCTTAGAAACTTAAAAGACTTTGTAAGAATGCACGTTTATGTAAATATGTGTTCGAATTATGAATACGCCTCTTGCCCATGCCATCTGAAAAACGTTGACCGTCACGATAATTGTGAACCGTTCCGACACCAATTGACGGATACGTGCAATTATCGCCACTTGCATCATTACTGCTTCCAACATGTTTTACATTGGTTGTCCTTCATCATTGATTTTTGTATTCCGCTCCAGCAAGCGGGAGAGTCTATGGATGACG
Organism: Aproaerema taeniolella; assembly: GCA_949987775.1. Classification (NCBI taxonomy): domain Eukaryota; kingdom Metazoa; phylum Arthropoda; class Insecta; order Lepidoptera; family Gelechiidae; genus Aproaerema; species Aproaerema taeniolella. The sequence continues at coordinate 10,367,210 of OX465264.1, forward strand.
ACGGCATCGAGGGCTACTTGCGTTTCCTCGGTCACGAAGTTTCTTTTGAAGGCCCAGATGTGGTGCATCTTGGAGATTCACTAATTCTCAGAACCGCTAGACCGTCTAGACATTGATGTTGCAATTAGGTTTCTAGCAGTGGAATCAATACATATAAATGATTTGCATTGTCTTTGGAGAACGCTGACACAAAATCGTATGTAGAATAAATTGTATGCAGGTGACCTATTTGTATGGCCTGGTAAAGCGAAGTTCCACTGTAGGTAAATTCAGAGGCATAATTAATTACGCTGGTTCTCTCACCACGTTGCTGAGGTTAAAATAAGGTGTTTATCAATCATTATTACACGAATGCAGCAGCTGATGACAGTTTGAACTGATAAAAGATTGACACCCTGGGGCACGTCGATAAGCGATAAGAAGACTGAGTCATAATATGGTTGCATGGAGTGAATATTTAATTGCAACACCGGTTGTAGTAAGATCATTGTGTTGACTCAAGCGATCCAGTTCGGACACGTCCAGGGTACAATTGCAGTGTCCAGTTTGACATATAAGACGCGCGTCATTCTCTTGGAGCGTGATGGATTCTCAAGACAGTGTTCAAGCTGCACTAGCTCAAGATACATCACCACGACCGGTAACTACGGAAGATATTGTTTTACCGCTAGATATTATTCTCCACATGGCGGAATACTTGACATTCGATGATTTTCGAAATTTCATCCGGTCTCTTTGGCCCAGCAACGACGAAAATCACGTGGTTCGAGCGAAACTATGGCATCTATCTACTCACAGATACACATAAGATTCATCAACGGAAAAGAATTGGAGATCGAGTACAACTTTGATCGGTCAAGACTCACGGAAGACCGCATTCTTCTCAACGTAAACGGATTGCTACCCGTATTCGGCGGGGTCGTCTCGGCAGCATTAGATGAGTTTACAAACATACCGAAATTATCCGAATTTGTCGGAATGCATGATCACTTGAATGTGTGTTCGAAACGTCAACATACGTCATGTCCCTGTCACCGCGGAAACATTGAGACTGTGGATGATGAAACATTCGTGGGGCCTCTAGTGGAGACATGCAAATACCATCACTTCCATCACTTCTGTTCAGCACACGTCAGTTACTGGTTGAAATATTTCTTGCATTCTTCCATTATGCGCCGTGAAGGCTGCTGGTATTCCGCAGAGACTGCCTCTGAAAGTTTTGTACTCTTCCCAGACAACATGGTTTGCTTTCGTGACTTGGACAGGCAGCTGCACAATCTACTCCTGAATCCAATGCTTTAGAACATGATGTAAAGGTTTGAGCTATTAGAGCAACACAATTCATGTAAACTGCTTATAGATTGTAATAAATTGTAGTTCCTAACGTGTGTAGTTTTGTCCACGGACCTATTCCTGGTGAATCACAGAGAGTGTAAAACTTTAGTAGATAAGGAGCAAGACTCAAGCTCTACACGTAATCATTAGGAATTCATGGTCTAAAATATTGTGTTCGCTTTGAGAATAGCAACAGCTCACTCATGATGACAGCACCAACTAAATTTCTTCTTCTACCTGTCGATATTCATCTTCGTTACGGGAACAGTACATGATTTCCATAGCTGCACGATAGGATAAGTTGCACCAACCATCCAATTGCTTATGAACACTCTATCAATATCAGTACGTTGCCTCCAGCTCTTTATGGAGCACACCATGACGAGCAACGGCATAATGCAATGAGATGCGACAATTGTTGTTGCTGGCTTAGTCACGTACTCTAGCCACCTGATGTAGCAGCACAATCATGAGCGGAACTGTGCATATCATTACAGTCCTGATGAATAACAGTTTTATCTCACAGCGATTTCTAATTCTAGCATTGTGGCACAGTCCATGCTTAAGTAGCAGAACCACTAACGGACATGTCATCCTAGTGCCATCAGCTTTTCCGCCCGCACCAACAAAGCTAGTTTTGAACAGACATATAGGGGCAGGTGATAAAAATTTGCCATCTATGATGGAGAGCGTCAATTCTGTTTCCAGATCACGCGCGTAGTCCATCTCGAAAGTATCGCTAAACGATGGGGTGTCCTGGATTGCCAATTGGAGAACGGGTCAATTTTGAGCCGTACTCGAAATTCAATTGTCCGTAAACATAATCGAGTCATTCGATGTCATATCACGCATTCATATGAACAGACGGAATTGACGATGATAAACAGGCGTGGGAGGGCTGAACTCATTGAATAACAAATGAGGTAGGATATTTGAAATTCGACATTCCAAGTCTTGTCGGATGGCGCTAGTCCATATGTTCAGTTAGTTTTCAACTGCGTAACTGATACGACGTTTCCGGCTCTGTGCAATATTAGATACCAAATAGGAGTAAACAAAGTGCGGATTTCGCAATATGAGTGAATCACGAGGACTTGTAGATCCAGAATTACCAGAGATCTCTGTACCTATGGATATTATTCTTCACATGGGTAATTATTTGAATTTTGTAGACTATCGAAGTTTTGTCCGATCCATTTGGCCTGATGACCAGCAAAGCAACATCGTTCTGATAAAATTGTGGCACTTATCTACCCACAAGTTCCAAGCCACCTTCTTGAATGGGAAGCGACTGGATGTCGAGTACAACTTTGACCCAGAGAGGATGGAAGAAGACCGGATCCTTATCAACATGGATTCCCTACGACCGGTTTTCGGTGGAAAATCACCGCCAGTGCGATACCAATTCACAAGTATATTCGATCTTTACGAATTTGTCAAGGATGTTCAGCTGGATGTATGTTCGGACCATCGATATGCCGCCTGTTCATGTCACCTACAGCACGCCGGAGAAGAGTTCTACGGAGTCTTCGTGAAGCCGGTGCTGGACGAGTGTGAACACAACCATTTCCATCACTACTGTTGGGAGCACATGCAATCGTGGTTGATGAATTACCTCTATACTTCGATCCTGTTGAAGGAATCAAAAGAGCTCTTTGAGCAAGAGATCGCTGACCAGTACGCTTTTTTTCCAGAAGACATTGCCTATTTTCAAACCGGCAAACGTGCTACTCCTGAACTTCTCCTCAAGTGTGCACACGAAATTGACATGGCTATTTATGAGGATGAAGGCGCGGTCGACTATATACGCAAACCGAATAACAAACTTGCCAGTTGATTGTCATACTTACGACACATAGGAATAAAGTTCAATGTAGACTGTACTGTATAAATGTTGCCTTTTTGTAATTTACAATATATTATTCTGTAAGAAACACGTGTACTCATCATTTTAACAACTTTGTTTGTGTATATTCCTCGTACCTGGGCGTGGCTTCGGGTTTTTACTTGATGGAAAATCGAAGCTATAAAAAGGTACAATAAACATTTACCTTTTTGCGAACGTATGTACACAAACGCATTCACGCCCGACTATAGATAGATATGTTGAACGATGTTTGTCAATATGTACATTTGTATATGTTGACTATATATACATTTGTATATATTGACAGACGTCGTTCAACAGAGCTTTCACCTTAGGAAATCCTTAGGTGTGACAAACACTCAATCATCTGTGATGTACGTAGGCACTTCTAGGTAGCCTATAGCTACTACCTAATGATGACGTCATAGCGTCTACCCACCATATGCTCCCGTGAGTTTCCAATGCTATAATCAGAAAAGTTCAGTTTCGAGACCTAAGTAATTGCAAACAAGTAATCTCAGTTGATCCGTACGGTCAAGCGGATTTGATAAAACTATTATTCGTGAACCATAAGTTATCACTTGCAAATAAATAGGTCCATTCGATAGATATGCATTGGCCATTGCGTCTGACGCCTTGCGTCTGTCCCGAATGAACTTGAAATTAACGAGTTTAAGTATACATCATTACTAGGCTTTTTTCTTATATTTGCATTTTGATAACTGAACAAATTCAACCGTTTTAATTGCACAAAAACAAACTGTTGCACAGAGGTGAAGTCACGAACAAAGGATCAGCGACACGAGCTGAATCAACACCCAGTAAAAAACAACCCAATTAAGCGTTTGGAGTGGTGGAGTGGAACTCCTGTTCTATCAACGTGCTGGACGAATAGTGTTCAGCGTGCAATCGTTTGCCGCAGCTGCACCAGAACCTGATATAACGTGCGATTTCAGGGTCGTGGAATCACTCGATAACAATCACTGGCAGCATTATGCTGCAAAGTCTAATGAGGGACACCATACTGCAGACTGGAAGCCGCGCAGACATCTTGAAACCATAGTTTGTCGGTAATTCTGTCGTAAACGTAGTGCAGGTTGAACCCGTGATAGGCGGACGGCAGCAATACGAAGCCATTGTTATCACAGATGCTGATAGGCTACGGAACGTGATCGATAGGGCTTCTCACAATTCTTCGCGCTCTTGAGCAGCTAACAGCTTTGTTTAAGCTTTATTTTTTTTACATGGAACTGATGAATGACATGGGAATGTTAAAATGCATTCTAGATTGAGAAACGGTGCATGGTTTGTATAATCTTCATTCTGGGGTCCAAGCAATAAACGACCTCTTGATAAGATAGTTGGATGTTGTAAGTATAAAATGGATACCGGGCAGTAAATATTGCAACTCTCACCGTGCAAGCTGCATGCGTTATCCGTGCCGCTAGTGGAAGCAAAACCTGGCTAAGAGTATTGTTAAAAATGTGGGGATTTTCAGCTTAAAAAGTGACTAAACATTGTGAAATTCATAACTTGATTATTTTGGCACTCGCCTCTCATTCAGTAAATTCAGACGTTTTTGGAGAGCCCGCGCGTGGAGAGATGTATAGATGCATATACATATAAACATATCTGCCGCTGCGGTGACTGTTTGCTCGATCAACCGTCACAACAACTCGAGACGCCGAGTAAGCAAGTCGTTGTTTATACTGGAACAAAAATGGAAACGATTTCCAGAAATGAAAATGAAGTGGTACTGGACAAGCAAGATATCGCAGCGCTACCACCGCCACTGCCCTTCACATCGGAACAGATTCATCTACCATTGGAAATAATTTTCAAAATAGGAAAGTCTCTGGAGTTTCCGGATTATCGGAACTTCTTACAAGCACTTTGGCCGAAGAACGACGTGAACCACATTGATCCGCAGAGGTTGTGGAAGCTAACAACTCACGAGTTTACGACTACGTTTTGCAACGGGAAGAAATTACGAGTAGAGTACAACTTCGATCCGTTCAGAGAAGAAGGTGAACGGATCCTCATCAACGTGAATGATATGTTGCCGCTGTTCCATGGAGTTCTCCCTCCAGACGTGGGTGAATTCACATCGATATCGAACTTGGTTAACTTTGCCAGAACATCTGTCCACGTGGACGCATGTTCAGATCACCAATACGCCTCGTGTAAATGTCATCTCCAAAACGATGAGGACCTGATGATGTCTGGACCGTTTGTAAAACCTGAAGTAGGCGATTGCGAAAATGGTCATTTCCACCATTACTGTTCAGAACACCTTGCAGACTGGTTGAAGTTTTTCTTGGCTACTTCGGTGCTGATTCGGGAAACAGGGAAATGTTGCGATGAAGAAACTGCTGCAGCTTTTTTAACCATACTAACGTACATAAATAGGGATGTTGACGGTGTTTTATGAATTATTGTATGTGAAACAAAAAATAATGCTAGAAATATATCAATATCCGAAAACAGCATTAAAATTGGTTTATATATGAACAAGTTATTAGCATTTATATTATCGTAAGGACTAGCTATCTCGTTTTGTGGGGAGAGCTAGCTATCTCGTTTTTACCTACGCAAACAAATGGCGGTGACGTCACATGTCTGTCAGTGCATCTCTTTTTCGTTGTTTGACAGTTTCCCCCTCTATTAAAATTTAATAGCTTGTAACTTTTTTATTTCTCAATAATTTTCAAAAATTATTTCGGTTTTGGATTTTGGATTCAGGTCCTTTTTAAGATAAACAATTAAAAAAATGTAGTCAACATCCCTATTATCGACCCCTTTGGGAACAATTGTCGTAAAAGCCAAACCGATACTTTACAGGAGCGGCAAAAAATGAAAAGTGACATGTGTTTTTCTTTTGTATTATCTTCGTTTTTATAGCTATTTTGATATGTCTGTGACACATTTTTATAAAATTAGGTGAACTTTTATTGTATATAAACTTGAAAATATTACATGTTATAGTTTCGGAGTTAGTGTGGCTTTTAATACATAAATTTTCATGTTACCTGGTTATTACGACCAAATTTTTTCCACTAAATACTGTGACTTTTGTTGTAAAAACCATTTATGTATGAAAATAGCCTGCTATTTGTGAATTAAAAGACAAAGTTACATAGGAAAACAGGACTTTATTGTCGTAAATGAACACAAATTTTCTTCTAATTAACTTATAATCTAGGAGAAAACGATGTTTAGGTTAACAGTTTCACTTATTTTAGCATAACATATGACAATGAACAACGAAAACTTAAAAAAAACAATGCCACGAATGTTATACATTGTTAAAAATTAGCCAACTAGGACAACTTTAAAATCTAGTATGACTTGGAGTGTAGAAGATCATATTTTTTATTTGGAGTTATTAATTAGTATTTCTTCAAACTTTCGTATCTTGGTAGTACTTAATTGTTGTTTTGGACATCAGCTAAATATACAAATCCCTAATAGAAGTTATAATAGATTCAAAATCAACCCAGTTGACGGGACAAAAGAATAACAGTTGTCAAGAACACACAAATCCAGTGTAAGACTAAATCACTAACGCTTCTATATAACATTGTGTCTCATCTCTTAAAGCTGATTAAACCTCTTATAAAATATCTTACTATTGAAATGAACTAACAAACTTAGTTAAACAACCTTTAGAACACTTATAGCACAATATAAAAAATCTTTTTTTATCGTAAATAAGACAATCTCTTTCGAGTAGGACTAGAAATCTTTCATCTAACCTGAGCTAAGTAAAGTACCTTCTTATTTTTTTCCAATAGAACAGGAAAAGAATCATAAACTTTATTATTTAGGATAGTTAACTATCTTTGGACCGCTTATGGCACATAACTAAGGCCCGTATTAATAAACGATACTTATCTCTGAGAGCAATCTTTGAGTACGGTTTTCGAGATGCGATTTGTATTGAAAACCGTACTCGAGATTGCTCTCGAGATGAGTTCGTTTTATTACAATACAATACAATACAATATACTTTATTTGCACACAAAGACATACAATACAATTAACAGAACATAAAAATAGTGTACAACAAGGCGGCCTTATTGCTAGGTAGCAATTTCTTCCAGGCAACCTTAGGCAACCTTATTAATACGAGCCCTAGAAACCTGCAGGTCTATTGCGTAACTGTGATAGTCATAGTAATACAAATCTAAAAGTGTCTATCAGTATCATAATCAATTTATGTCAAATACTCATACATAGAACAGGAAATAGCTAACTTCACTTTATACTTTTGACTGCTATTACATCCACTGACATGATTAGTATTTGTATGTTTGTATGATGATTATTACTATCAAGATTACTATCACAGTTACGCAATAGACCTGTTGATTAAGTATTTAACCCTAGCAAGGTTACATTAGCTTTTTATTTTTAAAATATTATTGCAATTACTGAAACTCTAGCTTAGCACAAGTATTATAAACTTAACACGATCTAAGTCAAATACCTTTATATTTTAGACTCTAGACTCTATAAGTTCTCTTTATGTAATTAGACTTTATAAGTAAACACTTAAAACTAAGCAGTAGGAACTCGGATATAAAAAGGATTAAGTATCAGAATTATCATTGAAATTATCTACATAAACTAGTCAATCTCCTGCTCAACCTCCGATGCAACCTCGTCTTCTTCATCTGTTTCTATAAGTTCGTCAATGATTTTGCCATCATAGGGCATTTCCTGAAACTCCCTGTGAAACCTTTTCGGAATTATTCCATCCAAACACAATTTATTTAAATCATTAAACTTAGCTGCAGATATGGGCAGTTTCTTGAGGTACTTAGGCACTAGGTTGAAGGTGTTTAGCACTGGCTGGGTTTCATTGCTTTCTGTTTCATTCTCTTCCTTCTTTTTAGCCTTCCCTTTCCCTTTTCCTTTATTCTTCTGCTTTTTTTGGAAGAGCTCAACTTTTTCGCTCGATGCTTCTTCCTTCATAGAATATTTAACTTCCATTTCATTCAACTTCTTTTTCTTAAACGTAGCTACACGAATATCTATGAATTTCATATTTTTTACAGTCTCTTTGGTAAAAGTTTTCGTCGCGAGCTCCTCCCAATTAATGAAGTCGGTGTGCTCCAAACATGTAACCGAATAAGGCCTAGGCCTTTTTCTTGCACTTTCAAAGTATGAAGCCCATTGTGATGGACTCCACACTATAAGCTTTTTTACCTCGTCTTCAATTGTCGCATGTACCGAATCAGCGGGCATGTAAGTGTGTCTCGGTAACAAATAATTTATCTGAATTACTTGAATATTGTTCGAGCCATGTAAAAAGTAATTAAGGACAGACAAAACGACTTTATTTTTGTTTTGACCCGTGCACGAATCACAGTATAAAAGAACATTTTGGAGCCCTTTTTTATCAAGTTCTTTCAAATAGAAATACAAACAAGATGCAATCTCTATGCCGCCTCGTTTGCCATCACACTCACCCCATGTAAAACAGGAAACATTTTGTGTGATACTCTCATAAACTGTGAAGTTAAATACAGCATATTTACGAGAATAATATAATAGCATGCTTTGCCCAAAGGGTGTATTAAGTACTTTTTGTAGATCAAAACTACTAGTCACAGTATCGACATCTTTTAAAGTTTGATGTGCTTTAAACCTCTTGTACATAGCTTCTTTCTCTTCTAGGTGTATCTTTAAACTCTCTTTATCACTTTCCGTCATTTCATTTCCAATAGTCTCCGCTTTAGTACACAATGTACATTTGTCCTTTTTTGGGGTATGGAAACCAAGGTCATAATCTTCATTAAAAATATTTCGAAAAATAGTTTCGCTCACAGCTTCTTTTTTATTAAGTTTACAGTCCTCTAGATAAATTCTAAATAAATTAGACAAATTTTTCAATTCTTGATTGATTTGATTTTTTTCTGTTGTAATGTGATGGGCAAGCAGGCAGTTTTTCAATAAAGGTATGCACATAGAGTTTAGCTGATTCTGAATATTTGTTAGGAGCAGTCCGTGTTCTCTTTTCTTCTTGTGCCATACCTTCCTTTTCATTAGATAAAGTATACAATAAAAATCTTTGTGTTATATCTAAAGTATCCAACAAAAATTTTTGGCATACTTTCCTGTGATCCTCGCCATCATTTATAAAATATTCATAGGTAATATTTCGCTTGACAGAATCTGATCTTTTGCGCTTAATAGGCCCTGCATGTGCACAGCGAACTAGCCAATCACGACGTCGTTGAGCATCAAGATTCCAGAAAAATGAGAAAATGGAAGTTCTTCGCTCTTCGCTTATTTCATAACAACTGCGTTTACACTTTTCAGGAATACACGGATTAACCTTCATACATTTTTCTTCAACAGTTTTTCCTTTTCTTGTTGAATATTGTTTTCCGGCATCTCTCTGTTTCTTGTTAATATTTTTTACATTGGCTCGTTTCGTTTTCTTGTTTATCTTAATGATTTGCTCATTACCTTTTATGATATTGCCCTGTGTCTTTCTATTTTTTTTTTGTTTATTATCAAACTCATCACTTGACGAGGCTGACTCACTTCCAGTCCAAAGGTCTGAACTTCCTGCAGAAAAATCTTCCTTTTCTTCTTCAGATTGAAAATCCATGCAAGATTTTCTAAATTGTTTGACAGCCTGGCGCCGTTTCCTTCTTTTTTGAGTTCTATTCAAATTTGTGTTTGAAGAAGTTGAAGGTGTATTATGATTTTCTATCGGTGTGTTACAATTTTTATTTTCAGTGGTTACTTCATCTTCAGCCTCGACTCGTGATCCAGCTTTAGAATAAGATACGTTGATCTCTTGAGATACCATTAAAGGTGCAGCAGTTGAATTGCCGGGACTGACCTTCACATCAGGTACAGTGCCGGTAACAGAGCTAGTTTTCACTACGTCTACAGCCTCGGTTGCGAATCCAGATCTTGTATCATCAAACGGTAAGTAAATCTCTTGAGATGTAATTGCGGGTCCAGCAGTTGAAGGTGTGTTATGATTTTCTATCGGTTTGTTACAATTTTTATTTTCAGTGGTTACTTCATCTTCAGCCTCGACTCGTGATCCAGCTTTAGAATAAGATACGTTGATCTCTTGAGATACCATTAAAGGTGCAGCAGTTGAATTGCCGGGACTGATCTTCACATCAGGTACAGTGCCGGTAACAGAGCTAGTTTTCACTACGTCTACAGCCTCGGTTGCGAATCCAGATCTTGTATCATCAAACGGTAAGTAAATCTCTTGAGATATAATTGCGGGTCCAGCAGTTGAAGGTGTGTTATGATTTTCTATCGGTGTGTTACATTTTTTTTTTCAGTGGTTACTTCATCTTCAGCCTCGACTCGTGATCCAGCTTTAGAATAAGATACGTTGATCTCTTGAGATACCATCAAAGGTGCAACAGTTGAATTACCGGGACTGATCTTCACATCAGGTACAGTGCGGGTGACAGAGCTAGTTTTCACTACGTCTACAGCCTCGGTTGCGAATCCAGGTCTTGTATCATCAAACGGTAAGTAAATCTCTTGAGATATAATTGCGGGTCCAGCAGTTGAATTGCCAGGACCGATCTCCACTACTGCAGCAGTTTCAAATCCAGGGTCGTGAAGTGTTTTGGAATACTCGTTAGGTACATCAGCGGTGTAAAAGCTAGGTACTATATTAACGGTCTTAGGTCCGGCTCTAGTTTCAGGGAAGGGTAGGACATATTTCTTTGCATTTACAGTAGAAGTACAGACTACGTTGTCATGAATATTGGGACTATGCTGGTTCATAATAATATGTTGTATTAGAGGTGTAGTCTGCTGTTCATTTAAATATTTTATTGGCGTTCTAGGATGCGTTGCAGAACTCGTCTTAAATATCTTGAATGGTGATTCAGGTGGGTTTGTTTGACGCTTTTTAGGTGTTCAGAGCGCATACGGAGTCGTTTTATTGGAGTCTGGAGTTTTTCTGTCGATTGCTTGACTGGTGTTGCAGAACGCTTTCTAAGTCGCTTAGTAGGCGTTTCATACTTTTCCATTGCACGTTTTGACTGTGGTTCAGGATGGGTCCCAATGCCAACTCGTTTCGTATGTGCTTCTGATTCGCATTTGATTTGTGTTTTGAAATACGCCATTGACTGTTTAATAGGAGAATCGGTATCGCTGTTTTCTATCACGTCATTTTCGCTCTTCTCCGGACTGTAAAAGTAATATGAATTGATAAAAAAAATGCATTGCTAATAAATAAACAAAAAATATAATAACGTTAACAATTAAGTACTTTTTGTAAAATTTTGCCATTCCATGCTTAGGTAATCAGAATACATTTTAGGAAAGACCGAAAAATCCTACCCCAGTGTTAATTTTTACCATATTTTGTAAAATTTATCATAATAACGTTAATTAAAAAAAAACAGTAAAAGAAAATATAAGGCATCTACAACAGTTCAAATGTATATGAGGATGATACCGCACCGTAAACCCTGAGGTGTTTGATTCTGGTGACAACAACCGAAATAGGTAGGTATTATATAATAGGTTTGTTATTGGTATAAATAGTTTAATATACATTATAGGTGTAATATAACTACATATTAAATTCGAAGATAAAAGAAAAGTTTCGGTCCACAAGCTTCATTTTTCATTCCGAGGAACCTTGTAAAAAAGTATAATTCTTTAGAATTTGTGCTAACAACATCCACGTATGACTTTTATATAATTAGTTTAAGTATGGGTTTTATAGTTTTTTAGTATAGATTAGTACAGATTAAGCTGAAGCATAAAATACTCAATTGAAGTTTTCTTGTATTAGCTAGTATTTGCTTAACAGCAATCTTCAAATAGACTATATAAAAATAAATTGTAGTAAAAGCCAATGTCTGTAATACCTACTTTGGAAATTTTGCAGTAAAATGCAAATATTTCGATAGTACCTACCTACTCGAATCACAGTAAGTGTTGATTTTATGTACCTTCTGTATACATTATCTTTGTGAGATAGCTACCTACGTTGGAAACATGAATTTGAAGATTAAAAAAAAAAGCGTTTTAAGCAATTTGATGTGAAACGTAGTTTTTTTCGTAGTATAACTTCAACATAAGTGACACGTTGTAAAAGCCAGTCTTTGTAATTTTCTGTGATAATTTATGTAGTAAAAGCCAGCAAGTCAAACAACTTAACCAAAGTGACACGTTGTAAAAGCCAAATATTTGCAATTTTCTGTGATAATTTATGTAGTAAATCCAGTAACTCAAACAGCTTAACCAAAGTGACATGTCGTAAAAGCCAATCTTTTCAAGATTTCTGTGATAATTTATGTAGTAAAAGCTAGTAATTCAAACAACTTATCTAATCATTATTATTAATAATAATAATGAAGTATGAACTACAAGTAGGTACTACATAATATTCAACAATAATATCTCTATAAATGCTATATATATACACTCGTATAATGTGTATATAATAGAGTAATTAGATGTTTAGCTATGTCTAGAAGTGACAGGGAGTCATCCCATCGCCCACAAAATGCTTCTATAATATTATAGCAGGTAATATTATTATCAATCTTAGGATTCTTAAGTTATAATAATTCTATTAGGTATTAGGTAAGTAAAATTATAGTTGTAAACAAGCGGTTTTAAACGCATAACGGTTTCAATTGTCGAACGATTAAATGACCGAAACAATACCTACCCCATACCTAAAGAGATAGGACTAGTTCCGTCAGTGCACACAATCTAGCGAGTAGGTAACGAAATGAAATAAAAGTAAAAGTAGGCGGTATCTATTCACTATTAGTATAATTCATATACCACTTTAACTATTCTTGCTTAAGTTTACAAAAGTAAGTAATCAGTTATTATGACTTACCTTTCGTTACTTTGACGCATTCGAAGAGATATCAAGTCTTGTTTTTTTTGCAACAGTTTTATTTTTTGGAGTAAAGCATTAAAATCACTGTTCTCCATCCTCGAAAGTATTATAGGTATACACTATACACTCATTGGTAAGATTAAAAAGTAAAATCTGGAATAAAACTCATCTAGCCACTACTTGTAACATAAAACAATTACTTTAATAATAACAACAAAAGATCGACACGTTATGACAGTGCGCGTGCCACGGAGCGAGTGAGCGAGTGAGCAAAAGCAAGCAAGCAAAGGACGCATTGACATAGAATAGGCATTTGACGCGAGCCGCGCTCGAGCGAAGAGGACCTCAGGGTCTTTACTACATAAACAATTTTATACCACAACTATTAGAGATTACCATCGGTACGCAGTGAAACAATCATACTTGTCTTTTTGTTTTTACAACCTAAGTTGGTTAGAATAAACGTAAATATTTTGTCCGATCCTGTGGTTGTAAAAGCCATTTTTAAATGAAGTCGTATTTTACAACAATGGTTATGAAAAAAAACTACAAATATTTTGTAGAACATAATGTAGTATCGGCCATGTGTAAAATATACGGTGGTTACAACAGATAATTACATTTTGAAGGTTTTTACAGCAATATTTTAAAGAAATATGTGTTTAGGCTACAAAATTTTAAGTGCAGTAAAAGACATTGTGTAAAATATACGGTGTTTACAACAATAAATTAAATGCTGACGGTTTTTACTGCAATATTTTATAGAAATATGTGTTTAGGCAACAAAATTTGATGTGCAGTAAAAGACATTTTTTTGCGAATATGATAATTTTAAATATACAGATCGATAGAGCTCGCGAAACTGAGTAAGATAGTGTTAAAAAGTGATTTGGGCCAAAATGGCTTTTACAACAATTGTTCCCCAAGGGGTCGTTATGTTCAAGGGGCGAACGTACAAGATTTATCATCCACTGATGTGCTTCAGTAGTTGACAGTAGTCATAGTTCTGGTCTAACAGTGACTAAGTGTGTAAGTGCTGGTTGGAGATAAACGCCATGCTTGAAGCACCCAGAGATCTCATTAGATATAGCAAAAATGTATTTATATGTATAGTATGTGCCATACAGGGTCCTATTTTCTATGTTCTTGTACTTTGAAGTATTAAATATTTTTACCATGATTTATTTTTATTTTACTTTCCGTGTAGCCCCATTAGTTTAGAAGGATAGATACCTGAGAGATCAACATCCGGACCCTTTTTGCTTAAACCTGTGATCGTTCAAGTCAGAACTAAGTTAACAATATGATATTTTAGGCAAGCATGTAGCAATAAGCAAGTATTTAAAGTTCTTGAACGGTCACGGTGAGTATTTAGCGCTAAAATAATAATAATCATGATAGCAATGAACTACAAGCGGTAGAAACTGAACAAGTTCTAACGAGGTTCACAACTGCAGCGAGGTAGATATTCGAGACTGTTGGCTCCATGTTCGACGGAAGAGATACTGCCTTAGCTAGTGCAGCTGCTATTGCTTTTGCAGCTTCACCCTGAAAAAAAATCATTCCACCCTCATTCTACATGTCAAGCAATGAGCACCACAAAATACCCTTGTGTTAAAGTTATTTTCTATAAACTTGGCAATGTGCACCACAGGATACATCAATGTTAAAAGTAAGTTTTCTACAAACTGCACTGTGAGATACATATAGGTTTACTATTAGTTTCTGAAGCTAAATTGAGTGTTATTAATTGTTTTTTTTAAGTATAAAACATAACCTGGGAAGATGGCGTCTCGAAAATAACAATATAACTAATTCATTATTGCCTATCAGGAATACTCCACGCAGGCCTTCTTTGTCGGCCCAGATGATAAGGGATAAAATTGCTGAATATTGCTGTACAGTCGGAAAATTATCATGGCAAGATCATATGAATTAGACTTAAAGGCCGTAGCATATGCCGCCGTGCCAACCACATGGTGTCTCCTAATAAAAAAATTGTAATGTTTTTAATTTTTATAATTAAAAAATACACAAATAATTAAAGTTTAACGTAATAATGTGGTTGTGCTGAAGATACAGTATTAATTCTTGGGCGAGGTTTGTTTCTGTCCATCAGAAATTATAAATATTTGAAAGCGAACCAAGAAGACTGGTATACTTCATCAGCTCCTATAATTTAAAATTATGCAATGATTACTACTACGATATAGAAATAAGTATAACTATTCTAATCCCATCACATTCAGAGTAAAGTTTTTAATTTCTGGCTTTTTCTAGTATTAGTGTGTAGTTAAACTAAAAAAAAAAAAAAAAAATTATTTTAGTTGAGATGCTACATTGCAGACGTCTGTAGTCTCATCCCATAGCCCAGCAACCTGTCCCTCCATCACATTCCCATAGCCCAGATTAGTTACCCACATTTTGCAAGAGTCCTGGGCACGTGATGGGGTCTCTCTGAATGTATGAGAGAGAGGTCCCATCCTTGCCTCACATCACAAACATTATTGTTCTCGAAGCGGCCTCTACGTGTTGGACCTGTGTCCCCACGCAAGCTTTGAAGGCTTCGGCCCGTGAAATAATAATGAGATACAAATAATATTTTTTATAATGTGTTTATGTTTTGTAATTTCATTTTATATGTATTTTACTTATGTATCCATATTGTAAAAAGCCTAATCTAAGATTAAAGATAAATAAAGAGGAATAATAATAAAATAGTAATTATAAAATATTAATTGAGTTTTCATGAACGGGTACGAGTAGAGTGCGTGCAAAATATTGCCACTCTGTTCGCCGCACGGGGAGGAAGGGGGTGGAAACCGACTTGTGCGAACTTCACAAACCGGCATAGATTTTGCACGCACTAGAAGTATCTGCTTACCTTTTCCTGTTGTGCTGGTTTTAGTGGTTTTTGCTTTTTCACGGCGAAGGGCTGCCAACAAATAATCCATCTTTTTCTTCAATTCGCCAACCGGACACTCCATTTCGACGGAGAGTTCATCCCAGGCCTCCTGCTTCAGATTCCTGTTGTAATAGCTTTTGTGGCTGGGGTCCCATAATACTTGCTTTTCTTTATAGGCCTCGATAAATTTAATAACATTTTCATTGTTCCAATTCATTGTTTTTTACTTCACGGCAAGGACTGAAAATGACGCGCACGTGCAACCGACCGAGCGTCGCGAATGACGCGTCCAGACTGACCCACGTCCGTATCTGTATCACCTTTGATGATCGGACAAAAACCGACACGACTAGGGACGGGCCGTATCATAACGGCGTATCGAGATCGCGTATCATGATACGCGTATTATTAACCGTCCACATATGCGGTCATGATACGCGTCGACGATACGGACACGGTGATCGGATCGGGCAAATGATACATGTCTGGACTCGGCTTAAAACCACGTAAAATCAGAATCATTCTCTTCAAAACACTCAACGTTTCGTAAGTAAACAACACCACAGACACTTCAAACTTTATTTTTTTCTCAGACCTTGGCCACACGTCAAATGTGCTTTAAAATCACACAAACTCCTGTCAATAGCTTCTATGTAAAGTATGAAATTAAAAAAAATATGCCATTCATTCTAAAGCGTAAACCGCGTGACAAGTCAACCGCACTTAAAAAAAATTGTCCCAACTGGTGGGACATGCGCAGTCTACGGTGTAAAAAATACGTCTCAGGACGTGCTCACGCGAGCGTTCAATAAAATAATATTTTCCAAAAAATACATATTTCTACTCTTATATTTTCTACTCTTAGTTCCAGTAGTTGCTTTTTAAATTGTAGTTAAAGCTTATCTCATTTCGTTTACACCTGCCGCCTGAAAGATGTTGGATATACAGGGTGTTTCGTAGGGGGCTGTACAGTGTACAAACGCCTAGGGTTGAAACTAGGGATAGTCTTCTACCTGCCCCCGCCCATTATATTGACCTTGACCGCCGGGTTTTATAATGACTTTTTTTTTTAAGGAAAACTTGATTTTTTTGACTAAAACTACCTGTAGCTCAAAATCTATCCATAGGATAGGTCTGCTGATGGTCTTGTTTTAATCGTTAGAGTCTTAGTGTACTGTAAAAATTAATTTCACAACAGAAAATTGTAGAAAAGAAAAGTTATGGGGCCTGAAGTACTGTAATAAGGTAAAAAAATCTTAAGGGCAACTTTCTATGGGGTTTAAAAAAAAACCAACAGGGTTGGAGTTCTTTTGATTTTTTCAAAACATCCCCAGTCCACCCTTTCTAATGATATGCTAAAAGTGTTATTATCACTTTTAGTTCCGGAGGTACTTATTAATTTCCGCAACTAAGGTACTTTAAGGCTGGAAACAGTGCTCAACCGACGGTACGTCCTGACCGTACGTGCGGACCGTCAGGGCTCACGGTCGGTTGCGAAAATGCATTCAGTGCTACACTGACGGCGAACTGCGACGCGTGTGTACAGTTCACAAGAAAAATGAATCCTTTTGTTGTAAATGCTCTAATATGTGCACGCTATTATTTACACAAACGACGGAATAGAAGGCGTCGAAGATATCATGTACACCCAATGCTTGTAGAACGGTTACTTGAAGGCGAATTCTGCAAACTATTTTCAAAATTGCGAGAATACGAGGAGAAGTTTTTTGACTATTTTAAGATGTCAACCAGAAGTTTTGATGAACTACAAGCAAGGTTACATGACACTTAAGTGAGAAAGTCGTTTATAACATTGTTTTGATTGGATGAATCCTTTGTCTTTATATAAAACTGAGAAGAGGGCTGTTCCTCTACCAAATAAGACTGTTCGATATTAGAAGAGGGTTCCTGTACCGAATAGGACTGTTGGATATTTGACTAACCGGGAAGTGTTTGAAAAGGAGATTGTACTACTGGGTAGAACGTGATAGAATTTGTATGTTGCGAATCTGATGAAGTACAAGAATGTGATGTTCCTGGGCGGTCTAAGACGAGCCTTGAAATTTCGGTGGCTTTTCGTAGCACCTCTTGACGAAATAATAATTTTTGCTCTATAGAAAAAGTACTAGTAACAGTGAACAGAAAAACGCCATGTCATCGTTTTGCATTACTTTTGCATTCTCTTTAAAGAAAGACAGCATTTCTCTGTCAAACTCATCATCATTGCGATTTTTATGACTGTGTGTTCGCGTAAATTAAATTTTCGTCCACGTTTTAAACATTTTCCAAACTTTTTTAATTTAATTAACTTGCTTAACAATTTTTCTTTAATTTTAATTCAATTGAAAAAATATCTTTATTACTGTTTATTTTTATGTCTTGTTTAATTATTTGCAATTAGCTTTATTTTTTTTTTTCACTGCACAATTGGCTTTTATTATTGTAATAGCGCGTAACTTATTCCTAATTTGGTACCGGCAGAATATCAGTGTCGTAAATACATACTTGTTATGTGCTTATGACAAAATGCTGAGTCGAGGCCATTTCTTTGTGCAATATATTGTAGTATAGATGAAGTAATTTACAATATATGTATTTGATCGAACTTTGCTATAATCATAACCTAAAATTGTACTATAATGTATTGTTGGCAATGAATAAATTATTTTCTTTCTTTCTTTCTTTCTTTCCACGGTTAGAGGCAGGTCTTTGGCTGTTTTGGTTAATGTTGGAAGCAGTGGACGTTGAAGGGTTAGGTTCAACAGCTCCTTGGTTACCGGTAGGTTGAGATACGACCGCTCCTTCGTTTCCGGTAGGTTGAGATACGGCAGCTCTTTCGTTTCCGGTAGGTTGAGATACGACAGCTCCTTCGTTTTCAGCAGTTTCATTTTGGTTTGGCTCCTCATTTGCTAAAATTGAATCCTCGGAATTCAATTCTAGTTTATTACCCAGAAATTTCATAAACTCAAAATAAACGTATGTCTTCCTTTTTTTACCTCCAGATCCAGATGGCACATTCTTTAATGTACTCTTACACCTCACATAAGCGTCTCGCGCAGTTCTCCACCTCTGCTGTACTTGTTTTTCTGTAAAAGAAAATTAACTAATATTTATTTTTTGTTTTAGATACTTTGTGACGGGGCAGACATATAAAGATCTTCATTTTAGCTACCGTTTGGGGTCTTCAACTATTGGTGAAATCGTAAAAGAAGTCTGTAAGAACATTTGGACTTTACTCCATGAAGAGTGTCTTTCCATACCTAATTCACAGGAAGGGTGGTTACAAATCGCTGCTGGTTTCGAAAATACAGCAAATTTCCCTAACTGCGTCGGTTGTATAGACGGGAAGCATGTCAGAATAATTTGCCCTGAATATAGTGGGAGTCTGTATTTTAATTATAAAAAAAAAAATTCTGTCGTTCTGTTGGCTATGTGTGATTATGACTACCGCTACACCTATATAAATGTAGGGGCATATGGAACAGATTCTGATTCAAATATTTTTCGGAGAAGTTCATTATTTACAAAATTAGAAAACGGAGAAATAATATTACCTCCACCAAAACCACTACCTCACACAACAGAACCCCTCCCATATATGATTATCGGCGATGCCGCGTTTGGTATATCGAATAAAATTTTAAGACCTTACGCACGAAGTAATTTGACACATAAGAAAAAAATATTTAACTATCGATTAAGCCGTGCTAGAAGGTATATTGAGTGTACATTTGGAATAATGAGTAATAAATTTAAGATATTTCACAGACCAATGAATACTTCCCTACCGAATTCAATAGCAATCATAAAGGCTTGTTGCATTTTACATAACTATATTCGAGAAAGAGACGGGTACAGAATACAGGATATACTAACTATTGAAGGCTTTGTCGACCTTACCCGCAATACGAACAGTAATATTAGATCAGGTGACACAATAAGGGACAAATTTGCCAACTATTTCGTTTCTCCTATTGGTAGTGTACTGTACTGATCCCCACCTGCATTAAATAGAGGTGGATACTCTATATTTATGGCTGTGATGTCTAGAGTCCTACGTTGTGATTTATTTTTAGGATTCTCGCAGGTACAAGCAATTTAAAAGTGGGTTCCAGACTTAGAGAGGAATTAAAAGCAAAATCAAGATTAAAACAAAGTTTAATGTGTTTCACATAGTCCAATAAATTACATTTTGACATATTGACACAAAAGGATTAATCTCTTGATTATTCCAATCGAAGCAGGATGAAAGCCGAAGGCTGGGACAACGAGTAGAATACCTAGACAGAGAGATTAATATAAACCCAGGGCATCATTTGGGAGTTCCCCGTTCTGGGGCCCCCAGCCACGCCCCGGAACCTGTCGACGGCGCTCCAAATGACGAGATCCGTCGCCTTGGGGTGACCAACCCGGGGAGACTGTTCGAGTTGGGCATCTTATAGGAACTCCTAGAATCGTTATGTTCTCTGAGCGACAAATCCTTAACTAATACTAGGCCAAACATCGCGCTTCCCTATTTCTCCTGTGAGTGGATTAGACTCCGAACTATAAAGCCAAGTGTCAGAAAGGAAAACCGAATAGTCGCAATCTCTCCTCCCCGCGAAACCTAGAAGCCGTCGCCTGCAGCGCGTTCTTGTATTACCGCAGACTACAGACCCTACGACTGACTACCGAAGTAGTCAGCTGTGATCACGTATACGGGTAGGACAGTATTCCTTGGGGTGGTATTATAAAGCTACCCCCCTCAATTGGACTGAACAACCCCCGCACGCGGTGACCACGTGTCTGCTACTGACAAGCCCTCCCCTAGCGCCTCGGTGAACGAGATTGCGCAACCCCAAGGATAATTTAGCAAATGAGAAGACTGCTCAGCTACATGGTTCTGAGTAGGATGTATAGTCTGTAGAGGTACTTTGTTCAGTGGTTGGGAGGGGCATCTCCTGGTTTCCATAGGTCAACTGTAAAGCAAGAGGGAGCCTACGAAAGCAAACTAAAATCTGACGTTTGCCGCCGATGGTCATCCGTCTTTTGTCGCTACTCGTGTATTGTGCTACACTAATAGCAGCGTCACAATTGCCCTTCGTGAGCCAGTAGAAGAATCGTAGAAGGAGAGATAGGTGCTATAAAAATGTCGTTTCGGAAATTCAGGAAAACCTAGTCACTCAGGCCTCACCGAACATCGCGAATCACGAAATAACGATCCTAGTAGACAGAGGGAGAAGGAAATAAAATAAAACCTCCAGGCGGATCCTAAACTAGCAGCAAGTCCGTAGTTCTTAAATCGTTTAATAAGAAAGAATAAAATAAAGGCATAACGTTTTTGCCAAAGTCAAGTCATAAATAAATAAAAAAAATTCAATTTAGAATCCGCCCGAAATTTAAAGAACTTTCCTATAACTTAATCCCTAAATAAATAAAATCCCTAATGATCTTAAAGCAGGTTCTACTCACCAGAGTCCAAAAATCAAGAACACAACTTCACTCTGTGCAGGTAGAAAATTTACTCCTAATATCTGATTGAGAATCTCTTAAGTCAACTTTGACTTGTTCCATATTCAAGTTCAAAGTAGAACTGACAATTTCAGTTCATTACAGTTTGAATTATTCTTTTCACTTTAATGTTAAAGTATTGAATATTTATTTAAATTATTAAATTATTTTTTTATCAAAATTATCACTAGGTTATTTAATTAAATATTTTAATAAAATGATTCTAAAAATGTATAAGAAAAAAAATTAGAAAATGAACTGGAGACAGTAACTGGAATACTGACCATTCTGAAACCACATACTTTCCACCTATTCCAAAATGAAATTCCTATTTCAAATTCAAAATTTAATTTTAATCATTCGAATTCAAGTGACAATTTAATAATTCCAATTCAAATGTCAATTTAAATATTAAATATAAACATTAAAAAAAAAAGATTACAATTCGAAGCTCAAACAAGATGACGATTAGGATGACGTCACAGTTGACACCTGTCGAAGTAACTTGCCCTCTTCTCGCCAAAAAGACCTCAGTCCCTCTTCTAAGTCTGGGTTTGATGAATATCTTAAACTCCCCTCTCCCGATCATAATGCCGTACCGCAATTCCAACTCTTCACGACCCCATCTCTTCACGATCAAAATTTCGTTCCACAACCCCAACACTGTTCATGCAAAACTATTTATTTCGATTAATTGGTGAAATGATCACAACACTGTCTAATTCTCTTCAAAAATATTAACCTCACATTTAATGTGTGAGGGCTGAAGGCTTCCCTCTTTGCTTTCACTGACATTTCACAATTTATTTATACGTCATTCAACACTTCATCACAACACTGTTTGGTTCTCTTCAAAAATATTAACCTCACATTTAATGTATGAGGGCTGAAGGCTTCCCTCTTTGTTTTCACTGACACTTCACAATTTATTTATACGTCATTCAACACTTTATCACAACACTGTTTGGTTTTCTTCAAAGTTGCACTATTATTTTTGAGAGGGCACTTCCCTCTTATAGATTTTGTTTTCACTGACACTTCAAATTTATTTATATGTCACTCGCGATTTCCTAATTGTAAATGGAATTTAGGATTTTTAACCAAAGTTTAAAATCTGCTGCTTTCATTGTCCTGTTGATAATAAAATTAATAAAACTATACACTCAAAGGCCCACACTAAGGTTCTTCCCTGGTATCTTGGATCCCTCAAGACACACACAAGGACAAAACAAACACCCACGACCCGAGAACAAACATCTGCTCCTCACACAAATGCTTGTCTCAACTGGGAATCGAACCCAGGACCCGCCGATCAAGATGCAACGCCACTACCATTCGACCAAGACGACAGTTCTATTTAAGGGTTTTCTTTATACCGATGCCTTTCCTGCGCTTTTAAATATGAAACTAACCAACAACATTAATAAAATTATCCACTTAGCTGTAAAACCATCCCAGTAGTATTTTGCTTTCAACTATATCTTGTCTTATATTTGGTCCTTGTTAATTTGCTCCTGCAAACTTATAATTCCGTCAAGTCGTCTGTCATTAGGAAGGTAACGCTGGAAAGTAAAGAACACCAGCAAGACTACCACCCTTATATATTCCCTTATTCCCCGAATCGGAAGTTGGCCTTTCTAGCTAATTGCATTCTCTATCCTCGCAAGATCCCCGGATAGCGTCCTCAATTAAGGGACCTGGTAGAACCTTGCAAAAGATAACGAATACCATTCTCTACATGCTAAACCTAAAGATATCTATTTTCCCAATTACTTCAAGTTATTTCAAAACTCATCACGAATTTTCTCAAAAAAAAACGTTCCGCAATTTTTCACTTTTTTTTTTGACAATCCCAAAAAACAAACCCCCCTGTCATTCCTTTTTCTTTTACCTTTTTTTATCAATGACAAAGCGAGACTTTTAATTCTAAAAAGATTCGATACTCTTACATTAAAACTATTTCTTTTAATAAGTATAATTAGGCGTTTAAGGACGCATATAGCACAGTACCATGGCAAGATGATTGTATTTTTTAATTAAATCGTATTTTACAACAATAATGATGTTTTATTTACTTACCTATATCCTTTTTCTCATTGTCTGACTTATCCTCGAAATCCGGAATTAATTCTTTATAAACTTCTTGCCAAGCACTTATTTTAGCATCACGGTCCTTATAAAATTCAAACGATTTATCCCATATTGCCGGACGAAGCCGCACTTCAGTAATAAGGCGCTCTGTATCGATATTCATATTTTATGCTTGAGTGTACGTACATGCGTACGGTCGGTCACTCCATCAGCGAAGCACTGAACGCATCCATACAATCTCATAGCTCGTCAGCCGACCGACGTACGCGCGACCGACGAGCCAGACCGACGGCCCGACCGACCGTACGCGCGGACGCGCACGCGTGTTACCGTCAGCGTAGCTGTGTGCGCATTCATAGACTTGCATAGATATAGCTATGCAAACCGACGGTCCGCACTGACCGTCGGTCGAGCACTGTTTCCAGCCTAAGCAACAATTTCAAATAATGAAAATTAAATGTGTCCGATCGTAAAAGGATGACACATGAAACGTAAATTTGTTTAATGACTAATTTAATTACAAAATTTGTTCAAATTGGTGACCATTTACCTGTAAACATGTTCGGCACCTCTTCCTCATCTCCACGGTCACCGTGCCAAGCAGCAGTTCCTCGCGCATCGTATTGAAAGCGGAGTGTATCTTGCTTATCAAAACCTCCCTTGTTGGTACTTCCTCTGCGTACACCAACTCTTTCGCCCTTCCCCAGACGTAGAAATCAAACGGGGTAAGGTCAGGTGACCTTGGAGGCCAGGGAATTGGCCCGCCCCGACCGTTACTTTGTGAAACGTAAATTTGTTTAATGACTAATTTAATTACAAAATTTGTTCAAATTGGTGACCATTAACCTGTAAACATGTTCGGCACCTCTTCCTCATCTCCACGGTCACCGTGCCAAGCAGCAGTTCCTCGCGCATCGTATTGAAAGCGGAGTGTATCTTGCTTATCAAAACCTCCCTTGTTGGTACTTCCTCTGCGTACACCAACTCTTTCGCCCTTCCCCAGACGTAGAAATCAAACGGGGTAAGGTCAGGTGACCTTGGAGGCCAGGGAATTGGCCCGCCCCGACCGTTACTTTGTTAGTATATGAGTATTATGATTATTATTACAATCAGTGTCGTCATCAGGAATCACTCCTCCCACTTACATACAACAACGTTATCTTTTGTAAAAGCTAATAAATAAGATAATATTTTCAATTGTTATGAAGAACATCTTTGTTTTTATTATCTTTTCACTAGAAAGAAAATAAACAATTATATAGCGAGATGAGTCGTCATGATTTACGTCGCGTCGACATGTCCATCAGAGCATGTGTGTTGGAACACACTCAGTGCTAGAACCGCATCGCACAATGCGTCTTTGCGCCGTGAAGCATCCTCTTGCGCACCTGTAACGTATTGTCAAGTTGTAAAATACGCTATTTAAAAACAATGCTTGCATGGTTGTACCAAGCGTCGTGCAGTGATTGCCTCATGTCGAGAGCATCGTCTGTACTTGGGTACCGCTACTGTAGAGCCTGGACGACTGATAAGGGATGGCGAAGCCAACACTTTAGATCAAAGTTTTTGCAACTTTACGGCTACAAACTTTGAGCGCCGGAGATAAGGCTGACGACTTACCCGTTGAGTCTCATTCCATGATGACGATACTCATGCTGAATAATTCGTGGTTTGCGATCGTTAAACCGTCTGAAAATATCTAGACTCCAGTCGGTTCCAAAAAATACATTCCAATGAAGTTTGTGGAAGATGAAGATAATGGTCTATTAAATTCTTGATTTTACGACTTTACAATTTTGATCGTGCAAAGTGGTCAGCACTTCGGAAATACCCAAACTGCCTGTTAACGTATCCATCAAAGAGCAGAGCAATAAAATTGATGAAACCAAAATTTACAGCCAATTCAAATTACTGGGTTTACGACTCCGATCGTGAACGGTGCTCAACGATAGATGCATGATTTATCGTCTATCAGTCATCCGAACAGATCTAGACCGGCTACAGTGGGTTCCAACAAACATTCAGATGAACAATGTAGTGTTCGCCATCCATATAATGCCTGCGTCGGAATGTGCTGACATGCAGCCATATCTGCAGGTTCAGCACCTTGCACAATTGATGTCGTGCATGTTGATAATGGAAGACCATGCATCCAGTCACGCGGATGAATATTTGTTCAAACCGTCTAGATATGCTAAGATGGCCGAAGCTGCAAAAGCAATAGCAGCTGCACTAGCTAAGGCAGTATCTCTTCCGTCGAACATGGAGCCAACAGTCTCGAATATCTACCTCGCTGCAGTTGTGAACCTCGTTAGAACTTGTTCAGTTTCTACCGCTTGTAGTTCATTGCTATCATGATTATTATTATTTTAGCGCTAAATACTCACCGTGACCGTTCAAGAACTTTAAATACTTGCTTATTGCTACATGCTTGCCTAAAATATCATATTGTTAACTTAGTTCTGACTTGAACGATCACAGGTTTAAGCAAAAAGGGTCCGGATGTTGATCTCTCAGGTATCTATCCTTCTAAACTAATGGGGCTACACGGAAAGTAAAATAAAAATAAATCATGGTAAAAATATTTAAAAAATAGGACCCTGTATGGCACATACTATACATATAAATACATTTTTGCTATATCTAATGAGATCTCTGCGTGCTTCAAGCATGGCGTTTATCTCCAACCAGCACTTACACACTTAGTCACTGTTAGACCAGAACTATGACTACTGTCAACTACTGAAGCACATCAGTGGATGATAAATCTTGTACGTTCGCCCCTTGAACATAATTTATGTACGTTAGTATGGTTAAAAAAGCTGCAGCAGTTTCTTCATCGCAACATTTCCCTGTTTCCCGAATCAGCACCGAAGTAGCCAAGAAAAACTTCAACCAGTCTGCAAGGTGTTCTGAACAGTAATGGTGGAAATGACCATTTTCGCAATCGCCTACTTCAGGTTTTACAAACGGTCCAGACATCATCAGGTCCTCATCGTTTTGGAGATGACATTTACACGAGGCGTATTGGTGATCTGAACATGAGTCCACGTGGACAGATGTTCTGGCAAAGTTAACCAAGTTCGATATCGATGTGAATTCACCCACGTCTGGAGGGAGAACTCCATGGAACAGCGGTAACA
Source organism: Aproaerema taeniolella (assembly GCA_949987775.1). Classification (NCBI taxonomy): domain Eukaryota; kingdom Metazoa; phylum Arthropoda; class Insecta; order Lepidoptera; family Gelechiidae; genus Aproaerema; species Aproaerema taeniolella. Next base: position 10,393,906 of record OX465264.1, read on the forward strand.
TATAATTCACGTTGATGAGGATCCGTTCACCTTCTTCTCTGAACGGATCGAAGTTGTACTCTACTCGTAATTTCTTCCCGTTGCAAAACGTAGTCGTGAACTCGTGAGTTGTTAGCTTCCACAACCTCTGCGGATCAATGTGGTTCACGTCGTTCTTCGGCCAAAGTGCTTGTAAGAAGTTCCGATAATCCGGAAACTCCAGAGACTTTCCTATTTTGAAAATTATTTCCAATGGTAGATGAATCTGTTCCGATGTGAAGGGCAGTGGCGGTGGTAGCGCTGCGATATCTTGCTTGTCCAGTACCACTTCATTTTCATTTCTGGAAATCGTTTCCATTTTTGTTCCAGTATAAACCTCCAACCAGCACTTACACACTTAGTCACTGTTAGACCAGAACTATGACTACTGTCAACTACTGAAGCACATCAGTGGATGATAAATCTTGTACGTTCGCCCCTTGAACATAATTTATGTACGTTAGTATGGTTAAAAAAGCTGCAGCAGTTTCTTCATCGCAACATTTCCCTGTTTCCCGAATCAGCACCGAAGTAGCCAAGAGAAACTTCAACCAGTCTGCAAGGTGTTCTGAACAGTAATGGTGGAAATGACCATTTTCGCAATCGCCTACTTCAGGTTTTACAAACGGTCCAGACATCATCAGGTCCTCATCGTTTTGGAGATGACATTTACACGAGGCGTATTGGTGATCTGAACATGCGTCCACGTGGACAGATGTTCTGGCAAAGTTAACCAAGTTCGATATCGATGTGAATTCACCCACGTCTGGAGGGAGAACTCCATGGAACAGCGGTAACATATAATTCACGTTGATGAGGATCCGTTCACCTTCTTCGCTGAACGGATCGAAGTTGTACTCTACTCGTAATTTCTTCCCGTTGCAAAACGTAGTCGTGAACTCGTGAGTTGTTAGCTTCCACAACCTCTGCGGATCAATGTGGTTCACGTCGTTCTTCGGCCAAAGTGCTTGTAAGAAGTTCCGATAATCCGGAAACTCCAGAGACTTTCCTATTTTGAAAATTATTTCCAATGGTAGATGAATCTGTTCCGATGTGAAGGGCAGTGGCGGTGGTAGCGCTGCGATATCTTGCTTGTCCAGTACCACTTCATTTTCATTTCTGGAAATCGTTTCCATTTTTGTTCCAGTATAAACCTCCAACCAGCACTTACACACTTAGTCACTGTTAGACCAGAACTATGACTACTGTCAACTACTGAAGCACATCAGTGGATGATAAATCTTGTACGTTCGCCCCTTGAACATAATTTATGTACGTTAGTATGGTTAAAAAAGCTGCAGCAGTTTCTTCATCGCAACATTTCCCTGTTTCCCGAATCAGCACCGAAGTAGCCAAGAAAAACTTCAACCAGTCTGCAAGGTGTTCTGAACAGTAATGGTGGAAATGACCATTTTCGCAATCGCCTACTTCAGGTTTTACAAACGGTCCAGACATCATCAGGTCCTCATCGTTTTGGAGATGACATTTACACGAGGCGTATTGGTGATCTGAACATGCGTCCACGTGGACAGATGTTCTGGCAAAGTTAACCAAGTTCGATATCGATGTGAATTCACCCACGTCTGGAGGGAGAACTCCATGGAACAGCGGTAACATATCATTCACGTTGATGAGGATCCGTTCACCTTCTTCTCTGAACGGATCGAAGTTGTACTCTACTCGTAATTTCTTCCCGTTGCAAAACGTAGTCGTGAACTCGTGAGTTGTTAGCTTCCACAACCTCTGCGGATCAATGTGGTTCACGTCGTTCTTCGGCCAAAGTGCTTGTAAGAAGTTCCGATAATCCGGAAACTCCAGAGACTTTCCTATTTTGAAAATTATTTCCAATGGTAGATGAATCTGTTCCGATGTGAAGGGCAGTGGCGGTGGTAGCGCTGCGATATCTTGCTTGTCCAGTACCACTTCATTTTCATTTCTGGAAATCGTTTCCATTTTTGTTCCAGTATAAACCTCCAACCAGCACTTACACACTTAGTCACTGTTAGACCAGAACTATGACTACTGTCAACTACTGAAGCACATCAGTGGATGATAAATCTTGTACGTTCGCCCCTTGAACATAATTTATGTACGTTAGTATGGTTAAAAAAGCTGCAGCAGTTTCTTCATCGCAACATTTCCCTGTTTCCCGAATCAGCACCGAAGTAGCCAAGAGAAACTTCAACCAGTCTGCAAGGTGTTCTGAACAGTAATGGTGGAAATGACCATTTTCGCAATCGCCTACTTCAGGTTTTACAAACGGTCCAGACATCATCAGGTCCTCATCGTTTTGGAGATGACATTTACACGAGGCGTATTGGTGATCTGAACATGCGTCCACGTGGACAGATGTTCTGGCAAAGTTAACCAAGTACGATATCGATGTGAATTCACCCACGTCTGGAGGGAGAACTCCATGGAACAGCGGTAACATATCATTCACGTTGATGAGGATCCGTTCACCTTCTTCTCTGAACGGATCGAAGTTGTACTCTACTCGTAATTTCTTCCCGTTGCAAAACGTAGTCGTGAACTCGTGAGTTGTTAGCTTCCACAACCTCTGCGGATCAATGTGGTTCACGTCGTTCTTCGGCCAAAGTGCTTGTAAGAAGTTCCGATAATCCGGAAACTCCAGAGACTTTCCTATTTTGAAAATTATTTCCAATGGTAGATGAATCTGTTCCGATGTGAAGGGCAGTGGCGGTGGTAGCGCTGCGATATCTTGCTTGTCCAGTACCACTTCATTTTCATTTCTGGAAATCGTTTCCATTTTTGTTCCAGTATAAACCTCCAACCAGCACTTACACACTTAGTCACTGTTAGACCAGAACTATGACTACTGTCAACTACTGAAGCACATCAGTGGATGATAAATCTTGTACGTTCGCCCCTTGAACATAATTTATGTACGTTAGTATGGTTAAAAAAGCTGCAGCAGTTTCTTCATCGCAACATTTCCCTGTTTCCCGAATCAGCACCGAAGTAGCCAAGAGAAACTTCAACCAGTCTGCAAGGTGTTCTGAACAGTAATGGTGGAAATGACCATTTTCGCAATCGCCTACTTCAGGTTTTACAAACGGTCCAGACATCATCAGGTCCTCATCGTTTTGGAGATGACATTTACACGAGGCGTATTGGTGATCTGAACATGCGTCCACGTGGACAGATGTTCTGGCAAAGTTAACCAAGTTCGATATCGATGTGAATTCACCCACGTCTGGAGGGAGAACTCCATGGAACAGCGGTAACATATAATTCACGTTGATGAGGATCCGTTCACCTTCTTCTCTGAACGGATCGAAGTTGTACTCTACTCGTAATTTCTTCCCGTTGCAAAACGTAGTCGTGAACTCGTGAGTTGTTAGCTTCCACAACCTCTGCGGATCAATGTGGTTCACGTCGTTCTTCGGCCAAAGTGCTTGTAAGAAGTTCCGATAATCCGGAAACTCCAGAGACTTTCCTATTTTGAAAATTATTTCCAATGGTAGATGAATCTGTTCCGATGTGAAGGGCAGTGGCGGTGGTAGCGCTGCGATATCTTGCTTGTCCAGTACCACTTCATTTTCATTTCTGGAAATCGTTTCCATTTTTGTTCCAGTATAAACCTCCAACCAGCACTTACACACTTAGTCACTGTTAGACCAGAACTATGACTACTGTCAACTACTGAAGCACATCAGTGGATGATAAATCTTGTACGTTCGCCCCTTGAACATAATTTATGTACGTTAGTATGGTTAAAAAAGCTGCAGCAGTTTCTTCATCGCAACATTTCCCTGTTTCCCGAATCAGCACCGAAGTAGCCAAGAGAAACTTCAACCAGTCTGCAAGGTGTTCTGAACAGTAATGGTGGAAATGACCATTTTCGCAATCGCCTACTTCAGGTTTTACAAACGGTCCAGACATCATCAGGTCCTCATCGTTTTGGAGATGACATTTACACGAGGCGTATTGGTGATCTGAACATGCGTCCACGTGGACAGATGTTCTGGCAAAGTTAACCAAGTTCGATATCGATGTGAATTCACCCACGTCTGGAGGGAGAACTCCATGGAACAGCGGTAACATATCATTCACGTTGATGAGGATCCGTTCACCTTCTTCTCTGAACGGATCGAAGTTGTACTCTACTCGTAATTTCTTCCCGTTGCAAAACGTAGTCGTGAACTCGTGAGTTGTTAGCTTCCACAACCTCTGCGGATCAATGTGGTTCACGTCGTTCTTCGGCCAAAGTGCTTGTAAGAAGTTCCGATAATCCGGAAACTCCAGAGACTTTCCTATTTTGAAAATTATTTCCAATGGTAGATGAATCTGTTCCGATGTGAAGGGCAGTGGCGGTGGTAGCGCTGCGATATCTTGCTTGTCCAGTACCACTTCATTTTCATTTCTGGAAATCGTTTCCATTTTTGTTCCAGTATAAACCTCCAACCAGCACTTACACACTTAGTCACTGTTAGACCAGAACTATGACTACTGTCAACTACTGAAGCACATCAGTGGATGATAAATCTTGTACGTTCGCCCCTTGAACATAATTTATGTACGTTAGTATGGTTAAAAAAGCTGCAGCAGTTTCTTCATCGCAACATTTCCCTGTTTCCCGAATCAGCACCGAAGTAGCCAAGAGAAACTTCAACCAGTCTGCAAGGTGTTCTGAACAGTAATGGTGGAAATGACCATTTTCGCAATCGCCTACTTCAGGTTTTACAAACGGTCCAGACATCATCAGGTCCTCATCGTTTTGGAGATGACATTTACACGAGGCGTATTGGTGATCTGAACATGCGTCCACGTGGACAGATGTTCTGGCAAAGTTAACCAAGTTCGATATCGATGTGAATTCACCCACGTCTGGAGGGAGAACTCCATGGAACAGCGGTAACATATAATTCACGTTGATGAGGATCCGTTCACCTTCTTCTCTGAACGGATCGAAGTTGTACTCTACTCGTAATTTCTTCCCGTTGCAAAACGTAGTCGTGAACTCGTGAGTTGTTAGCTTCCACAACCTCTGCGGATCAATGTGGTTCACGTCGTTCTTCGGCCAAAGTGCTTGTAAGAAGTTCCGATAATCCGGAAACTCCAGAGACTTTCCTATTTTGAAAATTATTTCCAATGGTAGATGAATCTGTTCCGATGTGAAGGGCAGTGGCGGTGGTAGCGCTGCGATATCTTGCTTGTCCAGTACCACTTCATTTTCATTTCTGGAAATCGTTTCCATTTTTGTTCCAGTATAAACCTCCAACCAGCACTTACACACTTAGTCACTGTTAGACCAGAACTATGACTACTGTCAACTACTGAAGCACATCAGTGGATGATAAATCTTGTACGTTCGCCCCTTGAACATAATTTATGTACGTTAGTATGGTTAAAAAAGCTGCAGCAGTTTCTTCATCGCAACATTTCCCTGTTTCCCGAATCAGCACCGAAGTAGCCAAGAAAAACTTCAACCAGTCTGCAAGGTGTTCTGAACAGTAATGGTGGAAATGACCATTTTCGCAATCGCCTACTTCAGGTTTTACAAACGGTCCAGACATCATCAGGTCCTCATCGTTTTGGAGATGACATTTACACGAGGCGTATTGGTGATCTGAACATGCGTCCACGTGGACAGATGTTCTGGCAAAGTTAACCAAGTTCGATATCGATGTGAATTCACCCACGTCTGGAGGGAGAACTCCATGGAACAGCGGTAACATATCATTCACGTTGATGAGGATCCGTTCACCTTCTTCTCTGAACGGATCGAAGTTGTACTCTACTCGTAATTTCTTCCCGTTGCAAAACGTAGTCGTGAACTCGTGAGTTGCTTCCACAACCTCTGCGGATCAATGTGGTTCACGTCGTTCTTCGGCCAAAGTGCTTGTAAGAAGTTCCGATAATCCGGAAACTCCAGAGACTTTCCTATTTTGAAAATTATTTCCAATGGTAGATGAATCTGTTCCGATGTGAAGGGCAGTGGCGGTGGTAGCGCTGCGATATCTTGCTTGTCCAGTACCACTTCATTTTCATTTCTGGAAATCGTTTCCATTTTTGTTCCAGTATAAACCTCCAACCAGCACTTACACACTTAGTCACTGTTAGACCAGAACTATGACTACTGTCAACTACTGAAGCACATCAGTGGATGATAAATCTTGTACGTTCGCCCCTTGAACATAATTTATGTACGTTAGTATGGTTAAAAAAGCTGCAGCAGTTTCTTCATCGCAACATTTCCCTGTTTCCCGAATCAGCACCGAAGTAGCCAAGAAAAACTTCAACCAGTCTGCAAGGTGTTCTGAACAGTAATAGTGGAAATGACCATTTTCGCAATCGCCTACTTCAGGTTTTACAAACGGTCCAGACATCATCAGGTCCTCATCGTTTTGGAGATGACATTTACACGAGGCGTATTGGTGATCTGAACATGCGTCCACGTGGACAGATGTTCTGGCAAAGTTAACCAAGTTCGATATCGATGTGAATTCACCCACGTCTGGAGGGAGAACTCCATGGAACAGCGGTAACATATAATTCACGTTGATGAGGATCCGTTCACCTTCTTCTCTGAACGGATCGAAGTTGTACTCTACTCGTAATTTCTTCCCGTTGCAAAACGTAGTCGTGAACTCGTGAGTTGTTAGCTTCCACAACCTCTGCGGATCAATGTGGTTCACGTCGTTCTTCGGCCAAAGTGCTTGTAAGAAGTTCCGATAATCCGGAAACTCCAGAGACTTTCCTATTTTGAAAATTATTTCCAATGGTAGATGAATCTGTTCCGATGTGAAGGGCAGTGGCGGTGGTAGCGCTGCGATATCTTGCTTGTCCAGTACCACTTCATTTTCATTTCTGGAAATCGTTTCCATTTTTGTTCCAGTATAAACCTCCAACCAGCACTTACACACTTAGTCACTGTTAGACCAGAACTATGACTACTGTCAACTACTGAAGCACATCAGTGGATGATAAATCTTGTACGTTCGCCCCTTGAACATAATTTATGTACGTTAGTATGGTTAAAAAAGCTGCAGCAGTTTCTTCATCGCAACATTTCCCTGTTTCCCGAATCAGCACCGAAGTAGCCAAGAAAAACTTCAACCAGTCTGCAAGGTGTTCTGAACAGTAATGGTGGAAATGACCATTTTCGCAATCGCCTACTTCAGGTTTTACAAACGGTCCAGACATCATCAGGTCCTCATCGTTTTGGAGATGACATTTACACGAGGCGTATTGGTGATCTGAACATGCGTCCACGTGGACAGATGTTCTGGCAAAGTTAACCAAGTTCGATATCGATGTGAATTCACCCACGTCTGGAGGGAGAACTCCATGGAACAGCGGTAACATATCATTCACGTTGATGAGGATCCGTTCACCTTCTTCTCTGAACGGATCGAAGTTGTACTCTACTCGTAATTTCTTCCCGTTGCAAAACGTAGTCGTGAACTCGTGAGTTGTTAGCTTCCACAACCTCTGCGGATCAATGTGGTTCACGTCGTTCTTCGGCCAAAGTGCTTGTAAGAAGTTCCGATAATCCGGAAACTCCAGAGACTTTCCTATTTTGAAAATTATTTCCAATGGTAGATGAATCTGTTCCGATGTGAAGGGCAGTGGCGGTGGTAGCGCTGCGATATCTTGCTTGTCCAGTACCACTTCATTTTCATTTCTGGAAATCGTTTCCATTTTTGTTCCAGTATAAACCTCCAACCAGCACTTACACACTTAGTCACTGTTAGACCAGAACTATGACTACTGTCAACTACTGAAGCACATCAGTGGATGATAAATCTTGTACGTTCGCCCCTTGAACATAATTTATGTACGTTAGTATGGTTAAAAAAGCTGCAGCAGTTTCTTCATCGCAACATTTCCCTGTTTCCCGAATCAGCACCGAAGTAGCCAAGAGAAACTTCAACCAGTCTGCAAGGTGTTCTGAACAGTAATGGTGGAAATGACCATTTTCGCAATCGCCTACTTCAGGTTTTACAAACGGTCCAGACATCATCAGGTCCTCATCGTTTTGGAGATGACATTTACACGAGGCGTATTGGTGATCTGAACATGCGTCCACGTGGACAGATGTTCTGGCAAAGTTAACCAAGTTCGATATCGATGTGAATTCACCCACGTCTGGAGGGAGAACTCCATGGAACAGCGGTAACATATCATTCACGTTGATGAGGATCCGTTCACCTTCTTCTCTGAACGGATCGAAGTTGTACTCTACTCGTAATTTCTTCCCGTTGCAAAACGTAGTCGTGAACTCGTGAGTTGTTAGCTTCCACAACCTCTGCGGATCAATGTGGTTCACGTCGTTCTTCGGCCAAAGTGCTTGTAAGAAGTTCCGATAATCCGGAAACTCCAGAGACTTTCCTATTTTGAAAATTATTTCCAATGGTAGATGAATCTGTTCCGATGTGAAGGGCAGTGGCGGTGGTAGCGCTGCGATATCTTGCTTGTCCAGTACCACTTCATTTTCATTTCTGGAAATTGTTTCCATTTTTGTTCCAGTATAAACAACGACTTGCTTACTCGGCGTCTCGAGTTGTTGTGACGGTTGATCGAGCAAACAGTCACCGCAGCGCCAGATATGTTTATATGAATATGCATCTATACATCTCTCCACGCGCGGGCTCTCCAAAAACGTCTGAATTTACTGAATGAGAGGCGAGTGCCAAAATAATCAAGTTATGAATTTCACAATTTTTAGTCACTTTTTAAGCTGAAAATCCCCACATTTTGAACAATACTCTTAGCCAGGTTTTGCTTCCACTAGCGGCACGGATAACGCATGCAGCTTGCACGGTGAGAGTTGCAATATTTACTGCCCGGTATCGAAGATTATACAAACCATGCACCGTTTCTCAATCTAGAATGCATTTTAACATTCCCATGTCATTCATCAGTTCCATGTAAAAAAAATAAAGCTTAAACAAAGCTGTTCGCTGCTCAAGAGCGTGAAGAATTGTGAGAAGCCCTATCGATCACGTTCCGTAGCCTATCAGCATCTGTGATAACGATGGCTTCGTATTGCTGCCGTCCGCCTATCACGGGTTCAACCTGCACTACGTTTACGACAGAATTACCGACAAACTATGGTTTCAAGATGTCTGCGCGGCTTCCAGTTTGCAGTATGGTGTCCCTCATTAGACTTTGCAGCATAATGCTGCCAGTGTATCGAGTGATTCCACGACCCTGAAATCGCACGTTATATCAGGTTCTGGTGCAGCTGCGGCAAAGGATTGCACGCTGAACACTATTCGTCCAGCACGTTGATAGAACAGGAGTTCCACTCCACCACGTTAAACGCTTAATTGGGTTGTTTTTCACTGGGTGTTGATTCAGCTCGTGTCGCTGATCCTTTGTTCGTGACTTCACCTCTGTGCAACAGTTTGTTTTTGTGCAATTAAAACGGTTGAATTTGTTCAGTTATCAAAATGCAAATATAAGAAAAAAGCCTAGTAATGATGTATACTTAAACTCGTTAATTTCAAGTTCATTCGGGACAGACGCAAGGCGTAAGACGCAATGGCCAATGCATATCTATCGAATGGACCTATTTATTTGCAAGTGATAACTTATGGTTCACGAATAATACACTGGGCGTCAAAAATAAGTAGTACACTTTTCAAATTGCAATTACTCCTAAACTATAGTAGTTACACTTATGAAATAAAAAGCAGTTTATAGTAAACTTAACGAAGTTTATTAAAGTTATATTTTATTTGGCATGAATAAAGTTTCAAACTTAAAATTAAGATAAATACTAAAAAGTATCAATTTTTAACGATATGTCAACCACTTAATTTTCACGTTTTGGAACTTTTTCACAATTTAATAACTTGTGTTGCCGCCTCGGGCTCTAATTACAGCTTGGATCCGGTTTGGCATGCTGAACACTAAGTTTCGGAGGCGGTGTTGGGGAATATTTTCCCATTCTTCTATCAGCGCATGTTTTAGAGCCCTGAGTGTGGCAGGAGGTGGACTGCGCCTTCTGACTAGCCTCCCAAGCTCATCCCAGGCGTGTTCAATCGGGTTGAGATCTGGGCTTCTCGATGGCCAAGCCATCAAGTTGATGCCAACCTCCTGAATGTACTCTTGTACGTGGTGAGCAGTGTGTGGCCGGGCGTTATCATGCATTAGGATGGCTCCATCACCCATATTTATTAAATATGGCCCTGCATACTCGTTGAGGATCTCCGAGGCATATCTTTCACCAGTCAAAGTCCCATTTTCTATTACCACAAGCTCTGTGCGACTCTCTGAAGAGATACCAGCCCATACGTGTACAGAGCCCCCGCCATATTGGACTCTTTCCGAGATACAAGCTTGAATGTATCGCTCACCGGGTCGTCTGTAGACTCTCCGCCGTCCATCTGAAGTGTATAAAGAGAATCGAGACTCATCTGTGAATAAAACTCTAGCCCATTCTTCTTCGCCCCATTGTACGTGTTGACGGGCGTAGCGTAGTCTTGCTACGCGATGCTCTGTCTCAAGTTTGGGGCCATTTGCTGGTCTTAGAGGCTTCAGGTTAGCTTCAGCAAGTCTTCTTCTCACTGTACTCTCACTGATGTAGTCTGTTCGGGTCCGAAGAAGCTGTTGCTGAACCTCAACTGCATTAAGGTGTCGATTTCTTAACACAGTGGAAACAATAAAGCGATCTTCTCGGGTACTTGTGCACCTGGGTCTGCCATTACCTCGTCTCCTTAGATGGTTTCCAGTCTCTTCGTACCTTTGCTTTACTCGCTGAACCGTTCTTAAAGTTACACCCACCCTCCTTGCAGTACGACGCATACTGATGCCCACTTCGAGAAAAGCTAAGATTCTTGCACATTCTTCTGGTGAAAGAGGCATGATTAGTCAAATTTACTCTCTGAAGATACCTATGCTTTTCAATTACAATTGCTTTATCAGCAGCGAATGTGTCAAACACAAAAATCCTAAGTAAGACAACACCTTTCAACAGTTTAAAAAAAGTGTTTTTATTTATTCGTTTTTTTTAAAGTCAAGCATTATAAGTTCTTATAATGCATGAAGTTTTTATTGAATAAGATTAAATTTTCTTTTTAACCTTTTTTGTTTCAAAGGTCTAAGTTTTATAGTTTGGGAGAAATCGCAATTTTAAAACTGTACTACTTATTTTTGACGCCCAGTGTAGTTTTATCAAATCCGCTTGACCGTACGGATCAACTGAGATTACTTGTTTGCAATTACTTAGGTCTCGAAACTGAACTTTTCTGATTATAGCATTGGAAACTCACGGGAGCATATGGTGGGTAGACGCTATGACGTCATCATTAGGTAGTAGCTATAGGCTACCTAGAAGTGCCTACGTACATCACAGATGATTGAGTGTTTGTCACACCTAAGGATTTCCTAAGGTGAAAGCTCTGTTGAACGACGTCTGTCAATATATACAAATGTATATATAGTCAACATATACAAATGTACATATTGACAAACATCGTTCAACATATCTATCTATAGTCGGGCGTGAATGCGTTTGTGTACATACGTTCGCAAAAAGGTAAATGTTTATTGTACCTTTTTATAGCTTCGATTTTCCATCAAGTAGAAACCCGAAGCCACGCCCAGGTACGAGGAATATACACAAACAAAGTTGTTAAAATGATGAGTACACGTGTTTCTTACAGAATAATTTATTGTAAATTACAAAAAGGCAACATTTATACAGTACAGTCTACATTGAACTTTATTCCTATGTGTCGTAAGTATGACAATCAACTGGCAAGTTTGTTATTCGGTTTGCGTATATAGTCGACCGCGCCTTCATCCTCATAAATAGCCATGTCAATTTCGTGTGCACACTTGAGGAGAAGTTCAGGAGTAGCACGTTTGCCGGTTTGAAAATAGGCAATGTCTTCTGGAAAAAAAGCGTACTGGTCAGCGATCTCTTGCTCAAAGAGCTCTTTTGATTCCTTCGACAGGATCGAAGTATAGAGGTAATTCATCAACCACGATTGCATGTGCTCCCAACAGTAGTGATGGAAATGGTTGTGTTCACACTCGTCCAGCACCGGCTTCACGAAGACTCCGTAGAACTCTTCTCCGGCGTGCTGTAGGTGACATGAACAGGCGGCATATCGATGGTCCGAACATACATCCAGCTGAACATCCTTGACAAATTCGTAAAGATCGAATATACTTGTGAATTGGTATCGCACTGGCGGTGATTTTCCACCGAAAACCGGTCGTAGGGAATCCATGTTGATAAGGATCCGGTCTTCTTCCATCCTCTCTGGGTCAAAGTTGTACTCGACATCCAGTCGCTTCCCATTCAAGAAGGTGGCTTGGAACTTGTGGGTAGATAAGTGCCACAATTTTATCAGAACGATGTTGCTTTGCTGGTCATCAGGCCAAATGGATCGGACAAAACTTCGATAGTCTACAATATTCAAATAATTACCCATGTGAAATGCGCCTTTGAGCGTTGACGAATTTATGCGTTTTCACATTGCATATTCAAAGTTCGTTCGGTCGATGTGAAACCTGGACACGACTTTTCTTAATGGGAAAAAATTTCCCGTCAACTACAGCTTCGATGCAACGAGGCCAGAAGAAGATCGCCTGCTGATTAATTGGGACGGGCTCCGGCCCCTATTTTGGAAGGAGCTGCCAGGTGAAAGAGATTTTGTAAGGCTGCCTGCGATACTGAAGTTCGTCGAGGAAGAGCTTCGTTTCCAGAAGTGCAAGGCGGTTGCCGGCGAAACCTGCTCCTGTGACAACAATCCACATGAAGTGGTATCTCCTGGAAGCGAGTGCACGAACGAACTTCACTGGCATCATTTCTGCACCGCGCACGTCTCTGCGTGGTTGACCCATTATAGGGTGCCGGCGATTCTTCTTAAAGAATCTAAAGAGATGTTCCAATCTAAAGAAAGTGCATCGAGACGATCCAGCCATCTTGGAATTTTATTCCACGGGTGACGGTACGGACACACAATTGTTGCTTGACTCGGCTCGCGGTATTGGTGGTTCCGGCTCTGGTGCAGCCGCATCTCAATAGTGTTAAGAGTGTTGAATAGTCCTCATAAGTCTAAAGTACCGTAGATTGAAATAAATAGTTGTGTTCAATATGTCTACTTTTATTTGTTTGTTCCTATTAGTAGTGTAAGATGATGGAGAGTTGTGCAGGTAAGGTATTGAGACCGTTCCCTCTTACGTTGCTCCAAGTTCAAATTTAGTTTCCCTCATGACAACTCTGTGTTAGATACAATCAAGTCAAGCTTGGACGGCACTAGAGGTAACGGCTAGGTAACGTGCTACTAGCGGCCGCATAGCACGTCACACCACTATCACTTACAGTTGACTTGCAAGGCGTGATGATAAGAGTTACGTGCACATGGGATGCAAAGCTCCGCTATCAGAAACAATGCTTATCATATGTCTTGAGCAAGGCCTTGCATTCGCTTATTGAGTACGTGTACCTGCGACGTTTAGCCGCGGAGCAGACCATACAGGAATGTGAGACGTCTAAATAACGTTTTTCTTAAGTTTGTTCATGAGTAGTATCTACGCTTAAGCCGCAAACAGTATTACGGCAAAGAGCCGCGACAATGAACGTTCTATGTGTAACTACATGTAGACATAGATTTCCCGATAATACGTTGCCAGACGTGGCACACTTTAGTTTAAATATAGAACAAACCATGTGTCATAACTCAGAATATACACACATCAAAAAAAGTTTGCGATCACTTGGAAAAGTGCTAATATTTTTTATTGTAGAAGAATAAAACTTAATCACTTTTTATCTTTTGATTCCTTATTTAAAAATATGAAATTTAAATATAAAATAATTTCGTAATTCAAATGTTTTTTTATTTAAAAAGACAATCAACCCTTGCTTGCTTTCATTCAGAAATCTGACATAGTCGCAACTTATCAATATTTTCAATTTATTCAAAAAAAATTAAGTTGGTAACGATGCCGAGAGGATTAACTGCAGTTTTACGAGCCAGAATTCTAACTTTAAGTGGAGAAGGCTATTCCACGAGGGAAATATCACGCAGAGTTCATGTATCCCAATCCTGCGTGGTGACCACGTTGGAGAGGTATCAGGGCATGGAAGATTTAGCTGATCGACCTCGCAGTGGTCGCCCAACTGTTCTTACTGCAATTCAGAAGCGATATATCAGATTACTGGCTGCCCGTGACCCAACAATGAACGCTACTAAAATGAAAGCAGAGCTGCGAGCTGCCACCGGCCGCGAAGTTAGCACCCAAACGATTAGAAATTGCTTACACCAAGCTGGATTACGAGCAAGGAGATCCTGGCGAGCACCTCTGAACTCACAGCAACGGAAGCGGCGCAGATTGCAATGGGCTAGGCTCCGTCAAAATGAAGAAATTGAGGACGAAAGCATCTGGCAGAACTGCCTCTTCGTTGACGAAACGCGGATCAGTACACATCCAGATAACCGACGTGTCCGTGTCTGGAGAAGATCTGGCGACTCTGAAAGGCAGAGAACTGCCACTGGAACCGTTCAGCAGGGCGGGAAATCAGTGTCCTTTTGGGCCGGGATAATGATTGGGGCTAGGACGCCCTTAATCCCGTATCAAGGCACCATGACCGGAGCCATGTACAAAACGATTGCAATCGATGGATACGTCAGACCATTCCGCATCAACCACGGGCGCCAATTCATAATGGTAGATGATAATGCGCCCGCACATCGAAACGGACGTGTTGATGCTGCTCTCCAGCAATACGACATCACCAGGTTAGACTGGCCTGCCAGCTCGCCTGACTTAAACCCGATCGAGCATGCGTGGGATGCTCTTAAGCGAGCTGTTTGGAACCGTCAGCCACCTCCGCGAACAGTGTCAGAAATCAGGGCAGCTGCTATTGAAGAGTGGGACAGGTTACCACAAGAAATGCTAGATAACTTAATTCTTAGCATGCCCAGAAGGGTTTCCGCATGTGTGCGAGCCAGGGGAGGAGTCATTTTATACTAACTATTAATTTTTTCGTAATAAATTTTGTTTGTTTTTTCATTAATTCAAATTTTTCATTACATTACATTTAAGCCAAAATTGCATTTCCTAGCTTTTGTTAATAAAAAGTAAATAATTAATAATGATTCTTTTATTTACTTAGTGCATTTTCATTATAAAATCATAAAACGTAAACAGTTTCTTTAAATAATTTATATTTTAAAGAATACCCCTGATTTTGCTACTGATCGTAAACTTTTTTTGATGTGTGTAGGTAATATGTGACGAGTACGAGATCGTTATCAAACTATTATTATTCGCTGCCTCCAGACAGTTAGTCGGGCTCAGCGTCTTACGATAACCTAGGGTCAATTGGCATTAGCTACAATTTCTTGAGGAAAACCCAACGCTATATTTGCTTCAAGATTAGTATTCATCGTTAACATAATGGATTTTCAGTCACAAATCTCTTTCGGTCACGAGACGTTACGAATGTGCCTGGCTCTTTGCTGTCTTTATTGAGCTAAGAAAAGATAAACGTAAAACAATGTCCGCACCGGCAGAAGCAAGCTGTTCCACACAATTGTTGATAGAGTTAAACGTGAAGACTTTCGAAGCGACATTCTACAATGGAAAAAAGCTGAGCATCGAGTACCTTTTCCATTCCGAAATTATGGGAGAAAAATGTCTGCGAGTAGGCCTCAACAGCTTGGTACCACTGTTCGGAGGTATCACACCTCCCGGTATACCTCAATTCACCTATATCTCGAAGCTCACCAATTTCATCCGGCTCATAAACATGGATGACTGTACACACGGTGACTACGCTTCTTGCGCGTGTCGGTGGAAGATCGAACCAGGCCAAGAGCATTCCGACTACCGTTGTCAAGATAATCACTGGCATCACTACTGCGCGGGACACGTCCATCAGTGGCTGAAGTTCTACCTGGAACGTGCGATTCTGTTGAAAGAATCTCAGAAGCACTACGAGTACCGCGTGAGCGAAGTGCACGGGCCAGTCACAGGCTTTTATTATTCAATCGGCGAGATGGCAACTGCAGAATATTGGATAAAGTTTGCTTGGACGAGTACTATGTGGCGGCGTGTATGATAAAACGAAATCAAACCTGATGAGTTAGCGTAGACGACTACTGTTTAATACATTCATACACCTTACTTATATTTAAGATTTGTCATTTCATAGCTTACAGGATTTGTTAGACTATAATAGTGTAATCAAATATTATTCTAAATATGTGTCCTTTTTATTTTGCCTGTAATGTTAGAGTTATAGTATCACAGATACCTTACCGAGAAACTATGTAACGTGCACCGTACCTACCTATCGCTGCATAGCATGTCACTGTGCATCTACAATCCTCTTACAAAGTGTAGTGACTAGTCTTGACATTTATGAGGAGGTACACGCAAGCTTGGCATTCGTTGCTGAGCTGACATGCACTTTGAAATGAAATAATCATGTATAAGGAACGAGTTTTTTTATTTTTAAGAATAAATACTATTATAAATTATCACATATACGAGTAGGTTAGGTTGTCTGGCCGTGTATTACTTCGGCCTGTTGTGTGTCCCGCGCCACGATGCCTGCCGTCGTAAAGCTTCTGCATACCGCAAGAGGTGCTCCTCAAGTTTTTGCTGCTCTTCACGCTGACGCTTCCTTTCTTCACGCTCCTCGTCTTGTCTTTTCCACTCTGCTTTCTGCTCCTCCCAACGTTCCTCGGCGGCTCAACGAGCGGCTTCTCCATTATTGTTTCCCCACATGGTGATATGTCGAGGGTCAATAGTATGCTGATTGACTATATAGCTCCTGGCGATTGTGTCGAAGATATATATGCTAATGATTGGTCGGACAGGGCTTTCCCGCAATTTATACTAATTCGAAACCTACCTAATAAGGACTGGTTGGAATTCCATAACGATCGGGAATTTATTTGTGGTTTAATTATGTCGCTATAATGAGGATAATTAAAACGCACTGACCGCATGATGTACCATAGTAACAATAGAAATTCCATCAAATTCAGGAAAGGAACAATTAATTATTTATAACTGAAAAAGGAACACTGATGAGGATAATACATACAGTTTTATATTTTATTTCGCGAGTGATATCATAGACTGTGTTAACTTTCCTGTTAGGTTGCGCAATCATGCTCCATATTTTTTCATGATTTTTTCAGTGGGCTTCAAAATAGTATAGCCATGATATTTGACGTAATACATAAAGTCGCATGGGAAAATCACAGGAGTGGGTCGATCGCCGAAAGATTTGTATGTCCCATTGATGCAATAAAAAAAGGATAAAAAGTGTCAGCAGTAAAATACACGATTTACGTTCTTCTCACTCATTTTTCCTTATGGCCAGTGTTGACGGCGATTAAAGTTCGAGGGCCGTGTGGACTGATATATGAAGTCCCGTCGGCGTATCGAGACATAATGTGGTGTCGAAACATTTCAATCATTAGGATATATATATATATATATTAGCGAAACGCGTTGAAATGAAGACAAATTTAACGCGACCGGTATTTCACACGTGCTTTACATTTGTCAACATGTTTTCCTTATCGTTTCATTTATTTAGTACGGGTTTGAAATGCAGTCGTTGCAACAACGAAGTGCAAAATTGCATCGAACGTGCCAAGCTGGGGCTCGTGATCGACGTTCGTCGCTGGGTATGATCATCGAGGTGATGATGATACCTTCAATATACCAGACCGACCACTGAGACCTACATACGACTCAAATCGGACCATCAACTCGATCAAGCACAGGTCCAAGTGAAAGATTTTACAACTGCTAGAGGGAACTAAGAAGGAGTTACGATCGCGAACGAGACGAATGCTGGGTTTTTGCAAGTGTCCAAGAGAACGAGAAGCCGTGACAGATAAGAGAGATGATAACAACAAGCGCCCGTTGCAGCAGCATAGGCACGCGCCATGCGCCGTAAAGTCTTCATGCGCTTGTGATAATCGCAGTTACGTGGTACACACTGATTTTAAATGCAATCTCTACGTGGATACTGCGGACAACTGCAACACGCGCTAGGCTCCTGGGAGCGAGTGAAGGTGTGATTGCAACACTGAGTTTGGATGCTCGTTGCAATGCCAAGAAGCACAGCGCAGCTGCACCACATGCTTGGACTCAACAATTCGCTGCTACACGATACAGAAGCCAGCGTTACTTTGTTAGTATATGAGTATTATGATTATTATTACAATCAGTGTCGTCATCAGGAATCACTCCTCCCACTTACATACAACAACGTTATCTTTTCTCTGAACGGATCGAAGTTGTACTCTACTCGTAATTTCTTCCCGTTGCAAAACGTAGTCGTGAACTCGTGAGTTGTTAGCTTCCACAACCTCTGCGGATCAATGTGGTTCACGTCGTTCTTCGGCCAAAGTGCTTGTAAGAAGTTCCGATAATCCGGAAACTCCAGAGACTTTCCTATTTTGAAAATTATTTCCAATGGTAGATGAATCTGTTCCGATGTGAAGGGCAGTGGCGGTGATAGCGCTGCGATATCTTGCTTGTCCAGTACCACTTCATTTTCATTTCTGGAAATCGTTTCCATTTTTGTTCCAGTATAAACCTCCAACCAGCACTTACACACTTAGTCACTGTTAGACCAGAACTATGACTACTGTCAACTACTGAAGCACATCAGTGGATGATAAATCTTGTACGTTCGCCCCTTGAACATAATTTATGTACGTTAGTATGGTTAAAAAAGCTGCAGCAGTTTCTTCATCGCAACATTTCCCTGTTTCCCGAATCAGCACCGAAGTAGCCAAGAAAAACTTCAACCAGTCTGCAAGGTGTTCTGAACAGTAATGGTGGAAATGACCATTTGCGCAATCGCCTACTTCAGGTTTTACAAACGGTCCAGACATCATCAGGTCCTCATCGTTTTGGAGATGACATTTACACGAGGCGTATTGGTGATCTGAACATGCGTCCACGTGGACAGATGTTCTGGCAAAGTTAACCAAGTTCGATATCGATGTGAATTCACCCACGTCTGGAGGGAGAACTCCATGGAACAGCGGTAACATATCATTCACGTTGATGAGGATCCGTTCACCTTCTTCTCTGAACGGATCGAAGTTGTACTCTACTCGTAATTTCTTCCCGTTGCAAAACGTAGTCGTGAACTCGTGAGTTGTCAGCTTCCACAACCTCTGCGGATCAATGTGGTTCACGTCGTTCTTCGGCCAAAGTGCTTGTAAGAAGTTCCGATAATCCGGAGACTTTCCTATTTTGAAAATTATTTCCAATGGTAGATGAATCTGTTCCGATGTGAAGGGCAGTGGCGGTGGTAGCGCTGCGATATCTTGCTTGTCCAGTACCACTTCATTTTCATTTCTGGAAATCGTTTCCATTTTTGTTCCAGTATAAACAACGACTTGCTTACTCGGCGTCTCGAGTTGTTGTGAGACCTAAGACCTAGAACGTTACAACGCTGCTGATCTTTTGCCCAATGACCAATACCATCTTTTGCCACTTCTCGCGGAAGCAGCTCGATGCGACGCCGTTTAATGTTTTCAACATTTTTATCTAAAGCGGATCGTTCTCTGGGAGTGGTATTTGTAAAAACACAAATCGTTTACCGCATTAGCACATCAGCAATGTATAATTTAAAATCCAACAATGGCTTTTTGTTTATTACGTCGTCGCCATAACCAGGACAGTTTCCGATGTCGAAATTTATAAATAAAAACAATGTATACCATTCCCCCTCTAAAAAGCTTCTTTTTTTCACTGAAAATTGGGGATAAAGAGCTCTTTAAGTCACAGTTTTGGTATTTCAATTTAGATCCCAAAAATAATCTTTTGCTCCCGCAAAACACGTAAAAAAGAGCACTTTTTTTGTCTATTTTGGTGTTTGAATTTCGAACACTCCAATGTATAGACATACGACCTCCATCGCAAAGAATATGCGAAATTCAATCTCCTTGCGCAGATGTCTATTTCTGCTTAAATCTTTATTTTTCTCGAGGTCATGGTATAAAATATAATGTGCAACTCTTGAATAAAACGGATTTTCATCGAGGGCTATGAATCACACGCTTACGCTCGCGATTCAATAATTTAGAATCCTTCATTTGCTCGTGAACTTTGGCCCTCTCTTAAAATCCGTCTTTTATTCCCGAGTTAAATTTTATTAAAGTGAGGCTTCAGTCCGTGGAGATCTTTGTTCAAACACGATATTTCCCTGTTTTAAAAAAAGTATTTTTAACAATAGAAACAGGATTGAAAAGATTAAATTTTCTTTTGATTTACAAAAAAAATTGGTTTTAACTTACAAGCTAAAATTCGAACTTACAAGACTGAAACTAAAGTAACTTACATTAGAAACTTAATTATGACTAAAATTCTAAAAAGTTTGACCGTATGCATAACAAGTTTATGTATACACTGGAAAATATTGTAACATTTCTTTCAGTCTATTACTAAAGTTTTTTATTGCACTTTATGGTTTATTTTTTTAATTTTTTAAATGTATATTTCACTCACTGTTAGAATCTTGGCTCTCAGTTGCGGCAATTTCTTTTTCTTCATCAATCATTGGTACTACTTTTGCCACATTCCTTGAAATTGATACTTGCCATGCTAAATTTTCCGACCTGTTGAATCCCTCCATATTTTCCATTAACCTTTGGTATGCTAAGGGAAATTCGTGTAACGCCTCCGGTAGACTGTCATGTAGAAGAGTGCACCAATATTTTGCTGTATCCAACTTCTCACGTAAAACTGTAAGAAGTGTTTCCGGTGGCATCTCAAATCTTGTCATATTTTGTAGTCTATTATTAGTTTCAGTCCTTGTTTCTGTAGGCCGTTTTTTCTTTTCAACAGGCGCGTTTGTTTGCCACGCCCGATCTTCCATTTTTATTGACTGTTTGACAGCCTTTCTTATAATTTCTTCGGACATTGTGGAACTAAACAAATAAACAACATATTTTACGTTATTAATTATTGTTTACTATTTATATTAAGTACAAAATATATTTGAGGATATACCCTAACATATGTTTTTTTTTTCCGAGGGGGTTAATCGAATTAAACTCACCTGATTTATGTTTTATTTTGGGCGCGTATAGCCGCCACTCATTTTTGGGTTCCTCACATAACCCAACACGACCGTTTGTTACTTCGGAATCTTCGTTGACCGAGTATACAACAATTACTTTTTTCTTTTTAAGCCTTCGTAATTTGATCCAGTTGAACTACCCGCTGGCGTGAGAAGCGGCGATCGAAAAAAAAACCGTTGAGTGCACGTTCGATTTTGACGCAAACTTGACTCGCGCAGGGTGTTAGAAAAACCCTTATTGTGACTTTCATGATAAAGCCAGATACTTGAAGTGCAGTTTTTTTTAATAAGGAATAATACATCTTTAAAATAATGTGTGTTTCATTCCAAATTATGATACATTTATAGAAATATAAACCTAAAAACACAAAGTTATGCATTTTTCAGCGCCAATTTGTTTCAAAGACTCGTACATCAAAAAGTAAAGCGATGACTTAGGGTTTTTTTTTAATAAATTACTTCTTTATTACATACTTTACATAAAAAAATAAAAACAAAAGAGTTTCTGTTCAAAAATTTTTATTTACAAGCTTTTCAAGATAGACAAGATTTCGGCGCCGCGCCTAAAATGAAAGCGAAACTTAACATCGTGTCAATACAAAATTATTGAATCTGGGATTAAAATACAGTGGTAATAATGGTATCAATATTGTCTTCTTACAATATAAAAAAAATCGTATTAGTAGCAGAAGCCATGACTGAGAAATATTCGATTTTGTTCACCCACCCTGATTCGCAAATTAAAACTACTTAAGATTTCATAATTTTTTGTTCTACGTACTTCACTGCACTAAAATAATTATTACTTTCCAAAATAGTATGTTTAATACCCTTCACAAAAAGGTATCACACTTGTAGACTGTCCCTTCAACAAATACCAATGAAGGCGAAACAAAAAATGTAGGTCAAGTGGCGAGTGAATGAGGGCTGGTACACACTAGGTACAAATCCGGGTATCAATATATTCAGTATCTGAATATTATAACTTGCCTAAAATAAGTTGTTTTTCGAGTAAATGTATATAATTCATTAATATAATCACATCCTACTAATATTATAAACGTGAAAGTTTGTAAGAATGGATGTTTGGATGCTTGTGAGTTTGGATGTGTTTGTTACTCTTTCACGCAAAAACTACTAGACAGATTTTAATGAAACTTTGCAGTAGGTAATAAAGCTTAGACATTAGTTTAATCCAAAGGCTACATAGCATTCCCAAATTACCACGGGAACGCTACCCTGGGCGGAAAGGTAGTATCATATAAAACGAATATGTATTGTTATCGAAGTGAGATTGGATGTTCATACATACTTCTCATTCTTTCGTGTCTGTAGTTTGTAAGCTTTATTTTACTGACCAGAAGGCGGTGACCTTCATAAACATTAGAAATATTACACTTGAAATAAGAACACTTTATAAGTAAGGTGAAATTATTGTTATGTCCAACAATAAAATACGGCAAGTGTTTGTATGTCAATTAATTTTTTTCAATTCAAATTATGAGGAGGTATCAACCACTGTGTACTTTTAGCATTTAAGTATACTTATAGAAAATAAAATTTATTTTATTTTTTATTATCTTTATCTCAGAGAGTATTAAATAAGTATGTTAAGCTGTATTTCCTCTAGAAGAACTGTCAAGAAACTCGTCAGTTGCTCTTTGAAAAACTTATTAGTATTTCCTCAAAAATATCAATATAATTGAATTGACAAACAATTTTAGAAGAAATTATATTAGGGGAAAGTAAAGGAAACATGTCGGGATTGGCTCCATGTATCAATAACTCCATGATAACCTTTCACAGTTTAGTTCAAATTTAACATAGTCCATCCGTCGCTATTCGTCCATGACATATCCATGACATATCGCTATCCGTCCATGACATATCTTTATACAATTCTATTATATTGATCATAATCTCTTTTTCTTTCAGTCTCGACGACATCGTACACTCTCGTACCGACAAATAAAAAAATATAAAAAAACTGCACGTCCTCTCGCAGTGAAGGGTGCGGTGCGACTAATCGCTATCGCTATTTCACCTTCCTAAATGGCTTCCTAATTAGGATACTAAATGATTTAGTCAGTCAGAAGCCTCACTTGTTCCGATTTAGGATACTAATTAGGCTCCTAACTTTCTAAATGCTATTTCACTTGACTGAATTTAGTTACTGAATCATTTAGAACTTCTGAATTTAGTAAGGTGGAATAAGCGCTTTAGTCTAAAACTACACACAACGACGCTCCGCCGACATACACATGTGTTGCAGTGGACACATACAGAAAAAATAAATCAAACATGCGGCCAAATTGTTAAATATTCATCAAGTTTGTAGTATGCTTTTTTTCATAGTAACTGCTTGGAATTCATTATGAGTCAGTTTAACTATTTCCTCTGGAATTTTACAATTACAATATACTTTATTTGCACACAAGAACATGACACAGCAAGGAAAAATTATAAATAACATAGTGTACAACAAGGCAGCCTATATTATAATATCGCACGAAAAGCCCCACTAAGGATTTACAAATTTTAGCCAATCTAAATTTATGTAGTTTATATTTTGTTCTCATTTCTAGTATTAAAGTCAAACAAGTATCGAACGCAAGAATTATTACATACATACATACATACATACGCTTACGCCTGTAATCCCTAATGGGGTAGGCAGAGCATCAGTGGTTCTAGCAAACCACTTGATTCCACATTTGACACAAATTGTGAGGGTTATCAGACGAAACACGTTGTATAATGGTGAGAGGTTATCAGCCTTTCGCCCATGGTACAAAAAAACCCTGGCATCCCACTTACTGACTTTTACAGTATGACAGAAAGGTGAATCTACCCCATTTTTAAGAGCTTCCTGCGCCTACATATCAGAAAGGTGAATCTACCCCATTTTTAAGAACTTCCTGCGCCTACATATCATGAATTTTATTTTCATCATCATCATCATATCAGCCTGTTGCAGTCCACTGCTGGACATAGGCCTCTCCCAAGGTGCGCCACTTATTTTATTTTATTCATGATATTTTTCGAAGCAAGGCACGCACAAATACACCTGGCAGGTCTTGCAGCTCCACTGTGTATTTGTGCGTGTTTTGTTTTGTGTGCACAGCTTGCACCGCTGCCGTTTCGCGGCTTTGATCGCGACGTGTACCGCGGGCTTCGGAGGCAGTCCCTTCGGAGGGCGAGTCATCACATCTCCCGAGTGCCGCTGAAGGATTTCCTCCACTAGCCGCATTCGGAACTCCCTGTTGGGCACCTTTGTGACGCTCGAAAACATCACAAAGGCGTTGTGGACCGACACATTCACAAGTCTCCGGAACAACTTTTTGTACCAGACTTGGTTCCGTGTTCTTTCTACGGGGAACGCGTGAAGCATCTGGTCTTTCTTATCGACGCCCCCCATAGAATTATTGTAATCCAAAACAACTTGCGGCCGATACTTGTACGTGCCGTACTTTTCCCTTCCTCCAACTTGTATCGGGTGGTAGGAGGAGATCATGGACACGATATTACTATCTCTCCAAGTAACGATAGTCATGTCTTTTGTACAAGTCCCACAGAATTCCCCTACCTGCATATTTGATTTATTTTTTCCTTTGAGGGAGTCTGGAACGAACTCACGGTTAACCCGGAGGGTGCCCATCGTATCCGTGCGGTATTGTTGTTTAAGGACCCTTGTGAGCAAAGGCGAATTATAAAAATTGTCCATAACCAAAGTATGGCCTTTGTTCAGCAAGGGTCTCATCAAGTTCAAAACGATTTGAGATGTGGCACCCTCCAGTTCAACCTCCCGACTTTCGCCAGCATCATGCATTTCTACATCTAAGCTATGAGACTCACTCTTTCCTGCGTAGATATCCATCTTCCACAGGTATCCCGTTCGTGATTCGCATAGCTCGTAGCTCTTTATGCCTACCCTTGCAGCTTTGTTAGCTATTTTTTGAGCGAAAGATAGTCTTCCCTTCCATAAGAGAAGGGACTCGTCCAACGACAAAGTCTGCTCAGGTAGATATAAAGAGCTAAATTTTTTATTTAAATGCGTAATAATAGGTAAAATTTTTGACAATTTGTGTCGCCGTGGAAGATGGTTATCTACAAAATGCAGACATTTTTTTATTAATATGAATTTTTCAAATGGCATGATGCTGGCGAAATTCCCAATTTTGAGGCACGGCAACCGCGGGTACCAATACTCCTTCTCGACGGGGTTTGGAACTAAACTCTGCATGAAAATAATGGCGAAAAACGTCCAAAGCTCGTCTATGGTGATGTCCTTCCATCTTTGTATGCGAGAACGATTTTCGCCATTATTTCCTCATCGAATATTTTTTTTGAATACGTCTAGAGGACTTAAGCCCTTTACCTCAAAATTGGGACCGGTTCGTTCTTCGAAAACCTCCCTCGACCCCTCAAATGTTTCTGGATCCCCCGAAAACTCAAAATGAAGTAAACTGGGATCCAAAACGATGTGGCGGAGCGCGTTGTCATCCTCCTTATCAAGTGACACAACTCGGGAGAACAACTCCTGCCCCAAATCCTGAACATCGACGTCTGGGAACTCGTTGACACTACGCTGTCGCAACGAAATGTCGACGAGTCCTTCATGATCCAGGTCAATGTCCAGGTCAACGTCGCTCTCGTCCGACAGTTGTAACTTATTCAAGTCATTTTCGACGTCATCACCTAAAACAAAAAATATAATCCTAACTAGGTACTAGAGACTAAAAAGATTTATCAAAAAAATCGTTATTGTACAGTATGCTCTCCACCATTCGGGTCTCACGGCCATCTTTCAATAAGGACGGGCCGATGTTCAAATTGAATAAAACAAGCTGTGTGTGGGATATTAACCCAATTTTTTTTGTATTCGAAAGGCCTGTTAATGCCATTATTTACGGATGTCATTTAAATGTCCGCCGCGGCTTTGAACAGTGGCACGGATCCGAGAGGTCCAATTTTCTATCACTCTGCTGCATAAATCCGGCTGAATCTGAGCGATGGCCTGCGTTATGTTGAATTTCAGGGCATCAGTCCATTGCGGTTTATTGGCATAGACTTGTGACTTCAGGAAACCCCACAAAAAAAATCTAACGGGGTCAAATCGCACGATCTTGGTGGCCAATTCACGTCACCTCTGCGAGAGATAATCCTTCCGTCAAACCGTTCACGCAGAATGTCCATCGTGTCGTTCGCTGTGCGGGACGTAGCGCCGTCTTGCGTTGTCGTCTACGTCCATATCGTTCAATTTTGGCCAAAAGAAATTGTTTATCATTGACCTGTAGCGCTCGCCGTTGACGGTGATGGCTTTTCGAAGAAGTGATGCCGCCGGACCAAAATCCGCACCAAACAGTCACTTTTTGTGGATGCATTGCCACCTGGTGAATCTCATGTGTGTTTTGGTCGTCCCATATTCGGCAATTTTGCTTGTTGACATAGCCATTCATCCAAAAATGCGCCTCGTCGCTAAAGATGACTTTTCGGCCAAAATCAGGGTTCTCTTCCAAACTAGGATTCCATACAAACAGAGTGATTTGAGAGCGGAACCGGTTCTGAAGCCCAGTTAGCGAACAAACGGCGTTGTCTATGGTCATTCACTTTCAGCTCTTGGGTCAGTTGGATCTTGTACGGGTGTAGGCCCAAGTCCCGATGCAGAATGCGCCAAGTTGAAGTCTGCGAAAGGCCGAGTTCTTGTGCACGGCGAGAAATCGACTGCCTGTGAAGGAGACCTTCACACTCTCACGGACAGCGGCGATGTTTTCAGCTGATCTGGCGTTCCTTTGACTTGAAGGTGTTGGTTGGTTGTTTACTGAACCGGCCGTCTCGAATTTGGCCACCAAACGTTGGAGAGTCGACTTCGAAGGGCCACCGCGTCTGCTGTAAAATACACGCAAGGCGCGCAACGTTTGCTCTAACGAACACTCATTTTGATAATAAATTTTTATCATTTGGACGTGCTGCTCAATCGTGTAACTTGCCATGGTGATTTGGCATCAATGACTGAATAAAAAACAACAGATTTGATAGATGTCACAAAAACAACATGGCCGCCACAAACTGTCAACATCGATCCGCCCTATTTGAAAGACCCTTTAGCTACCAATATTTTTTGGAGAGAAAGCCTTAAATTTGATAACGGAGAATCGCTTTCTGTTATTAATCTGAAAAAAATAATTTTGAGACCCTTACAACAAAATTCATTTTCCTGAAACATTAATTATGAAACTTACTTTAGTATTTTTTTTTTCTTCACTAAGTTTTCAAATCCTTATGTAATGCCGTCACTGAAGCTGATAAATAATTCAGGCATGCGTAGGCGCTTATATACTGGAAGTAGGTAGAGGGGATGGCTGCCGCTAGCCTGTTGCGTCACAATAAGAATTAATGAGAACAACAACGTGTAGTGCAGTGTATTATGTCATAAAATTTTATATCGTTGACCTTTCTTATGTTTATACTTATGCCATTCAAGGAAATAGCAACTGAACGAATAACACACATTTTGGCGTAGAGCCATCTATGACTCATAATATCAGATATTGTCATCAATGTTTGTTTATTACCGAACAAAGGAAGCTTATTTATGATCCAAGTACTCTACTTATGCATTTTCAATTCTAATTGGCTGAGATTAGCAAGAATAGATAACAAAAAAAATGTGAATTCAAAATTATTTATATAACTGGATTAGAATAAAAAACAAATAATTGATATAATGGTAAGTATTAGGGTTTATGAATTCCCGGACTTTTCTCGTTCCCGGGACCCGGGAGCAAAATTTTTCCGTTCCCGGGAATTCCCGATTCCCGGGAATACTGATTTCTAAGCATTGAAAATAAAAAAGTCATACTATGGTCCTAAATATCACTTTATTTAATGTTATTCTTACATTCGAGTTTAAGTCTTTCTATTAAAGTAAGCCTTAAGGTACGCCAATGCGTTGATAGATTTATCCGTAAGCCGGTTTCTGGTCTTAGTGACGAAACTACCAGCGACAGAAAACACTCTTTCGCTGTCCGTAGATGTTGGTTTTACCACAGAATAAATAATAGTACTAACGTACAGAAGTCTCACTCCCTAACAAAAGTCAACTTTACACAGGCTTGCAAGAGAAATTGAAACATATAGTCGGCCGCTAGCGTTCATATTCTATTGCGCACCGCCGACTCGATGCCGCGTTCGCGACGAGAGCTCAGGGTTAACACTCGCCGCCGATTTAGAGGTAAAATTATTATTGAAATTAATAAGTAAGATAACACTGCTCACTGCTTATAAAATCAAGAGTAACTTTAGTTAGGAAGTGTAGTAGGTAAAAACACAAGCTAACATAACCAACCATGTTATTTGATACCTAGCCTATTTACCTACTAACTACGGACACCTACAGACTATTGTGATGGCAAAACGTGTTTCTGCCTGGTTTTAATATTTTTAATAAGTAGGTACACTTATTATTTTATTGAATACGCGACCAACGCGGCTCACGCGCGCGGCGAGTAGCGACCCGCGCTCGCTGGCATACTCAGTATGCCCGCCGCGCGAACATGCCTAAAAAAAGGAGTGACACCCCCCTGGTTTTACTGTCAAAAAAGCTTTGTACAAAAGGTTTAAATTTGGTGTGAGTTTTCTCGTTTTTTCATAAAGTTCAAACTTTTTTTTCAATTTCAAACGTCTGGCAGTGGTTGTAGGCAAAGGGATCATAGCCCATACAGCCAAGTCTGATACTTAGGAGGTACAACAGATTATTGTTTTCCATTCCGTGTTCGTTTTTTGTCAAATTAAAAGGTAATTATCAAATTCCCGACAACCCGGGAATCCCGACTAAAATTACCCGGGTAGGAGAGACCAGTTTTTCCCGGGAATTCCCGTACCCGGGAAGGCGGGAAATAAACCCTAGTAAGTATGCATTAAAAAATATCTGAAATTTTGTCTCTGAATCTGACATGCTTATTACAGACTAAAACATATGATAGAACTTATGTAACCAGTTAAATTTAAAAATAGAATTATTGAATAAGGCTAAACATATCCTACGAAAAATTCCTTATTATGAAGCTCTTCAAACATCACGTGGCGCCTTATGGTCACGTGTACAAAAATAGGAATAATTCCCGTGTTTTTGTTGAGATCAGCCAGCGCAGGCGCAAAATGACAGGTACAGTCGCCGGCTTAGTGCCTATTCAATATACTATTCACTGATTCAAAAATTTTGGACTTTATACGATACTTAGAAAATTAATACTAAAAAGTGTTATTAAAACTGTAATAAACTTGAAGATCAGTGTTGCCGCCTAGTAGTAGTCCGAATTATTTCAAATAATTCAACTTTCGCGCTTGAGATTGTCGACTTCTCAATTCCAGTATGGTCTGTAGAACATTATTCAGATTCTGAGAAATGGACTCCGTCTCGCTGTCAAGGGTACAGGCATATCTTAGAATCTGTTGCATTACAATATCTTCCTAATCTTCCTCTTGATGTTCTTCCTCCAAATTCTCGGCTGGCTGATACGGGATTTCTGGAGCAGGAACAAATTCATCAGCTGATCTGAAGTTTAGAAATCGAATGTGATTTCCATCGTCGCACTGATGAAACTGATTCTGTTGCGGTGGAAGATGAACATTGTGCTGGAACAGGGGAAGCTGTGTGACTGATGGTCGATGCCGTGGACATGTAGAAGCAAATTCACACGTTTCTTGAATTGGTGCTGCTTCATAACGAACTGGCTGTGGATGCAATGGACCCATAGGCCCAGAAGCCTACATCTGGTGTTGTGCTGCTTCATCAGGAACTTGTTGCTGATGAAATAGACCCATAGGCCCAGTACCGAACATTTGATGTGGTTCCATATGAGGAAATGGGGTTCTCTGGCGAATTCTAAGGTCGTTCATCAGCTCAGATTGTTTCTGAAGCAGTATCTGATTCGCCAAATCAGGTCGGACTTCTGTAAGCCCGGGCATTTGTCTGCTGGATTGTGGAACTTGCAGAATCCTGGAGCTCTGAGACGGACCTGGAACGTTTTCTGTTTCATAGACCGGTGCTGGAGTTGATCTTACATGGAACAGGTCAGCAGAGACAGCTACAGGACTCGGCGCACGCTGAAACTGTTGCGGCTCAGAAGTTGTATCGCTAGCACCAGAGCTGTCGTTAACGCAGAATCCTAATACGTGTCCATTGATGTTAAATATTGGAACTACTGGCATTTCATCATCACAGCCTCGTTCTTTAGTATATTCATCTCTCTGTGCATTGGTGGTCGTAGGGTTTGTGGTCTTTGTCTTGGAAGCGCTCTTAGTTCTAACAATTTATCGGCCGGGATCCGCTCAAGGACAACTCCGGAGTGTTTTCTTCTTTTAAATATACGGTTTTTAGGGGCCTTTTTGATAATTTTGATTTGCGAATCTGAAAACAAATTTTTATGATTCCCGAGAAAATTCAAACCTTAATTTCTAATTCAAACTTATATCATAACTAATCATAAGCACTTACTATTTCTTTTACTATTACACTGGCTCTCAGGATTTCCATTTTTTCTGATCTGTTCCATTGTGATTGACGGATCTTCATTCCATGGATACCTGACCATGACCATCCTACCATTGGAAATTGTTATCTGAAATGAATTACAGTTTAATTAGTTGGTAAATGTTTTATCGAGAGGGTTTATTTTCAAAACCTGAGGGCAAAGTTAATAACTACAACAAATTTGTTATCATTAGCATAAGCACTGTGTTGCTATGCATGATAACGAAAGTTCTTCGAAAAGTCTAACAATAACAAAAACAAACCGGCTTCTGATTAAGATTTTTACTTTATAAGATAAGAAATACTTAACAGTAAGTTGTTAACAGGAAAAGGTCTACTTTAAAAACATAAAAGTTTGCGCACATATTGTTTAAAATTTTAAATTTCAGAAAACACAGTAGCGTCCGCCGTCAGGCGTTCACGGTCTGAAGTTGCGTGCGAATGTTTCATTCAAATATAGTCGCGCGTAATGACTAGAGACATGGACAATGCTCGATATTTTATATCGATACTAATTGTTACTCAATTGCAAACTTTACTTTACTAGGGTTCCTAGCAAGAACATTTTTTCCTCTCGTAAAGAAACTGGTATACTTATGGTAAGTATACCGAAATATAGCCCTCACATCAAAACGTATACTAACTAAAAAACAATTTACACTTGTATTTGAGACTTTGTTATATTGTAAGTAATATTCATTATTAAATTTTTTTAGATATTTGTAATGATGATTTCGTCATGAGTTCCACAGCGCGAAGAGTTAAAGTGTCTACAGAAATCAATTATATTTCTTTCATCATCAAAAATTTCAACACCGGTACATTTTTGTGATGGAAAGGAGAATGGGCAAATTGGTACAACCCTCCAATAGCGATGAGTTATATGTCCCTGGACAGGTCTTTTCAATTGGAACAATAGTTACTATGACAGCTAAGTTGTAATAGTTGTCCGTTCGGAGTTATAGGTACCTAAAGTTAAACAAATAAAAAAAAATATTTTGCAATTATTATCGTTTATTGGGGAAAATAACAATAATGACGTTGTAGATTACAGTATTCCATAATTATTTACAGAAATATAAAGGGATTACATTGCTTAGATCAAAAAAAAAAACACCTTATTTACCTTACATACTAATATATTATACAAATATTTTTTTTTACATTTACAAAATAGAGTCAATTACATTTTGATTGTTCACAGTTCGTCCACGATAACATCATTTAGGAACACTGCCGGTGCAATAAAGCCTTCATGAATTGCATGTCCTAAATACCAAGTAATTGATATAATATGCGCGCATGTACCCATGGTACGCCGTCCTGACAAGCATGTACAGTAGTGTTGAACAATGTTGTTGCTGCCTTCGATTTGGTTACTTTTTATCAAAATGTAACAATAATAAGTTCTTGCCCGGACGTGTCTAGATTGAATGCGCCCACGCAGAAGCCACACTTCTTCATTAATTCCATAATCTGGCAGGTCATCCAGTTGATTTTCTCTGTATGTCTCAATAAGGTATAAACCGTTATTAAGATGCTCCGCGCAGTATGATCTTGCCAGTTTTAGCTGGTATGTACCCAAAGCCAGTATCATTATCTGATTTAGGGTGAGCCTTGGGAAGTTTTCAATATTGTGGGCTTCCATCCGTTGAAAATCAACCCTTCGGCTATTCAGGCGCTTTCTCTCGACATATGTGTATAGAAGATTCGGTGAATCCAATGTTTCTCGTATATGACTCAGGAACTCTTCTGCATGTTCATTATCTGTTATCGGTACATGGAAGTGATTTATAATCGCTGCAGCAATTCTAAAGTTTTCGAACATATGCGGCAGTGCCCGATTAAAATATGATTGCCGTAACAGTTTATCATTACGTTTAAACCTGCCGTTCACAACTTCCACTACCCATCGGCACATTGTAATGGCTCGTGATTCGTTTGCCTGTTCCGTAGTGAGCTGGGATTCTCGACGGTCTTTTGTTGGTGGCACGTAATATTCATAACCCCAGGCTTCGATTGCATCCAAGCTGTCTCTGAACCCACGGTCCAAAATGAACACGTCATTTGGTTGAAGCAAATAATGTAAAGGGTGTTCTTCGTCATTCATGATATCCTGCATTATTTGCGCGTCAGTTTTTGTGGCAGCGTACGGCCCCAAAACATCAATAATATAACCATCTGACGATACAATCAAAAATGGCTTTAAAAGATTTCTAAACTTGTGGAGGCTATATGACAGCCGCTGGAATAAGAAGTTACTACTTTTATTGATGTAGACATATGTTCCATCACATATTAGAATTAGTTTGGTATTCTCTTCATTTCCAAAAAGGTTTTTTGGAATGACTAGGTTTCTGTCTAAAAGATTTCTTCTGTCAATGTGATCTAACCCCAAGTAAAGTATTACATATTCATTTGTAAGACATTCACGTGCAATGTTCAAATATCGTTCCAGTTTTCTCCTGGACATATTAAATAATGACGCAAGCCTTTCATCTGAATCTCCTGTACGAAGTTTTGTCAGGTATATACCTAATGCAGTTCTTGGATCTTTGCATCTTTCGCTGAGTGAAGGAGTTTGCTCCAAAATAGAATCGAATTGATCACCATCAAGTCCAACCCAGAAACGCATGTCTTCATTAGACATGGCACCTCTTACATTAAAATTGAACCTCGCTCCACGTGCAATGGTTGCTCGCAGTATGTCGCAAGCATCACTAAACTGGGCTCCAGTAAAATAATTAGTGGTATTGCAAAAATCTGGCAGCTCATCCCAGTTGTTTCCTTCGAGGTGTTCTCTACATACTCTTGCACCGTCGGGGATATACAACTTGTATTCGCACAACATGTGAACTTTTATAGCTTCTGGTATTCGGTGTCGTGTATCATTACTGCAGTTGGAAAAGATACAGTGCCCAGGAGTACTAGGTGCTCTTTTGTATTCAGGAGCGAAAACTTGGTGAACATTTTGTTCATCAGGATCATTGGCTTCTTCCACTTCCGGAACAACACCAGGTAGTCTAACGGCATTTTCAGCTCTCTGCCAACATCGATGACATACGCTTCGTGTGTTATCAAACACAATCTGGAAACAGTATAATTATTTCATTAAAATCGGATTATAATCAAAACCGTTTAAAGCAACATTGTTTAGAATACTATATTGGTTGCATTGATCGAAAACATTTTGGAGAATTATAGGGTTTTTACCGACTCGCTGCAGACGCGGTCATAAATCATTATCAGTGTTTCTATCTCGCTTCTACTTAGGGGTCTTATGGGCTGGCCTAGTTCCGCGTTGTTTTCATGTCGATAGTTAGTATCGATAGAAAATCATTTTTGCGAATATTGAGGTTAGTTAAAATTAAATGTAGAGTTATATTACTGAGACACTTATCTATTACTTTATGAAATGAATATACTAAGATATAACAATATATTTATAAATAAATAATGCAATATTTAAACAAAAAGTCAAAACATTAATGTATATTTTCGAACGTTACACAAATACAACATCGTTTCTTATGTTAATTAGACAACTATGATGGTTATTTAGTGGTCCTCATTACGTAGCAAGTAAGGGTATTTTGCTACCTGAGTCGATGACTCACACATATCGATACCGACGTTGCGCTGCTCCCAACCCTTTATCTGTTATGATTTATGACCGCGTCGGCAGCGAGTCAGTAAAAACCCTATAGTGTAACGTCAAAAAGTGTTTTGAACAATAATAGGTAGGTAACACGGCCACATCTGGCACAGTATAATGGCCAAAGTCTATTAAGATAGTAAAAGTAAACAAAAGTGTCGAGTTTAGGGTCTTGTTCTTTTCGCTTCACCCGTTCCTTTGTAGTAGCCAAACATTCTGCTATTGGGTACGAAACCTTGACCATTCCTTCCTTTTTCGGTGAGATAATACACTCAGCGGCAGAAAAAGTGGCCCAAAGACAAAAGTTACTCTAACTTTTTTTGTTGATTACATATTGAATTCATTTCAATTGGAATGTTAGGTTTATCTGTTTTTAGCTTCATTTACATTAAAAGTTAAACAAAAATGCTTAAAATTAATTAAAAAACAGAAATTAATTAAAAAATCAAAATTTATGGGAAAATTTCTTTAATTAAAAAAAAATAAAAATAATTTTAACTTAGATGTAACTTAATTTTAATAACGTGTGTTACCACCTCTAGCTGTAATTACAGCTTGCATACGATCTGGCATGCTCTGCAGTATGTTTCTGAGTTCCACTTGAGGAATTTCTTCCCAAGCAGCCACGACAGCATCCCTTAGCTCACGAAGGGTCTCTGGCGGGTTAGGCTGTGCTCTGATGCGCCTTTTAAGCATGTCCCAGACATGTTCTATTAGGTTTAAGTCTGGGCTACGTGCAGGCCATGGCAGTCTTCGAATGTTGACAGCTGACAAGTACTGTTCGACCGCAGCAGCGACGTGAGCTCTTGCATTGTCATGCATTAGCAAGAAATCCTCTCGACCAATGAAGTCTACGAAGGGCACAACATGGTCTTGGAGGATCTCTTCGATGTACCTGGCTGCTGTCAGGCGGCGATCCACGATGACCAACTCCGTGCGGGCATCTGAACATATGCCTCCCCAAACCATAACGGATCCACCTTGATAACTCACAGTTTGGCGCGTTGTGATGGGAAGAAAACGTTCCCCTCGTCGTCTGTACACTCTCTCACGACGATCTGGTGCTCGTAAGGCCACTCTGCATTCGTCTGTGAACAGAACTTTGCTCCACTGATCGTTCGTCCAGTTCACGTGTTCCCGGGCAAATCTTAATCGAGCAGTTCTGTGCTGTCTCTCGAGCTCCGGTCCTCGAGCTGGTCTCTGGGCACGCAAATCACGTTCCTCCATCCTTCTTCTTATTGTTCGCTCGCTCACAATGACACCTCTTGCCGCTTGAAGCCGCCGTCTAATCTCAACAGCGGTGAGGAACCGGTTTCTCAACACAGCTAAGATAATGAAACGGTCGTCACGGGCCGAGGTGCACCTGACTCTGCCACTCCCGGGTCGTCGCGTATAAAAACCAGTCTCCCGGTACCTTTTAAGAGCAAACCTCAAGGTGGTACGCGGTACATTGAGAATATCAGCCACTTCACGCTGAGTTCGTCCTTGGTCGGTTAACAACACCGCCTGAGCTACGAGTACCTGAGCAGCAGTAAGTGGCATCTTCTAATCCTTTCTGGAATCAAATTAACCCAAAAATCAATAAAAAACCTTAAATGTTAAGATTTAATGTACAGTTAATTAAAAAAGAATTTTTAACTTACCTGTCTTGTGCAGGCACTAAACAGTACTGGCACTCATTTCAAACAAAAGTTAAATGAAACGCAACTTTATCTTAAATCACCCACTTAAATTAACTAAACACATCACTTGACACCTACCCTCATTCAAACATCGCATAAAAAATGCTTAGTTTGTTTACGGATACGTGACAAGTGTTTGTGCCACATTTTCTGCCGCTGAGTGTGGGGTCGTCCACAAATTACGTAACGCAAAATTCTTGAATTTTTGACCCCCCCTCCCCTCATGTAACAGGACCGTCACGCTTAGCTGAGAACCCCTCCCCTTCAATTCCGTTACGTAACAAGTGCTTTGTAAAAATCTTTAGGGTAATATTCAGAAAAGAAAGATAGGTGGTAGTATTTAATAAGGATACTTTTTAATCAACAAAAAATTTAATCATCTATGAACGGGTTTCGGTTCCATTTCTTAATACACTCTATTAAGGGTAAATCGGAATCAGAATCGCTCTCACAATCGGTATCGACTTCGGCGGCGATCACATCTTCTGTGGCTATCTCTACGTCTTCTTCTGCCACCCACTCCACCGTGTCTGGTGCCACCTGGCACAATAGCTCTCCCTGACGCCGCGTGATAACTCGCCTAACGGAAACTTTATTTGCAGAAGTTGATTTTGAGTGACTAATTCTGCGGTGGTGTGCAGCTGCTTTTTTAGAGCATGAATATAAGCCAAAAATTTTGCAGGTTCTGTTATGCAGCTGATCACATATTGATGGACAGAAGAAATCATATGGCAGAGAAAAACCCGCAAATGAGGGATGTGCAAAACTAATTAAAAAAACGTGTACTAATAAAAAAATTGTGCGTCACGTAACGCAAACCTTGACACCCCCCCTCCCCCAACGTAACATGACCGTAACGCTTGGCCGGATTCCCCCCCTCCCTCTAATTTGCGTTACGTAATTTGTGGACGACCCCTGTACAAGAGTACGGCACACATACCTCTTTAACACCTGAGAAATTTTATGATATAAATGGTTTTTTTGTTGATCTACGAGTTTCCATCCGAATATAACTTCAAGCTTTTTCAAATTTTTTTCTATTTCACCGAACACTGTCTGCTGACATAAAAGAATGTCCAGTTACAGGAAACACTATTTCAATAGCCTTGATATTAGAATTTTTCAGTAACCATTTATAGCAGGCACTTACTACTATGCAATTTTTATTTTGACCCCCAGAATATGGATGATATTTGTTTTATCCATTTCAGTCCAACGATGATACATAGCGGACGCTAAAAAGAAGGAAAAAGAGTGTAGCCCAACAGGTTATAACTACAATCTATTCTTATTCAAGTGAAACCCAAAAATTATTATTATATTACCCATTTTTGACCCAAGTTTTGGCTTAAGGAAGATAGACATTGTCCAAATAAAATATTCAATAATTGTGTAATGTTTTCTGTTCTTTGTATTGTCACAAAACACACACATTTTTTTTTAACTATAGCATAAGCAGAACTTTGTAACTTTGATTAAACCCTTGCAATATGTTCTCTTAGAATGAAAGCCAAAAATTGTAATTAAACTACCAATTTTTGTCTCAAAAATAAGGTGGGTGGTGTAGTGTAGTGTGAACACTCCTTTACATTAAACAATGAACAAGCTGCTTTATATCTGTGACGTATGTGACCTCTAAATACGTAGTATTTAATAAGCCAATATACCAATAGAAATATACCAATTGAAATTGTCCATTATTTATAGTTCAGATATCAGGTTTCATAACATGTAATTTAATATTGTCAACTGTTGTCAGAAAGTGTCCTCTGAACTCAGCATATAAACCCATCAAAATTTCAAATACAATGAGAAGTTAACCAGAATCGGTGTTCTTATTTACTCGCCTTGCTCCCAACATCACATATAAAATTACTTACTTTCGTTTTTAATTTCTTTGATGTGTTTTTCTTCTCGTTGTATCGTTTCTTCGGCATCTTTAGTATTCGTGGTATAATGTTGGCTGTCCCCCATACTCCTATTTGGATTCAGTACATTTTAAAAGTTCGATCTTCCACTAGGTGCCTCACGTGCACGTTTACAAACCGCTTTATTTTAAAGCCATTTTTCAAAACATCGAAGGTGACCTTGATAGAAGCTGGGCAACGATTTTTTCTGTCCTTTGGAGAGGACGGTCTCCATGAGACATACCATTATACGTTCCATTTTCAAAATGTATATTCCCACAATGAAACATATAACAAATCTGTTTTGTATCCTATATCTGCTGGTAAAAGCTTGCTATATTTTTATTATTTTCAAATGAAAAATTGGAATCTCCCAATGTTCCTTCGATAATATCAGCCACTCTCTCTTCCAGAGCAGATAATCTAATTTCAGTGGATGGCCTCTCCTCCTGCACCTCGTTGTGCTCTCTGAATGGCATAAATTTTTGTTCGTACTCGACATTTCAAGTCAATCCTAATATAAAAGAGATTACAAAAAATAGGTAAATAGGTACTGTACTTCTTTTTTATAGTCGATTTAATTGTGGAAGATTTAAATAATTAGCACCATGTAACTAACTGGGTTCGTGAACTGGGTTCTGGGTTGGGTTTGGGTAATAGAGTCTTGCATGGAACCACACACAGTTTATCCTTCAAGCGATCCCTAGTGACATGGGAAAACATTTCCATGTTGTATTTTACAAAAAAACAGCTACTTTATATTGAGGGTACTATCAATATATTTTAATTTTTGTAGTATGGTTTACAGCTGTCGTTCCGTCTCAGGTTTAAACTGCCCTGATAAAACTTTTTTATGCTTTAAGAACTGTGTGAACTCCAGGGGCATTTCCCCAGAACATTATACCGTACCTAAGAGTAGACACAACAACACTATGATAAGCTAGTAGAACTGGGCTAATGTGTACTTTTTTTATTCCCTAATATTGCACATTTTTAAATTGTTTGCGTCACGTCAACAGCACATCATGCTATCAAAAACTTTCAAATTTCTTCAATCGATTTTAAATGTTATCTAGTAAAGTATTAGAGTTTACTATCCATTGGGGAAATTTGATAGTTTGTGGTAACCTGATGTGCTGTTGACTGTTCATTATACAAGGACTGATATTAGTTCCATAAAGGTTATTCAGAACAATTAAAAACTGATCCTTACATTAAGTTACAAGGTTGGGTACTTAATTTACTCCATTCCTTTGGCTGCCCAGCTGGACCCTCGGCATTTAATATCTCTGCGCATGCGGTCCACAGCCGGTTACATAGACTTTGTGCGCTTTTTGACCGGAGTCTGCCTCGAGCCAAATCTGTGTGGGCTGCGGCATACAGATTTGGCTCGAGGCAGATGTGTGCGTCGTATTTCAAAAGCAAGGCGGCACTGTACGGGACGACTCACAAGTCGCTAACTTTAACATCTCTGCCGCGGAATTTAATAGTGGCCTCGTTTTCACCATTGCGACGGAGATTAATAAACCCCTTATCGTCACAGAAGGTTACAGACGTATCCCGCTATGGGAAATATTTCTTGCATTTTCTTTTCTCGCTATCCCAACACGGAAGATCTGTGCGGTCAGGCGGGCCGCACGGTCCGTGAATCATATGCTCGAGGACTGCCTTACGTAACCTGCCCTCAGCTTTGGCCGGGTCGGTATGTCAGCACGAACAAATTTATCTATCTCTATACTATCTACGGGCCCACCGCCTTCAACCCTGAAACAAATATGCGCATGAGGCACTCCTCTCTTTTGAAACTCAATTACGTGCATCATATATGAAATATGACCAAACCACTGCCCGCTCTTCAAATCTCTAATCAACTGAGCCAAACGCAACTTAAAAACTGGAGCACAAATTTAGGGGTTCGGTCGTTGACCCGGCAATATTGATTGCCTTATTTCGGGCCAACGTGTGTTGCAAGTGAAAGTTAAAAAGTACGACGGTGAACCTAACCTCTTCACTAGTAGCGCTACAGCGTCCAGGTACCTCATTTTCATGTAACGCGGACCCACTGTAAATGAGCTGGAAAAATAAATTCGTCCCGGTAAAACACCGCCTTCGCCTAATATTGTCTCATCGTTTCGAATCTGCGTTTGCGTCCTTAATAATTCTGTGAGTGGTGCAACCCTAAGCGGGTCTTGTTGACCTCTCGCTTGGGCATGTTCTGTAAACCGGAGTAAAAATGATTCTACAATATAAATCAACTAACCACTCCTCATACAAGCGGCTAAAATTACTAAATCGCGATTCTTCTAATGTTTATTTTAAATCAAAAATTAGATCAATGTTGCTAGATCTCCAAAAATAAACATGCTACTAAAAACCACCCAATCTACCAATTTACCTATTATAAATGATAATATATGTACTTATGTTGACACAATTTCCATTCTCTCGTAACTTTTTACCCATTAAATATTATAATATCATTCTTATACAACATACCTACTTACTCTACATCACCTTACACTCTCTTCTATTTAAAATTTTCACCTTCACTGCCAGTCTTACTAAAACTACATCTAGGTCCTGACGGAAGATCAGCGCTGTAGTCTTTGTCTGCAGTATAATGCTGAGTCAGCGCCTCTTCACTCCTGTGACACTCAGTGTCGACTGATTCTAACTATTTAAAAAAAAAAAAAACTTTTTCTTATTGCTTTGTTTATGTGTTTTGATGTGTGTTATTGGAGTGAATAAAGCTGTTATCTATCTAGCTATCTTCTATTCGGATAAGAGTAAACAACGAACATATTGAAGCTGACTAAGATTGTTGTCGCTGTTGTCGACTTTTCCAAGGCACCAGCCCGGATTCCCATGTGGATATAATAAGGTATATTGAAAGCTCTCGCAAAGAGGATGCATTATATCCACGAGATGCGGCCTGCTGTCTCCAATTTTCCACATCGCATTGCTTCGCGGGACGTGTTCACGATCCGTACTGATAATGGCCGAAACTTCGTGACCGCAAGGTTGGTCACCAAGAATGCTGCCGTGAATGGCGCGAGAAAAGTCAAAAGTCAAGAAGTTCTCTGGATCTGTATAAAGGCCTTGACGATGGTTCTAAACTTAATCTCCTAATTGTATGTTGTATGAGGAACCGGCTAAAATTACTAAATCGCGATTCTTCTAATGTTTATTTTAAATCAAAAATTAGATCAATGTTGCTAGATCTCCAAAAACAAACATGCTACTAAAAACCACCCAATCTACCAATTTACCCATTATAAATGATAATATATACTTATATTGACACAATTTCCATTCTTTCTTAACTTTTTACCCATTAAATATTATAATATCATTCTTATACAACATACCTACTTACTCTACATCACCTTACACTCTCTTCTATTTCAAATTTTCACCTTCACTGCCAGTCTTACTAAAACTACATCTAGGTCCTGACGGAAGATCAGCGCTGTAGTCTTTGTCTGCAGCATAATGCTGAGTCAGCGCCTCTTCACTTCTGTGACACTCAGTGTCGACTGATTCTAACTATTTAAAAAAAAAACTTTTTCTTATTGCTTTGTTTATGTGTTTTGATGTATGTTATTGGAGTGAATAAATCTGTTTTCTATCTACCTATCTTCTATTCGGATAAGAGTAAACAACGAACATATTGAAGCTGACTAAGATTGTTGTCGCTGTTGTCGACTTTACCAAGGCACCAGCCCGGATTCCCATGTGGATATAATAAGGTATATTGAAAGCTCTCGCAAAGAGGATGCATTATATCCACGGGATGCGGTCTGCTGTCTCCAATTTTCCACATCGCGATGCTTCGCGGGACATGTTCACGATCCGTACTGATAATGGCCGAAACTTCGTGACCGAAAGGTTGATCACCAAGAATGTTGCCGTGAGTAGCGCGAGAAGTTCTCTGGAACTGTATAAAGGCCTCGGACGATGGTTCTAAACTTAATCTCCTAAAACAAGTCTATATAAGGATTGACAATTTGTAAGAAACTCGAAATCGATCTAATTTTCTGTCTCTCGAGGCTTCGATCGTCGGCCAAATTTTCACTCTCGGTGTTGTCGTTAATGTAAAAATTAATTTTGTTGGCAGTTTCATTGTAAGATAAATCAAAAACCCTGTGATAAATATGGCCCTGAATTTTAATAAACGATAAACCCTCAGGATGCTGAAACTCATGCAAAACTGTCAGTGCGGAAAACGAAACCAAGTTGTTATACGCACGGGGCCCTACCTACCAAGAAAAGTAAGTTTTGAGTGTAAGTGTATGAGAGTAAGTTTTGATTTTTGCATGTCCCTGACGACTACTTTCTTCCTCATCAAAAAGAGGGGCCTGACAATGCAGACATATAAATGCCTGCTGACTTAAAACTGAAATGTTTTTAGTGAAAAAAATCGGAATGAGATTACTGTCAGAATCACGTTTTTCTCCGATCAGATTTCTGGATCGCCGCAACGGTACTTCCACGTTCCGCGTTCCGCATGACTATTGAATAAATAGTACACGCCCTTATGTCTCCAAAAGGAGTATGTGTAGCACTGCCCTGTAAGCAAAATAGTATCAGTGCCGTCGACAAATGAGCGTCTCTAAATACATATTTCTGTAAAATGTCGTTAAGCGTCATAATTTTCTGATCGTAATCAGGACTACTCGGAAAACAGTCATATGCGACACACTTCCCCTACATTCGCAATTTTTACGTCAACATTTTCGACGCGGAATTTGATGAATAGTTCATCCGGGCATAAAAGATAGGAGTCGAACTGATTTTGGGACTTCAGCTTTTTAACAATATCCATATATAAAGTGTCCCCACCAAGCAAAATGGTGTCGATATCTGAATCGGTTAATATATAGGTATTATCGCCGTTTTTTTAAATTGAATATACTCCGGCATATGCTGCGATGGCACTACACTGCGTACCTGTGCCTTGAAAAATTTCAGACCCTTGATGGGTAAAACCTAAAAAAACAATTATTTTTTACGGAATGGTAAATAATTTATTTGTAATATCAAAATCAGGTAAGGCAATGCATGGAGTATTGCAGCCACCTTTGGGATGGTTCACCCAAATAACAACTAGCCGCTCTGGACTCGATGGACCGCAGAGCCAGAAGACTCATCGGTGATAAAAAGCCGGTTTAATACAAACTACAAAGCCTTGCTCATAGACGCAAAGTAGCTTGCCTATGTTTTTGTTACAAGATGTACTTCTGAGAGTGTGCGCAGGAACTGCATGAGCTTATTCCGCCGCCGCCGGCCCCTTTCTTCTATCTGACATCCAGACGCACTGCGGGGTACCACCCTTACCTCGTCGAGATCTCTCGGATCCGCACTGAGCGCTTTTCATCATCTTTTATATTGCGCACTGCCAAGGAATGGAACTCCCTGTCTGCGTCTGTATTTCCGAGCTCATATAACCCGGACCTCTTTAAAGTTCGAGTGAATAGGCATTTTCTGGGTGAGCTCGCTTCATCCTTGACCGCATCTTCGTCCTTGTGCTAGATTGTGTTCAAGAGCAAACCCATTATTAATAAAATAAAAATAAAAAATCCTAATTTATTAGTGACTTTCACACGGCATGCCTGGTGGGGTCTGAGAAACTCCCAATTTAAAATGTGATTTAATAGTAGAAAATCATTTAAAAATATGTATTTTTTTTAAACAATCCTGCTACAAATATATTGTTTTATATTATTGAGGTAGAAATAAAAAAGTGGTTAGCAGAATTATTATGTTTATAAGCTTTTACAAAAACCCTTAAATTTTACAAAAGAAAATCCTTGGGGTCTTCTTTTTATAATTTTTTTTAAAGAGTAAAGGTTAACTCAGGTTTCAAAGTACAAAAAACTAATCTTCATTAGCATCTTCGCGATCATTTTGGAAGCAAATTTCACACAAAATATATCAAACTGCAGTTTGAGATATAGGTTGCACCAAGCGGTCTATAACATCGTGGGGCTTGTTGCTTACTTTATATGGACCTTCTGGTTGTTCTCCTAGATATATTTCCTTATTCAAAGAGTAATAATTCTTTGCATCAACCAATGCAATTATATTTATGCCATACTTCGCTGGCTTACTTTGAATATACTGTCGAAAATTGCACCGACCTCGAAATGCAACAAGTTCTTCGTCTATTGCCAGGTGTTCATATGGAGTGTAATGGCGCTTACAATTTTCAATAAAATCTTCGAAAATTTGCCTGATTGTCGCTAATTTATCTAGGGCCTTTCTTTCTTCGCGGCTAGCATCGTCCAGAGGGGGAAAGTTTTGATTTTTGCATGCCCCCTGACGACTACTTTTTTCCTCATTAAAAGGAAGGGTCTCACAATGCGGATATATAAATGCCTGCTGACTCAACAGTGAAGTGTTTTTAAGTGAAAAAATCGGAATGAGATTAAGTTTAGAATTAGGTTTTTTTCCGATGAGATTTCTGGATCGCCGCAATTGGGTTATATTGTCTCGTCGCGGTTTGGTTTACTTCGGAGTGCTGCTCGCTCTAACATTGAACGGCGGCGCGATGTACTTCAAGATTATTTTAGGTATACCTTCCAACTGCAGAGCGATGTACTTCCGGGTGAGTTTCAGTATATCGCTGAATAGCGGCGCGATTCACTTCGGAGTGAATTTCAGAATAACTCTGAACAGCGGCGCGATTCACTTCCGGGCGATTTTCTGTATACTGTTCAACAGCAGCGCGATTCACGTCTGCATTACTTTTGAGTATTTTTTAACGGCGGCGCAATTCACCTCCGGATTAGTTTTTTTATATTTTTTTACCGCGTCCAGATGCATTTTTTTTTCGGTTCCCTACCACGTTTTCGCTTTCTGGGCCGGCCGCCTTAGTTGGTTTCGGTGTTTTTTTCAATTTCGAGTGGCTCTACGAGAACAACTGGCTTTAATTTCGTTAATTTAAAATCTTTAACTTTTTCAACCACAAGCATGGGTTTTTAAAAGCGTCAATTTTTGAT
Organism: Aproaerema taeniolella; assembly: GCA_949987775.1. Classification (NCBI taxonomy): domain Eukaryota; kingdom Metazoa; phylum Arthropoda; class Insecta; order Lepidoptera; family Gelechiidae; genus Aproaerema; species Aproaerema taeniolella. The sequence continues at coordinate 10,438,762 of OX465264.1, forward strand.
CTGTTTGTATAATTTGCGCGGTTTCGCTGTGTGTTTTACGTCACACTTACGTTTTGTCATGTAAAACAAACATAAAAAGTGTGACGTAAGTGTAACGTAGTTTTACAATAAATGAACTACATTTTACTAAATCTTACGCAATTCCTAACAACACAAGAACTGTGAAATTGCCCGTGAAGAATTGCATATGTTCATCTCAATTCAAGAGAAAAATCATGAAAACTTTCCTTTCAAATCACTGAAAACTACCGGAATCCTTATAGTCGAAAACTCTGCTGCCACAGATTAAAGCCAACTGTCGTCTCAAAATGGTGGTCAAGAGTTTTACTATAACTTTAAGTCAACGGTAGTGTACCCATGTTGGAAATATGGATATAAACTTTTTGTATTTGTCGGAATTTGGTCGACAAAGTTATTACGTAAAATGTGTTACGTAAAACGGAAAAAAATACGAAAAAGTAAATATATGTAATTTTTTTCTTCAATTATGAATAAAGTAATGAAAATAACAACGAAGGAAGCTAATTAGACTTATTCTTAATAATATAATCATTTAATCAATAATAAAAACTTATCCGGCCAGGGACACAGACAAAAAGTGGCAATGTCAACGGCCCGACCCATACAGGTGTATCAAATGAAAGGAATATAAATGTTTGCAATTAATTAAAATTTGCAATTTTCAAAACGCAACGGCCGTCATTTTGATGACGTCATAAATATATTATGACGTCATCAAAATGATATTACTAGTTACGAACCTTTTCGTTTCGTGACTTGTAACATCGATGACACACATTGCTCTTCCAAAATAGGTATGGGTTGATCAAATTTACAAGTAAATGCGTTTATAATGTGTCACCAGCATTCTGCAAAAGGCGCATGTATTTCCCAGCCGCCGTAGCCTTTTGCAGCACCGGTGACAGGCAGCGTGGCCGCAAGGTAACGCGCCAAAAACTTGTTTCATCCGTTGCTTACAGATTTGGTTAAGCTTAAAAAGAAAGTACTTAATTAGTTTAATCAGATCTTGGAAGCGCTAGTAGGACAGTGGCGTTCGCTGATCTCGAACGATCGGTGAAATTCAATAGCATACATAGGGGCTGGAACCCAGATGGGTCACCAAAGTGGCAAGAGCGTTTTCATGCTTTAGAGGCCACGTTAAGCAGTCGGTCCCGACTGTTGCCGATCGCTACAGTCGTTAACCCAAGTCAGATGCCAATCTGTAATTGGCCGGTATAATAATCCATCATAATCGGTATGCTGAATTCAATTCAAATTATTTGCATAAAAATAAAAACATGGTCTTAACGAGGTCTTACAACTCCAATGTTTTAAAAGTTTAGGGAAATCACAGTCAAAAATTGAGATAGGTGGTGCTGGACTTACATTGTGGTCGGTAGCCTCGGAATCCGAGTCTGATTCTGATTCTGATTCATCAGAAGCATCTCCAGCTCCACCCATCAGTACCTCCGGAAGATTCTTAAAAAAATACTAAGTGTTATTATATGGTCTGGTCTGATAAACCTAACTAATTCTGTGATATTCTATCGTACCTAAATTTTCAATTGGCAACAAATTGAAAATTTAGGTACGACAGATGTAGTGGAAAAGGGTAAAAAACTACAAATTGCCATAATTTTAAACCTTTAATAATCAAACTATTATTAAACGATAAACAAAAACTATGAATGACATTGAAAATGACAGGTCTAATTATTGCATAAAGAACTTTAAGTAAACACTTTTTATAATCAATATCAATATTTAACATTTGAAATTATTGAGTAAATGTTGAATACTTAAAGACTGTAGGTCTAGTTTTATGCAAGGGTTATCTTCCTTCTTCCTTTTTTCGAGCTGTAGATATCTACCGAACTCTCAATGTCCAATTTTCTTAAAACATCCGATTCGGAGTATAGGACCATTAAGTTGTTCATCCTTTCTTGGACCATAGTGCACCGCAACCAGTTGTGAATCCGCCTCATCGCTGAAAAGGATCTCTCACTGGTGACACTATTTGATGGCAAAACTAGAGCAATCTTTAGAAGGGTGCCGAAACTTTTGTATGTCTCCGTTCTGGTATATAAATTGTTACAAAATTAATACAACTTCCATTAATTTTGTAACAATTTATATACCAGAACTTTCCACATTTCTTCTCAAAACTGCTATTTCTGCCTTAAGTATATTTCTATTGACTTCAGGTATAGAAAACATTTGGATGAATGGTTTTCTGCTCCAGCTTCATCTACTCGGATGAACTGTTCGCTGGCATCAGCTATTTTCAAAGCTTCACCGCTGAACCTTCTTTGAAGATCCTCTGTTAAAATTTATTTATTTGTAAAAGTATACATGACAGATCACAGTCGTTACAGATTACATTGTATAAATATAAATTTTGATTCTGGACTACAATCCACTGAGAATGTACACTAGTAAACAACATTTAGGCGAATAAAAACGAATAAATACTTGTTATTTTGACAAAAGAGATATGAAATTACTTTTAAAACCTGTTTTGCAAATACAAAATTGATTTTAACTAAGGAGAACTAGGTTTGAGCAGCAAATAAGTGATATTTTTTTTTAATTAAAAACTTTTAAAATTTAATAGAAAATAGATTACTAAGGTACTTACTGAAACTATTATTGAACACATCTACATTCGGGTATGTTTGTGTCCAGCAAAGAGTAATAAAAGTCATTCTTGTACTTATTTTTTACAAGTTCATTCCTTTTCTTAAAATTAGTGGTTTCAGGATGCATATCATTTCTATTTCTCTGGCCTACTGAACTACAAATTACAAAATCATCTAGTTTTTTCGATATAATTCGAGGTCGTTTTGGCTTAGAGCTATTATCTGTAGCTATGCCACTCTCATCTTAGTTTTGAAAAATCCTGAGATCATATTCGTTATCAAAAGTCTTTATGTCTTGCCATTTTTTTTTCCACGAGACTTTGTTTCGATTGCTAGTTAGCTCTTTGATCACACCCTTAGCGACACTTGCACTTTGTGCAATTGATGAGTCAGCTTTTTGCAGAGCTTGGCTAAGTACATTGATTGATTGCAGGCACTGATAAAACACTGACAAACATATGATTAAATCCAGTGGGGTTACAGACGAAAGCAGACCTTTGCCTCGGTTTTCGGGACTCTTTATTTCAGATGATGTTGCTGTGAGTGCAGCGATAACTGCGGAGTAGTTTCTTTTCACAGATAAAACTGAAGTGGCTCTGCAAGACCATCGGGTATCGCTTAGTTTGTGAATTTCATGAGGTCCCGGGCTGGTCGTTTAGTTCTCTCTGAACTATTTTATACTCAGCATATTTGTCAGGATAGCTGAAGTATTGGTACAGACTTAGCGTAATGATAAAGAAATTGCAGCTTAAATCGTTGTCCTTGCAAGCTGCAACTAGAACGAGGTTTACTTTGTGAGCCAAGTAGTGGACATTGATTGCGTAAGGGTTTTATTTTTTGACGATAGCTTGTAAACCATTCTTTATTCCAGACATTACACTCGTTCCGTCATATGCCTGGCCAACCATCAACGTACTTAATCCAATATCTCCAGTTTTTTAAAGTATAACATCAGCTAATGAAAGAGCGGACCTTGAAAGAGACACATCTTCCATGGCTATTACTCTTTCTTTGATCTTTCTTTGATCTGAAGTACCTGACGCAAATGCAAAGCTGCTGAGTTCTATGGGATTTGGCTTCATGTACCATTAGTGCAAAAAATTCAGAGCTGTTTATTTCGTCTACAATCAGTCTCAAATCTTCTGTTTTTATGATGCACAACAATTCGTTTTGTATGTCAGGGCTAGTCATGTTAAAATATTTATTGTAATATTCTTTGAATTTTCCATCGTGCTTAGAAAAAAAGTCAATTAATTCCAAGAAATTTCCTTTGTTGTCTGACATATCGGACTCATCATGACCCCTAAGAGTTAAACCCTGCTTTGACAGATAAAGCAATTTCTCTATTAACTTTTTCTGTTTTCTTGTATTAATTCTTTGTGGTTGTCAGACAATAGTGTTTGCACGGAATGACATGGTTTTCTGTATTCATCCCATTTTGTCATAGAAAAAGAATGTGCTGCACTAATGGCATGCTTGTCTTATTTCTCATCAGCCTTTTTCCAACGTTTCATACCCTTTTCAACAAATAACTCGGTTGCTTGAGGGAAATTGCCTGCAGGCAAAGCAATAACTTTCATGGTTTTTAATGCTATATTCTACCCATTCATACTTTTTGTAGTACAAAACAGAAAAGTTTCGCTTTCTATTACCTGGAAAGTCTGTCAGGGGATAATGCTGCAAGATTGGAAGAGCTGGTCCGCTACAAAGATCACCAAGGTCATTTGACGGAAGCCCAGGCGAAGGCGCAAGTTGAGCCTTTGTTTCTTCATTACAAGATGGCAGCGTCAGCCTGCTGTCGGCCAACCTCTGGAGTGAGGGCTTCCATAAACACTAAACCTTTCTGGTCCTATATAGAACAACAAAATATAACAAAATAGGCAGTTGTTGATGAAGATGAAAGCTTCGAATATTATTTCTTCTCTTTTATTTTTGAAATATTTGTGGAGCCAAATCACCTCTTTTGATGGGTGGAAAACTTATGTGTCAACTAGTACACACTTTTGTAGTGTAGCGTAAATCTGACGTTTAATCAAGAGGAGAGTAACAATCGAGAAGAGTGTCCATCAAAGAAGAGAATGTACAGTCAACAGCACATCAGGTTACCACAAACTGTCAAATTTTCCCAATGGATAGTCAACTCTAATGCTTCGAGATAAGAAATTTGACAGTTTTGGATAGCACGATGTGCTGTTGACCCTGTACTATGTAATGTAATCACGTAACACTCGGAGAATGTAAATGTACCTTACTTTTAACCTCGGGGAATGTACCTTAACTTAAACCTTAATACTACCCGTTCGCTCTAAGTTTGCCGGTCGTCACGCCTTCCTTAACCGCATACCGCACCCCTTGGTCGCCAGAAGTGTCGAGTGACGTCATTTGACAGCGGCAAACTTAGAGCAAACGGGTAGTATATCTACATTCCTAGCAGTGTTGCCAACGCCCGATAGTCAAAAACAACGAGACAGATCAAAACCTAACATTTTCACCAGAAAAGTAACATTACGTGCGCTAACCTGCTCAGCCCGGAGCACCAGAAAATAAACAGCGAGTCAACAGAGGAAGAGCACATTGTTTAATGATTGCGTAACCTAATTAATTAAAATACAAAGTAAGACGGCGTGCGCCCTTGTCGAAATTTTAGATACTTAGGCAAATAATACAAATTACTCCTGGGGCGGAGTACTAAGGTCTATGTCATCCCAGCGAATAACGGCTAGAAGCGTCCAATTTCGAATTAAGATTAGGAATGCCAAAACAGGAGGGTAAAAATGTCGTAAAAAATGTTTTATTGTACGCTTGAAATGGGTAGCTGTTGGGACTTAAAATTATTTTACCATCTGTAAGAACACAGTATGACAATAAAGTTTATCTTTATCTTTGTCGTGAAAAGAGAATGAAGGAGGATGAAGACGAGGCGCATAAATATAACTAACTATTGGATTAAAGTAAGGAAATCGTTTAACTGGCAACATAGCTTATTCAGTAACAGGAGACAGTAGTGACGAAGCAATTTGTAAAAAGTATTGATAATCTATCGATACTATCGTCTTTTATGAAAAACTATCGAAATAAGTCAATATTACTTTACTATCACTTTACATACTCTCAGAATCCAGTGTTTAAAAAAATATGAGTGGAAGCCTTCACTCCACGGGAGGCCCTCCTCTCGCGCCACGTGCTGTATTTCCGCTACCCCTTGGGGCACGAGGTTTGCCGGCAAAAGTGCCAGTGCGGTATACAGCCGCACCAGCTTACATGCCGATGATCCGCGATGCTTAGCCCCACGGAGCTCAGGCGTTGTCTTGCCCCGCCGCAATAATAAACACTAGTCATATTGAAGTAAGATAAATGCCAGGATAGGCTATTTCATATAAAACGCATGTTGCTCCGGTACCTACGGCCGGTTACCGACGTAAGTGCATGGGCATTATCTTTAGTTGCCTGAGAAAAGTCGAAGAAGCAGCCCTGTACCGCCACCCCGGCTACTTCCGATAATGAAGAGGCCAAAGCCTCTTCGTTATATGTTGCCGTCAGCGACGGTCGAGGGCGTCCGGCGGCATTCCACACCATACTAATCACCGCTAAATATAGCGCTCGTGTCCTGTAAATAACAAAACATACTTATACCGAAAAAAGTTTGAGTACGAATATTGTGATTGTAACAAGGGTCTGGAACGTGCCGTCGACTAGTATAGTCGTACTAGATCGAAGACACGCTCCGAACCCTCGCATTCCCAGGGCCACCGCCCACACCCAATCTGCCGTGACCATCCCAATGTAATAATCACCGTACACGGGGTGATCCCTGACTGCTGCTGTGAAGCCTGGGAGGTCTCGGGGTGCGGGGGCAAATTGGTGCGGGGCCACCTTCTCATTGTAGATTCAATAGACTCGTATGGCATAGGACTGCTGGCATCCGGAAAGCTGTAAATAACAAAACAGCATATTATTTTTAACAAAAACCTAGGTATTTCTTATTTATTTAATCCCCTTGTGGAATAAGTCCGCCATTTTATTGCGTATCGTAAAAGCTAAGCTTAGCTATAGCTTTTGATTTGTACAATGAGACGTCAGTTTTCATTTTGCAGCAGTCAGTATTATAGTCAAGACTTCATTCACTACTATTTCTTTAAAATTAACTCGAGGGTTTTAAAATTAAAAATAAACACAAAAAATTGGCCATCATATTAGGGGTCCTTTTCTCCACCCTGTATATCAAAAACTGTTCAAAAAAATTTCCCATTTCAGCCAAATTGTCCGAACAGCAAAAATAAAGTATGTTTCCTTTCAGAAAAATTGGCCAACATCCACAAAACATGATGCGCAATAAGTAAGTATACTACGGGTGTGGCAATAAAACAAGAACTCACTGTTAAACTTTATTGTAGGATAAAAAATAGAATGCGCTTATAGACAGTCAGACAATGGATAGATACAAAGCGAGAAGTGCGAGTAAAAAGAGGGTGCCTCGATCTGACAATATGGATACCAGTTATATCAGAGTGCACAGAAGCTAATATAATTTACCCCCAATTCATCCAGATACAATCCTAATCGATCGCAATATGCTGCATCTGCTTTGCTTATCAGATCCGTTTGTGGGATGGAGCACGGTAGGTGAACATCAGAATGACGGGTGTACCTCAGAATGTAGATGTAAGCATCAATAGTTATACGTAATTGAATGTAAAGAGGTACCCTTTACAATTGCTGCGCCCCTGCGGGGTATCACAGGAACTACAACCTTAGTTTAAAATCCAACTTTGTTATGTGGTAAGCAATAAAAAGTTTCAGTTTAATATACAGTCATTCTTGATGTTCAGCTGACAATAATAGCTACCATAGCTGACAATAATATATTTACATTACTGTTTTGTATGGTTTTTGAAGGGACACCAAGATAAAATTAAGCCATTTTTTTTTTCTTTTATACATTTTTTAGAATATATTGATTAAACATAAATTAATCGGTAAGTATTTTTTTGATCTGTTCCTTTTTTACTTCATATTCTATTTAAGTAGCACTTTCAATAAATATTATTTCACTTCAAATAAATATCTGTAAGTTTCCATTTAGAAATGGTAATAAATATACATATCTAGTCACTTCCTAATCCTTATTATTACCTTTAGACAAACAAAATAATGTTGTTGTTTTTAGGGTTCCGTTCCCTAAGGGAAAAAACGGGACCCTAGACATATGCAAGCTTAAACTTGTTTATTAGGATAAGAATATTTTGAACTTTTTTTTAATGTATGTGTGTGCTGTTCTGAAGAAATAAACGTATTATTATTATTATTATTATTACTAAGGCTCCGCTGTCCGTCCGTCCATCCGTCTGTCACCAGGCTGTATCTCATGAACCATAATAGTTAGACAGTTGAAATTTTCGTAGATGAGGTATTTCTACGAGTATGTGCCCTATAACGACAAATACTAAAATCCAGAATAAAATAAATATTTAAGGGGGCTCCAATACAAAAAACGTGATTTTTTTGCTCGTTTTTGTAGTAAGTCTGTTCGAGGCTCAATCTCATGAACCGTGATAGTTCGACAGATGAAATTTTCACAGATGATGCATTTCGGTTTCTACTATAACATTAAAAATTAGAATAAATTAAATATTTAAGGGGGCTCCCAAATGTACAACAAACGTGATTTTTTTAACAAGTCAACTTATTTTATTACATTGACATCTAATCAACAACCTTTGCGTAGCAACACGCCACAGACTAATCTCAAATGAGATTTAAAAACACTGATGGCACAAATTAGTTTTCTTTAATTTAGGGATTCGAAAAATGGAATAATTTAAAATTTAAAAAAAATGTAATTTAAAGGTATTAATAAATTTTATTTTAATTTACTTCAAAATTAGTAATTACGGACATCCCTAAAGGCTCCAATAGGTTTATTTTTATATTCTCTTTTTTTTGGATATTCTCTTAATTGAGTATTTGTATGTATTGTTACGACCGACGGGTTGACGCAATAAATACAGTAACGACATCTAGCGAACGAAGTAAGAATTAAATGACTACTGGCGTCATCTATGTGTGAAAGGCAGAAGCAACAAAATCAGAGCACTCTACTTTCGAGGAAAAACCGTTCTCAAGATAGCATGGACCAGGAAAATTGAAAAAAATTTTGAAAATCGGCTGATCGGTTTCAACTATTTTGTTGCTAGTTCTTTAGGAGTAACTGAGTACTTTCTCGGTCAGCAACAAAATCAGAGCACTCTACTTTCGAGGAAAAACTGTATGCAAGATAGCAAGGACCAGGAAAATCGAAAAAAAATTTGAAAATCGGCTGATCGGTTTCAACTTTTTTTTTTTTTGCTGGTTCTTTAGGAGTAACTGAGTACTTTCTCGGTCAGCAACAAATTAAGAGCACTCATTATTCCACGAAAAACCGTTTTCAAGATAGCATGGACCGGAAAAATTGAAAAAAATGTTAAAAAGCGGCTGATCGGTTTTAACTATTTTGTTGCTGGTTCTTTAGGAGTAACTGACTACTCTCTCGGTCAGCAACAAAATCGAAGCACTCTACTTTCGAGGAAAAATCGTTTTCAAGATAGCATGGACCAGGAAAATAAAAAAAAAATTTGAAAATCGGCTGATCGGTTTCAACAATTTTGTTGCTGGTTCTTTAGGAGTAACTGAGTACTCTCTCAGTCAGCAACAAATTGAGAGCACTCATTATTCAAGGAAAAACGGGTTTCAAGGTAGCATGGAGCGGAAAAATTAAAAAAAAAATATTTTTCAATTTTCCGCTATTTCTCACTTATCGCAACTAATTAGCAACAAAATCTACTGTCATGGTCAAGAGAAAAGTATGCAATTTATTGAGATACTCTGCTACGTTTATATCAAGGTAGCATAATTTGCGATTTCTCGCGATCGGCTTGAGCAACAAAATCGTTATTTTGGCAAATAATTAGCAATTAAAAAGCTACAAATTTTGGCATATATTTTTTTTTAATTTTGCTAAATTGCCCATGCTAGCCTGATAGGGCTCGTCGTGGGGCCGTCCGAATAAAAGTGCACGCAGTCAATTGAGGGACTTTTTTGTTTTATAAAATTTAAAATAGGTTCTAAGTAGCCCCATATGGCCTCAGGATCGTGCTTTAGTGAAGGAGAAATAGTGCAGAAAGACAAGGGGCTCTCGTTTTTTATGTACGCAACGCCGGTATGCAAGGTAATTTGCTGTTTGAAAAAGTGCATGGCCTGTACTTCTTCAGTCATCTTGCAACTGTAATTTTTTGAGAAGTTCTCAGTGTATGATGACTTCATTATCTTGTATTTGTTCAATAGCTTTTTTATATTCTTTATACTGATGATAGATATTAAAATGATGTTCTTTAAATTTAATGAGATCGTCTTGCATTAGATTGATAAGTGTTGCTACTGAACCAGTTATTTTTCTTTGACAGTTTTTTTCGTAACTTTGCGTTCTCCCAATTTTTCAAATTCGTAGGTTTGTGTCGTCCACATGAACCAAGATACATCTTCCTGGCGTTCTTCAGTGTCATTAATTTGAAGCCTTCTTCCAGAGCACTTTGTGCATTCTGAATACATGCATGTTTTAGATTTTATATCACAAACGGTAGTTGAAAGTGAGATCTGTTGTTGTTATTAATCCCAATTTCTTTAAACTTTCTGCTTTGAATGCCAGATTAGCATGTTTAACGCAAGCGCATGTGTTACGATCACCAATATTTGGAGACACTACATAAAAGGGGCGGTATCGCTTAAAAGTAGACTATGATAAAGTTCCACCTTCATTTCTATATAATTTGTACAAATTGGGCAATGTATTCAATAGAAATCTCTTTTGTTTTTTTTTTCAAGGTCAAGCATTCTTTTTTTCCGTCGATCATACGTTTGTGAATGAAGTTGCTATTTAAACACACATAAGTATATTTCAATATGACTATTAGTAAACTTATAGATTAAAAACTGTGAAATCACAGAAATCTTCCAGAAATAGTTCAGATGTCACAAGTTTTTTTGAATTTATAATGACACGCAGTGGCACCGAATAATATTTTCCGTCTGACAGGTAAACGATTTGACAGTTACGTCCTGAAGTTGGCTACAGTTATAGCGCCAGTGTTGCCACAGCAAACAAAACAAGCTCCTTGTTACTGGGTATTGAAATGCTACAATCAGAGTGTCGCACAACTGTGTTGCACAACGGAAGCTTATTTCGGACACAACATTAAATTATTTTTTAAACCTATACAGTGGTGGCCATATAATTAAGAACGATTTAATGTTCTAGAAAATATTTATCTTAACCACATCATATCTAGTTATGTGTTCCATCTTACAAGTAACTAGCTATGCTATGAAATAGCCACATGAATAGAGCAAAAGGTGTTAGGAATATAAAATATAACCTCTACCATTTTTTTTATAAATTTAGTTTATTAAACACAGTAACAAAAAACAAATAGTAAATAATCGGGACAAATAATTAAGAACGATTTATAAAACTGCTTGAGAGTTTTTCCATAACAAACTTAGATAATTTAAATCACATTAAATGAAAGTGCGTAAGAAAAACAAACAATTTATAAAATTTTAAACTAAATTTAATAGCTGGTAGCATGACCACGGCTTTTAATTACGGCTTTACACCGGCGAGGCATTGACTCTATCAATTTTTGACATTTGGCAACAGAGATATCGTTCCATTCTTCTAAAAAAGCAGCAAATAACTCTCTTAAGTTGCCACATTGTCGATTTGAAACTTTTTTCTTGACATCACACCAAAGATGCTCTATTGGGTTGAGATCCGGGCTGTTAGCTGGCCAATCTAACACCGAAACTGATTGCGCCCTGAGAAATTCCTTAACGGTGCGTGCAGTATGCTTGGGATCATTGTCGTGCTGAAATGTCCAAATAACAGGAAGCACGTCTTCAGCATAAGGTAACATTGTTTCTTCCAGTATATTTTTGTATTGATATTGATCCATGTTTCCCTCTATCAACTTAACAGGTCCAACCCCATGTCCAGAAAAACACCCCCAAATTTTCACATTTCCCCCACCATGCTTTTGTGTACTTAGGGTCGAATGCTTTGTTCGGAGGGCGTCGTACGTATCGTTTACCATCCGAACATACCCTGTTTATTTTTGTCTCATCAGGAAAAAGTACATTTTTCCACTGACTTACTGTCCAGTTTTCATACTTTCTTGCGAATGCAAGCCGGGCTTGCCTATGGCACTGTTTCAACATAGGCACCTTCCTGGCTATCCTTCCGTGCAACTTTTCTTCTACCAAACGCCTTCGAATAGTACGTGCTGAGATTGCTAAAGGGTTGTTTTCACCAAAATATTCTTTTCTTAGGTCATTCGAGCCTTTAAAAGGGTTTTGTTTTGCCAAGCGAATGATATTTCGATCGTCTCGACAAGAGGACTTACGTTGTTTAGGTGCACGTATAACATTTGAAGTTGTTTGATAAGTAGCAAAATGCTTCACAGCGTGAAAAACCATAGTTTTGGAGCATTGCAGATGGTCGGCTATCTTTTTATACGACCAATTCTTTTGACGAAGTTTTATTATCACTTCCCTTGTAGATTCATCACAACTTTTATTTTTTCCCATTGTTTTAATACAAAACAATCACTTTTAAAACTTTTATAGAATTAAATGGCGCCAAATTGATACAAACAGTGACCTACAACCATAGAGCCACGAAGTGTTCTCTATTTAAATTTGAATAAAAAATAAAATTTTCAGCGTTCTTAATTATGTGACCAGCCAGTAAGGAGTAATACTAGGTTCGGATCGAATGCATAAAGTTTATCTATTTAGTTTTTGGCTAATCATGTGTACCAACGAATTAACCATTAGTATGGCAAAGTTTTGTGATACCGAGAGAAATACAAAAAAATACATGGAACTAAATAAACTCAGTAGTTTGAAAAAAATCTTCCCTTTAAATAAGCGTTCTTAATTATATGACCACCACTGTAACTATATAATTATTAGTATAATAATTAATAAAATGACTGCGTAATACCTTACAAAAATGATTTAAATAACATACAAAAGCTAGCGCATTTTTTTTGAATAAAATCTAATATGTTCTTGGCTAGGTGAGATAGGGACATTTTTATCCATAATTTAAATGCAAAAAATTTGGTCCTGACCCAGTTCCTTGCCGACAAATACTCCGAAAGCCTCATTAGACGCCTCTTTTTTTAAAAGAAATTCTTCCACATCTTTCTCCGTTTGAGTGGTATCATCCAACACCTTCAATACTTTGTTTTTCGAAATTGCTTCATTTATTGTATCATCCCGAGCTTGACTGTATAGTTTAAACAAAATATTATCATAATTTTTATTAGGATTTAAGTTTTCTTTGACTTCTGAAACACAGAAAAATTGTTAAGTTTCTACTCGCTGATTATTCAATATTGAAGTGTGAGTTCCATTATATAGACTTTGAAACAAAAATAAGTTGTTTTAATTACCTTGGGTATCATTAGAGACCTTTAAACTTTTAGGACTGTCCATTTGCGTAGCGTCGTCGTCACTTTCTGACACGTACGAGCGTCTTTTTAGACCTGCACAAGATAAAGAGACTTCGTTGTACCAGAGATAACCTTTAAAGTAAAATAAAACAATAAAACTGATTGTATACACTTACCTGACATCACAAAAATTAGTTTGCGCTCGGTGTAAGGTGTAATTTTTCCAAAAATGTCTCGGCTCACAAAAAAATTCATAAAAAAACACTATGGCACCTAAACACTGAAACCTGAAACAATGAAAGAATATGATTTTCTTTAATTATGTGAAAAATGTATTCCTTATTGACTGTACCTGAATTAAAAATAGAATATCTAACTCGAAATGCTTCAACAACGGAGAAAAAAAGCTGTATTAATAAAACTATGAGCACATAACTTTACTGATAACTGACACTAAATAAGCCGCCAATAACGTAGTAAACGCAAACATGTGTTGACACTTACTAACGAAGTCGCTTACTGACATAAAACATGCCGCGCCCCCCGCCCGCGCACAAGTCGAAACTTGTATCTACACGAAACTTCAAACGCGATTTACTCGAAATTAATTATTTTCCCTTGAGGTCCCTTTTTGTTAAACCACTCACATATATCATTGAATGTTGAAACACTGTGAACAAATAAGTGCAAGTGCATCATTAATATGTATGAATTTTTGGAATATAACATGGACAAACATCCGGTTTGCTGCAGAAGCAACTTAACTTTCTGTATCGAATTTGATTGATGTGCAGAGTAACAATTTGGTGGATAGAAATAGTTCCTGGTACAGTTTTAAGTGACGAAGGTAACCGTTTCGATATCTTGTCACGTTCAAGATTCAAAAATTCAAGATTCAAGATATTTATTTGACACAAAACACTACAACACAATGGATGCAAATGTATTAGTTTGAACCTATCACTACCTAATGGAACGAATAAATTAAGACGAACAAAATAATTTTTAGTTCTAATATAGATACAGCATCGGACAGATCATAGATTATTCTGTTGACAAAGCAACTGCCCATGCCGAGTTCCCGCCAGAGATCCTCAGATCTTTAAAATAACGCAACGGATTTTGATTCGATATTTTTAAAGAGAGAGTGATTCAAAAGGAATGTTTATATGCATAATACATGCATAATATAGTAGAGAAATACTAATAATTTTAGAGGTTTCTAATGTGATACTTTTTTTGCGCTTACATAGCAGACGCTGGCTGAACCCTACGAGGTTGATCATAATAATGTACTACAGTATGGTACACCTTCAAAAGATCTACATAAAAGTCCCTGATTGTATATGTCTATCTCTTAGGAATAACCCACAATAACAATTTTTTATCCTTTACTTTTTACGAGAAATAATGGCTTATTTACGAAGCGAATTTAAGCAATACATTTAAGAACCTTAAATACATTGTGCATTTAATATAGATCAATATGGCCCTTTAAATAATTTAATTTACATGGATATTTTGCCTATAAATAACGCGTCGAAGGCCGCGCTTCGCCCTATAGCACTTTATGATTAGCAGCGATTGCACGCGTCTATCTGTTACGCTTTCACGCCTAAACTGCTGAACCGGTTTTGATGAAATTTGGTACAGAGATAGATTAGACCTTAGGAAAGGACATAGATTACATTTTATCTCACAACTGGGCATGATATAATTGTAGTCCACGCGGGTAAAGCCGCGGGCGGAAAGCTAGTTACACAATAAAAAAGATACTGGTGACGCTTTACCCATAAAACAGCGCTATTACCGCATGTCACCAGAAAAACAAAGAATAATTACAGAACAAGTGGATGAAATGCTAGCTCTGGACGTGATAGAACCGTGTGAAAGTCCATGGTCATCTCCTGTTCTTGTGGTAGTTAAGAAGGATGGAAAACCACGTTTTTGCTTGAACAGCAGAAAATTAAATTCTTTAACGAAAAAAGATGCTTACAGTTTGCCGTACGTGTCAGAGATCTTAGAATTCTACAGCCTTTCCACGAAGCGCATCAAAGGAAACTACACTGGACAGCAAATAAACCGGGCCACCCGCTACTTTTGAACTCTAATCCGATTTTCTCAAAAAGTATAAAACTTACAACTATCAAAGTCATACCTATAGAAAGTGCGTTTCATGACGACTAAAATGACTAAATTTTAATCTAAAGTACCGTCACCTTACATTGTAATCAAGCAACAAACACATTTGTATCTGGCTAGTTTTGGTAAAATTAAGAAGTTTTAATTTTAAAGAAGACAATTCCAAATTCAAATTAGGAAAATGTGTGATTTTCATTTGTTTTTCTTTATCATTTCTTTTAATTTTGTCCATCATTTGCATAGACGCGTGTATTTTTGTTACTTTTTGAGTTAATAATGGATACGACTCCTCAGGAAGCCGCTCAAGCTGTAGCATTACTTCAAGCAGGCCACGGACAACGTGAGATCGCTCAAAGACTTCGAATTAGCAGATCTTCGGTGCAACGAGTTTACAGATGATACTTAGAGACTGGAGCATTCGATCGCCGTCCAGGTACGGGCAGACCTAGGGCTACATCAGCAGCGGCAACAGACCCAGCATTAACGGTAGCCCACCGTCGAGTACGACTTCAATTTGCTCGAGAGTATAGAATGCCGCATTCGTTGCAGGAATGCCGCATCCGCCTCGGGTGACCACATAAACTGCGAAGCTTTCTTTTTAGTTGAGGTAAATTTATTTAATGGACCAGCAATACCACTAAAATTAGGAATGAAGCGTCTGTACCATGAAGCGGTACCTAAGAATCGCTTTACTTCTTTCTTCGTTGTAGGGGTCGGAAAATTTAAAATAACTTGGACTTTTTCTGGATCTGTTCGAAGACCTAACTCATCAACAAAAAATTACATTTACTAATATTGACTTTTAAGTTAGCTTGGTGCAGTTTTTCGATTACACGTAAGAGTCTCGCATGTTCTTTCAAATGTTTTGCTAATGATTATAATGTCATCAAGATAGCAGAACACTTTCAGTTCAAATTCAGGTCCAAAGAGGCAGTCAACTTAGCATTAGAAAGCCCAAATGCAGTGACCTTTAACATTAAAGTGCCTCGACCTGGAACATAGAAAGCCGTCTTTTCGCGAGCTTTTCACACACAATTATCTTCAATTATTTTATTAAAACCTCAAAAAGGCGTTTCGCGGTTGTCGACTTATCTAAGTTACCTTCACCGAAAAGGTCGATTAGGTTCTAAAATCAACTAACAATTAGCCCTATCATAGGGTCATAATACCGTATCACGACACATATTGTTTTTACCGAACTTATGTCTGGGCTTTCATCGGTAAGCACAGAAAACTTCTGTGACTAAGTCTGCACATAAAGCTGCTTTTTCGGAATCGCCTGTAATTTAGTATGTTTCATTTTCAAGTTTTTAGCTATGTTCGAATCAGGAAATGCATCGGCTAACAAATCAGACAAATGATCTATACTCGCATGTGGAATTTTGTATTCAGCCATAAAATCTGCTAGCTTGAGCTCTGTATTTTACATTTTTTAATTTTTTTATTAGAAGATGGGTTAACTCTTGATCTCAATCTTGACCATAAAGGTCAAAGATGAGGTCGACGATGGAGCGAGTTAACCCAGAAAATGCCTAAAGGCACTGGTACTCCCACGCACCGACGGAACACAGCAAGCTGTTTGGCGTCGGACTTCGGTAGGAGGGTGGTCGCGAACCAGACGGCCCTTTGCAGAGCCTACCACACCGCATAAGACCATAGGACGACACCTCAGATTCAGAAAAAAATGAACTGTCGTTGCCTGGGATGGATTACTAGGAGGCAGGTCTCATTTGTGTTTCTTTAGTCGCCTCTTACGACACCCACGGAAAGAGATGGGGTGGTGTTATTCTCAACCGATCACCACACGGCACAAAAAAAGAAACCCACCACGGGAAGATTTTGGTGGGAAGGCATAGTTTTCACAGTGGTGTCATGTGATGGTGATACCTTAGTAAACCAGAGCTCGTTTTCGCAGATGTTTTGCGTAGGCCATGGAGCTGTGAGACCTTACTTGCTTTCGTGTTTACACTTCCAACACGATGAGATTGTCAACCGTGTGTGGCTGCTGGGTTGACGGTGTTCCTCTTCCATTGACAATATCCGACAGGTGTTGAACTTCACTCCGCAACTGTTCCATTTCCATCCTTGGGGACGGGTCTTCCGCTTGAGTGTTTCGCATGCAGCAGCACATGACAGCGATAGGTAGATAAAATATAATAAATAGCAACAGTAGATGTCTTCTAGATGGCGGCAGGCAGGCGAGCAGACGTTCCGTGAAACGTGGCACACAGCAGTGAAGTAGATAACTAACGATGTTCGTAGTTAATATCCCGGCGATGGTGATCATGAAGTACTTTAGTACTTGCAAGGCAGGGGAGTCGGTTCCGATTTGCGCATAAGATCTTGGCGCAACAGTATTGTCTTGTGCAACGTAATGGTAATCTTGAGTTGCTGACCGGAAGCAGGAAACGGTAGAATACAAAATCGTGCAAGCTAACAAGGCAGCGAAGAGACGCATATCGATGTTGACAGAAATATAAACTCGAAACATATATGCGTGAAATATATTCACGATTTTGTTCAGCGGATAACCAGCTGAAATTGGACTTTTTTCTCTGCATAACTTTTTTCTCTGCAAGTATTTTTCCTGTCTGAAATACCTTTGAAATCCAAGAGAACCGTCTGAAGGGCATACAAGACGATATGTATTCATCACGCAAATCAGGGGAAGATGACCAGTAGTCTCTGTAACTTGGAGACTACTTAATGCCCATGAGCAAATTCAGTGCAATAAATACCGACATCTCATCTGTAGGAACTGGTTTGTAGGCATTTCCTTTCTGTTCGGTACATAAGTTTGTGTGAAATGTGATGTGCTGCATAACATCATCTGTCCAAAGCAACTGAAAAATTCGAAGATGGGTGAGCTGTTGGCGCGCGGCTAACCTAGATATTTCGTCAGGCAAAGGACTGATGGTATATACTCATCAGGAGCTAAAATTTAGTAGAATTGCTTCCATCTGGGAGGTCTAACAGTACGGCGTAGCAGCTTCTGCGATGGGCTTACTACATCCAAGCAGCTGAGCTAATGGAATTTCATCCTCAGATTCAAACTCCTCGTTAGATGGACAAACACTCTCACCTAGCAAAGCCTCTTGAGCACCATTTGTACATTCTTGGATTTCGGGTCCATCGTCTGTATTAGAGCCATCACCGCCTGCAAAGCTATCACTATCTGAAGGTATTTCTCCATATTGTAACGCGTATTCAAAATGTCGATTTGATAACTTTTTCTTGGGCATTTCCTACAAAAAACATCAATTTTAAGTTGACTTTATATTTCATCAAAACATCACATAAAATAAGGATACTTGTCGGTGGTTACTGTCAAACAATAAAGCCATTTATAATAACAAAGTGGCATCCTGTCATTTCATTATACACTAAATGTGATTGAATAAATACATTGCATCAAGAAAACCAAAAGTTAAAACATAAACAATGTTATTTACTTATCAACAAAAAAAAAACTTTCGCACACTCTTAAAACTTCGGAACTGACGATTTTGAATGAAATTTTAGTACAGTAAACTGCCGCGGCGCTAGTTTTCTGTAGTTCAATTTTTGGTACTCGAGTTTGGTCAAACGATTCCAGTACACGCATTTTTCGTAAGATGGCGCTGTTATGAATACCGCTATCTATGGTGAACACTACGAAGGAAAGAGATAAATCAGTATTCTTCGTGTTTTCCTTTTACTCCCGGCTCCGACTTCTTCATGGCGACCCAGTCACTGTTTCGGACAGTGATGGGCCCAGTGGGTTCCGAGCCAATTTTTAAACCGTGATCGCTACACCATAAAATAAAACAAAATAATACGGTCCTATCACGGTCGCCGCACTCATAAAAATCACAAAAACATTAAATTGTCAATCGAAATTACCTCCCACGTAAAATGCCAGCACGATCGGTCCGGAGTCAGGAAAAAGTCGAAAAGAAGCGGCAAGCCATTCACCAAACAAATGTCCAGTTCCGCGTCCTGGCCAGGTTCATGCCGTCGGGCACAACAAATAGTGCCCCAGGTGCCTCCACGCACGCCAGCCATAAAGGCCAAAATAGTTGCACCCCATGAGCAACACAAAAATTCAGCGCACGGCTCCGGAGCACGGATAAAATTAAATTAGCCATTAGTAAATAAATAAAAAAATGAGGAAAATACAAAAACCGGGAACAACGGCACGATAAGGAGACCGAACAACAACTAAATGACCTAACAATAAAATACATCCAGGAACAACATATAGAAACCAAAAAAGGGTTAGCTCACCCCGGTGCGGTGTACTTAAGATAATAAACACCGCAATATCAAACAACAGAATGCACAGACATTCTCAAATTCTCAAAGAGGAACAATTCTCATTTATTTGTTATTTTTCTCTCTTATAACTCTCTTATTTACAACTTAATTAATAACCGTTAACCTAATTTCTTAAAATAATACCATTTACTTATCACAACCAGTTAATAAGGTTAGCTCGGAAGGTTCTGTAAATTCAGCACGACACTAGTGACATCTATTGGATCTGTCATCAGAACTGACTGCCATTTCTTCGAAGCTAGATGCCAAGTCGACTTGATTTATAGGCTAGCGAACACTTTTTTCTACATTTTTAGTTTTCCTCTGCCTGATAGACCATAGCTGATCAGATATCGATGGCATTTGAGGATTTTGGTACGGATAGTTCCGCTTGCTAGATGTTGGTGAAATTTTTGCTGTCGGTCTGGCAACGCCTTAACAACTTCTGTTTGGTCTGGCATTTCCATAAACGTAAATATGATATTATAAAATATAAAATTAGTTTATTTCAATTTTTATAAAATGGCGTAAATTTGCTGTTGGTTTCAGCAAGTTTTAACCGGTGTGGTACTGTCTTGACAAGCAGTAAATAGTCTGGCAACACTAATAAATGATTGTTTATTTTACTAATTCATAGACAATTAAAAAAACTACTTTTATAGTATTACGTAATTTTATTGAATTTGCACTAATTTGTAACCCCCACACCTTTCAATCGCAACTTCTCTCAGTCGTCAGACTTTCATAATGATAGCCTAGATCTACGCCAAAACACCCCTATAGTAATATAATAAAATTACGTGCGATCCACGCTATCAGCTAATCAAACCGATAATATTAATAGGTGCTATTACAATTGTTGGAATAAAGTATAAATTTCAATTTTGCGCGCTGGCACACTACGTCATATGACGTCACTTTTCAAACATTTGTTTACCCCGCCTATAGACGTAGTGTCCACGAAAGTGTAAGCAAGTGTTAGATGCAAGCATCTAGCATGCAAATGTGTTTCCAATAAATTTAAATTATACATACATTAATTACATTCTTAGTCAGACATATCCAATTCATCCAATTTAGTTTTTTTTTATTGCAAACTTCACAGCCTATAAATATTACATCACATAGTCTTATCATGATCCATTTTTTTAAATTGCTTATTGCCTCTTAAAGGAGAAAAAAAACTAACTTCTTTGATGAAGGCAGTGAACCGATGGGTAGTAACAGATGTTCCAGAAAAATAAAAGGCAATAGGCTTATTATTAAAATGTAGCGTCCACCTCTTTGCAGCGCCTAACGGGAACCTATAGCTGTTTAATTGAGTTATACACTAAGACATCTGCACTTTTTGAGCAAATACAGTATTACTATTACTTTTTTTTTCGAATTCCAATGAGCATAAAAGCTAATGCGTGTGAAGCAATTTGTGTCGCTCACCCATGATTACCATGGTCTTGGTATCCTTCTATATTATCTTCTTTTTATTATATAAAATATTCTTTTTCAAAGCCATATCATCAAACGCCAATACATATGCGTTGTCGAAATTGCTCAGTTGCTGAGCAAAGATCTTTAAAATATTGAATTTGTTTTCATTTATTTCAACTTTTAGGGAAAATCATCTCAATAAAGTCTTAATCGTGCAAGCCGGCAAGCAAACAAGTTTTCTGAGAAGACGGTAGCAAGTCGGTGATCTTTTAAATAATCCTAAGGATCTTATTGTCTTCAAAAGCTCATCTCCTAGCTTTTAATTTTCTTTTAAATTTAAGCTTTGAAGTAGCAATTCAAATGTGGGTGTTTTTTTTCTTCATGAAGTGCAGCATTTCTGCTTGCGATCTTTTTTATGTTCACTAATTCTTTCCGGTCTAGTTTTCTTTTTAATTCAATAGATTTCAAAATTTTAGAACTTGCTCCATTTTTGCTTTTTATATGGGATTGAAGTTGTCATTTTGATTCGACAATTTTTTTTTGAGTCAATAGGACGAATTTCTGTGTGTAAAAAAAACTGCTTTTATGTATTTATGTGGTGTATATATTACTAACGAAGGCCAACATTTATAAAAAGAAGATAAATTATTCTTACTGTTTAAAAAGTGGAAGTTTAATTGATTATCAAAATTGTTTTTAATGACAACCTATTAAAAGGCTGGGTAGAAAACTACATAGTGAAGTCCGATTGATGATCACTCAAATTACGTTCGCCCCTACCTTAACCAGCCACAATTCCGTTGCGGATATTCCGGCGGCCCCAAGAAGACCATTTAGTTAAGTCCCACTGATCCATTTGCTTTATTCATTAATTTTCATAAATAAATAGCCAATTGTGTTAGCTACAAATATATCTGACAAATAGGTAGGGATTTTGTTCGTCGACGAATTAAATTCATCATCCTATTTGGTTCAGATACCATTTAAATTTAGTTAAGCCACATTATTCGATTTATGTCTGTTATAGTTACTGTACTAAATTCCAGCTCTTCTTTCCCAAACAAAACTACCAATCGTAATTTGCTGTTTAAATCGATAGCCCGATAGACCCATCTGTTAAGTTTTAGTTTTTAAATTCAACTTTTTATTTTTGTGTTAACATTTAGGTCCCGATGTCGAATTTTTGTAATGTTTATATTTAATTAAACCCCTTTTTCACTATAAATCTCGTCTAATTTATTCATTTTGTGTTTCGGCGATTACCACCCATACATCGATCGCTGAAGAAGTCATTCACTGAATATTGCTCGATTGCTCGCCCAGATTTTTCAATGCCTTTTTAGTCTTTAAATTCTTTATACGTTTGTGTAGTTGACAATTTTTTTCATGAGTTTTCGCCATTTTCAGTTTAAAAAAATCCTTTAAACTTTTGTCTATTTTTTTATTTAACAGTTTATTGTACACAGGAAAAATTACAAACATTTTTACAGAAAAATAGAAAAACGAACACAAAAGGCACAGCTTATTTTTTTAAGAAATTTCTTCCAGCAGACCTGGGAAAAGAATTAAAGACAGATGTGCACAATTAACCATTCCAATCTAAATACATACCAAAAACTACATATGAGTACAAAATATATGTATGTTTATATTATACATACATAATATAAACATACATGTAATATCATATTTATAATACTGAAGGGAAAGCAATAGATAGATAATGTTCCTTTAGCTTCTTTATAAAAATAGATAGTGTCTTAGAATTGCGGATGGGGTAAGGCAGCGAATTCCACAGTCGGGCTGCATGAACGGAAAAGGAATAGGAGTAGAAGTCAGAGTGATGGGAAGGGATACAGAGGTGTGACCTAACGGAAGGACGACAAGGCTGGTCAACAGGTTTGGAAAAAGAGTAGCGTTCGCTAAGGTAGTTAGAATACGAAGGATTGTGAAGGACATAATCCTTATGAAGGATATATTTGTTCTTATTGTTTCCTTCTTTTGAGTTTGCCTACGCGTGGTTTGCAAGTACGCTCTGTCTCTGGCGTTCCAAGCCACTGCTAGGGCTTGCAACAATTGTGTTAAATTGTTGAGAAGGTGAGACTTGAGCCATATTCTTTGCAAGAATGTTAATTTCGGCTACTTCACAAACATTTTTTTATGGATGTTCATCGATTTCTCCGCCATTTATGGACATATTTTTAAAATTCTTTTTTTTTTCTAAACTCCTGAGGTGGTCCCATTGCATTGTAACCAAGTCAGGACCTGATGATGGAATCCCAGGGAAATCGAGGGAAACCCTCAAATTAAATAGGCACTTACATTATTTATCTTCTATTTTCAATTATTTACACTAAAAAATAGAAAAATAATAATCTTTTTACAAAAAAAAGATAACCGACTACAAAAAGCGAAAAATAAAACGTTGCGTTTAGTGTGCTACGTAGGTACTAGGGCTTAAAAATCGGAGTATATTTCAGCTCCTGAGTTGGGTTGCGATGCTCAGAATACAAACTCCGGAATTCCGGAGTTTCGGAATTTCAGACTCTTAAATAAAAGTGCAGTGGTATTTTCAGTAAATTTATTAAAATAACTGCAGGCTGCAGTATAGTGAGTAAGAAAAAGACAAAATACAAAATGAACTTATACACTTATTTGTTTAAGATACAGTTGAATACTTAATTCTATTTCTTATTTTGATAGTGAAATTTTAAAAAACACAAGGTGTTTAAGTGGTCATCGTTTAGGGAGCTTCTCAAACGATTACACATATACGTAACTGCTGAAAAAGCTCTCCGCTTGTGGGCAGAATAGTTTTCAAATACTGAAAGCATTTCTTTAAATAACGTCCTGTGTCACCGCCGCCGTTTTCAAAGACAGCCATTTCAACTCTTACTGATATTTCTAAATCGACTGCTTGTTATTGCCATACTTTTCTTTTGGCATCTTCTATTAATTACTTCTAGCAACTGTTCTTTGACTCTTTTTTCTACAGTATATTTTGTATTTCCTGCGTGGTTTCTATCTCTCAGAAAGCTAAAGGCTTCATTGGCGTACCATTTTGATATATATATATTCCATCACGACCTGCAGAATAAAATTTAAAAATTAATAAAAAATAAAATATAATTAATTAATTAATTAAATAATTTTTTAATATTAATGTTTTTATCAAGATTTCAATAATATAAGAATGTATAGGTATATTAAAACCGGTTTTGGATATGATAAATATGAATGTTGCTTACCTTAATAATAATAAACTTTAAATAATAAATACCTCATCCTGTGATTAGGCTATTTTTTTCTCTCGACTTTTCTCTCCTGTAAGACCCTAGTAAAGAGTCAATTTTTTTCTTTACGTCAGTTACTGGAATGTTCATTTCCTGGCTTATATTTCTCCATGCTTCTTCGCGTGCTCCTCTATTAGCGTAATCGGAGAATTTGAATCCCAAAGTCGTTTATATTTTATTCACCATATAATTGTATTAGTTTAATACACTGTTCTTTATCCATGAGGCAGCCTCGCGAGGCTGCTCGCTCAGTCAGTACGCGGCTTTTCATCCAAAAATGCTCCTCGTCGCTAAAGATGATTTTTCGGCCAAAATCAGGGTAATAAAAAATTAAGCCTCAAACAAAAAGTTTTTAGTTTCCTTCTATATTTAAGATACAATAAGAAAAAAACGCTTGTGATATTTTTCTTAACACTTCATTAATGTTTTATCTTATTTTTCAGGAAGTCGTCGAACAACTAAAGAGACTAAACAATTTGATGGAACGGCAGATAGAAATTTAAAGGTACTTAATTTTTATTTATAAAATAATTGTTTATATAAGTTGTAATAGTTGCAGTTATAATCCCCTATGCTGAAAAAATATTTTATATTAATTCTTCTCTTTTCTGTTCCCCTGCCTCAATAACTGCAGATGGTTTATTTCAGGTATGTTTTCATTATTGATATTACCCATTGATATTTCCACTTCTTCTAATGGTACTCTGTAAAAGATTAATTGTAAAGTTACAATTTTGTATTACAGTATTAATATGTATTTATTATAACTTTACTTCCATGGAATGATAGTGTTATAATAGTAGATTGTTACACAGTTGCTTCACTCGTGCGCCTAAATATCTCGAGTGTTATTGATACTTCCACCCGAGGTAAACACTGCTTTTCATCCTCCATGCGAGGTAAATAAAACAATTGTAAGTAAAGGAAAAATACGTTTTTTAATTTTTGCAAATTAGACAAAACCCGCCGTTCTATTTTTAAAATCGAAACATGAACGCGACATTTAAAATCGTAATTCTATTTGTATAGGCTGATCTTGTTCCAATTTCAAATTTACTTACATTCCTGTTTTGATTTGTAGGTGTGTTACAATCTATTTGCATCCTAATTATAGTCTTAATTACAAGGCTAATTATGTTTTATTTTATAATTTTGACGATTTTATTTGTGTTTTTAAAAGGAAAACATAGAATAAAACCAACGAAAAATTCAAATCGGATTTAAATCCTACAAGAGATTTTATTGTTTAATAGCTTCATTTGTTGCTAAATAAGACTGTCCTAAGTTTTCCCTCTCGGCGGAGGTGTGCATAAGTGGTGGGGTGTAAAAATGTACCCAAAAAGGGATATTTTTGCAATTTTTCGGTTATATCTCGTAAAGGACTTACAATATCAAAAACTGTTTTTCATAAAAGTTGGAGGTCATTTAATTTTGCGTAGGATAAGACCAGATCCATATTTTTTGGACTACCCGTTCTCTATTAGCCATATTTACACAACAGCCAAGTAAGCGGCAGGGAGGTCAATTTACTACACTATAAACTCTGAGACTACAAATTTACACAATCATAACATTTTACAACAATTATAAGTGGGCAGACTAACAGGGAAATTCTCAACTACAAGGGTAACCGGCGGCGACGGTGTACAGAACAGATATAGTACTTTAACCGATGAGATCAGGAGCAAAAGTGAGCGGGGCGCGGTTGGGTGGCCGTATATATAGCACTCGTTTCCCGCCTTCGATGACAGTGCGAATTGGAGGGAACACGGCGCTGCTCGGTGTTGCCAACTGGGTTTCCTATGCGTCGCTCGTTTACTGGAGATAAGTGGTTGTGTAAAGCCTTGGGCCTCGCGTCTACGACAGCGGCGGTGTTACACTAGAATGGCTGGACTGGAAAAAGGAGAAGAGCTTTCGCAAATTATATTTTTCGTTTGTAAGTCGGAAATAATCTCATTCATAGCCTTGCGCTCCGCTGGGGCTAAACGGTAAGGACGCTGTACAATTTTATTCGAATTTTTTAGTCTAATTTCCATCTCACCGGTATTGACTACAGTTTGGGAATTACACTTCACGAAATTATCATTATAGGCTTCGATAACAGACTTCAACCGAGTGATGTCATCCGGGTTCGTCAAATCTGTGTCAAGTTTCGCTATATCAGAGCTTTCCAAGGCGTAAACTTCCGCCTGTACTCCGCGAACGACATGGACACCGCTGTTATTCATAATTAATGTTAAACCAGGCCGAGTAAAAACATCCGGTTTGCGGTGTGGTAGGCTCTGTAAAGGGCCGTCTGGTTCGCGACCACCCTCCTACCGAAGTCCGACGCCAAACAGCTTGCTGTGTTCCGTCGGTGCGTGGGAGTACCAGTGCCTTTATAGGCATTTTCTGGGTTAAATCGCTCCATCGTCGACCTCATCTTTGACCTTTATGGTCAAGATTGAGATCAAGAGTTAACCCATCTTATAATAATAATAAAAAAATCCCGCCTAATGATGACGTCCTAAGGTAAAATGTGAGAATCTACGATAACAAAGCACACCTCAACGTGAACATTTTTAATTTGTATCGGGAGTGTGATACGCGAGAACGAATAAGCGGAGGCAGCGCCAATACCTTTAAGACGCGTAAACTCAAAATGTCAAACACCCTTTATTTCGTGAGCAACTTGTTTAGAAATGAGAGCATTCCTTCCACTTGACACCACCAAAACGACACCACCGGTGGTGTCGTATGGAATCTCTAGTCCATATGACACCACCCTAGTGATGTACAGCCCCCAATTCATTATTTTAAGTTATCTATAGTTAAACGATAATTAATAAAACAAAGTTTATGAAATTTAATTTTTTATTTAAGTGAAGTAAATAGTTATGTAGGTATTAAAGTACGGACCGGAAAACTAGTCTTCCAGCATATCCACAATTGTTGTTACGTGCTTGTAGTAGGCCTTAATGAACTTTTTTTTTAGTGTTTCTTTTCCGGGAAAAAAACTTTCAGCCAACAATTTTGCTGTATTTAATACAATCTGAGCATCTCTCAAATGGTCCGTTTGGGTACAATTATCCTTCATATTTTGTTCCGTTTGCGTTTTCACGGACATATAAATACCTAACTTCCTATACGATGGCCCTAAGTTTTTAATCCATCGAGGTGGCCTTGAAGTAGCATCTCTCTGGGCTGCATTGGATCAGGTGGTCGGATCGGTCTTCTTTCTTCCATCAGGATAAAGATCTTCTTTGTTCGGATGATGGGGAAATATGACCGAATATTATAGCTCAAACCCGCACCAGTCCCTAACTAAAAATTAAAAGGAATAAACAAGTGTTAGCTCGACGCTGCACACCCGGGTACTGCCTTTATGAAAATGGAGCCAAAGGTCACCAGGTGCTGGTGGACCCTGACCCCAAGTCAAAGACGCGGACTTAAAAAATTTCAAAACCGCACTTTAACACACGCGCCTATCATCGAAACTACAGGTGTCTTTAGCGTCGTTGCTCGAAGTCCATATGACATGAAAAAAAAGTAAAACAGATCAGAACACAATAATAAAAATCTGAAAACAGAGCATTAGTGAAACTTGAATAATATTTATATGCATGTGCATATTCCTTACATTGCATCTATACTTGCATTCCCATAATGCCCCATATTACCATAATGTCCCTAAATTACCATAACGTCCCTATATTACCAAAACGTCCTTATACCAAAATGCCCTTATCACAGTATGCCCAAAAGATATAACATGTGAGTGCACAAAATTGCATAGACCTCTCCCTCACATGCATATTTTGTCGGAGTGCCCATGTTATGTCCTCAGAGGCGGAGGACCACTGAGTATGAGGGCCAACATAAACCCTCCTCCCCTCCTTAATTGGAAAAAGGGAGTTTTTCCCATGCGGACCCCGCTGTAAAGAAAATTAATGAAAGGAGGCCAATAACAAAGGAGAGCCATTGAGAGGGGACGTAAACCATGTCACTCTCCCCTTTCCATGGTCCTTCCATTGAAACTTCTGCACCTGGTATGTAGCAATCCGTACAAATAAGGGCTTGAAACTCGCGGCGTAGCACCAGCGTCTTGATATGGCTTATAAACTTGCTGCTGCACGGCGCGGGCCTCAGCTAACGATGGAAGAGGTTGGGATGCTCAGCTTCGGACGCCCGTCATATTCACCAACATAAGCGAAGGGCAGAACCGAGCCGGAGATTTCCCGCATTCTTCCATTCACAATCCTTCGTTGTCTTCGTTTCACTACGAATAGAACACACATAAACATTAATATCATTACATTAAAAAAACTAAATAACAGAGCATTAGTGAAACTTGAATACTATTTATATGCATGTGCATATTCCTTACATTGCACCTATACTTGCATTCCCATAATGCCCCATATTACCATAATGTCCCTAAATTACCATAACGTCCCTATATTACCAAAACGTCCTTATACCAAAATGCCCTTATCACTGTATGCCCAAAAGATATAACAGTACTATAATCGCTGGGTAAGTGAATTTCTCTATTCTTCAACTTCCTTTCTATTGCACTATGGACTGAATCGCATTCCATTTGCGTGTGCCCTGGTATCAAAAACTTTTGAGTTATTGTTACTCCATGCAGTTTGCTAAAGTTGAGTAGAGCGTTAGCAAGATTCACGTTTCGGTTTTAGTATGTACATCCGTCAGAAAAAATTGTAATAGGAAATTTGAGAGGCAAGCAGTGTCTTGCTGGGTAATCCAATAAGAATGAGACGAACGTATTCGCTGTTAGATCTGCTGCAGTTTCGTTGAACCAGTAACAAGTGCAGTGACTGTTAGCCAAATTGTAGACAGTAAAATTATGGCAGGTTAATTTAGTTTTAAAATAGAGTGCGCTTGCTTTAAGATAAGGGCATACCTTTATAGATTGCAGGTCCATCGTCAGTAAAATGCATTTTTCTTTACTGCCTTCTTTTTGTCGTCGGATTTTTCTTTCCTGGCTCTGTCCTTCTGAATCAGATGCATTTGGTAATCAATAAATGTAAGCAGAAAATATTTAAGAAAATGAAAAAAAAAATTGAAATTTTCCGGAGAAAAATTCCACTGGAAAATCATTCATAATGATTATCTGAGTCCAGGGTTTAATTTTTTGCTAAGATGTCTTTTACACCCTGTATAATGGGGTAGAAAAAAAACGTTAAGGAATTTGAAAGAGGGCGAAAGTATACATCAAAATGAGTAATTTTTACTGTCAAATAAAAGTTGTTTATGACAACGTATAGGTTCACTTCTACCCCTTAGAAGAACTGTAATGCAGCCGCACCACCATAAGGGTACCCTTGAAATACCGATACAAACGTAACAAAAAGCATTTCGAAGATACTACATCGATACATATCGCTGTCGCGCGTTGCCACTGTTCAAAGGCAGAATGGACTCAAGTGACAACAGTAAGCATGAGACGTAAAGCTGTAAGCAAAAACATTCAGTAACGTACCCATGAAATACCAATACATACGATGCACACATTTGTACCTTAGTAAGTTAAAGCAGTTAAGTTAAATTATAGGTGTTATATAATATTACAATAAAGGAAACGAACTGTGTACTTACAGAATATTCATTTATTTTAATGAAAAAACAGCTCCCATTTATACATTTTTTGTTTTCAAATGGTTAAAATACAAATAATCTCAAATGACAACTGAACGATTACAAGTCATATGTTAAAAAAGAGATTAAATAGTACTCATTAAAAAAATGTACTGATTACATCCCAAAAAAATCTTAATGGGGCTCATATCGCTATGGCTAAAATAAATGTAGAACAACTTTAAAAAATTACAAAAAGACAAATGATAAAGCTACATTACAACAAGTATTAAGATGCTGTACAACTCAACTCTAGCGTCAATTTAGTAATAAAAAATACGTGCTAAATACACAATTAATCGAAAAATCAAGATCTATAGCACTGGCGATGGACCTGCAGTTTATTTAGAACCCATAAATTGAATTAAACGTAGCTTCCTGTAGTTTTAAAATAAAGTGTTGTGAAAAACAGTCTTATTTTGCTTTTAATTTTATAACTATAGGGAGCAATGTTTATTGCTTCTAACATATTTTTTTATATTTAGCAAACTGCTAGTTTTGCTTATCATCCAGTAGTAGTACTCCAGTATTCCTTGGAGTTTATATTTATAATAACCGTACTTCTCGATTCCGCCGCGCCACGCGCGAATTGGAAGTTAAGTTTGGAAGAGATCTCCGAACAGTGATCGAGAAGAGAATAAGGAGCGATAGTGATTAAGTATTGAAGTGCATAGTGAGTTAGTGACCTAGGCGAGTTTTATGGACTGTGTTAGTGCTTCGTGATTGGACAGACGACTGCGACTTTACGAGTGGATAACGTAGTGCCAGTTTCGCGAGGATTTCGGATCTACGTGAGCGTCAAGGGCTACGCCTGCTACAAGTTTAGTCCAGTAGTGGAAGTCTGGGAAGCGTCAAGTGTAGACTAGTGTTGGAAAGTGCGATTAGTGTTGTGCGTGTTGTAAACTGTGAATTAAAGTCTGTGACTTCATCTGTAAATTCCCTGTACGCGAATTGTGTGGAAACCACGTTCTTTTACAATAAATCTCACTTTTGGAATTTGACAATTATTTCTCTATCCTGACGTCGTGACATTATTTTGTTGCAAAATTAATATTGATTGCATTATTGCAATGAATTAATAAAATCAGCAGGCAAACTAAACTCAATATAACAAAGCATAACTCACAAGAGTGTAACCTTGAGGCAGTTTTAAAGCAGGAAATAATCTGAAATAATCTTCAATTTTCCCGTCGCCAATATTCTTGCACGGTCTGCCATGGATCCACATTGTTTTTAAGCCATACACGGTATTCTTCGTTCGAATCTAAACATGACAAAAAGAATCGAGACATGGTGCTATGACGTGAAAAAAATGTTGTTGTCAAAAATGCAAAAATAAGCTACACAAAAATTAACAAAACTAGGATAAAGTTAAAATTTTAACTGTTTCCTTAACAGATGTGAAACCAAGTCCTCGTTTGTCTTTATTAACTACATTGTATTAACTCAGTTTCAAAGATGCACTGCAAATGGTCGTATTTGAGCAGCGCCATAACGTCGAACCATCTTTATTTGATCTATTCTTCGTGTACGCGTAACCATCTTTTAATAAGTTTTGTCCGTCTTTTTTATTTTTCACAAATTCAATATTTTTAGAATTGATAGCGAGATAATTAGTAATAGCAAAAAAAGTCAACCAAGTGCGAGTCGGACTCGGTCACGAAGGGTTCCGTACCAATCGCTATAAAAACGGCAAAAACATCACGTTTGTTGATGTTTTTGCCGCATGGGAGCCCCCCCCCCCCCTTAAATATTTTATTCTGTTTTTTAGTATACATCATCTGTGAAAATTTCAACTGTCTAACTGTTGAAATTTTCACGGTTCATGAGATACAGCCTCGGGCAGACTTGTCTATAAAAACGGCAAAAAAATCAGTTTGTTGTATGGAAGCCCCCTTAAATCTAGTTTACAAAAAAAAATTTTTTTTTTGTTCATGAAATGAAACATACATTATTTATGTAGGCTATGGACGGTAATTAAAAAAATATATTTTTTATTTTTCGTTGCACGTCACAGTTCTGAGATATAGATGTCTTTGTTTTTTTATCTACCCGCAAGTGTTTAAATACGTTTATCGTTCTAACCTGTAAACAACTGTGCGATTCAGAAGTCTTATTTTTATATAAAATGTCGTCTAGAGTGTGTAAACTAAATTCAAATCGATTTTGTTATGTTTGTGGGAAAATTGTTCAGTTAAATCGTGGTTTCTCTATATCAAAACCATTGCAAGAAGCCTATTTACATTATTTTGGATTTCCGGTATCGAATCAAGATAAAAATTGGGTTCCTCATGTGATTTGCACTAATTGCAGAGTGGTCCACAGCTCCTGGTATTCAGGTAAAAATAGATCACTGAAATTTGGTAAACCGATGATATGGAGGGAGCCAACTAACCACGTAACCGATTGTTACTTTTGTTTAACAAAAACGTTTGGTTTTAACTCAAAAAATAAAGATAGTATAAAATATGCAGACGTTCGTATGAACGTAAAAAATACATGTTTAGTTAACCCAAAAAAAATTATATTACCACCGCTTCACATTAAGTTGGGCTTGATGAAAAACTTTACCAAAGCTTTGGATAAGTCCAAGCCTGCATTTCAATACCTCTGCTCTGTATTTACGAATCTTTCTGCGGCTAAATTAAAGGAAGGAATATTTGTGGATTGTGGATCAGGAAAATACTGGACGATACAAAATTCGAGAGGCTTTTAACCGAGGTAGAAAAAGCAGCCTGGAATTCTTTCAAAAGTGTGGTCAAAAATTTTTTTGGCAATAAAAAAAGTGAAAATTACAAAGAGATTGTTGAAAATCTATTGCAAAATTATGAGCGTATGGGTGTAAATATGTCACTGAAAATTCATTTTTTGCATTCCCATTTATATTTTTTTCCAGAAAATCTTGGTAGTGTGAGTGACGAACACGGTGAGCGAATAAATACAGTCGAACATATAACCTCCTCCTTTTTTGAATTCGGTACTTTGAATAGGCTGGTACATACGATCTGAGCGCCATCTTCAGTCAAATTATTCCGCGCGGACAGTAACAATAGTACCTACCTAATAAATGAGATGTACATAACCTACGCATTAGATCAGGGGTTCCCAACCTTTTTTTGTCTACTGCCCACTTTAAGAATAAATTATTTTTTAACGCCCCCCTTTTTAAACATACTTAAAAACCGCTAAGTACTTATAACTGATTATTGAAACGCAACTTTATAGTATTCGGACAGAGTATCTTTTATTGAAAATAAAACAAACATAATCAATTCTTATATAAAAACTAATGTGAAGGTTGAATCTGATGCTGTTCAATAAGTTTGTTGATATCAGGTTCCAATTTACTCAAAAACAGCCGCAAGTCGCCACGTTCGGTAACACGCAAACGATTTCTCTTTTTAGTAAGCAGCGTTGCCACAGCACTAAAACCACGTTCACACAAATATGACGATGGGAATGCTATCAAGAATCGTTGAACAATTGACCACAATCCAGGGTACAATTGCAGGATCGGTTTTTGAAGCCAAAATTCTTGATATCCATTTTTGAACTTGATTTTTATTTCTTCGTTTGTTGTCAATTCTATAAGTTCTTCTTCCAGCTGAGGTGACATTGCTATGTTGACATTTGAAAACGGATCCAACACCCAGTCTGGTATTTCCAAGTTTAAAATGTCCTGGTATCGTTCGGTGAAGTCAATGTGGAGGTTTTCCAAATGTTGGCAGTAGGCAAACAAGTCGTCGTTACTGCAGGATACTGATAAATTCGGAAAATTGTGAAACTCACGTCTGCCCATATTCTTTTTGTGCAGAAGCAGTTTGGCTGCGAAAGCAGCAACGACATTTTTTGTTTTAATTAAATTTAGTTCATCGCCTTGCAGTTGGAGGTTCATGTCGTTGAACAATTTATACAGGTCTGTCATGTAAGCTATATCATTCTTTGATTTTATGAGCTTGTTGCGCAGTTCTGTATCTTTAGTTTCCAAAAACTCTATCACAGAGTCAAACAGGTTGTAAAATCGAATCAGACAATTGCCTCTTGACAGCCAACGAACTTCAGTATGAAGCAATAAACGGTTGAAATCTTCGTCATTAGTAACACAAAGCTGATGAAATAATCTATCATTCAAAGAGCTGCTACGGATTTTATTGACTGCTTTGATGACATATTGCAGTGATTGAAATAGTCGTTCACTTAAGTTTCTAGCAACCAAATGTTATCTATGAATAACGCAATGTATAGCAAGGACATCTGGAATTTTATTTTTTAAGTACGCTATGAAGCCTTTATGGCGCCCTGTCATAGCCGGAGCGCCATCCGTAGCAACTGATATAATATTTTTCAAAGGAATCTCTTTCTCTTCACAAAACTTTTCCAATGTATTGAATATGGTTTCGCCTTTTGTATCTGTCTCCAAATTTCTGGCAAACAATAGTTCTTCACGTATTTTCTCATCTTTAATAAACCTCACGTAAGATAGCAACAACGCTTCATTAGTTGGTAAAGTGGACTCATCGAGCTGAATTGAGAATTGACTAGTCCTCAGATGATTGCACAATGATTCTTCAATGTTTTCAGCCATTTCATCAATTCGTCTTTGCACAGAATTATTACTCAAAGAAATTTTTCGGATAATATCTGCGGCCGGTTTATGAAGCACAGTAGTTATTACTTCCTTTATTGCTGGCAAAATTAACTCTTCTCCGATGTTGTGTGGTTTGCCTTTTTGAGCAATTAACAAAGAGATATTGTACGAAGCTCGAAGTCCGTCGTCATCTTGCTTAGCAGCCGCCGAAAATAGTTTTGATACACTTGGCTGAATATTATGCTTCTTCTCTAGGTCTTGAAAATATGCTACATTCTTGTCTTTCTTATCTGGATGCATTTTATTCAAATGATCTTGCAGTCTTGAAGGCTTCATTGCTTCGTTCGAAAATGTTTTTAGACATAGAAGACACAAAGGCGACGACGGGTTTGTGGGATTTTCAATAAATCCAAATTTAATATATTCCGCAGAGTATTGCCGTCTCTTCTTTTTTACTTCCGACATTGTTTTGTTTTGAGAAATACGTAAGTGTTATAATGAAGTACTGCTTATCTATTATGCGCGAAACCGCAAATGAAAATAAAATAAATTTACGTCGTTTATATAGGATTGCATAAGCAGCACGCACCAACAGGAATAAGACAAACGTGCATAAACTCGTTTATCTCATTCGACGCCCAATCGTACTCGACAAGCAAGAACAAGTATTATAGAACCAGCCGATTGATACAGGAATGTACAAATCGGATTATTTAACAAAAACTTGTTAAAACATGATTGCCCGCGGTCTATTATATCGAACCGAGTTTGAGCTATATCTTAATTAATATTAGTTGATGTTCACAAGATGTAGTCGAGAGTCGAGAGCTCAGTCGGTGTCTAAGAGTCTTCCTAGCTAGGTAGATGAAATTATAAATCGACCCCAAAGCCCTACACAACGCCCCCTTTTTTTTCTGGGTCTCTTACCGCCCCCCTTTAGGCCTGCAGCGCCCACAAGGGGGCGTTATCGCCCACGTTGGGAAAGACTGCATTAGATTAAGAATACCTGTTAAAAACAATATAAAAATATTGTTTACCTTTTGTAGTTATTTGAGAGTTACACTGGGATGTACATGCGTGATCCGATGAGAAGTTCTCAAGTTCTTTATGGTCACCTAAAATAATAAGAACAAAATTAAAAACTTTGAAGTAACTTGCGCAAAAATAATACATACCTTCTTATCTATTTATTGATTTGAGACAGTAGGTTTTGTACTTACGTGCCAGTTCTTGAGACTTTGAAATAATTGTTGGTTGGCTATCTGCAGTATCGATATAAGTATTCACTTCTGTTTCCTCTTCCATCGCGATGGTATAGGTATTATGTTGATTTCAAATCTATAAAACAAAAAATGTAATAAATAACAGGACTGAGTACGCAATAGAAATACTAATTCGATTATATCTTCAAGATTTAAACTTACGGGTGGGCATTAGAAATTCGGATCCTGAATTTGGGGTTAAAAAGTGGTTGGGGTAGGGGGGAGGGGGGGACCCCCCCCTGCCACTCCCCCCCCGCGGAGATTCTTTTTTTTTATGAATTTTTAAAAATTGAGGTGGGCATTAGAAATTCAGATCCCGAATTAGGGTTTGGGGGGCAGGGGGGAGGGGGGGAACCCCCCCCCCTGCTACTCCCCCCCGCGGAGATTATATCGGGGCAGAAACTGTAGGTTAGGTTTGTTAGTAGCCTAGCCTAACCAACCCGTTAAGGGTTGGTTAGGTTAGGTTAGGTTAGAACTGCGACCCCGAACGCACGAGCCGAGCGAGCGAAGCGAGCGTGCCGCGGCAGCGGCCGGCAAAGTGCCAGAAAAGACTTGGGTTGCGTTAAATGGTAAGCACAACAACAACATAACCCACAACATAACCTCAATTTTTTAAAATTCATAAAAAAAAATAAGAATCTCCGCGGGAGGGGAGTGGCAGGGGGGTTCCCTTCCCCCCTCCCCCCAACCCCTAATTCGGGATCCGAATTTCAAATGCATTTAAATTTCTAATGCCCACCTCAATTTTTATAAATTCATTAAAAAAAAATAAGAATCTCGGCGGGGGGAGTGGCAGGGGGGGGTTCCCCCCCCTCCCCCCTGCCCCCCAACCATTTTTTAACCCCAAATTTAGGATCCGAATTTCTAATGCAACCCCAAACTTACCTCAAGCATGGACACAAAAAGAAAGCCTCAAGTGTAAACGATAAACGAATTTCCGGAGAGCACCACACGCGAACGGTCGTTCAGTCGGATCACGAAATCTTGACAGACTGACAGTGGGCAGCGAGCGACGCGTGCGTCCGGCGACCGCGACGTGGCGACGAAGACTGCGTGAGCGAGACGCATGGACACAAAAAGAAAGCCTCAAGTGTAAACGATAAACGAATTTCCGGAGAGCACCACACGCGAACGGTCGTTCAGTCGGATCACGAAATCTTGACAGACTGACAGTGGGCAGCGAGCGACGCGTGCGTCCGGCGACCGCGACGTGGCGACGAAGACTGTGCGTGAGCGAGACATAACTATCTAGCCTTGCTTCTTGTCAAAGGATACCGCCGCATATACAAAGAATGCCGCATGCGGCGGCGTGCGATACTATCTAATGGCGGCTCTACGACAAATAGTTTAGTTTATACCTACTTTGCAATATTAAAATGTCGTTAAATATGGTTTGAATTACAAGAAAAACGATTTGTTAGGTCTTGCCGCGATAAGGTTCCTTTTTTACTAAAATTTAGATGGATACAAAACTTTTTTAAATTGACGTTTCGAAAAGTTGAACACATCTACATTTAGTAAAATCAATCATCTTTTATAAAATACAGTTAATAAAAAAACATTTTTTTTGAGGTATTTTACAAATTTATTAATATCTCGGAAACTAGTTACCGCCATAAGGTCCCTTTCGATTTGGACGACCACATATATAAAAGTCCGTTTTTGGTACAAATTCCATAGCAGTTGACTTCTATAGCAGCTGTGTCACATTGTATGATTAACAAAAGTAATAATTTGTTACGTATGCCACAACAGTCTGCTTCTACGAGTATAGCAGCTGTGTCAAATTATAGAATGAATAAAAGTTAGAATTCTAAAAGTATCCCATAACAGTCGACTTCTTTAGCAGACCTGTCACATTTTTTTCTAAACAACAATAAAAATAGGTGCATGAATGCCAATACATCCACTTCTATACCAGCTCTGACATGTTGTAAGTATGAACACTAACAATAATGTGGCAGCGGTTGACTTTTTATCAGTAGATCTAACACATTATTTTGATCAAAATACATAGGGAATCTTTGGAGAGAGGCCTATTCAGTGCAGTGGACTTCCTATGGCTGATGTGATGATGATGATGGCATAAAGAAGAAAAAGTAAAACAACACAATGAGGACAATCAAATATTATAATATTATTTTTCTGATTATAATAATGTACTAACTTTGAGATCAACAATTACTTTTTCAGTCTGACAAAGGAAACTTGTTATGATTAATCTATAGGAAATGTTAAATACAACTAACATGTCTTAATTAAATAAACTATTGAATTGTTGAAACAATATTTCAGTCTTTACTTAGCCTTTTATATATCTTTATCAAATCTTTATTTCTTACTTTTTTATCAATGAGTTACTTTGTACTATATATCATCAAAATCAACTTCAAAATTATTGCGTAAACACAGGGTCTGTATGTCATTCCTCGGAGCAAGAGGGACAGAGTGGCGAGTTACCAACAAATCCTTTGCATCTATATGATGTCTGCTTACTAATTTTATGCTTAGTGCAAACCCGACACCTCAGAAATACCTTACTCCTTTTTGTGTTCTCCCCCAGTGGTATCAGTTCAGGCCAGTGATTCCCTTCCTTATTTTGAGTTGAAACTGCTGCTGCTTCAATATTGGCCAAACTTTTATTTCTCCTACTAGAATTCTTTTTTAGCATCAGTGGCATCATTTTACTCAATTCTGCTTTACTGATGCCGGTAAATCCCAGATAAGAGTTTATGATCGATTCTCGAAAACCTAGGAGAAGCTTTTGGATCGCAATATTTCTTGTATAAATAGAAAGCATTTCCTATTGCCATGGCATATACATATATGGAAAAAGACCTTTTTATACCACCGTAATGTTTTCTTCGCAGTGGTCCTCGTTTTTTGTTTGCCGTAGAACCCACGACCTCACTCGGGATCTCTAATGGCTGATCAAGCAAGTCCTTATAATTTTCTACAATTGAACTGAGGCGTTTGCCTTTTAAATTCCACCGATATCGAAATTGTTCACACAAATTCTTTAAAAAGTTCTTTAAAATGTCACTTACACTTCTATTCACACATTCAATATTAAAATTAGTCAATATAACGTCTTTTATAACGTTAACACGTAAATTGTGAGGAGTTTTCTTCCAAAGTTCGAACAAACTTCTCCTTAATAAGACACCACGCTCATCTGAAAAAAAGAAATGACGCGAGCGTTTCCGAGGTCAACGTTATTTTGCAATTAATAGGTTATGAAATGAACTAAGTGTTGAGGCTACATTTACAATTCGACTCTATTATATTTCGTTCTTGCAACAAATAAATACCAATAATTTTCTATTATACTGGACTAAAATTTAACTAGGACTAAAAATATTTGCAGAAACTCAATAAAAATTACTAACCCGTATTTGCCGTAACCATAGTAACGAACAGAAAGCGAAATTTTTTTTAAACAATAGACGTAAGATAACTACCACGGGACCCGTTTCGGAGCTTACTGACCGGCCGCAGGTAATTGTATTTCCTAACTGTTAACTTTGTCTCTTTCTAGTGCCTGATGTATTTGTTCGCGTGCTGTTAAAATAGGGTAAAAGAACCCCTTTACGACCACTTTAGGTAAATGACGAATTCAACGTAAAAATTGTCTGTGAACCTATGAACTCCACTAAAAGAAAAGAGCTTTACTCGATACTCAAATTATAGTAGTTTCATAAGTTAGAGCAAACAATAGCAATATACAAAATCTGAATTTATAAAAAAAATATTTAAACAATGTGTTACCATTTATACCTGTTTACGGCCATTTCATCTAGTTGTCGGCCACTAATGTACCGGTTGTCGACCACTATTTTTGGCGTACAAAAATTAACCTTATCTGTATAAAATAAGGTATATTTTTGGTTAATAATTAATAAGGATTTTAATATTTGAAAATATTATATTTTTAAGTAAGTATAACACCAGTTTAATCTTTATTTGTTAAACATTTGAATGAAAATAATGTAGTAATGAAAATTATAACTTTAGAAACTTAACGTCAAACTTAAATACTATCAGTCAAATTTTCGTATGCAGCACTAACCATTAAATGGAAAGTAATAATTAAAAATTTAAAGTTAGAAACTATAATTTGCTTATATAATTATCAGTCAAATTTCGTCACATACTTAGGATGCAATTATACTGCTTCTTGACTGCTTCATACCTGACTGACAAACAAACTATTCGGGAACAACAATGCTGACGAACCATATTACTGCACTCCAGCTGTACATTGCCAGCACAAGCAAAGTTTAAACTTAGAAACTATAATTTGCTTATATAATAATCAGTCGAATTTCGTCACATACTTAGGATGCAATTATACTGCTTCTTGACTGCTTCATAACTGACTGACAAACAAACTATTCGAGGACAACAATGCTGACGAACCATATTACTGCACTCCAGCTGTACATTGCCAGCACAAGCAGTCTTATTTTCTGTTATGATTTAACGAAATAAGCCTCTCACACTTAATCATAATAAAAATATACATATATAGGTAAGTATGAAGGTTTACAGCTAATCAGTCGATAAACTTAGTCATCAAATGGTTCCATCATTTCTTCTCTTATCTTTTTAACTCGTTTACAGATCTCACATTCGTATTCAGTACTAGCAGCCTCAACATAAGTCAAATTCTTGAGGTTGGTGCATCTTATGTGGTACCAATGGACGCAAGTGTCACAGCCTATGTTTTTTTTCAGCATCTTCTTCGGTGTCGCTTATAAGGTCTTCCTGGCAATCGCCGCATTTTTGTTTATCCTTTTTTGGTCCTATTTTTTTTTTGTTTTCCCTGTCTGGTTCACTCTCTTTTTCTTAGCAGGCGGTTCCTTTTTTCTAGCGTTCCTTTCTAATTTTCTTTTCTTTTTCAGGTCTTCTTTTTCTTGCTTAATTTTATCTTTCATTTCATAGTGATCACGCCAGGCCTTCGCAGAAATTGCACTTGGAATTTGAACATGTCCCCTTTTTATAGTGACTGGAGGAATAGTAGGAAATTTTAGATGTTTTTGAAAAGGATCAATAACAGCATTGCATTCCTCAATAACTTCAATATTATCAGCATCGGTAATAAAAGACCTTGATGAAGTGATTGTATTCTGCTTGTTACTTAGCTGTATTATTTTCAGATTGTCTCAAATTATTTGTTCCAATCTTCGAAATTTTTGGGTTTTCATGTATTTCAGCAGTTACTGTAGTAGATACCTAGTTTTCTTCAGGCGATTCGTCAGGATTATTGATAATCACAGAGATATCCCTGAGTGGCGTACTTGCACTTTTTGGTTCTTCATAATGCCTTTCTGCCCTAACACTGAAAATAGCAGACTGTACCGTACCTGGTTACCTGTACCTGTACCTGGTACCTGGTACCTGGTACCGGTACCTGGTACCTGTACCGGTACCTGTACCTGGTTTTCTTCAGGAAATTTTGTCAGGATTATTGAGAATCACAGAGATATCCCTGAGTGGCGTACTTGCACTTTTTGGTTCTTCACAATGCCTTTCTGCCCTAACACTGACAATAGCAGACTGTACCGTAGGTTCCACTTGTTTCGTTGCACTGCTGATAATATTTCCCTCGGTAGATTCGATTTGCGCATTTTCGTTCTGAGATATAATATCCGAAATATGTATACCGTCAAATGGTATCAACGATATGTCATTCAATGACACTATAGATCCAATTTCTGGTATCTGAATGGAACTTTCTTCAGTAAGAGGTAGAGGCGAAGGACTCGAAGGATTTCCTGATGCAAGCGAGGAATCTCGAGGATGTTGAATGGAACTAGCTGCAGTTGGAATTTCTGCATTGGTAGACGTGCAATCGTGGGATTGACGAGGAATTTTTTGAATTTCTTGGGGTCCTGGATTCAGAACGGTGTTCTTTTAAATAGGTGGATATCGTTCTTTCCAGCTCTAGCATAATAATTTGGGGATCAATTCCGAGTTTAGCAATATTATCCCTCATTAACGAAAATACTGCCTGGGCTATATGAAAGTGCTTTTCAGTTAAATATTTTGGTCCAGCAGTTTTGGCAGTTGAATGTCGAATTTGAGCGTCTTTCACGCACTTTGTGAAATCAACATTTTCAACATTAAATGGATACAGACCGCATCTTCTAAACCCATTTTTTATTGTGTCCACCATTTCCTCGTTCAAAGTTTCCTTAAAAACTTTACAAAAGTTCGTTTTCGTAACGACCTTGTTGATGTTTTCAGGCTTGCTCTGCCAGCTTATAACGGTCTTCTTCCAGTTTTGTTTTAGGGGCCTAAAGACGCTGACATCAGCTGGCTGGAGTATATGAGTGGTGTTTGGAGGTAAGGCATACAGGATAATATCATTGGCATCACATAACTCACTTAGCGGCATTGACACATGTGATTTATGCCCATCTACAAAAAGCAAAACCGGTTTTTGAACTTTCTTCTCCAACAGCCAATTATTAAAGTCATTTGCGATGTATTCATAGAACACATCGCTTCGCATCCAGTCAGATTCTGTTTTGCCTAACACCCAATCATCAGGCACGCTCTCGATGACCCCCCTTGGCGGCTTTAGATACGGGAACACTACTAAAGGCGGACATATCTCGCCACTTGCTGTCATCACGATCAATACTGTGATTGTCTCTTTTTCATTCCCTTTCTTGACAATATATACGTTTTTGAATCCTTTCGGAGCAAGGACTTTACCCGTTTTTGGGCAAAGCGAAATTCCTGTTTCGTCGCCATTGAGGATACGGTTAGGTTCTTTTAAAATATCAGATAAACCTCTTTCTGCCAAAAATACTTCCAGATCTGCAAACCATTTCCTTATACTACTTTCTTTAACAGCTTCCCTGGCCTTGTTGATTGACTCCGGTTCCCGCACACTGATTTCTGGATGCCTTTTTAAGAAATTTCGGTACCATCTTATTCCAGGTTTCCCGCCAGGAAACACTTGTCCTTCTTGAGATCTTTAGCCAGATCTGCGACTGTGTTTAGCAGATCTTCTTTGTTAACGGGAAGTCCACATTTGGCTAGCTCAGTTATCCAATTTACAATTTTGATTTCACCTTCGAATCCGAATATCGGATCAGGGCCAACTTTTCTAGGCTTTTCAGTTACTTTTCCCGATAGCCGATCTTGAAAAGTAGACCGTGGTATGCCATAAAAGCGACAAGTTTCTCTTATGCCTTTGTTCTTTTCGCGGATATCTATCAGAGCATTAGCTAAAGCTTCTTCGGTATACCCAAAATTGGTTCTTGCTGGCTTCTTCTTTTTGGTTTTTTAGCCACAGATTTCATCTGTAATTGAAAATAAATTTTCAAGAACTCCATCCCAACAAGCTAACTTACATATGTTAATGGCAGTAGCCAAATTGCATAATAATAGGTAATCCGACTGCTAACGGGTTTAAATTTAACTAATACGACAACCGTAAACAAAAATAGCCTGAACCTCTTCGCGACCACTTCAAAACTCTCGTGGTCGCGAATCAGTTTATGATATTTGTTTTCTCGGCCACCATTTAATGTAGTGGTCGCAAATGAAATTAATTGAAACCCGTTGGAGGCCCTTTTGCAGTGATGGTGGCCGCAAGCGGGTTAGTTAAGAACTAGTTGTCGGCCGTATTGACAACCTATGGCCGCAAATGGATAAAAATAAAACTGGTTTACGGCCGCCAAAACATCTGGTTTTTGGAAAAGGTATATCTTTATATAGATGTACATTTTGGTGGCCGTAAATGGGTAGAAAAATCGCAAAAATATTTAGTTATCTTCTATTTTTAAACTTGTAACTGTTACTTCTTTGTATTCAGAAACAAAAGCCAAACATAAAAGCTCATATAAAACCCGTTTGCGACCATGTGGTCGCAAACCAGATTTTCATAGAAATCGTTGACCCTTTAGCCGGCCAGGCGAAATATTCCAAAAACAAAATCATATCTCATTTTCTAAGTCAATTTTATAAAATCTGATACATTATAAACATAACACTCCCACCACATTAGCTCATAAGTCAAGAAAACATACAAATTCTTATCTTTGAAAGGGGTACTGGTCCTTATTTTTTCGTAAAAAAAGGATGCACTTCCGCACAGTAGATTTTCAAATGGCGACTGACGCCTTTCAATGACAGGAGGTTAGAATTGTGCAATGACATGTCTAGTTGGCGTGATTTCAATGGCGCGATAAGTTTTTTTTAGGTTTCGAGATCTAGAACTTTAATTTTAACAAGAATTTCCAACAAATAATAACTTTTTAAGGACCTACTAAGTCTTAAAATTCCAATAAGAAAAAAATTTTTGCCTAGCTTAAAAAATAAAAAAGATATAGGGCTTTCAACATAAGAAAACGGCAAAATTTCACAAAATCCTAAAAAAATTACTAAAAAATTTAATTTGAGATAAGGATTTTTTAAATGGTGTAAATATGTAGGAGACGACCCCACCTACCCCCCATTTTCGTTTGTCCAACCATCTGCCGAATACCCTGTATAATACATATAATCTGGCCACCAAAAAGTAAAAACACAAGGCACCGCCGCGGTGCAATTGAACA
The DNA here is from genome assembly GCA_949987775.1 of Aproaerema taeniolella. Classification (NCBI taxonomy): domain Eukaryota; kingdom Metazoa; phylum Arthropoda; class Insecta; order Lepidoptera; family Gelechiidae; genus Aproaerema; species Aproaerema taeniolella. The sequence continues at coordinate 10,483,113 of OX465264.1, forward strand.
TGATTCGACACGTTTTTATTTGAAATGCCTAGTGACAGCAGCTGAGGCGTGTGCGGAGCGTGTTCGGCCGATTGTGTTGCATTTAAACAAAATATATGATTAACACGTAAATTAAGTTTGATTTTCACAAATATCATTTTGCATGCATGTGATCAAACCGAGGTTTTGTCATGTTCTACAAAACATATTAGGGTATTTACTACAAAATATTCGTTTATTAATAGTAAATTTATTATTGAGCTACACGTAAATGAGTTTTATTTGTGGCTTACAATATTATTTGCTATTAGTAAAATATTAACTTTTGTTACGTATTGACCATGGGGATGCTTAAATTAAACACAATATTAAAACATGTAACCAATTACGCTTGTTTACTTCAATTTGATAAAACGTAATCAAAGGTTTGTTTATTAGTAAATTTACTTGAAATAGCAAAAACCGTTTGTTTTTTAACAGTTAAACCGCATTTGTTAAATTAAATTTATTTTATAAAAGCCTTTTCTCACTTTGTTTATTCCCTAATAGCCAATATAGTTAGTTTAAATATTTTTTTCAGTGTAAGACGATTGGAATACCCATGTCATAAAGCAAAAGTAAGTGGTCTCTGAAAATTATTTCTTCATTTGTAATTAAGCACGTAGGACGTCCCACAGGTTTGTTGTGTTTATTTTTAAGCTTAAGATTAATTGTGCTTTTAGGTATTTTTTACATTTTATAAGCTTTTCTTTGACTTAATGCACCTGATTTTATTTTATTTAAAGCTTCTTTTAACATTTCCGGCGTGTAATTTGATATGGTGCCATATTTTCGCACATCCGGCATTTGATGTTTTTTTTCTTCGATGCATAATATTTGTATGAACCTAAAATAATGAATATATTATACATATGTAAATATATGAACAGGTACATATGTATGTACGCAGTATGTATATTATCTAGATAATTGTCTAAAGTTACCCGGAATTTATTTAAGTTCATTCAAACAAAATGTGGGTGACATTGGACCGGTCCAAATTGCTTGATATTTTGACTCCAAGATTAATTTCAATAATTATGAAAATTCTAAGTGTTGTTTGGTTAAAAATGATTATTCAATTATGAAATGATAATCATAGGACATAATAATACACAAACTTACCGAACATTCGCTCTAGAAACTTAAAAAAATGATAATTGAACTTGGCGAATATTTATGCAACGGTAGCAAGACGGGAAAAGATCAGTTGTTTTTTTTTCACAGGACATGGTTGTGCCTGACAAATATACACTCGCGAGCAACTAAATCGACTCAACCCTTTGCGATGCACACATACATCGATTTTACTAAAACTATGGATGGTAATTATAAAAATGATATATCGGTCAAAAGCACGCAATGTCAGCTTTAATTTGATATCATTATCATTAAAATCCATCCATTATTTTTAAAATTATTGATGTCTGAACAAGAGAGTAAGAAAAATGGGGATTTAGGAAAAAAAGGGTTTGGATTCCGTATTTTACAAATTAAACAGAAAATATTTAAAAAAATATTCTTTTTTAAATCAATACTTTGTGTTGCCCCCTCTGGCCCTAATTACAGCCTGCATCCTGTTTTTCATGGACCTTATAAGTTTTTTTACATTTTCTTGAGGAATGCCTTCCCACTCCTCTAATAATGCCGCCTTCAGCTTGGTAATGCTTGAAGGGACTGAATTCCTGGCCCGAACTCTTCTCTTAAGCTCATCCCATAAATGCTCGATTGGATCCATATCAGGACTGAGCGCAGGCCAGTCCATTGTCCGTATTTCGACCTCTTCAAGAAACTGCCGAGTGGTTCTTGCCGTGTGGCAACGCGCATTGTCGTGCATTAACAGGAAGTTTTCGCCAACAAATCCTGCGTAGGGAACAACATGATCGCGAAGAATGTCGGTGATGTACCAATCAGCTGATAGCCCACCTCCACGGCGCCCCCAGGCACGAAAATGAGCTCGGTTTTTCCCTCTAAGGAAATCCCAGCCCACATCATGGAGGAACTGCCGCCATGTTTCAGCAAAACAGCACTGGGAAAATCGTTCCCCTGGACGCCTGTAGACCCGGCCTCTTCATCACTGCCATGCAGACACATTCTGCACTCATCAGTGAACAGGACCGACCGCCATTGCGCAACGCTCCAATTGAGATGCTCTCGAGCAAACTGAAGGCGCGCTTGTCGGTGGCCTGCAGTCAATTTAGGGCCCGTCGCAAATCTTCTTGGTGTCAGGTTAGCTTCCTTCAAACGTCTTCTCACTGTCCACTCGCTAACAGCCACCCCTCGTACACGTCTCAGTTCTTGCTGCACATCAACACCCGTAAGATGCCGATTGCGCAGCGAGGTTGAGACAATGAAGCGGTCATCTCTCTCTCTGAAGTGCATCGGTGGCGGCTGGTTCTTGGTCTCCGATCAAAGGCACCAGTCTCTTGAAACCGTCTGTATACTCAGGATACAGCAGACTGGCTCAAGTGGAGCTGGGCAGCGACTGCTCGCTGACTTGACCCTTGTTGCAACAGAGCAACTTCCATCATATATCTTCGGCTTGGTTTCCACTGTTTTCAAACTTGAATTTGTTTCGAAAAATAAATCGTTACTACGACGTAATATTTTTCTATGTCCTTATAAGAAGAACCAACAATCACAATTACCGGTTAGAGTGTTAAGTTGTATTTTAAATACTTCTTGCGCCGATCGGCTATTGCGTCCTGTAAGTCCATTTGTCTCAGGACGTGTGTAATGAACCCATCCTTGATTTCGACTTTGGATGGACGCCATACTTGTTTTTTCGTCCTATGTGTTTGGTTTCCCAAAAGCAGCGGCAAAAGCATTAATGCTAATATTGATTCGGTTTCCTCGTAATTTTTCATGATCAAAAAAATGAAATACGTGAAATAAAAGTTAATAAAATTAAAATATTGAAAAACACCCTTATAAAAATAATTTCAATTAAGTTGTACATTTATTCCCAAAAGGGGTAGGCATTAGTTTTATTTGGCTGTCTGTTTGTATGCTTGTTTTTGTATGAAAATATAAAGCCTTATTAAATCTTACTACGTACGAATTTATTATGCAATGTCAATGATACTTAAAATGTCATTTTGATAAAAAAACTTAGGCAAAGTGTTTTTTATGTAAGAACGAACCTATTTTCCATAATATGAAGCCAGCCGTCTTCAATATCTTGTTTTGGCAGAAATGCCAAACCCATGCACTGCTTCACATGTTTCGAGGTTTCTTCGTGTTGCATAACATTTAAAGAATTCGCTTTTTTTATAACATTTTTTTGAAAATGTATATTGCACCCATCGATTATGATGCCCGGAAAAACCTTCGCTGTTGCGTTTATAGCTCTCATTTTGTAATCAAATGTAAATTGTGTTGGATTCCATTTAGGCAAAGCTTCTTTAATTAATTTGAATACTTTTTCATATGTCTTTGTTATTTAAAAGAATGTAGAATAGAGGTGCTACATTCGTTGCCACATCAGTACTCCCCATGTCTCCGTGAATTTTGTGTACTTGTTCGAATGGATTTGGGCAACCGTCGAAAGTACCGTCACCACTGTAGTGCTTTACATTTTTTATGTTATTTTATTTCAGTGAACGTGAAGATAATTATTCTACTTCTGTCTTCACAACACATAAAATTCTTCTGGTATAATTATATCTTTAGAATTATTAAATCGTGTTTTTAGCACGTTCAACTACTTATTTCTGTGTCTGTATAAAATTAGTTTTAATGTTTTATAATCGGGAACATTTCCTGAAAGCCTTTGTCTTTCAAGGTTCGCATATATTTTTCAAAGATCTACTGCACTGATATTAGTTTGCACCAACTTCTTTTTTACACTCACTCACGGAAATTTGCACTTCATTGTCTTCAAAACTTGGCACGCATCGATTACTGTGTTTATTTTCTTTAAGTATAATATGATTTTTACTGTCCAGAGTCAGATATCCACTGCACTTTACATTTGTTCTTTTATTTACACAATGCCAGGTAATTTAATATTTGCTTTCTCTCCGTTTAAGATATTTGTGCCCGAGACATAATAATGTTTTTCCACCGCGTCTGCTGTCAATAATTTTAAAATTCTGCACCGGACCACATGAACCACTTGCTTCCGACATTGTAACAGACTAACTATCCTAATTACGCTTATCCGAAAGTTGCAGGTGCACCCCGCAAATTAAAACCGCAACCATACTGTCTCTATTTATTTGCATGAAAACAAAAGAGAAAAACGATCCATCCTGACGTACGTCCCGCCAAGGTTAAAGAGGGACGTTCTTTGGGTGTTCTTTGGGTGTCTTAGATGTCTTGTTTCTGTTTTCCAGTGGGATTATTTCAATATTTGTCGTCCGAACTTGCGGGCATTCATCGTGCAAACCACGTTGGGAGTTGGAAGTTGGTTCTGACATTGGCTGCGTGCACGTGACCGTCACGCTGAAGTGTGTGCCCTCTGAGTGCCTGCCGGTACCGAGCCTACCTGCCTGGTAGCAGCCTCGCTGCCACAACCAGCCCGAGACAAGCTGCACGAGGTATCGTTGCCCGCGCTGGAGGTTGGTCACTTAATTTTCAAGTTTAACCGCGGTCAAGTGTAAAGTCCCTATGCAGTTTCTGCACGGTGGTTCCTCTCTTTTTATCAGACTTTTGTGTTAAGTGTGTTTAAGTTTTGTGGAAATAAGATAGAATCCTTTTGTAAGTTCTTAAACGGCCCCTGCCGCTAAGCTAGTGTTTCATATAGCTTAACCTCGAACTAAATTCCTGGTTATTATTTGTAATCATTTAACTTAATATCAATATACGGAAGGCTAAACCGCATTTTGGTGTTTTTTTTTCGATAGCCTTCCCAATATTTTTATTTCAAAATTTATTTCATTTCTTTTTTCTTTTGTCCGTGGTGCTGGCACACGGGCATGTACCACGCCACGTGACAAAAATGGCCAGAAACGCCGTGCGACAATTGCAGCTCGTCGACTCGCTCTAAGAATGATCTGGGATCCGTCGTTCCATTGAAATGGAGGTTCCATTTGGACACGTTCTTATCGCCGGAGCACGCTACTTCGCCTTTCGATTCTGCTTCGCCTACAAAACAAGTTCTCAACGATTCGACCTTGGACCACAATTGTGTTAAAGTCTTTGACAGTTCTACCTTTTGAGACAATACCCCTGCATCCGTGGCAGAAAGACGCGACAGCCTGTGGTAAAGATGTATCCCTAAACAGCGACATCTATTGAAATAGTAAGTGTTAGGTGTTTTTTCCTGCTTGGAGAGCAGTGAGCCCAATTCGCTGACTTTTCCTGCGATAGCCTCGATTTCATCACTTTCTTTTAATTCGGTCTCAAACACTGACTCCAAAGGACTATCTTCTAGCAATTCCCTCAACTGTTTTTTTAACAAAGGAACCGTAGCTGCTGGTTTGTCAGACCTAATTGTCACTTCGTATATTAACTCATCCTTGATTAATGACTCAATAATAATTTCCTGCATGGTGGTTTTTCTTTACAACTCTTAGGTACAGTATAACGGTTAAACAAACCACTCAACCGAGCGCGTAGCTCTTAATCCTTATCCTTCCGTTACTATTGAACAATTCTTAAAGTAAATTAGCTTAATGTTAAATTAAATTTAAGCTGAATGAAGTTTTTATTAAACTTAAATTTATTTTAAAGGAATTGTCTTGTTTTATATTAAATTAAGAATAGCTTATGTTAAATTCAATTTAAGCTGAACAATGTTTCTGTTTAACTGTAATTTATTTTATAGTTATTTATCTTTTTTTTGTTTTTTAAACAAATTATATGTTTTAAACAATGTTGTTTAATTTGTAGAATATTTTATAATTGTAAGTGGTTTTTTTTTACAATAAAAATAATTCACTTTTGGAAAAAACGTTGGTGGTTCCTCTTTATTATTTCCAAATCCACTAAAATTGGGGAAAGCACCTTTAAATTTGCAAACTATTTGCTCGCATTAATTAATACCACTTATAAATAAAAAGGGAAAGAAAACAACAACCCCATTATAAAATATTTTATTGTATGAACAAGGCGAGGCAAATAGTCTGGAAATCACAATATGGACAATTTACTGTTTAAGTTAAAAAAAAAATTAAAGTTAAACTTAAGTTATTGTTTGTCAAAAAGAAAAGGTAAATGTCCAATTTAAAAAGGTATTTCCTTCCAAGTAAGTCCGCAATTCCTTATTTCTTTCCTTTTCCCCGCTACTCTTCTCAAACCAATCTACCAGTAAATCACTCCTAAATAAAGCCAACAGCCAGGACAGGTGGTACACGCACAATAATCCCTGCGGTCCGGGCGGAAATTTGTAGCTTCCAGAGAAAAGAAAAGAAGAAAGGTGGAAAAAGAAAAAAAAAATTGGAAATTTTTTTTTTTTTGAAATTTTTGGAAAATTGGAAATACTGTGGAAAGCTTTGTGGAAATCAATTTAAATCAGTTGGGCGCCATTTTTGTCACGTGGCGTGGTACATGCCCGTGTGCCAGCCCCACGTTGGGCGCCATTTTTGTCACGTGGCGTGGTACATGCCCGTGTGCCAGCCCCACGGACAAAAGAAAAAAGAAATGAAATAAATTTTGAAATAAAAATATTGGGAAGGCTATCGAAAAAAAACACCAAAATGCTGTTTAGCCTTCCGTATATTGATATTAAGTTAAATGATTACAAATAATAACCAGGAATTTAGTTCGAGGTTAAGCTATATGAAACACTAGCTTAGCGGCAGGGGCCGTTTAAGAACTTACAAAAGGATTCTATCTTATTTCCACAAAACTTAAACACACTTAACACAAAAGTCTGATAAAAAGAGAGGAACCACCGTGCAGAAACTACATAGGGACTTTACACTTGACCGCGGTTAAACTTGAAAATTAAGTGACCAACCTCCAGCGCGGGCAACGATACCTCGTGCAGCTTGTCTCGGGCTGGTTGTGGCAGCGAGGTTGCTACCAGGCAGGTAGGCTCGGTACCGGCAGGCACTCAGAGGGCACACACTTCAGCGTGACGGTCACGTGCACGCAGCCAATGTCAGAACCAACTTCCAACTCCCAACGTGGTTTGCACGATGAATGCCCGCAAGTTCGGACGACAAATATTGAAATAATCCCACTGGAAAACAGAAACAAGACATCTAAGAAGCAATTCACAAATGATTACGCGACAAAGGGGAGCGATCACAGACCGTAGCACGTGGCCGTGCTTCACCCAAAGAACATGAGTTTTAGCGGTTATTTCGTGATGAATGCTTACCGGGTTCTCTGGTTGAGACTTCCGTAACACCCTCCCGACCCTTTTAGTCACGCAGTCCAAACTTTTGGGAAGACTTTCAAAACTGCTGAAACAAAATATGACAATGAATCCGCCGTACGGAATTTCACCGCACGCAACACGGCGAGCACTAATGGATATTCTAAAACGTAACTTGAAGTACTTACTTTTGCTATAAATAAAATCTCTTTACAGGAGAACAATGATTACTTGTTTCAGCTCCAAAACAGAAAATAAAATGACAATGGATGAAATCTAGGCCATTGCCATGTCCATTTTCGTGTTGTCAGCGCAACCTCCCCAAAATGCACTATGCTTTTTTTTGATATAAGCAAATTTATTAGAAAACAAATCCACATTAAACAATTAACTAATGAGCAAAAGCTATATAAAATAGCGAAACGAAATTTACCTATAAACGATTTTTCTCGTAGATAAAAAGCTTTTCCCTTTTTGAAAATTCAAAGTGATTACCACCCACCCCCAAACTGCGCTCACAAATGGCAACACCGAAGTGTAGTAGTAGTGATGTGCCATAAGCATAGTGATGCGACGTGCTGGTATCAGATAGGTACTTGTTACAAAACGGAAAACGTTCCGTTACAAGAGCTATACAAGGAAGCAAGAAGTTGAGAGTGTATCTCACTCGCTCGCTTCTTCCTTCTCGCTTCCTTGTATAGCTCTGTCCCTCTTTGACCTTGGCGGAACGATCGTGAAAAAGGCGCTGTAGATAAGAATTCTGAGAAGGGCTGTCCTATTGTTTCCCCAAAGCTCTGTTGGTCACATGCTTCAATTCACAACCGCCGAGACAGATTTATTTGTTTGGATTAAGGATTAGACTAAGACTAGGTTTTCTAAATTCTTTTATTTAAATGAGTATGCAGTGTTATACTTTAATATGACACTAAACCACTTTTCTTCACAACAGTCCCAAAACCTGAAGGGAGCCATAGCGAAACTTTTTGGTAGGTATTTTGCGAGGAAGCCATATTGAAACTTACCGCGCGCATTTATTGCATTTTCCGATCGGTTGCTTGCTTATCTATTCAAATCATTGGCCTCAACAGAAACACCACAACATTGGCCTCAATACAATTTACACTGAGAAAAACCCAAACTTAACGTTATTGTTACTTATCATTACTTTGTATCTGTGAGCGATCCTTACTGGTTACATGAGGATTTTCAATTGCCCAGTAATGCAAATTATGCATGTTCATGTACCCGTTGATTCGGCACGATGATTCATCCGACCATAAGATTTTGTTGAAGAAATTAGGATTTTCATCAGTTCTTTTTAACATTTACCTACAAAATTGTATTATTTTTTCATAGTCTGCAGGTTCTAGACTTTGTACTCGCTGCACGTGATAAGGATGCATCTCCTGACGTCGAATGATGTTGTGGACCGTAGACCTGGGAGACCTGGAAACCGTAGGGTCTCGTTCAACTTCATCAATAACTGCATCTTCTATATCCTGTAGTGGAAGTGGCTAAATAATTCTGTGATCAATAAATATAATTATAAGAAATTAAATACTTCGCAAAAACATTATATAGGTATTAACAATCGTTTTGTTTAATTTACTAAAATACTTACTGTGATTTTTGTATTACTTAGTAAAAAATACTGTAATATTTTTGAAATCATAATTATATTCTGATCTTTCATTCGAGTTTTCTTGCTAACTGTACAGGTTTAAGTGCCGATGACGAGATAAGAATACCTTTTTTTAGCGATGACGAAATTTCACAAAGGTATGGAGCCGAAAAGCAGTGACGAAATAACAAATGTGACGAGATTACAACAAGCCGTAAAAACTTGTTGAAATCCACAGAATATCTATCTCGTTACGGGAATAAATGTGACAGGTAACACATCTCACAACGCTTACATCTTAAAGTCAGTTTACGGACGATAATATTACGTGATAACGACGTCATATTAAGAAAATATGGATGAAAAACTATACAGATTAAAAGTATTTTGTATGAAAAGAAAAATCTATGCTTGCTTTCTTATCTATCTTTGGCTCAAGTAATAACATTTAATTATAGGAATTGTTTTTAAAATAAAGTCTGGTACTTACCGCAGCAATATTATCAGCAGTATGTCTTTCTTCTATCACGATAATTTCTAAAAAAGCCGCTTCGAGTTTTTGGTTTCTATTTAAATGGCAAGTTACAGCACACATGCCTTGGTTGTTTTTTGAAGTCCACATTTCTTTTAATTTCACCTTTTAAGTCGCATGCAGTTTAGGCAGGAGTTTAGTCGTTATTGTGCATCTAGACGGCATTTGGTATTTGATATCCAGAGCGGCCACACATTATTTTAAGCCTTCACGCTCAGATAATCGTAGTGGCTCCATACCTCTGGCTACAATTAGTGTGAACAATGTATGTAACCGCTTTTTCTTTGTTGAATTCACACTATAATATTCAATTGTCGAACTTGGGTTTTCTTTGTCCAGGCTATTATCAAAGGATCCAGATGTACACTCGTCATTTGATGTGGATGGAGCTTGTGATTTCTCTGGATGTTTTCTAATTTAATAGGATCATATGATCCTTCATGTTAGATGTATTTTTACAGTATTTAAATTGTCCAGAACAATAATTACACACAACTTTTCTGTCATGTAATTTGTCAAAATGTAGCCACATCAAAATATCATTGTAGATTTATCCGTTGTAATATTTAGCCTCTTTTTTGAAATTTCCAAACACACAAGAAAAACCCAAACTCACATTCTTGCACTTCGAGGAGTGTTGTGTACTAGTAGAGGACGAAGGTAGATGTAAATAACGTGCCACTTTGTTTGTCGCAATAATTTTCTAGTTAGATATACCCTCTTGGCGATAGCGCTTGACTGAGTATTGCCAATGTAATAAATAAAACAACTGAAAAATTAATAAGGGAATGAACTAGAAGATAGATGAACTATGTATAATTACCATCGTATATTACCTTTTATGAGCAAGCCATAGTATCGTAAAATGTTCGACTATTGATAGGGCAAAACTAACGATAGTATCGATATTATTGAAACGTAATACTATCGATAGTATTGATACTATCGATACTATTGATCTTTAGCAATAGTATTGCTTATTTTTACCAATCGATAGTTTCATCAGGGGTTGATAGTTTCGATGATACTATCGATAGAATGACTGAATTTCGAGGTCACGATAGTATCACGATACTATCGATAGACTATTACTATCGCAACAACGCTACCTCCCATCGTCATCTCTCGAAAGACTCATTCCAGAAATTGTTCCTTCACTATAAGAATTATGAACTCTAACAAAATCGCGGTAATCTGGATGACGAGCGTGGGGGTATTAATTAGCATACAAAGCGATGACAACATCAACAAGCGACAGTTGGGCTCATTTGTAACAATTAAAACCGGTCGTAAAACCAGGTCGAATTCTTGTGCCTTTTATTTCTATTATCCATCGTATCCAAACTCGCAACAAACTTAGCTATGGTAAAAACCACCGGGAATTCATTTATCGTATTTTTAGAAGAAAAACTACTATGAATAATTTGTGAAAATGCACTTATTTCGAGGATGTGGTTGGAAGCAGTGGAATTAGTGCTTGGTTGAGAAGTTGAGTGTTGAATATCGCGACGATTCACAACAACCTGCTTCGCATTTCGAGGTTTGTACACACGGCCATGTAAAAAGCTAGCTAAGCTATCGCAAGAAACAAAGTTACTAGCTTCAAAAGATGCACCAATACCACTATCGCCTATATTCCCCACTATAATCGATTTAATATCCTGTTTGGTGAAATCCATCGACAATCGGTAAATTTTACACTTTTGATCAAAATAAAATTCGTAGTGATTGAATGTCGGAGGGGTTTTTTCAATAATTTCCTTCAATAAATCGTACCCGGGTTTGAAAACTAGCTGTCAGCTCGCTTCCGACCGCGCCATTTCCATGCTGGCCAGGCGACCTCTGTATGTAACAAAGATTCGTACCAGACTTTCGCTGAACCTTTTAATTTATTCAGAGCTTGATAACAAACCATTTCGTTTGACCATGAGAAAGATTGAGCATTACTTTTGATAATATTAAGCCATGCATTTATTTCATCCTTTAACGAATCAAACTCGGGAATTATATTGTTCCAAGTAAAAATGCTATTCGTACGCATAGTTGAGGTACCGTCTTTACGCGATACCTTTTCCCTTTTCCTAATTTGACTATGGTGGGGAAGGTTAAAGGATTTCGGTACCTCGTGGTATGCCGCTGGCGATCTGGTTTCCAATCCTGACCACAGTCCTTTGAGGGCGCCCTCGGTGATAATGATGTCCAATAAGGTTCTCCAGGTCTAGCAAGCACTTTCACCAGCACATTCACCATAAAAGACAATTTTTTTAAGAAGACGATTTATTTTCGTGGTGATCGCGGCGACGAATCAATTGCGAATTACTTTTTCTAAGAAGCGGGAGGGGGAAAAGAACGCCAATAGACATTTCTATGAGTGTAAATGTGATAAAAAACCATTATCACCTAATGCGTTCAGAAATTCGGTTTTTCAGTTAATCTGATATTATTAATTTGGCCTTACCAACAATCAATAAGGGTATAAAATTCATCAGAATCTCCTATAGATATGTATCTCTTGCAGTTCTTAAACATTATTATGATCATGAGGCAAATTCAAAGTTCTAACCAAAGTTTTTAAAAATGACTTGAACTCTTTTTCTATAGAAACATTTTAAGGAGTTCAAAATTTTAGCTAAAGGAGTGCGTTATTCTTTTTATTTTGTAAAAGGTATGTGCAGTGTATTGATTCTGCTCGAATATTCTTTCGATGATTGAGTAGATTATAGGATCAAAAATAAAAACGTAATTTTGAAACGGCACATGCCAAATTTATTCAACTTAAATGGCAAGAAAGTAAATAATAACAAAATTAAACAAAATAAATTCATGCAAATCGTCAAACAAATCGAATAGGTAATCAACGAGATAATTCTTACAGACTATGATAATAGAAGTATCAAAACTCACAGAACCTCATAAATGCTCTCAGCTGCCTTCTTACCCAATTTTATAATAAAACGTAACATAAAGATCACATTTGAATACTAACGCTAGTGATTGAGTCATCCTACATAATGACTGTTGTCATTCATAGTAGAAAGCTTTGGTTAAAATTATGGACAAAATATTAGAGAATTTGACCTACTCTCACAAACAAGTAGTACAATAATCAGTAGTAGAAATTATATCACAATGATGCAAAACTCTATCAAGATGTCCAATTGCTTGTGTAAGCGCCATCTGAAACAAAAGTATAACATTAGAATAAGCTTTTTTTATGTTATAGAAAGAAACTGTAGCATAATTACCATGGGTTTGAAAATGCGATTGATTTTTAAAAATTTTGACCTGATCTTTCAGAACATTTTATGGTGTATAAAAATAAATTGACTCAATGAGGCGCAGGTATTTTGTCAAAACAAATTATTTTCACTTCATTTTCAGTGATTTTCATTAATCTTCGGGTACGTCGTCTTGAAAATTTCTATGTGAATCAAGTTACTAATGCCTCTAATTTCCAAAATTTTGCAGATGTCTGGAACAGCAATTGTTATTTCTCTCCGTCCCATCTTTTGAATCAATTCCATATCAAGAGAATGGAAATTAAGGTTTTCAGTTTCTACTGATCTGAAATTGAAATATGAATCACATTAATAACATAATGATTGTTAGATATAAAAAGTTGTATTGTAAAACTTACATATGATTCCGTTCTCCACTAGAAATTAGCAAATTTCTGACGGCAGAATCAGATCAATTTTGTAGGAATTATCCGGTCTGTAAATAAAAAACAAAATTTCATGATCTTGAATTTTCAAAAGTAAATGCAGGCATTTAGAGTAAGACACTTACATTTCTACAATTCTTTCAAAAACATATCCAATTCCCAAGTCATTTTGTATCAGCTTTGTAGAAATGTTATTTATTGTCAAAATAACTTGTTGATCTTCCAAGTAATTCACTATCGCATTTCGCACAACCTTCAGAATTTCACTCCCAATTTCTTCGCACGGCCACGCGCTCGGTACTTCCATATTTGACGATCTAAAAACAGTTTCAAAAGCATTTAACTAACGTTAAAAAAATGCACATGCAGACAAAACTGTTCTAATTATTATGCAGAATTTATAAATACCTTGATGCTGCGAACGTCGAAACAAGTTCTACGCTGGCACAAGGATGATATTGTGCAGTAAAATGGTAAATGTTTCACTGTTAATTTATTTGTTGTAATATCCCAACAATTGTCAAATATTTCTACAGACAAATGGAATAGGAGAGAACACGCGTACCCCTTGGAGTTGTTTTTTGAACTGCCAAATTGACCGCTTCTCAAGTAGTTATTTATGCGGTGACAAATACTGAAGATTATCGATCTAATTTATCAACCAAAGTCGATTTTTGCTTGCTGTTTCAACTGCATCGTCAATACGTATTAACTTGCATGTATTCTAATAAGATTAAGATCATAGATGTAGTGTTGGTAGCAAAGCAGACGTTATTCAAACCGAATAAATAAAGGTCACTATCACAAATCAAAGCTAAGACTATTTTTAAAAAGAAAATTTGTACTAGTCCTACCACCAGCGAATATTAGCTATGATTAACATGACTGGTTGTTTATTCATCAGAATCTTTCATCTAAATAATCCCTACTAATATTATAAATGCGAAAGTAACTCTGTCTGTCTGTCTGTCTGTCTGTTACCTTTTCACGCCTAAACCGCTGAACCGATTTTGATGAATTTTGGTACAGAGATAGATTAGAGCCTGGGAAAGGACATAGGCTACATTTTATCCCACAGTTGGGCACGATATAACCTGTAGTCCACGCGGGCGGAGCCGCGGGCGGAAAGCTAGTATAATAATAATAAGCTTTATTTATTTCTCTCAATCACAACATGAACATAAAATTTGCTAATAGTAGGTAGGTACAATATTTTGTGAAGAGAGACTGGTGTCAGTACTAGATTAATACCTGTATTACTAATCACCAGGCACTCGCCACTCCGGTATTAATCAATAATAATATGTCAGTTATTTGCGAAAGAGATAGCTAAAATAAAAATAAAAAGTATCTAAGTACAAACGCGAGCATAAATCCCTGACAGCCGCAAAGGCGACAATCGTTTGCACAACTTGCGTTTATAATAATGATTTGATTCTTAGTAATGAAACTAGATGGCATGAGCTCCACGACAGTATAAAATATTATAAACAGCACGGAGTGTTTTAGCAGCGAGTAGTGATTCATATTTTCGAGACAGAATACACTGACGCTGTAGCATAATGTATAAGCAAGCAACTACAACAAGTAACTAGTCCCGAGTTCGATTCCGGCAGGGGTTAACAGAAGCTAATTTTTGTGTAACCTGTTTGTTATTCAACACATTTTTACTTTTTTAATAACAATTAAATAATTTTTGGTTTTTAGATATATTAAAAACGTTTAAGAAAATAGGTTACTCAAAAATAATTGCCTTTGGTAGGTAGTATTAAATAAAATTGAAAAATAAAGCAACAACAAAACTAAAATTTTATTTTTATTAACTGACCTTATAATACTATAAAACAAGATTTAAAAACAACTGCCTTGGGGTTTCAGCTTAAGTATTCATCTTCTTTGCTTGAAGAGAGGATTGAAGCAAAACCACAAGGTTAAAAAAAAGTAATTTTAAGTAATGAACACACAAAATATTTTGCTAAAAAAAGCCTTATTAAAAAAAATCTTATATTGGGCTAATGAAGAGACTTATAAATATCTATCTTACTTATTTTTTATATTAAAACAAATTTTAAAGTTGTAAAAACAAAAAAAAGTAGAAGTTAATATTTTGTGTGTCCACCGTGGTTGTCGATCACCGCTTGCATACGGGCCCTCATGGAGGTAACAAGTTTCGCGCACAAGGTCGAGCCGCGAATACTCTCCCAAACTGTCATACAGTGTTCTCGCAGTGCTTCTTGGGTTCGCTCATTTCTGTTGTCCCATCTTTACACCATAAGGCCCCACAGGTTTTCAATAGGGTTTAAATCGGGTGACCTAGCAGGCCAAGGGACTACCTTAATGTCAGGATGCTGCAGGAACCAACTTTTGACAACACGCGAACAATGAATAGGACAGTTATATCCTGCACAAAAATTATATGAGGCACATCTTCAGCCGGATAAACAGTCCGCGCAGTGGGCAGCATTGTCTCTTCCAGCACTTGCACGTAGTCTGTCCCTTTCGCGCGATTAGGTATAACGCATAGTTCACCCGGCCCGGCAGCGCTCATCCAGCCCCACATATTTATTGTTATGCGGCCTGACTCGTTTGTTTCTACAATATTTTTGATATCATAGCGGGTATTATTTCTTCGCCACAACCTAAGCCGTCCATGTTGACTCGACTTAAACGTTTTCTCATCACTGAATATAGCTGTTGTCCAGTCGAAATTAATATATTCCCTGCAGAATTCAATTCGAGCTTGTCTATGGGCGTCAGTCAACTTCGGTTTTTTTGCGTGTCTGCGATAGTGTAAACCTTCGCTATGCAAAGCGCGTCTTATAGTATGCACTGATGCATCAAACAGTTCGGCAAAGTGATGAGTATGAGTGAAGCCGTTTTCCTCATAGTCCGACACCATCAGCCGTCGTTGTGTAGCAGTCAGGATAGACGGTCTGCCGCTTCTTTGACGATGATCAATTGACCCCTCCTCCGCATAACGTTTTACCCAGAGCTTCACAGTATTGACCTTAAAAAAACGAGAAACATTTTATATTTATGGAATGCGGTACCCTAAATCTACTTAACATCGTTATTAAACAAGAAAAAAAACAGAAAAAACTAAATAACTACACATTTTTAAAACACTGTGAAGAAGCCTACTAATTATTAGATAAAATAACTTACCGTTACACCAAGCTCCCTAGAAATTTCAGCGTTATTATAACCTTCCCTGTGCAAAGCAACAATTTCTGCTCTCTTAACAAGGTCAATATTGCGTTGGGCACACATTATTTTAGAATAAGCTTAACTGATTACTGCAAAAAAAAACACCGAACAACAAACCACAGCGAACTGGAGTGGCGAAACAAAAGTGATACAAACTTAATCAAATATAATATGCGGTTGGAATAAAAAAAAAAGAATTACCCTCATAGTATTATATTGTTAAACTCGCGGCTTATCAACAAAAGTATAAAGAATATGATAGAAAATTTCGCCCGTCCGGATAGCAGACGATTAGTTCTGTGGTTAGGCATGCAGCCTTGTATTCAGTAGATGCTGGTTCAAATCCAAGTTGTACCCCGATATCAGAACTTTTTTCAGTACTTTTTAACAGGTTTAGCATTAATAATAACCTAATACGAACGAATGAGGGAAATAATAACGCAAAATATAATAGGCAAGAAAAGAAATATTTTTCAACGACATAAATATGTGGCGCCATCTGTTACATTTCATCAGTATCATGGAAAGACGTAGCATGCACCTACGCATGTTCAAGTTCAAGTTGAAAGTATTGATGTAGATCCAGAGCCGTGTTCGATAGATGGCGTTTAAAAACGGTGCAAGAAACTTTTGTTTTGAAACTGTCATGCAGATATGCTCGCGATAGTACCTACTAGAAAAGAAAATTAACTATATAGTTAGTATATGAAAGAAAATAAAAAAATAACAAATTCTGTGTTGTGTAATGTGTATGTAACATAAAAGTGAGTCCGTATGTATGCGTGTATGTGTGTTGTATATGTAAGGGTGTATGAATGTTTTAGGAAATATAGTTACTTTAAGCATTTTAACACTCACTTGAGAATACTAAACATATTCTCAGTGGAGAGAAAGCACAGGGACGCACCTGCGCACGACAATAGTTCTTATCTGATAAGAAAATTTTGAAATGAGTGTTATTGAATCATTCTGAAAACTTGTAAATTGATAGATGTAAGACTAATCAAGATGTAAGACTCGTGCCTCTCGGTGAGGACATTGTATGAGCTGATGAGAAGACAACATTAGAAGTAAACGCTGGTCGGGTCTGGAGCACAGTGCTTATGGCTTATGGCCTTGAGTTGTTTCGAGTGTAGCGTTTATTTGAGAAGGTATTTATCGTACGTAAGTAAGTAAAGTAAGAACCATTGAGATAACGTAGATTGATTTAAAGACATTTGGAGCTTTCAAAATGATCGTAGGTACTTGATAACTACCTTGTATTTTCTTGTAGATTGATAGGTAGGTAGGTTGAAGAGAAATGCGACTTATCCTCTCTTCTCTTACGCGTATCAAGCTTGATGCGAACAGTTGATAGGTACTGTCACGTGATACTGTCCAGGCCCGTCTGGCAGTGCCACGGGCAAAAGAAAAAAGAAAATGAAAAGGAAAAAAAGTTACCTATTGACCAAACCAAATGAAAATGCCAAATGCGGTTTAGCCAAGGTATATTTAATTTAAACCAAAGTTAAATTTAATATGTAATACATGAAGTTTAATCTAGATCAGCGGCACGGGCCGTAATAAATATAAAAAGGTTCTAAATTATTTTGTTCACAAATCTCAGAATTAACAAAGCAAATCCTAAACTTAGAGGTGAACCACCACGGGAACTAGTTTTTTAAATTTAAGGTTTGATTTTACTAAATTTTAGTCCGGGATAACTATTTCAGCGACCAACGCAGGCAGAAATACCTAGCGCATCCCGCTATGGGCAAGCGAGCTGATTTCGGCAGGCAGGCAGGCAAGGGCCGCAGCCGGATACAGGTACTCCCGCAACTCGCGAGTCTGCCACGGGCATCCAATTCACCCGGGTTGACAACCTGGGCTCTTTCACAAGAGGTGCCAAATCTTCCAAAATCCTCACCAAAATAGACCCAGGCTCTTAAAGAATATCTTTAAATCATACCAAATATGATCCCGCTGAAAGCGAAAGGAATACAAATGAGACGATTAACAACAAAAGTTGATGTCAACGTGGCATGGGGTTCGCTCGAAATACACATGTGTTTTGGCCAAAATGCATAGTAAATGCTTACCACGACATCCAGCGATCTGTGTCGTCCCTCCGCTCCCAAAAGGTATGCTTTTATTAGCAGAAAGGTTCACATATTAACCAAATCTCCTGAAACAAAATCATCAAAACTTGAAACTTCCATCGGATCACAATCGCACAGAAAACAATGGAAAGCACACGCAATTCAACGCGGAAGATAATTATATTACTTACATTCCAAACACTGTTGAAATAATTCACAAAATTTGGATCAGAGCTCAGCTCTGTTAAAGAAGGACGACCACTGACCATACATAGGCTGACCTGTCAAACTCTTTTTTTTTTATTACTGTGCATAATGATAAAACTGATAAATACAGACACCTTATGCACCCAATTCAACATGTTAACAGTATGATTTAAATTGGCAGTCAGGAAAAAAAGTTATTTACGAAAATACTATTTGAGGTTATAATGACATACACTTGCCAGTTAGTGTTGCAGAACTATCGATAGCTGACCTCGAAAGCTATTCAGGATATCGATACTACCTTCGATAGTATGCCCACATGATAATACCATCAATATTATAGATTGTATCGATAGCGCTTTAAAGGCAATACTATTAACAATGGCAATACTATCGATACAACCGATAGTATTACGTCCAATAGAATCGATACTATTGTAAATTCTGACAAAAACTACCGAAAACAATCTAATTTATCGATAGTTTTATCCTGTTGATTGCCAGTTAACTGACTATCCATAGAACAAAACTATCGATACTATCAATTGTATCGATTATTTATGGGTGTTTTTTAAAAGAATACGCAATTCTATCGATACTATTGAATGTAAAACTATCGATACCATCAATAGTATTGCCATTTTCAATTATATTGCCAGTATCGATAGTATTGAAATTCAATAGTATCGATAGTTTCGTCGGTCATCAATAGTATCGAAAACTATTGGCTATCGATATTTTTACTGTTTTTCAAGGTTACGATAGTATCGATAGAAACAACCAAGAAACAAAAGCGCTAGGGCTGGTCTATAATTAAACTGCGTGTTTGCTATTTAGCAAGTCCTTTGCATCAAAGGCGTGACATTATATAACCTTTCTAGACCGCTGTACTCGATAAGTCATCATCTGAATCTAGATTAATCCATGGTTAGCGACTTAGGAAAAAGACTGCAATCTTTGAGTACACATATCAAGTTATCCATGCGGTCACCTGTTACGATATGAACGA
The DNA here is from genome assembly GCA_949987775.1 of Aproaerema taeniolella. Taxonomy (NCBI): domain Eukaryota; kingdom Metazoa; phylum Arthropoda; class Insecta; order Lepidoptera; family Gelechiidae; genus Aproaerema; species Aproaerema taeniolella. The sequence continues at coordinate 10,502,716 of OX465264.1, forward strand.
TTTTGCAATGAAATGGGATAACTTCATAGAAAAAAAGAATCTGTGGATAACTTGATGTGTGGCCCCATGTGTACAACCAACTTAAGTAATACTTTCGACAAGGTATTGAAAAAAAACAATCATCAATCATTAAAGGGGTGGAAAATAATTGAGATTAAGATAAATAAAACAAGTACTTAGTTCTTTTTCATTTATTTTTATTCAATGTCTCTCACAATTACATCGTCTAAAAATGTAACCGGAGTTACAATATTGTCTGTGGTATTTGGGCTGGGTCTGGCCCAGCCCAAATACCACACTACAGACATGACGTGGGCACAGCATCCAACGGTTCGCCTTCCTACTAAACAACTACAGCAATACTCAATAATGCCTTCCCTTCCATCAACATTATTTTCAATTAGAATATAGACATAATATTGGCGTCGGCCAACATGGCTGGACTTAATTCTTGCTCGGATTAACGAATTTTCCCCACTGCCTCTAAGATGATAACGACGAACATCAAATCATTCTCTACTAATTTCAATAGTGTATACGGCTTGAGAACGAATATGCTCACCATAATATGATCGTGCAAGTCGTATTTGATAAGTTCCCAATGCGAATAATATCAAATCATTATATTCTAGACGGGGAAAGATAAAATCATTATTTGCTGTCATGCTTGTAAACAAGGATGCCCTTCTATTTAGATTTAATTCACTAACCACACTTGCTAAATTATTTTGTAAGGGCATCCTCTTCCTTAAAACATTAAGAATCTGTTAAGCATCAACTCTATCCACAAGCCGAACACCAAACTTATTTAATAAGGCAGCAGCTGTTTTAAAATATGTGAACATATGTGGAACGGTTTTATTAAAATGGTCAAACCTAAAAAGCCTGTAGTCTCTTTTAAAATAACCATTGACCACTTCCACTACCCATCTACACATGGTAACACGCCTGCTCCTATTTGCCTGCGCAGTGGTCAATTGGTGTTCGCCTTGTAGTAATGACTCTGGCATATATGTTCTATAATGGGCTATGTACGACATTTTAAAAATATTTTTAATTTCGTTTAATTTTTTATTTAACATAAAGGAATAAGGTCCCGTTTCCTAAAAAAAATATATAAAAAATCAATCTTTTGAAATAAAAATATAATAATTAAAAGTTTCTCAGTAGGGTAAACTAATCATAAATACGGCATTATACAATCGTGTCTTTGCCAAGCTGTCATGTCAATAAAAAAAAACATAACCAATTTCATTTTGTATTTGGTTGTTTATTTTTGAGTTTTATTTTTGCTTTTGGTTAATTTTTTCTGAAGTCTTTTACTGCTTCCGCATACCGGATTACGATTTAACTTTGCACGGACTTGTAGTGCTAGATTTTGACTGATTTTCTCACGACTACACCTTATTCATACCGGACTCCGCGAACTGCTTCAACGATAGTGATTAATACTCTTCGGATTTGTGGAATAACACTAATAACGACAGCGCAGCAGGCTTTGCTACTCAACATGGCATCTGACGAGTTACAGCGGTGGAGAGAACCAAAAAATGTTTTATACCTCTTTGTTCAAACACTGACATTAACTCACCAGATTTGACGTTTGTTACCATTCCAAAGGAATTGAAAGAAAGTTGGTGTAAAATGGTTGACAGGAATTGTCCCAAACGTCCACTTTTTTGCTGTGAGGATCATTTAAACGTAAGTACATTGAAACGTATCTCTAGTTAGTCTGTGATTGAAACTTAAATGTTGAACTTAAACTCAAAAACGCAACGGTATAGGTTATATGTCAACCAACTCTCAATCGTTTTTTTTTTTACTTTGGCAAAGGAGTTAATCTGTAGAATGCTGTAATAAGCAACAAATCGTAACCAAAATTTTAAAAATTAATTATTTTTATATCTATGATCAAAATTATTTGATATATTTTTTATTTGAATATGGGACCTTAAACCTGCTTAAAATAAAAAAAACAAATTAAAAATTAAAATTAATTTAATTTAATTATTAATTTTATTTTAAAAATCTTGCATATAGCCCATTACATTGTTGCAATACATTGGGACAGCATCACCCGTCCCTAAATCCCCGGTCTAAAATAAATATATCATTATCTTGGAAATACTTTCGCAGTGGGGAATTTTGATCTTGGAAAAGAGAAGACATTATATCTGCATCAGATGTTGTTGCTTTGTAAGGGCCAAAACAGCCTAGTATATAAGGGAACCGATCAATTTTCCGAAGAATTTATGTCCGAATTTTATTTGACTGAAAACGGTTAACCTACGTCTTTTTTGCTATATGCGTCATATGCCATATTTTTTAATCATCGAAATGCCGTTAGACAACAGTATCATTTTACCGAATTATATTTAATAAATTTTTAAAATATCTTTTTACTGTTGGTCGAAGTTTCTTTTGAGCACTCACCTATTGATCGAATTCTCTTTTGAACTATTTACTGTTGGCCGAGGTCTCTTTTTAACTATTTAGTTTCGACCGAATTCTTTTTAACTTTTTTCATTTGCCCCCCCTTTGACTTCATCGAAACAAAATTTTACGGAATATTATTTGATCACAACTAGGTTGGTTGGCTAGGGGGGCGAAGCCCCCCGCAAGCAAAATAAAACCAACAGAACTCAAACCAACGGTATAGGTTAGGTTAGGTTATGATTCTGCATGCCTGCTTGCTTGCATGCTATATGTTTGCATGCATGCTTGCTTGCATGCTGCATGCTTGCTTGCTTGCATGCTTCATGCTTGCTTACTTGCATCCCCGAGGGGGGGCTCAGGGGGCGAAGCCCCCCGCAAGCAAAACAAAACCAACAGAACTCAAACCAACGGTATAGGTTAGGTTAGGTTATGATTCTGCATGCCTGCTTGCTTGCATGCTATATGTTTGCATGCATGCTTGCTTGCATGCTGCTTGCATGCTGCATGCTTGCTTGCTTGCATGCTTCATGCTTGCTTGCTTGCATGCTGCATGCTTGTTTGCATGTTGCATGCTTGCCTGCGTAGGAATCGCGAAGAGGGTCCGGGGGCGAAGTCCCCGAGGGTGGGCTCACGAGGCGAAGCCTCCCGCAAGCAAAACAAAAGTCTTGGACTCGGCGATATAAAATTTGACCCAGATGAAAGTGGCACCCATGCAGTATTACGTCATCGAAATTTGCCCGCAAACTGTTTATGGCATATTAAACAGGCATAAGGCATATTAAGGCATAAGGCAATATTGCGTTTTCAATGCGTTCAGTAAAATGAAAATATGTCAAATAATACAGTGGTATAATGCAGTATTTCCCAAACTATGGGTCGCGACCCACTGGTGGGTCGCGAGAAGATTTTAGGTGGGTCGCGGTGGTAACACCAAAAAACGTGTGGTTCGGTCAGCATCCGCACCGCACGTCGTGTGTAACTCAGCTCAACGTTAGGTCGTAAAGATACCATATCCTTTAACAAATTTTTAGGTCGAGGTGGGTCACCAAATTTGGACTATCATTTTGGTGAGTCGCCGCCCAGTCAACTTTGGGAACCACTGCTATAATGAATGTTTGGAAAAAAAAATAAGGCAAATAAAACAGTGGTGTAATGAACATATGTGAAAAAATCCTATGGCAAATAAAACGGTGGTGTAATGAAATGGTGGCCTAACATTACTACGCTAAAAGTTTTTCGGCCAAATAAAATGATGGAGTAACGAAAAAAATCGAATTAATAATAGGTCAACTGATACAGTGGCAAACGTTACGTCGGCGAATTAAAAAAAAAAACAAAACAAAAAAAGTCGCAACGTTTTCGGATAATTAATAATCGGTCAACATTTTTTCGAACATAAGATAGGTAACCAGTATATAACCATCACATGTCACCAATAAAAACGGCTTTAATAAATTCCTATATTTGTGTAAGGAATACGTGTCTTTTTGGAACAAGGAATTACTGCTTTTGTTCAAAAAAATATATGTTCCATCGCAGATGATTATTACGTTCAAGTTATTTTCGTTATATATTCCATTAGGTATCATTAAATTATGTCTTAACAAATCATTTCGTATTTTGTGATTTATTCCCAAATTCCTCGGTACAAAATCTTCCAACATTATATTTCGAGCTTTTTTCATTAATCTTTCCAATGTTGTCCGGGGAACTTCTAGCAATGTTGACAATCTGTCATCAGAATCCCCTGTACGCATTTTCATTAACATGGCTGCCAAACCTAATATTCCCCGTCGAGTTTCTTGGATTCTAGGTAAATCATTTAATAAACTAATTAAGTTTTCTTTTGTCAACCCTAACCAATATCCAAACAAATGATCATCTATTTGTTGCACCGACTCTAAACTCCAAAAAGTCAAGATTGTGTTTGTATGGGCTTAAAAGTGAAAAAAATATGCTCGATTTGCTCAGCCGTAAAACTTGTCATAGTATTTGGAGCACCATACAGAGAGTCCCAAGTGTTTCGCTGCAAACGGTCAGTGCATATTCGTGCTAGCACAGGCACATAATATTTATAAGTATAAAATAAAGTTTTACGAAGGGGATCAGACACTGTGTGTAGGTTTGTAATACTTTCACATTGAGCAAATATACAATGTGATGCCGTGTTTGGAGCTCGCCTGTAATTTAATAATGTAACTGTACTTGAATCAGCATGATGAGTTGTGTGGGGACGCTCTGTAGATACAGGATTCACTGGTACATTTTGGTGAGATTCATCACTAGAGTCAACTGCAGGCATTTCTTGAGGAATTTCATTATGGATTTCCACATCCAAGCCCCTTTCCTCGTCAATGCGTTGATCCCGGGTTGCTTGTCTACTAGCATGCATCCAGCATGCATGGCAACACTGGTCATGGTGTGAAATTTGAAACAATAAAAATTCAATATGAGAAATGATTTTAAATGGATTTCAACTGCTATGCTTTCCACAAGTTAATAATAATAATAAAATTCACTTTAAACATTTTTTCTTTTTTACACAGGTTTTTTTTCTACTTAATGGTAACCAAAAACCTGCTCTTCCCAAACAAAGATCAAATATAAATATTGATTTAATTTTTTTAAACATTAGTGTTAGTGACATTGGGTTTAGTCGGACTAATTCTACAAAGGAATTATAGTTGATAATGGACTAATTAATAACAGATTTTTTGCAATGTGATACTAAGGTGACTATATTAGTCCTTTCTAGAATTAGTGGATTGTTATGTTTGTACGGATATTATGTAAATGTTTGTACAGCTGCGATAATGATTCATAACTATGAGTTAGTCCCTTTTTAGGGTTCCGTACCTCAAAAGGAAAAAACGGAACCCTTATAGGATCACTTTGTTGTCCGTCCGTCCGTCCGTCCGTCCGTCTGTCAAGACCCTTTTTCTCAGGAACGCGTGGAGGTATGAAGCTGAAATTTATATCAATTACTCAGGTCTACTGTCCCTTGAAGCTGTGAAAAAATCAAACTTCTAAGCCAACGCAATCAAAAGATACAGCCGTTTATGCCGCAAATTTCCGCAAATTTTCGACACTCGCAAAGGAATCAAAACCTACAGGGTACTTCCCGTGAACACAGAATCTTGAAATTTGGTACGAAGCAACGTCTTATAGCACAGATAAAGGAAAAATTGCGAAAACCATAAATTTTTAATTACATCATATCATAAAAATATTTTTAATATTTTTAAACTTACTACCCCTTTCCTCATGAACGCGTTGAGGTATTAAATTGAAATTCATATCAAATACTCAGGTCTACAATACCTTTAAGCTAGGTTTGTACGGAACCCTCGGTGCGCGAGTCCGACTCGCACTTGGCCGGTTTTTTTCATTTCACATATAAAATATCATTATTAATAATAACACCACATTATAATGATTTAAAAACAGTATTTAGTACCTGAATTATCAGAGCGCTGATATAAAGCAGCGTTTCGATGCTTAATATAAAAGTAATTTACAAGCTAATACTAACCTGACGAGGTGCTATTCTGTTTTCAATAATTTGTATCACCATTAGATCCTTGCCTGTACGTTCAAGGAGATTTGAGTGTCTTTGCCGATTAGCCACTGATCGCCCACATATTAAACAGACTTGTTGGTGGCCATAACGAGAAGAGCCTGCACCAGGATCACATCCATCTTCTGCGTGAATTCGAGAATTCACAGACTGAATAGCCAAGTTGTAGCATTCATTGCAGACATAGTCTTTTTCAGTAATCTATAACAATACAATGTTTGATTACTACTAGGTACACAAAAGTATTATTTTTGTAAATAATAGCAATTATTATTTTAATAGCTTATAATATTTATTTAAGTAAAACAATAAAATAATAATAATATACAGTTATAAAAAATAATACAATCTTATACATGATGCTTCCTATAAAAGATAAAATGTATAAAATATCATGGTAACTTTTTTTACTACAAGATTTTTTACATGTATAATGTGCCTTAAAGTAATCATTAAACATTATTTATATTTCTTTAGAAAAAATTGTACTTACTATGAGTGAAGCCACCCATGCGGTAAATACAGAGATAATTTTCTTGTATCAAGCTGCAAAACGTGATGCGAACGAGCAGCGTTGCAAGTATTGACACGTATATTGCAGTTAATACAAATTACGACTTGCGTTATCGGCGGTCTACCCGATTCCATACCGATGAATGTCTTGCACTCAATGCATCAAAAACCAAATCAAAAAAAAATCGGAGTCCATATAATACAAGCCAAAGAAAACGCGTAGGTAAGGTTCGGAGTCCGGGGTGCAAGCAAAGGTCGTCAGAATTGGATATCGCCAAAGATAATCGCATAGTACACATCGACACAAAAGCAAACGAAGGACTGCAAAAGAAAAGATCAGATCAGAGCGAACGTTGCAGTTTTGACATTTCGGTTTTTTAATGTACGGGCAGGCATTAGCCCATACAGCCAATTTTTTTTGTTTTCATAAAAACTGTGTTTAAGAAGTTAAAATCTTTTTCGATACATTTTATATAATTAAGAAGCCCTTTTTTACACAACTTAAGCAATCTGCAACTTTTTAAGTGGTATTGTATTTATGTAGAATTAAGATAATCCAACTAAAAAGCGCTGGGTGTCGCTAACATTAAAAGGTTTAATGGAAAAAAAAACAAAAAAAAATTATATCTTTTTTTCCTTACTGCGGATTATTCGAATTATTTGATTGTAGGAAAGAGCTATTCGAATGAATTTGATTTATTCGAATGAATTTCGAAAGGGGTCGGGTCCCATCGACCAACCCACATTGGGGCAGCGTGGTAGATTATGGTCTATTTCCCCCGGCAGTGCCGTTTCATCTGACAACATTTCCTTTTCATAAGGTAGGTATGAAAATTCCCAAACAATTTGGAAGGATTTGAGTGCTGCAGAGCTTATAAAAAGTATTGGAGTTTTTTTTTCAATCCATTATTTCTTGAAATATTTGAAAAAATAGAAATCCAATAGAAATACGCATCAAAAAATGAAAATAAAAATGTGTAGCCTATTTTTAAACATGTTTTTCTTTGTGATTATGAAAAACAGTAGTTTAAAAATGAAATGTTGTCATGGGGGACAAAAACATGAATTGTATCATGTGGGTTATATTAAAACTATTAAAATAACAGGAACTCTCATATTTTTTATTTATTTGTACTTAAAACTTGTTCATGGCACAACTGCTACCATTATAGTAAAAAACAAAATCGAATGTCGTCGGGTTATATTATTCTTGGAATTTATATCATAAGTGGCTGTAAGGTACTTTCTTCCTGTAATTACTGGAAGCAGCATTAGTAGGTTCAATACAGTCAATTTTTATAGAATTGTATCATTTAGATTATATCTTTTTTTAATTTCTTTAGCGCTTGTGATTAGTAAATGCCGATAGCTATAAAAAAACTCCTTGGTGGCTTGAATTTGATGACAAAATTCAGGCTGTATATTTTGTTCATCACTCGAATTCCCAAATAAATTTGATCATCTTTTAACCATTTTCTTGACGTTCAACATCATTGGCAGAAAGTTCAGTTTTGTTAACATAATAATTACGATCAAAAATACCTAGCAAAATATCTTTATACACTTCGCGCACCTTTTCATTTAAAGATGTGATCACTAGGTACTTTTTCCGATTGAAAAGTTTGAGTTTGGTAAAGTTGGGCAATATCCAAGACAGAAACGGGTAATAAAGTTGCATGAGTGAATCATTTAAACTATTAAATTATCAGTTCTGTTGAAACAAGACGTTCATTCAACCAACAGTCATTGATAAACCATTCAAATGTATGCCACTGTTCTAAGATTAAGTCAACAGCCGCCATCAATGACAATCAAAGTGTTTGAGAAGGATGCATTTTTTTTTTCAATCGCCGAGAGTAGAAACTGTTACGTGGCTAATAGCTTTATTAGACTTAGTTGTAAAATTTATAATGACAAGTTTTTGGATGTTGACATTTTTAGAAATTCTCTTAAATCTTTTAAAAAACATTTATTAGAATAGAATAAATCACTTTTTTATTTTGTTATTTTTTGTAAGTTCGTTTTTCAATTGTGAAATATAAATAATTTAGAAAACTGTAAGTTTATATAAGTTTCATATTTGTTTCTTTCATGAGTTATGTAAATAAACTGTTTGTTTCTTAATAAATATAATAAAAAATAAAATAAAAATAAAAATCTTGTGTAGCGTAGCACTCACAAATTCTGAAAACTGTTGAAAGCGAAATTGTCTTTATGAACTGTTTTTGAAAAAAATACATATCTATCATGCTAAATCTTCGCAGCGCCTTGCGCTTGCTCGATTCAAATGCGCAAAGGTGTGTAGAGTGGCAAACACATGTCACCACTACTATACCTGGCAAATTTTTCTTGAGTCTGCTCGCCACAGAGTTATTCCCACCCATCATCACGTTGCTACCGTCTGCACTAAAACCAATCATATTTTCAGAAGTTATATCCCAGGCAGAAAAAAACTTCATCAGATATCCACAAATGTGGCTGCATGCACACTATCAAATATGGGTACATGAAAGGCATTAAGTAGTGCATCTGCAATCTGAACATCTTTGAACATATGACTTAAAGCCTGGTTAAAATAATCCAGTCGGAATAACTTGAAATCGCGCTTGAATCATCCGTTAATTACTGCAGCCATCTAGCGACTTATGTAGATCTATTACCAGCTTATCTACGTTAACCAGCTTATCGAGCGACTGAGCAACACACATGTAGGCTGTCATATTGATGGTACATGTGTTAACAATATAAGCTATGCCGATGACATGGTGTTGCTCAGTCCCTCGATAAGTGGGCTAAAGCAGCTATTAACGATTTGCGAGGCATATGTGGTGGTGCACGGTCTGAGATATAATGCAAAAAATCGCAGATAATGGTTTTTCGATCACCAAAGCAAAAACCTCGCCGTGTGCCATCGATATGTCTTAACAATGAGCCTCTACAGATTGTGAGCAATTTTAAATATTTGGGCACATCATCACCAGTGACCTAACTGACGACGGTGACATTGAGAGAGAGCGCAGGGCGTTGGCGGTGAGGAGCAATATGCTTGCCCGAAGGTTTGCTCGCTGTACTGCGGTTGTCAAAATTACCTTATTTAAGGCATTCTGTCACTTGTTTTACTCGAGGGGCTTTTGGGTGACATTTACGCGCCGAGCCTACAACACCCAGCGAATACAGTACAATAATGCATTCAGAATGCTGTTGAGACTGCCGTGGCGCTGCAGTGCTTCAAAAATGTTTGCCGATTTTCACACGGACGACTTTTACGCCATTATAATGCGTAAAAAGTCGGTCTCACTGATGCAGCGCCTACGTAACAGTAACAACAGCATTCTGAAAATGATTGCAGCCAGACCGGACTGCCCCATTCAAAGGTACTGGATGATGGTTGCCCTTGGCTTGTCGGGTTTTCACTATATGAGTATTCTTAGACCAAGTGCGCTCATACGAGCTAAATCGTATAAAAGCCCACTCCGAATTTGGTTTTCACATAGTTGTGATTTTTAAATCAAAGTATTATTTGAGTCACATAACAACAATCTGTTACTCCGAGGTCTCGAAATTGTGGCAGATATGTTAATAGCTGAAGAAGAAAATAATGAAAGGGAAAGAAAAAAAATATAAAAAAAGGATTTGGACTCGGTAATGGATTTTAAAACGTGACAATTTTTAGAAATTCAACTCCTAAGAGGGTGAAATGGGGGCTCAAAGTTTGTATGGGGAAAAATATTTTTTTGGATATTTTGACTCGAAACTTCGTCAAGATATACCTTAAAGCAAACAAACGGACACGTATTTCGCAATTTTTCGAAAATCACTCCCTATGGGTGTACAAATGGGTTAAATTAAATTAAATTGCAAGGTCCTGAATTACTTACTGATTGGTCAAAGCCCAGCCCAAACCCTTAGACCTAGAAAGCTAAAATTTGGTGAAACGGTGTCTCTTATGGCGTAGACAAGCATCGAGAAAGGATTTTTTTATAAATTTAACCCCCAAGGGTGTGAAATTAAGGTTCAAAGTTTGTATGGGGAAAAATATTTTTTTGGACATTTTGACTCAAAACTTCGTCAAGATATACCTAGCGGATAATAAACGGACACGTATTTCGCAATTTTTCGAAAATCATTCCCTTAGGGGTTTAATGGGTTGAATTAAATTAAATTGCAAGGTCCTGTATTACTGACTGATTGATCAACGCCCAGCCCAAACCCTAGAGACCTAGAAAGCTGAAGGTTGACAAAAAGGTGTATTTTATAAAGTCCACTAAGAAAGGACCAATAAAAGGGTTGAATGGGGGTTCAAAGTTTGTATGAAAAAAAAAACAATTTTTGGGCATTTTGGCTCAAAACTTCGTAAAGATATATCTTAAAGCAAATAAACGGACACGTTTTTCGCGATTTTTCGAAAATCATCCCCTAAGGAAATAGTCCTTAGGCTGGTAATCAGTTACTGATTTATCATCGCCCAGCTGAAGCCATTGGACTTAGCGTACTGAAATTCTACAAAAAGGTATACTTTAAATTTAGGCAAGGAATAGGAAAGGATTTTTTGAAATTTGAACCCTGAAATGGCTGTTTAAAGTGTGTATTGAGAAAAACCATAATGGACGTACATAAATTACGTATCTTTTAAACAAATTAACGAATATATGTTTTTCAAATTTTTGAAAATATGAAAAAATTCACCGTAGTAGAATACTACAGAGCTGAGATTTGGTATGGTCATACATATTAATTGCGCTGACAGATCTTAAAAAATAAAATGATGGAGAAAAAAAAATCGGGTCTTTCCCATACACGTGAAAGGGCGATGGATTTTTTTTCTCGCCCCGCAGATATCATCGAGTGATAGAAGGCGTTTCCTAAGAACGTTTTTCGATTCAGCAATCCGTTTGCGAAACATTAATTTTTATAATTAAAAAAATTTGGAATAATTCACGAAGGTAGCATATACGACGAAGTTTACTCTAATCCAAAATGGCTGCCATACAAGGTTCCACGTTTTAAATGCAGCAGTTCGATATTATTCCTAAAACAATAATATAGTCGAAAAAAAATTTCGCGCATTAATTATTATTCTTAACAATAATACTGTCGCAAAAAAAAACAATTTTCGCGCTCGCTTCGCTCGCGCTTTGCTTACTTTAATTGTGTTGTATTATTCTGTTGTATTTAGGCCAAAACTAAAGTTATTTCTGAAGTAATCATCGGGAAACTTTCCCCATTAGTATAATCGAGGTGCAGCTAAATAGTGGTTGTGTTTTTCATATTATCCTAAATGCAAAAAAGCTTTGGTTCATAATAATATGTATATATTCATTTAATATTTACTGTGGTTATGACTCCTGACAGAGTGTGCAACGGTTTTGTTATTTGTGAGTCATTATAGGGTTACAACAAATTCATATTAGTTGTTGTACGAGCAGTAACTTTTATAATGTATATCAAATTGTTTTTTATTCGATGAATTTTTTTTCTCGCCAATATCATCGAGGGGGGAATCGTAGGATAGATTTTTAAAAGATAGGAGTTTACTAAGATCGATTTTCGATTCAGCACTCCGTTTGTGAAAAATTCATTTCTTTAGTAAATCAACACGTTGCAGGACTTGGAAACGAAACAGGCAAATGACAATGACTCTGTGATGAATATTTTAACTTTCTAAAAAATCCACATTTATTAGTTGATGTGTTGTAATTATTATAGAAAACTAAGAACTTTTTCAGAGGTACACTGAAATCCAGATACGCAGGCTGTCACCTTGCTACGAGACGCCGTAGCGCTACGCCGTAGAGGTCGCTACGGGGCTACGACCGCCCGGGCGCGCTGAGGGTAGTCTCATATTTTATGACAGACAGTTTCCAAACGAACTGTTAGTGGATGTTTTGTGAACTGTTCAGCATTTATTTGACAGCTTTGGCTGTAGGATTAAAGCGAAATTTATAAATTTGTATAAATAAATATTTATTAATTTCTTCACGCTATGCTCTTTGCGGGTTAGATGAAGTTTGATTTAAGCCTGAAGTTTTACCTACTTAGATATATGGGGTGACTTAAAATTAAAATGAGTTAGCTAAAATTTAAGGGAGTTAGCTAAATACAATCCAACTTTGAATAACTTCACAGCCTTTTTGACTGAAGCAAACCATGAGTCTCCAACTATAATAACTCTTCCAGAACCATGCCACGGCTCTGTCAATCTCAAAGTAGTTGCAGTTCTAGCGCCAAATCCTCTTTCTTTGTACTCATTGCTTCTTTACCCTCATTAATTTCCAATCTGATGATAATGTTTGTATTACTATCACATCACTATTTTTGCACCAGGACGGATAGTATCTTTTAGTTTATCATTCACCATCATTAATAGTGTTCTGGTGCTACGCCATTTTTCAGAATCATCAAGATCTGATGGTAGTGTGAAGCGCAGTGCCATTAGAATGATCTCGAATCTTTGGCGACTCATTCCAAATCTTTGTCTAAAAGGATAATGCAACTGATTAGGCTCAAAAAATATAAAAATCGTCGCCCAGTAATGAAACATATGCCAGGGTATAGATTTATACTCCTACGACATTTTTTTATCTGGCGTGAAAAAAAAACACAGGAGAAAAAAGATAGTCTGCTGCAGTTACTATAATTATTGTTTTAATATTGTTTTAACCGACCGGACCTTAAAAAAAACTATAAAAAAATAAAACATGAGCCAAACTATTGATATTGACTTTCGCGATAGCTTTTGCTAAATAGTGAACAAAATCTAGCCAAGAAAAAAAAGATAAGGGTTGTTATAGATACCATATCTGTTACATTAATAAAGTACCTATGGCACTATTTTTTTAATGTAGTTTTATCAGTAACTAGCATCCCGCTCGGTACTTCGCTCGTTACTGGTACCGCTGCTGCTGAGGTCTGCACGTTTGCAGTAACTCCTGCGCCAACTGCAGTCGAAATTCCCGATTGCCAAGGATTTGAGTGCGGTTGTGATTGAACATCACAAAAGAATTGTGTATTGGCCCGTTTACAAGTCGGCGGAAGAGTTTTTTATACCAAACCACGTTTCTTACCCTCTCTACGGGGAAGGCATGCAGCATTTGATCCTTGTGATCTATGCCACCCATAGAGAGTTTTTCAGCGATAAAATTTAAAATGTTGATCGCCGAAACACACAAAAAATAAAGAAGACAAGTTTTTTTAAAAAAAGAATGAAAGGATTTAATTTAACAAAAAATTACAAAAATTCGACTTAGACCCAGAAAAATAAAGATTAAGGAAATTGAACATTTAAATTAAATTTTAAGGTGTAACACACAGGATAACCTAACACGCAAAACAATTTTCAACGTATAGATATTTTGTTTGGAAATGAAGTGTTGGATTATTTTGAACGGTTACAATTTCATACCTAAAATTTAAACACGAGGCCTTCCTAAAATAAATTATTATCAGTAGCAAATAGGAAGAATATATTCAGCGCCGAATAAATACCCCACCTACTTGATTGATAAAACTAAAACTGTTACAATTGGCACATTTTGACAAAAATAAATTAAGAGTATTTAAAGGAATGGATAAAAAACTTAGCTACTGGTCTTCCAGAGGCCGCTGGTCGAACCGCAGTAGAATTGGTGGCAGGATCTGGTGAATTAGGTAGCACAAATTGGGTACTCGTCTGTCAGAACTCCCAGGGGTAAATTGTTGCCCAAACTTTTAATGTCGTTTCTTAATTACACTGAAACTACAAAAATTCCAAATTGGACTAGGACACCTAGAAGGTCACGAAACCCGAAAGGGCCCAAAGAAAGAAAAATAGAGATATATGAGTATTTATTAGAATAGTAAGGATGTCTAGCTAGTGTAACCTATACAAGAAGGATATTCTCCTCTTGCAGGTCGTGAAGTAATCCCCCCAGGTCAAATGATAACCAGATTTGATTTCAACCATAAGACCCAGGATTCTCGTAACTGTTGCAAGAACAGCCTGATAGAGTATTTGTCTGAGCGTGAAGAAGATGTTGTAAAAGTGTACTGTATAGCGTAGGTAGGCTAGAGTAGGCGTGTGAGAACAAAAAAAAAGAAAAAGGTGAAAAACTTACATTTTGATTAACACAATTGGATAATAAAAAAAATCTTTAAATATATAACACCATAAATTTTTAATCTCTCTGTTGACCGACGTTAATAATGATGAATTTAATATCAAAAATAAATCAAATAAAGTATTCACTTTCACATAAAATCAGTCGTTTCACTGAAAATTTTTTGTCGAATGCTTCTGTCAACTTCAATCTCAAACAAAATCCAAAAATCAAGCAAATTCTAAAATTTTGAAATATATTGAATTAAAAAGAAAACTAGACCGGAAAGAACATAAAAAAGATCGCAAGCAGAAATGCTGCAGTTTGTAGCCCAGTATCACTTGGGGTTTATATTTATAATACCCGTACTTCTCGATTCCGCCGATTTGTATGTCGTGGAATGTTGATATCATTGACACCAAATTCTTGTCCATCTACAAAACCACACTCAAATCCTTGGTCGTGCTGAATGCGACCTCTCCCGCTTTCATATTTCTTTTTGTCTTTGATTTAAGACTCTCCGGCACCAACTCCCTATTAAGGCGGAGTGTGCCCATTGTATCGGTTTTGTGTTTTTGTTTGAGAATCCTGGATAAAAGTGGAGCGTTATAAAAGTTATCCATAACAAGTGCATGGCCTCTGTTAAATAACGGTCTCTTCAATGTGAGCACAATCTGCGACGTGGAAGACTCTGGCTCATCCCCTTCCTCATGCTCTTCAATCGGTTCTTGCGCCCCCACCTGCGCAACATGGACGTGCCCCTTGCCCGAGTAAACCTCCATCCTCTACAGATAGCCCGTCCTCGACTCGCATAACTCAGCTCTTAATACCAACCCGCGCTCTTTTCGTTGCTATTTTTTGCGCAAATAAGAGTCGCCCCATCCATAAAAGGAGTGACTCGTCAACTGCCACATTTTGTTCAAGCACGTAGAGAGCGCTGAATTTTTTGTTGAGGTGCTCGATAATGGGCATGATTTTGTCGAGTCTGGTGGGATGCTCGGGCAAGGAGGCGTTGTCTACAAAATGTAGACAATGTTTAATCTGCAAGAACCGATTGTAGGGCATGATGGCCTCAAAATTCCCGATCTGGAGCTCATCAAATTTGGGATACCAGTATTCCCGCTCCACATTATTTACAACGAGAGACTGCAGCATTATGATGGCGAAAAATGTTCTAATGTCCTCGTCGGTGACCTCCTTCCACCGGTTTAATCTCGAACTAGGCTTCTTATTTCGCTTAATTAACTCGCCGCCATACCTGTTAGTCTCTTTGACAATATGTGCGATAATAATGGCATCCCAAATTTTAAGGAATACCTCCAAGGGAGTTAGCTCCGTGTTTTCAAAAGTGGGGCCAGTAAACGGCACCACAAAAATCTCCTTGACCCCTTCAAAGTTTTCGGGCTCGCACCGCCAATCAAAATTTAATAAATCCTGTTCTGATAAATCCTGTCCTATGGCGGACCGAAGAGCTTGGTCGGCAGCAGCATCAATAATGCGCAACGCCTTGTCCAATGTGTCTTAGAAACTGTCGATGTCTTCCACATATTCCTAGGTTTTAGGGATATGTCGACGAGATTGTCTTCTGGTTTGATGTCACTGCCTTCGCCTGGCTCTGGGAAGTTAACCTCCATATTGACATCTGCGGTAAGTAGGTGAAGAAATATTAGGATTTGGTCCACCCTATCATCTTATGGAGGCGACACATTTAATGCTAAAATAATAGTGGAACATACCGATTTCGTAAGCGCTCCTTCCAGAGCCAGGCGCTGCTGTCAAAGTAGAAGCTGGAACATTTTATAAATATTAGGTAAATCAGTCAAATGTCCAAAAAAAACTATAAAAAACTTTTGATATGATACTAACAAGGTGTTTAATACATAAACAAATATGTGAACGCCACTTAGATTAGCATAAATTATAATTGTATTTTTAGGGACCTTACCCAAATACTTAACAAATGGTCCTTCGAGTGTGTGATTGAAATCAGTGCCCACAAGCTGTGATTTTCGTACGTGCGACGTATTGTGATACCGGCGCCGCGTGGTCTGTCTGGTCGGACTTCCGTTTTTGTCACGGACATTTGGATTGTGGGGTTCACACCTTGTGAAGTTCAATCTCGGCCGACACGGGGTTTTCAGGTGGTACAGCACTCTGGATGATACCCTTCGACGGCGAGAACTGGATTATGCGTTTCCTGTCAATAAAAAATGGTGCAAACAATAAATTTGTTTATATTTTTTACGATTCACTAGTCGCTGAAGCATAATGACTTACTTCTTTCGAGGCGGGGTCTTTGCCTCTGCCTCCGCCGCAGAAGATCCCGGGATTATCAACAGAGGCCATGTTTCTTCTTCGGTGATATCTGGTATAAATAAATAAATACAATGTTGTGTAAGCTTAAACAAAAAAAAGACTTTTGCTATAGTAACTGTTAGTCCTTACCCATGACAGTGTCTGGAGCGGTCCGTGGAGGCGTGCCCACAGGCTGCACCGCTTGGGCAAATAATTGCTGCGGGATTATGTGGCGGGGAACCCCCCTAAAATTGGCTGGCCCAAGTAGGAAAAATGGATTGAAATTTAGGTCAAAATTAGGGGCTTTTTAGGTGCTATTTAGGTGCGCAAATAATAAATTAGGTGCACTAACCATTTTTGAGAAAACCAAAAAAAATAAAAGGTCCGCTAACTTCTAAAAATCTAGCAGACCCTTCTATAATTTTTTTTTTTAAATTGTGTAGGAATTAAGTGCTAATTAAGTGATTCCAGAAACCTTAATGAGTCATTTTAATAATCAAATAAATAAATAAAAGAAAAAGATTCTTTCTCCGAGTAATTTCTGTATCAATAATAGTAGCATGAGAATTGAAGCAAAAGTCTGGTAAATAATCTACATTAACTTTATCAGTGTACTTTAAATACGAATATTGGTTGTTTGTAAAGTAGGTTTACGATCGAGATGTTTACGTGATAACGTCTTATTGGTGAGAGAGACGGAAGATCAGTCCACTCACTCGAACGCTATGCCAGCCTCCGCTCGTGAGGATTCCGCGTGACAAGTTTCACGGAATGACTGGCAGCGCTCGAGATGAGACGGGAGATCGGTCCGTCTCTCTCTCGTTATACCTGCGATCGCGCTCGTGAGGTTTTGGTGTGACACAAGTTTCTGAACATGTCACCCGACTAAAACGATTTTAAAGACGTTATCACGTCAAAAATTTAAAATTTTTGAGTATACAACGCCGAAGCTCAAAAAATGTTGGAATCGATAATTTTTTTTAATTAATCTAGTTTACCGCGTTATAATTTCTAAACCGTCCCTCTTATGGACACTTGAATCACATTGAATACTTATTTGAGAAACCAATAATTGGCAGTTTGATAAATTTATGAGTTGAATAAATTTAGACTCAAAATTTCTTTTTTATTTTGACTCCTCGCTGGGTCTGCCAGCTTACGATTTTTTGGCGGTAAGCCTTGTAACCAAATTAATTTTATATAATTGAACCCAACGTGATTTAAGTGCTTATTAAGTGCAAAAGAATCGTCAATAGTACTAACTAAAATACAACATCCTCGAGGATCGTTTGTAAAAATGCTTACCGTACGATGGACGGTGTGGCTCAAGGTATATAGAATAAGTGAAAGGAAAATTTGGCATAGACCGGGTAGCTCAAGTGGGAAAGCAGCCGACATGTCATCGGAAGGTTCTGGGTTCGAATCCCAGTCCGAACTATCTGAGTTTTTTCTCGTTTATTTTATAAACTCTCATTGTGGGGTTTTTAGAAAAAAAAATATACATATTTTTGAAGGAAATTCGATGCCCTACAAAAAAGGTCTCTTAATATTTTTTGATAAATTCACTCCTTCGTACGTTATTTGAGGTTGAATGTTAAATCCGTGTTTTTCATAAGTTTTTTAAATTTTTCAGCGAAAGTATCAACTTTATCGAAAAATTTTACTGAGCTTTTTTTGTAGAGCGTAAAATTTCCTACTAATTTTATTTTATAATTTTTTTGAACTTTCCTAGCGGTCAAGAGTTATTAGTATCTCAATGTGAACTTCTCAAAAAAATGACATTCTAATTGATTTTGAGAAGTTCACACTAAAATGCAAATAACTCCTGACCACTAGGAAAGTTCGAAAAACTTATGGAATGAAATTTGTAGGAAATTTAACGCTCTACAAAAAAAGGTCAGTAACATTTTTCGATAAAGTTGATACTTTCGCTGAAAAATTTAAAAAACTTATGAAAAACACGGATTTAATATTCAACCTCAAATAACGTAGGGTCATCGGGTAAACATTGGGTCACTTTTTTTTGATTGGTCATATCTCAAAAAGTTTTAGTCATTTTGGCTTGAAATTTGGTCTGATGGATTGGATATTTTATAAGCTTTCAGAATATTATGAAATTATTGGGCCTTCCATGATAAAAAGCAGAGTAGCAAGGTTTTTTTAAAAGAAGAGAATTGACCCACTGTGTACACGGGGCGGTGAACAATGAATCACCCCCTGGTAATCAGTGGGTCTAGGGATTTTTCTAGGTAAGTGGTCAATAATTAAAGATATTTAGTCATGATAATTATTATTATTTATTTATAGAAAAAGAAACAAACAAAATCAACAATGTGTCGAATCTTAAAACTTAAGAAGAAAAACTAAAGTATATCAACTGGTTTATGAAATTATCATTATATTAACTTCTTTTGTTAAGGCGAAGCAGCTTAAATTTTTTTTTTCAAAAGTAAAATTCGACCTTCTGTCGTAAACAAAAAACAAAATCGACATTATGTTGCAATCTAAAACTAAATAACTCTGCCATGTCTTTAAAAAAAAAAAAATTCGACCTTCTGTCGTAAGAAAATAAAACAAAATCGACATTATGTCGCAATAAAAAACTAAACAAATATGCCAAGTGTTTTTCAGTGCCATAATATTAACTGCTTCCTCTTTAGTTTCCAAGAAATAGCTCATCGAAAAGTTACACTTTTCAATGTGCAATTTCTCGGAAACTATAAAGAGAAAGCAGTTCTCTCGTCACGTGATCGGCCGTTCTGACGGACATCTTATATCTTGTTTTTCTCTATCTACTATCTTAATTTCTAAAGTATCGAGTAGGTGTTTTCACATAATATAATCATCAAAGTTATTTTCTTAATACCTGCATAACAAATATTAAACATTTAATATTAGTCGACAACGATATAAAATTGTAACATAGGAACATTCATTACTGAGCAGGTGTTTTCACATATAATCATCACCGTGATTTTCTTAATACCTACATAACAAATAATTAGTCGAAAACGATATAAAATTGTAACATAGGAACATTCATTACTGAGCAGGTGTCTTACATATAATCATCACAGTTATATTCTTAATACCTACATAACAAATATTTAATATTAGTCGACAACCGATCTAAAGTTGTAGTATAGGAACATTCATTTCAGTCGTACAAAGTCAATTAACTTTAAAATAAAAATGGAATCATGTCTTGAACTTAACGAATACTCAGGTCAACACTAAAAGTAAGATATGACTGCTGACGAGCAGTACTACCACTTAACGCAGGAGTTGGTAATATAAGCTTTATACTATCATCCTTAACATAGGCCAAGTCAGGAGTATTTGGCATAGTAAAACGTCCTTTCTTGTGTCTCAAATAACTCACATAGAGCTCTAACGAATCATTACGTTCTTCTAGTATCTTAGCAACATAGTACAGCATTTGTCTTTTGGACGCGAATTCTACTAAAACATACTCTCCCTCTCTTGGCATTCTTGGCAAAGGCTTTGTCAGTGACTCTTGCGTTATAATGGTCATATTATCATCATCACTCAACCAGCTATCCTCATTTGGTGAGTCATCATCTAAGACAATTTCACAGTCCTCTTCCGAGTCGCTTTGAAGAACTTTTCTTACAGCTTTCTTTCCTGTTGATTTTTTTTCTTTCTTTCTTTTAATTGCCTTTTTGTTCTTCTCAATCTCGTTCTTTTCAGACGTGTCAGTTGCAATAAGGATCGCTTCCGAGTCGCTTTGAAGAACCATTCTTTTAGCTTTCTTTCCTTTTGATTTTGTTTCTTTCTTTCTTTTAATTGCCATTTTGTTCTCCTCAATCTCTTTCTTTTCGGGCGTGTCAGTTGCAATAAAAGATTTCCCTAATCGCCTCGGCTTTCTTATATTTTTCCTTGCAGCTGCTTTAAAAGGTTTTCGGAACTCATCCGGTGTAATGATCCGGGCAGATTTAACTTTGGCATGAATTGACCTGGCAGAGGTTATATCAGTGTCTTGTCTATCTGCTGATGGTGGAGATAACGAATTGTATGAGTGCAGAGAATGGTTACCCTGTGATTGAATTGGAGGGATGGCATCAGAAGGTTCAATTATTGCTGCCAAACACAAGTGAGATAGGGGAAGTGGAGTTGTAGCACAAACTCCCGAAGGCAACGTAACTGACACTGGTGCAGCACTTGCGCTTTATTCAGAAGATTGAAAACTCGATTGTTCCATAGCATCAATCACAGAGGGACTTGGAGTATCTTCATCTCGATTTAACATTTCACTAACAACATTTTCCGCTTCTTCACTAGGCGCTGTCAAATTTTCATTTCTGTTGACGACAACATCTGAAAGAAAATTATAGGTACTGTAGAATGTTTAAAACATTAAAATGCATAAAACAATATCATAATAAAACGGTACATAATTGCTACTTGCTAATAATGATTACAACTACTAGTGTGACAGTATACCTGTTGGTTCTTCAGGAGCGGGCCTGTCAGTGACGCTACTTGGCATAAAATCTTCCTCCGAGAATACATTTCTGTCAAACGGATATATGCCAGTTTTTCTAAACGTGTTTTTTATATTTATTGGCGTCATAGCCTTTTCAAAAGCTTGACCAACGAGCGTTACAACTTCATAAATGGTCACTGGACATCCAGGATTTCGCATCATCCATGACTCCATCGCTGATGCATAGTATGATTTAAACGGTGCATAGATGCCGACGTCTAACGGCTGAAGTTTCGCTGATGTATGTGGGTGTAAAGTGAGCACAGTTACCCCCGACTCTTTGGCCAAATCAATTGCTTCAATCGACAAATGCGATTCGTGGTTGTCCATAATGAGCACTGTTGGGGAATCTTTCGTAGATCCTGACCGCTGCACAAAATGCTTCATTACCTCTACAAACGTTTCACTATTCATCCACCCTGTTGGAGAGGCGAGGATGAGAGAACCAGGTGGTGTTCCAACTCTCATGCGAGGATTTACATTCTTGCGTGGGAAAATCAATGCGGGAGGAAGTGCAACACCTCCTGCACTTATGATGTTACACGTTGTGACGAGCGTACCTTTTTCACCGCTGAACACTTTGCATATATTGGTTTTTCCCTTTGGAGCTAAAACCCGCGGATTTTTCTGGACAGTGCTTGTTGAAGTTTCGTCTAAGTTGTAAATGCGCGTGCCGTCTGCGAAGGCTGGACTGCGGCTAAGCACATCTTGAAGTTTATCATAAAATATTTTAACAGTTTCTCTGTTGAATGATGTTTTTCGTGCCAAGCTGCAATTTTCAGGTTTACGTAGTGACATGTCCGGAAATCGCTCACGAAACCCTCGGAGCCAATCTATGCCAGCCATTTTATTAACTTCCCAACTCTCAGGAACTGGCACGTTATTAATTTTTGCCATCTCATATGCAATTTTGCGGCAATTTTTTGTAGTAAGACCATAAAACTTTAAGGCGCAGTTTTTGTAATGATCACGTAAGGCCACCTCATGTTCAGTCGTAAATACTTTTCTGACGGCATAATTGGGTGTCAGGCGGTCAAGATCTTCTTTAGCATTATATCTTTCCAGAGTGGAAAAGGCAATGTTATGCTCTTTAGCTGCTTGCCTGATGCTTTTTCCGGCTTTTATGGCATCTAATGCTTTTTGCATTTGATCATCGGTATGAGTGCCTACTTTTCTATTTGTTTTTTTCTTCCCATCCTGTAACAAAATCATTTAATTTTCATCAAAAACTCGGGCACGTGAGAGTCGGACTCGCGCACGAAGTGTCCGTACCATTTTCTATAAAAACGGCAAAAAAATATCACATTTGTTGTATGGGATGGCCCCCTTAAATATTTTTTTTATTTTAATTAAAGTATTTATTTTCAAAGTGAATGTAGAACTCAATATTCTGTAAATATTTTAAGCGTCTACCTGTTACCGCTAGT
The DNA here is from genome assembly GCA_949987775.1 of Aproaerema taeniolella. NCBI lineage: Eukaryota > Metazoa > Arthropoda > Insecta > Lepidoptera > Gelechiidae > Aproaerema > Aproaerema taeniolella. The sequence continues at coordinate 10,525,546 of OX465264.1, forward strand.
TATGAAGATCTAACAAAAACAACCAAAAATATCACGTTTGTTGTATGGGAGCCCACTTTAAATATTTATTTTATTCTATCTTTTAGTAAGTATATGTTGTTATAGCGGCAACAGAAATACATTTGGTACCTGTGAAAATTTCAACTGTCTAGCTATCAGACGGACAGACAGCGAAGTCTTAAAAATAGGGACCTGTTTTTGCCCTTTAGGTACAAAACCCTAGAAATTAGCACCTTTTTATGACATTTTATGTCTTTTTTTGCTATTTCCTGTATATTATTTATGTAATACGATTTATCCTAGCAAAAGCATGCGCATCGCCTTAACAAGTAAGTACACAGTGAATCATGATCCACTGTGTACACAGTGAATCATGATCCAAGGAATCAGGCCCACCCTTGACCCTATACTCGTTAAAAATGCAAACAAGAATCAACCTGTTAAGAATAAATATCTAGTCAATTATTTGTGTAATATATTACAGCATACTAAGACACTAAGACAAACCACATGTGGTTTAATAGTGTCTTCTTGAAGTTATTGTTACTTTTGATATATTTGTCGAAATAAATAAAAATAAAATAAATAACAAGGTCAAATTGTGGTAATACAATTTTATCGATATCTTTTGTAAGTTAGCAATGATAAACAAAATATCAACTCACTTTTCAAAATATTTTTGCAGCGTGACAGCCAAATCACCCGTCGCACGTCACTCGGTGAGCGCGGCCGTCCGGGAACTGGCCGAGAGGGGATTGGGTGCGGGGGAGCGTCTGTTAGTGGACAAGCGTCCGCGCTACCTGTACTGGTTTCGTCAATGTGTGCGTGACCCATTGTACCCAACTGATCCACCGTTTACCCGGTAACCCTACGAAGGAAAGAATTTATCAAAAAATATTAAGAGAACTTTTTTGGAGGGCATCGAATTTCCTTCAAAAATATGTATATGTTTTTTCTAAATATTCATTTGTTTACTAGCTACTAAATATCAAATGTAAAAAGTAAAATTTTGAAAATTGATCAATGTTTAAGGCTCGATTTACATGGGAAGGGTTTGTCTGACGGAAATTTATAATCAGACATTTTTTGTAGAGCATCAAATTTCCAATAAGAATTCTGTCTCTCAATCCGTTCAGCACAGCGAATTGTAAATTTTGTGGAAAAAAACGCAATTCAATTGAGAAAATGGAAAATTGGAATGAGCGACCTCTTAATATTAATAATAAGAGCTCAAACTTTCAGCAAAATTTTTTGTTGTCATACTGAACAATATTTTCGAGGTACCCAACGAAAAAAAAAAAATCATTTTTTTTGACACACCCTAATGTATATATACGATACGATATAACGTGGCTTGTCAGCACGATAACGTATACAATTCTTACGGGATCTCAGTGAAACTCAACGTACTTATTCTATGAACAATTACGAAGGTTACATTCAAATTTGAGCTTAATCAGTTAATTAGTTTAGAAATTACACCATTTCAAAAATTTGGAAATTCGAAAATCGCATTTTCCAACCTTCTCCTAGGAGTAACTTTTTAACGTTTTGAAATATTCGATTCCTGTAAAATGCATCTAAAATCTGAGATAATAATTCAATTTATATGCTAACATGTATTTCTAGATTAAAAATTGATCATCTTAGGGATCATTTCAACTAAATTTTACTCTTACAGTCGTTTTTAATGAATATTATCTACCATTGATTCATCTATAATGACGTTAGTGAGTCAATAATTTTGTATTACTCACTAGCAGTTTTTCGCCCGCTTAGTTATTGTGAGAAATTAATTTAAATTGTCGAATCTAGTAATTTGTAAATATTTCACTAACAGAAAAAATTCTCTTTTCGTTTTTAATTTTTCTTCGGATCATCCCGCGAATAAGTACGCCCTATTGTCGCTTTATAGTTCAAAAAAAGCTTTTTTACGTTGAACAATTGTCAAATTACTAATTGCTGAGTACAAAAAATTAAAATAAACATAACCAATAAAATTAAAATGTTTATTTTGAACAAATGACAACCGAATAGAATGAATTAACTTATAATAAACATTCATTATTTCTAAATCTAAAAAATTAAGGTTCGATCCGGATAAGTAATCAAATCACCAACATATTATACACTTAAATTTTTCTCTGAAACACGCTGCATCATATTATATAAGTTTTATGCCGATCGGTTCAGGAGTTTTCACAGTATAAACAAACAAAAAAACCGGCTTTCCATTTGAATCGTTTATTTGAGAAACCCCATAAGTCAATACCACCCAATTGGTCAGGAGAAGCATAACACATTTCTCTGAAATAACTTAATGTGAAGATGGTTAATAAATGATAGAAAAAACTAAGGTTAGTGCCCCTTCAAGAGATTCCAAGATAAAAAATTTAATTTTTCAACTCATACTGCTTAAATAATTAACTTAAAGTTTATTAACTTATGGGGTTTCTCAACTAAACGAACAAAAAATTGTAAAAAAGTAATTAATTTTCCATTTATTTATTTGAATAATTTATTTTACTTATGGAATGAAGAACGATACATAAATTTGTACCACAAATCCAAAAAATTACATAATTAACCATCAATTTTTTACTCCAAATCACTTGAATAAAAGTAATCAATAACATTCCATTTTTAATTGATTTTATTAAACTAATATTGTGAAAATTGAGAGAATAAAAATATCTATTATTAAAATGAATTTAATTTTGTTTGAATTTAATAATTATTCAATAATTTGCTCATTACTTATTCAATATTACACGATTTTCAAAATAAACGAAATTTTGCTGAAACAGTGATTCAGTTAAAAGTCCCTAGCTAAGCCGGATTTAAATTTGAATCAAAATGACTTATATTTTTCTTAAAAATTTAGGGTTGATACTTTTTGAATTTCTCTACCGGCCGGAATTGATCATATCGAGCTCAAATTTTCAGTATTGCCCTTTTTTTTAAACCTAATTCTAAAGAAAATCGGTGTTTAAATCGGTGACTCACGCGCGTATACTTTTCCAGTCACATATTTTCCATTCAAACGCTGATTTTACGAGTTTTTTTTGTTGAATTGGGGTATATGCAAAATTTGAAAAAACTGTGACTCATGGGGTTTCTCGAATAAACAATTCATTTATTAGTATAGATTAAACAGATTAATTTTAAGTATTTTTTCTAAGTTTAATTTATAATAAAGAAATCTTCTTTCATTTCAGCTGCCGAATGGCCTTTTTTTTAGACATCGATATCTCCGGAACTAATTTTACCACGGCGCTCGGACCCATCTCGGGCGCGCTTGATCGAAAATGCACTCGCGTTTAACTCGTATTTATTTGATCCTGTTCAAAAATTAACTTTTTTCGAAATAGTCAAGTTTTCCACAATTAAAATCTCAATTTTTCAGGACGGGGCCGAGCGTCGTGGTAAAATTAGTTCCAGAGATATCGATGTCTAAAAGAAAAAAAAACGATTTTTTGGCTTTTAAAAATTAACTTTTTGAGTTAAAAGTATTTAAAATATTTGTTTTATTACAAGAAATATGTTAAAAAAAATGAAATCGATTAATTTTTCAGCTCGCTACCTCCATTTGTTTATAAAACTTTGTTTGTTTATAACTAATGATCTATCAGTCTGACGGAAATTCACCCAAAAACAAAATTGTAGATTTTTTCGAGCTTTATAAATTATATGCAGGAACTAAACACGTCAGATCAATAGTTATAGAAATATTTCATTTTTAAATTACAATATTTTTGTTTGCCTATTATTTATTAACTAATTGAGACCGTCATTGGATACTTATGAGAATTTTAAACGGACCCGCGCGTAAAATTGCCGAGGGGGGGGGGGGGCAAACTCGCAGAGTGAGATGTAGTAATTTTCTCCCGTGTTGCACATATAGTAGAAGATCCGAACCTAAATTGACCTTCACCGAGCTGATAATAGAACGAAATATATTTTATCATGAATTTAGGATATTAGAAAACATATTAAAAATGGGTTCGCTAAAAAAATCCTGGGCAGACTATTTTTTATTATTTTTCGAAAAATGATTTTTAATTAAATGTTGCAACATCAGGATAATAAAAAAAATTTGTCCTGACTGAAAGTATAGAATGTGCAGCCGTTGGGTTGTCTACTATTTACCTGGGCGAACTACTGGGTTGTCAGGTAAACACAGGTATATCGATGCCAGTTTCTTTCACTGGATTGGATAATTAAAAAAATTGTATATCATCATAAGCGCTGTTTAATTGCGAACACGTTGATATAGGGTTGTCTGCGAAAATTCCGGTCCTATTAGGGGTTTGCGAATTTTAAAGATTTTAATTTCAACGCGCGTGGAAGTGTGTGACAGAAAGATCCGAGGTAAGTATACTGTGTAATAATAAAGGACCCAACATCGCAGTCACTTGTGATGGGACCCTGAATAGTAGAAAGTGCGCATGCTCGGTGTGTAAACTATGGAGGGTAGAGGTACCTTTACTACCCTTCATATAGTAAACAGTGCGTGTTATTTTGGAGCAAGTGATATTTCAGTAGCAAAAAAAAAAAATAATTACATAATAATTAAATATATTTAATATAATACTAATATATAAAAACAATATAATATCAATATATTGCGTTATAACCATAATAATATATCTATAATCTATAATAGACAATAAAAATATCAATTACTTACTTTGAAATTTTTTTGCTCTTTCTGGAAATAGAAACAAAGTGGACCGCCAAAAATTTAAATTAAGAAATAACAAAAAAGATAGACTAGACATCTTGTATTACGATTTAAAATTTTATTAAAAAACAGTATAAATACAAAAATAATATTAATGAAAAATAAATTCTAATAAATATTTTCTATTCAATATCTGATTCATCAGAAGTATCATTTTGACTCTCGAATTCGTCTGATTCATTAGATTCTTCCTCATTTGCTTCCATTTCGACAATGTCCTGGATTTTCAAAGGAGTTTGATCTCCGATAAAACCTGTTGGTTTTAAGAAATCATCAAAATGCCAACCATAGTTTTCAGGATTTGACTTCGCACATGTAGAATCAGTTGCATTAAGCCACATAGAATTTACTTATATTGTTCTTAAAATTTTTTGTAGTAGGGAAATCCAACATGGCGGTATAAAGTTGGAGTCAAAACTTTTAATCTTCTTTAAAAATTGTTCGCTGTCTTCTTTTGCGCCGTACTTCTTCATAAAAATACGAATTCTTGCATCATTAACTGACTGGCAGTGATTCACGCCATACATTTTTGCTGTAAACTCTTGAAAAGTATTTATTTTTTCATTGATGAAAATATTAGGTACTTTGTGATAATGATGAGAAGAAGCGAAATCTCTTATTAAATAAAACTAAGTCTGGTTTGTTCAAACACTCGATTCGACTCGAATTTTTCTTTTTTTGGACCTATGTTCCTTGGGGACTTTTTCAGTTTAGTGTCCTTAATTTTTCCTTTATAAATTTAATGATACCTAATAGTTTTAGTTATTTACTGTAATATAAATACTTTTTACTTTGTCTTATTTTACAGTCATTATAATTATGCAATACAGAACGTAAAAGATATGGCAACATAGAAAATAAACATAAAACGTAATGTACCAATTTTAAATACAGGATGTTTAGGAGAGTTGGTGATATTTTTCAACTAGGGACTCTTAGAGTTGGTATTTAAAGTTGTCAGAGAACAGAATCATTGTAAGAATATTGATATTCCAACAATATACTCTCTGTCACACACTTCCACGCGCGTTGAAATTAAAATCTTTAAAATTCGCAAACCCCTAATAGGACCGGAATTTTCGCAGACAACCCTATATCAACGGGTTCGCAATTAAACAGCGCTTATGATGATATAATTTTTTTTTAATTATCCAATCTAGTGAAAGTAACTGGCATCGATATACCTGTGTTTACCTGACAACCCAGTAGTTCGCCCAGGTAAATAGTAGACAACCCAACTGCTGCACATTCTATACGTTTTATACTTTCAGTCAGGACAAAAATTTTTTATTATCCTGATGTTGCAACATTTAATTAAAAATCATTTTTCGAAAAATAATAAAAAATAGTCTGCCCAGGATTTTTTTAGCGAACCCATTTTTAATATGTTTTCTAATATACTAAATTCATGATAAAATATATTTCGTTCTATTATCAGCTCGGTGAAGGTCGATTTAGGTTCGGATCTTAGACTAATACTATTTTTTCTTCTACCAGGTCAAAAAGTTCACGAAATTCAGAAGAGAAACTTTCAAGTTCTTTAAGGAGAAATAGAGTGAACTGGGGTTTAGTTCAGATTTTAAGTCTCTGTTTCAACCTAACTAACCTAGACCTAGGATGAGACGGGGTTTAGTTCAGATGTTAAAACTCTGTTTCAACCTTATACGCCTAAAACTAGGGCGAGTTAGAGTTTAATGTGATTATTATCTCGTAGGCTTGCTAGGTTGAAACAGGGTTTAAAACTTTATAGTGAAATACTTAAAATAATAATAATACCTATTTATTATAATATTTTTTAAAATTATACTTAATGTATATAAGAACAATTTTTAAAATCATTATTTTATTTAATATAGATTGGTTATTTTACTTTGTAATTATTATTGTTATTGAAGCCATTCCCAATCCTAAATTTGACATTTATTATTACAATTCAAACTATTCAATATCACCTATTTTTCAGAAAGGATCCTTCTTGGTTATGTTGATTATTTAAGAAGGATCCCTTCTGGAAAATAGGTGATATTGAATAGTTTGAATTGTAAAAATTTGAATTGAAATAGTAAATGTCTAATTTAGGATTGAGAATGGCTTCAACAATAATAATATCAATAATAATAATAATTATAAAGAACAATATTTATTAGTTCCCCAATGGAACGAAAAAATAATCATGTTTATGTAAATATAATAATGTTGATTAAATAAAATGTTTATCAACAATTAAAAAAAAACACCATTCGGCCACACCCAGGATGGAAGGTAGATTTCGTAGTAAATGTGTGATATTTGAATATTTAAATAAATTTGATTATCAACAGATTGTTCATTTAATCTTTGAAAATTAGTGAAAAATAAAAAACTTATAGGTCAAATTAAAGAAAAATTTATCAGCTTCAACTTCAATTCTTCAAAAACGATCAATCTTTTTTAAATCGCGAAACAATTTCAAATTAAGTCCTCAACTCAAGTGCGATTTTCATGATTTCCAATATTTGTAAATTTTTAAATGACCTATAAAATTACTAAAAATTATTGTAAAGTATAAGTGTTTATAGATCAAATTAAAGGTAATGTCATAAGCTTTAACATAAAGTTTTCAGAAATGAGCTTTTTTTTGTCAATCAAAAGTTATTTACCGTTAAAATCACAAAACCTAGAATTAACGAAATTTTGAAAATTTTAAAGTGACCACCAGTTCTAAACTATTTGACCGATCGTGCTCATCTTTGAACTCGACCAAGGTGATTATCCTAAGAATATGTGTACTAAATTTTATTAAGATCGGTTGAGGAGTTTTTGAGACATCTTGATGACAAAGCTGGTTATATAACATGCATGTATAAATTTTCTAGCCAATGGTATTTTTGGAACTTATTCGATCAATTAGGACATATGATAGCAAAATCTGATGAAAATCCTACCATGAGGACAAATACAACAGTTAGATTTCTAGAAATCTATCTAAAAGTTCAGCGAAAATTTATGATCGTAAATGTTAAAAAATTTCTGTTTCCAAATTTATTATTCTACCAAATAATTTCGGAAGAGAAAATAATTTCTCTTCAGAAATTTCAAAATTTAACAAAATTGTAACTGCTCTCAGAATATTTAGTAAAATAAGATTAAGTAAAGAACTGGAGCGAATATTTTTCTTCTATAATTTAAAGTTTTCAATTCATAAATACGTTAAACTGAAAAATTGATTTAAGTAATTATAAAATGATATGCTTTTGTAGTTTTGAATTTCAATAACTCTCGAACAAATTAACCAATTATGGCAGAATTTGTGGCAGTCATGACTAGGAGAATAAGTAATTTATTTAATACATTGGAACTAGATAATGTTTTAATTTTAATTTTCAGTTGGATCTACTAACTCAAGGTTTTCTAATGATAAATCGTGTAGACAAACTTATAACTTCCCAGTAAGAAAAAAGTTGTACCCTTGATTAGCTTTTTACTTCAAAAAATAGCATTGAATGGCGAAAATCTCATTAACCTTTCGTTGGTCGCACTGTGAGGGAATCCCCGCCAAACACTACTTAATCTATAGAGAGTTACAATAATGCAAGTGAGATACAAAAAAAATTGCGACTAACGAAAGGTCAAACTAATTCGGTTGTTTTGTTTGAGAGACATTGCAGTTAAAATTATGAAATAGTTTTTTTCCAATAACTGTTAGACGTTTAAGCTTAAAGAGATCAAAAAATGTATAAAAAATGTTTTTATGAACTTGGAAAAGCTCATATGATTGCAAATCACAGAAAGTAATAAGGGTGACCTACAAGGGCTAACTACTCTTTCGATTCTTATCACATGATAACACCTCATTTAGTACATGAGATTCCGCAATAATACATATCGCGGTAAATATTCTTGCTTTTTTTAAAGCCGAGAGGAAGCTTTAATATCGCAAAATTTTAAATGTACAATCAATTTGTATTCATTGCATTTTACAAATCTATTTGAAGAATCATATAACTGAACTCGCCTCTTTAACAGATCCTATCATTCTAAACGGATTTTCATGAAACGCAACATACTTATTCTTTGGGTGATTTTTAGGGTTAAGTTTGAAGATGAGCCAAATCGATTGATGACTTTAGAGATGAGAGCAATTAAGATATTTCAACAAATCACAAAAATTTTCATTTTATTTGTTTCTTTACGGAATTACTATTAAATGCAAAAAATTTCAAAAATAGTGTTTTTTCAAAATAACTTTCAAATTTTTCGTCAAATCACTTTTTGGAAAGTCATTTTCTGTAGACTTAAATAATATTGTAGACCAAATAGTATAGAACAATGGTTTCTTAACGATAATTAAATTTTTGAGCTCGAAAAGCCAAAAATTTACAAATTACCACTATTTATGAGCTCAGAAAACTTGTTTAGTTACAATTAGCGGGAAGTTCTCGGGGTGGACCATAGGGTCGATCGCATCATAGATTTTTTTTACACGAGCAAAAAGTAATTTTAGTTATTTAGAAATGTAAGCTCAGTCAAAAACAAAAATTGATTTCATTTTAGATACCTGAAGATTTTAAGCATGTATACCTTTTTTAATAATTCCTGCTTGAAAAATATTTTTTATTACATATATATTTAATTATTAAATGGAGGAAATTGTGTTTTGTTGCATTAGTGAGAGAAATTAGAAAGTTTTTTTATTTAACGTTTAATAAGAATACAATTATAAAAAATGAATTAATTTTCTAATTGGTTCTGAGTTTGGTTGAAAATATTACAGAAAAAGATTTCTTTTATCAATATTATCACGTGATACTGATTACTATATTCAAAATTAAATGCGATATTACCCGATATACATAATATGAAATATTTTCAAAATTAAAACTGAAAAAACGAAATTAAATTATTATATTTTAGAGCTGCACTGTTGATTAATTATTTTTTTAATTATTCATGCTGGTAAAAATATATGATTATTTCTATCCAAATAATATAATAGATAATCATCAGCACGTAATTTCAAATATTTTGAGTAATAATTTAATCAATTTTCATTGAATATTTCCGAAAAAAGCAAAATATTTAAAAAAAAATTGAAATACGTCCAGATATATTTATTATTTCATTCTGTTAATTGCACGCAACCTGAAGTAAAAATTAGTATTTCAAACGGTGATTTCACTTCTTTTGTACATAGTGCATATAGTTACTGTGTTTTACAAGTACACACTATAAATTCAAATACACGAATGAATAAATAAATATATATATATATATCTTCCTTCTTCGTTAGTCCTTAATTTTAAGTTTCGATTAGTACTTATGCATATTCACCTCACTTTAGATTTAATCAAATACTGTACATAACTAATTCTGGATTCACTTTAAATCCGTCTGGTCTTTTTACTTCTTTAGAATCAAATTCCAACCACTTGCCATTCATGTAATAGAATGTTGTGTAATGTCCAATTTTATCTAGATCTTTTTTCTCTAAGTGTTGGGTTCTAGTAGTCCGAGTCATGGATGCTGATCGAAAATTAATCAAACCTCGCAGATAAAATGGCTTTTTCATAAATGATAATTCTAATTTATAAGGTATATCTTTCAACATTATATCTGGGTCAATTTCTCTCAGTGATGTTTGATCAAAATCAGGCACAATCGCAAAAACCACAAAATTATCTGAAAGAAAAAAAACAATTATTTATGCTCCTCAATTTTTCCTGTTTAGATAAATTGCATGTAATACTTAGAAATACAATTGTTACTTTACGAAATTCTATATTAGGCCCTAACTATTAGAGAGTATAGTTGAAAATATCAATAAAGAGTAATTCGAAAGATTATCAAGAGACAATAGAAAGGGTAGTAGTAAAAGTTTTGGACACCATACTTTCGATAAATAATTGTTGCATTCCTATCATGTTTGATAATAATAGAAAATGTGAGTTCTATCGTACGCATTAACTACTGATCATGGAAAAACATGCTGTGTTAATTTTCATAACACTGCCGATGTAATTTGAAATAGTAAGTCCAAGTGTACCAAAATTATGGTTATTCTAAAGAAGTGGGGATCACACTATTTTTGGCAATAAAATTTTTGATTATTATTGCTTTGAAGATTTTTTATGTCACGGCGCATTTATGATACTATTCATCAGAATAGTCAAAATTACATTCTTTTGGAGTCTATCAATAAGTTTCAAGCGCAAAGTGATAACTACATTGTAGCATAATGATTTTTAAAATGATCGTAATAACTTTTTGTGCACTTATGCTTACCGTTTCAAGCTAAGTTAGCAGCATAATAAAAATTAGTAAATTTCAAACAGAATATTTCTTTCAACACTTATCGACGTATTATTAGAAAAATATATACTTTCAAATTGGTTAATAAAGTTTTTGAATTAAAATACTCATCCCCTTCTAAATGTTCGTACCTACATTTATTTTACAAATATTGATTTTAGAATATAAATAAAATGCTTACCTGGAATTTCAATAGTTGTATGTTCTGTAGAGTTACAATCTAAGCATTTACTTGCTTCTATACTGAGTTCCTGTTCTATCGATTCATTCGGCACCGTCGATATTAATGATGTTTTTGTTATTGTAAGTGATGTATGTGTACGTATTTTTTCATGTCCATTTTTACATTTTCGTATTTCAACAAAAGATGGTATATCCTTCAGTAGTTTTTGACTGAGCTCTTTAACCGTTGAAGCGCAGTTTACTGTATAACAACCAAGTTCTTCGATACCATGTTTGGGGAACAAACTTTTTAAAATATTTGCTCGAAGAAGATAAGAGTGAGCGGTTATTTTATCTTTTGACTTGGTTATTAAATGACAAAAAGAATTTTCTAGTGAAAATTTTTGAACTGTATGTTCATAAAAACTTGGTACTGCCATTGATGCAACTAAAAATAGCTGAAGTAGAGCATCAAATGCACAAGTATTACTGTAATCAACTCTTTGTCGCCCATCACGAACAGCTTTTAAAGTCTTGTCATCACCTTTCTTAAAAATAGGTATTTTTTTAGAATAGGTTGTGATGCAAAAGTTTTTAATGAATGTGTTTTTTTTAAGTAGCAGTTTTTAGGTTTGGATTGTTTTTTAACTGATTTTGAAACTTGTCCCTTCCAATTTTCTTGCTCTCTGGACTCAAGAATTTGAGATACATTATTTTGTGTACTACAATGGTTACATATCCGGGATTGCCGATATCCTTCTTCGCCATATGGCTTGGAACAAAGATCAAGGGCATGTAAAAGTACTCCACAAACCTTAAAACAAAGAAAAGAACAATCATCAACTGCACGCTTTTTTATCAATTTCCATACCATTGTCAAGAAAGCAATGCTTCATTACTGTTTCAATCGCGATTCAGAATCATATTTAGAAACAACTTCCAGTATCTATACAGTCTGTTATCGATATAAATCTATATTAATATGTTTGAAAAAATAAGTTTTTTGATTAATTTATCAGAATTTAATTTAAAATTTGTAATCAAGCAAATAAAATACTTTTTGAGATGATTGGAATTGAGCTATTTGTTATAAAAAAAATAGTTAACTGTTTATAAATATTTTGTGATGTTTCATGGATTGTAGCAAAATTGATAAACAATATAATTAAAATTAAATTTTCAATGATCATGTTTTGTATTAATAATTAAATAAATGATTTGTAGAACTTTTTATTACCTAATTAAATATTTGCAAAATTATTACCAAAACATAAACATTTTTTTTAACTCTTTGTCATAATGATTACCGTAATTTTCTAAGAATAAATTATATAAGTGAGCTTAACTAATATAGAAATAAACTATTGCTTTAAAAACTGATATTGCAAAACCTCTGCTTCGTATAATAATTTTTTTTTAACTTACAATGCATGTGTGATTACCAGTCGGAGTGTCTCCTTGTTGACATGCGGGACATTTAATTGGTTTTACGATCGACGAATCGTGTGATTGAACAGAATTTGACACAGTGGAGGTAGCTTCTAGTTGCTGGTTAGACTCATTTTGAACTTCTACGGTTATATCTCTTAATACGTGTTGTTCAGTTAAAATGTTATTGCAATCGTTGCAAATTCCTGTAGTATCACTGACATTTAGATTTAAGAATTCAGTAGATAAATCTTGAGTAACTAATTGACAGAGCTGAAATTAAAAAACAAATCAATTATACATTATGTAACAAAAGAACAATAAAAAAAATCGTATCTTTTTTTTTACCATGCATTTTCGAGTAAGGGTCGCAGTTGGAATGTTAACTTTTTTATTTTCACGTACACTAGGTATAATCGGTGAGATGACAGACGAATCATTATTACAATCAAAATCTTCACTAGTTGTCTCTTCGTGTTGTATACTCAATGAGTTGGGTGAACTAGCAGTCTGATATTTATTGTTTTCATAATTTTCATTATTCACAACTACATTAAATTGTTTTAGAACCCCACTGAGATGTTTGATATGTAAATTAATAAATACATCAAGACGCATAGGAAGAGTTTCATTTTCCAGTAAAAGATTTTTAATTTTATTAAATTCAGATTCTACGTGAGCACTGGTTGCTGGTATTCTACCGTAACCAAAATTATTTCGGACAATGCAAGACCACAGAGGTAATAATTTCAAGTCTTCAAGTAATCGTTCAAAAAACTTTTTGAGTCGATAAGCATTTACTCTTGTACCGGGCGATTTTTTAATATTAAACAAAGCAATTTGTTCTAAAGTTCTACCTAAAGTAGACCATTTATTATCAGTAACATTGCCAGAAATTACTTTTTCTCCACTATCTTGATTTATCTCATTCGCAGTATCGCAATCATCGTCTTCGTCGCATTCAACATTAGATGGGTCAAAATTTTCACAAGAATTGTTTGTAAGCAAATTTATTAAAAATGATTTTTGCTTTTCACACTCAGATATATCACCTGAAGTAGTAGGTCCATCATAGTCGCTTAATGAAACCACGAAAAGAGCATGAATTATTTTTTTAGCTTCTTCAATGTCTTCGCAAATAATAAGCCGCCTAATACAGCAAAGATAAAATTTTCGGACTTCCCGGCGTATTCCTTTTAAAAAGTCAGCATAATTTTTAATAAAATGGGCGACGTCGATCCTTATGTAACATGACGGCATAATATCTTCAGCGAGAGCATCAGCATATTCGCTAATTGTTTGACAATTCGTAAATGACCGAACACAGGCTGCTAACAAAGCTTTTGAAGAGTCACATACGACTTCTTTCGTATGTGACTCTTCAAAAGCAAAAGTATTACTAATCCATTCATTTAACCAATGAGTAATGGCCGTTGTGTTGTGTTTTTCGCTTAGAATTTGGGCGATAATGCAAGATGAGCTTGGCGTTCTAACTACGATAGCATATAAAAAGATAGGTCCCGATTCAGATTTGTCAGGATGACGCATTTTACGTACAATCGATCCAGTAGCATCTATTGCAACACTCACATTATCACGATCGGCTATAGTTTTGTATATGGTATCTTGATGCTTCGTAGAATAGTGAACGAAAACTGGACTCAAACCAATGTTATAAATAACATCCTTCATTGATAACTGCATTTTTTGAACCGCTTTCAACGGATCAGCATCAAGATACGACCGGGATACTACTTGGGATTTCGCAGTATGAAGTGTTGCTGAATTCGGTACAATAGCTGGCTCAAAATCGTCGTTTTCATCCATCAATTGGTCTAATTTTTCTGTACGATACTTGTAAGTAGAAGTTTTTTGTAGAGTGGTTCCAACCTTCATTCTTTCATCGCCTCTTAAATATACTTTACCACATTTTTGTTTATTTTTTGGATTTGTAACAGTACATTTCAAAGACACTACATTTTCCTTGTTGCGGTTAAGAATAATATCAATGATAGTTCCACAATTACAATATCCAGCGATATGACCACTATTACCATCTGTACTAATATGATGAAAATGGAAATAAAAGCCACAACTTGTTCTGGTAACAGAATAAATTTTTTCATTACACCAGCGAGACCATTCATCTGAAAAAAAAAAATATTTCGAATTATGATAAAGAAAATATTTAAAAAAATAAAATCGTTCTTCAGCATACCTTTTTTGAATCTCAGCCGTTTTCGGGTACCAGTTGCGCGACTTTTATCTTTACTCTCTCTTATCTCAGTCAGTTTATCAAAATCACATCCTTGTACATTAATAATGAAACTGAATGAGTTAACATTCTCTGTAACGTTATCACTGAGATCTAAGGTAGTATCAGCGGCAGAATCATTAGCAAATTGGTTTTTTAGTAACACTGCACTATCTGTACTGAGAGTACTATCTTCAAGAGATATGTGAGGCCTCAAACTTGAGCGAATACCATTTTTGTTACAAACTACATAAGTATACATGCTTAAATAGTCTTTGGGTTTAGAGAAAGAATTATTAATTCGAATAGCTTCATCAAATTCTTTTGACAGTTCATGCCAAACATAATCAGAACGACTGACAACATTTCCATCATCATCAAATAATCTTTCTTTGAACAGAGATATTGTTGAAGTCAACAAAGGAATATCAGACACACCAGGTCTACCTCTGCGTTTTGGCACTGTTGTAGAGGTATTTTTATTTCGTGGTGATTTGTTAGGTGATACACATTTTCTTTTTACTGTACGAGCTTTTCTAGCCATTGTTTTCTTGTAAAATGTAATCCATTAGAATTTGAAGACAATTAAATTAAACAAATTCCAAAAATAACAAATTTTTAATATCAACAGATGTAAATATATGAACACTCATATTACGTTTAGAAAAGGCGTACTAGCAGTCATCCAAATAGTAACCTAATTCGTTTCGGAAATGATCCACGGTCGATAATTTTAATAACCATTTGGGGTCATTACCACTAGAGGCGCTAATAAAATATTAACGCCTCTAATAGTTACGAAAAAACTGCGGTAAATTCAAAACCACAAATAAGAAAAAAAAAAGTTAATGTCACGACGAATACTCAAAATTGAAAAGATCAATATAAGTAAATTAAATCATGAATGTAAAACGTCTAGATATTATAATGACTTTACTGTTACCCGACTAATCAAGTTATTAGTTACCGCAATATTTTTATATCAATGAAAAGAGGATTTTTTTAGAATAATTTGATATGCATCTTAAATAACAAAAGTGACGCGTTTTTTGTTTATTAATTAATGAAAAATTAAGAATTTTGGCACTGTCGCTTGAGTCTATTATAAAAAAAAACTTATTAATGGATTGAGTTATAAAATATTTAACGTTTTAAAAGATAATAAATCAAGGAATCGATTGAGCTATTTCAAACTATTCCCAAATGCTTAATTTTTGCAGAATTAATTACTTAACTATGCTAAATTCTTTGATTTTTGCCTAACAGCTGATCGAGTTACCGACCGATACTCTCGCTCACAATAACGACGCGCGCGGATTGAAGGGCGTGGCCTAATTTAAACTCAAATTTCGTGGTACTCTTTTTGATCATTGTAATAAAAATTTAAATTTAAATGTATAAAAACAATTGTTACTGAGGATTTCATCCGTTTTTTTAAATTATAGTAATTAACACTGATCATATGGTATATATGAGGCATCCCACACCAAATCGACCAATCTTGCCTCTGAGAGTATATTCCTTATTATGCTACAGTAGCTGTAGTAGCTAAATTTCAAAAATTTAATTAAAAAATGATAATTAATTAGAACTTTAATTAATTGAATCATATCTAAATTATTTAATTTTTTAATTTTGTGTGCAGATTCAATTAATTAATGTTCTTATTAATTATTATTATTTAATTAATTTTTTGAATTTTAGCTGCTACAGCTACTGTAGCATAATTAGGAATATACTCTGATTACTTTTGATTTGGATAAAAAATTTTCGTTCAAATTTTTTTTCATTTTTATTCAGTTTCAATTTTTTATTCGGTTTATTTTTGGTACTATAAATTTGAACGATAGGTTTTTTAAAAAAACATCGAAATTTTTCAATTTTTTCAAAAATAAAATGAAAAATAAAAGCATTGTAAGTCGATTAAAAATTTATCCTATTTTTTTAAAAGGACATTTAAAAACAAAGTTTTTAAAAACAAAATGACCTGGTTAAGCAATTTTCAAAAAAAATTATGCCTCTTTGAAAAAATGACCTCAATCCTTAGTAAAAATAGTTTTTATAATTTAAATTTTAATATTTATTGTAATGATCAAAAAGTGTACTAAATTTTAGTTTGAATTAAGCCACGCACTTCAATGCCCGCGCTTCGTTATTTTGAGCGAGAGTATGAGTCGGTAACTTAATCAGCTGTTAGGCAAAAATCAAACAATTTAGCGTAATTAAATTATTGATTGTGCAACAATTAAGCATTTAGGGGTAGCTTCATCGATCTTAATCGATTCCTTGATTTATGATCTTTAAAAAAGTTGAACATTTCATAACTCAATCCACTGATAAGTATTTTTAATCACAGATTTAAAATTACAATGCCGAAACTCAATTTTTTATTAATTAATTAACAAAAAACACGTCACTTTTTTTATTTAAGGTGCATATCGATATATGCTGAAAAAAAACCATCTTTCCATTGATATAGAAATATTGCAGTACCTAATAACTTGATTAGTCGGCTAAGAGTAAAATCAGTGGACTAATATATTTTGATAATTTTTAATGTTGAGGGAGTAATATAAAATTTAATGTAAATCAAAAATTGAATATACCAAAATAATCAAAACAACAGTATATCAGTATATTTTATGAATAAGAAAAAATCAATTGTTATTTTAAGGAAAAAAATCATAATTAAAGAATCGAAAAGTTGTCTAATGTCCCACAAGAAAATTATGAAGACTAAATTATAGCGACTATAATCCAATAAAAAATATAACTAAATAAAACGTGAATTAATTATTAACTAGTTGAGGTTGCAACTGGATAATCCATTTTAAAAAATTAATTGACGGAAGTTGATGTCATTTCTGTAAACTTTTGATTCGATTTGTTATTGGTCATTAGAGGCTATGACGGAATCTTTAAATATAATAAAGGCGTGCGAAGCACGCGTGACGTTTCTAGTACTATAAAAAGTCGTAGAAGGTCGAATTTTTGTTAAACTTATATAGGGCAAAGATGTTGTACTTTAGTTAGTACTATTGTCGATTCTCCTGCACTAAATGAGCACTTAAATCACGTTAGGTTCAATTATATAAAATTAATTTGGTTACAAGGCTTACCGCCAAAAAATCGTAAGCTGGCAGACCCAGCAAGGAGTCAAAATAAAAAATCATTAAATCAATTCGAAAAATGTCTACAGATTTTCGCATTCTTTCTTCAGAAACCATAGACGCTAATTTAAAATATTTAAAAAAGTCGTCAAAGGTCTAATTTTTGTTAAACTTATATAGTAAAAGAATGTTGTATTTTAGTTAGTACTATTGACGATTCTTTTGCACTTAATAAGCACTTAAATCACGTTGGGTTCAATTATATAAAATTAATTTGGTTACAAGGCTTACCGCCAAAAAATCGTAAGCTGGCAGACCCAGCAAGGAGTCAAAATAAAAAATCATTAAATCAATTCGAAAAATGTCTACAGATTTTCGCATTCTTTCTTCAGAAACCATAGACGCTAATTTAAAATATTTAAAAAAGTCGTCAAAGGTCTAATTTTTGTTAAACTTATATAGTAAAAGGATGTTGTATTTTAGTTAGTACTATTGACGATTCTTTTGCATTTAATAAGCACTTAAATCACGTTGGGTTCAATTATATAAAATTAATTTGGTTACAAGGCTTACCGCCAAAAAATCGTAAGCTGGCAGACCCAGCAAGGAGTCAAAATAAAAAAGAAAAGTTAATATAGATTATTTACCAGACTTTTGCTTCAATTCTCATGCTCCCATTATTGATACAGAAATTACTCGGAGAAAGAATCTTTTTCTTTTATTTATTTATTTGATTATTAAAATGACTCATTAAGGTTTCTGGAATCACTTAATTAGCACATAATTCCTACACAATTTAAAAAAAAAAAAATTTTATAGAAGGGTCTGCTAGATTTTTAGAAGTTAGCGGACCTTTTATTTTTTTTGGTTTTCTCAAAAATGGTTAGTGCACCTAATTTATTATTTGCGCACCTAAATAGCACCTAAAAAGCCCCTAATTTTGACCTAAATTTCAATCCATTTTTCCTACTTGGGCCAGCCAATTTTAGGGGGGTGGCGGGGAGGTGTGCCTTCGATCGATGTACATTATCCACAAGAATGTACTTTCGCTTTAACCAGCTAACGAGACCCCTACCCACATACATCCGCCATACTCTTCACGGGTCCACCCAGGCCCGGGTGGACCCCTCCCTATTTTTCATGGTCAAATCAACAAATTCGCTGATTATACGCGTTTACCAACTTAACTTTGCGGTTACTCTATTATCTTTTTCATACATTCTCAATACTCTTATCATGTTTGTAAATACGCCGGGTGGAATCCTTTAAAATCGTTGCTAACCAACTTTAAATCGTTATAAGATCCTAAACGGTAAGTCTGATTGAAAAACGATGTGAGAAACCTAAAAATGATTTTTAAATATCTATTCAACGCTACCCTACTTGACATTATGACGTCCAAAATCGAGCATTTAGATTTTTCCAAATTTTTATACATTTTTTCTGACATTCGCGCCGCCATGATAAATCCAACGACGAATCATTAATCAAAATCGGCCCATGCGTTTGGTCTAAATAGTGCCACAAAGATACAAACATACATAATAGACTGATAAACACATTACCCTCCTTTGCGCCGCGCAGTCGGGTATAAAGGTCATCAACTTAGAGGACCACACTTTTTATTTTATATTTATTTAGATTGTATTAAAACCCTTCTCGAAGGCATTTTCAATTTTATTATAACAGCGTGTAGACTGTTCTAAAATCCATTTAACGACTTGTTAAACTAACAGTTATAGTCAATCCGTACTTGTGAAACCTTTGGGTATTTTCATTTAAATATTATGTTTTAGTTTTCGTCAAGATATGTAATGGAATTAAATATGATAAAGTCCTCCTATTTCTATCATATTTAAAAATCAGAGCTAGACCGACAAACTAAACCGATTTCAAAAAGATAATTAAAAATTCATGCGAGAGGCGCAGAATCTTTATTGCTGTTAATCATTTACTCTTCATCTAAGCTGAAACTATGCTCTTCAAGTCCAAGAGTGTCTGAAATCAAGAGTCTTACATACTTACTAGATTTAGGATTTATGATATTTTATCTAATAATAATAATAATAATACGTTTATTTCTTCAGAACAGCACACACATACATTAAAAAAAGTTCAAAATATTCTTATCCTATTATACAAGTTTAAGCTTGCATATGTCTGCCGCAGTGAGGAAAAAAGGCTGAACGCGATAAACTCCTACTGAACAGGTTTTCATACGGTGTTCACCAATGGACGGAGTGATTCAAGAGTAAGGTTTATGTGTTGAACTCATTCCATAAATTACCTCGGGAACGAAGTTTACTAGTATTACATCTAAAGACTTCGGATATAACAAATTATGACATGCCATATTGATTTACATACAGAGGGTATGTTTGTGAACAAATGTCCAATTTCATACAGTTGGATTGATCTGATGTGCCCGTCAGGATAGTTAGAATTTCCGTAGAAATTTTCACCAGGCCTACATGATAAGAAATTAATCTTATCAAACGCCACACTACTGATTTCCCATGAAGGAATTTTATCATCAGATTCACAACCATCAGGATAAACGGAATTTCTATAAGAATTTTCACCAGGTTACTTGACAAGAAATAAAACTCATCAATCAACCATATCTCTGACTTTCACAAACTTCCTTGCTATCAAATTCCAATCGACAAAAATTCGGTTCTTAACCAACCAAGATCACTTATAAGGACTTTTTACGAAGCTTGGCTTTTCACTTTGCATAAAACTGTTTTACCGAAAAACCTTAAATAGGTGCTTCAGTTGCGGCTTTTTGTCATCCAACAACACAACATATTTTGTTATTTCTCAGTGCTTTAGAGGGCTTACCATTTTAAACAGTGGTTAACACAGCGTCATCTCAAAAGGTCTTCTCCAACTTTATGTCAGACACCACTGACCACTTTGCATTGTCCTAATCACACGTTCTGCTTTCTCCTATCTCTGTAGAATTTGCTTTAATCGACAGATTCGGATTCAGATTCAAGACATTTATTTGACACAAAACACTACAATACAAAAGATAAAAATAAAATATAAAACACGGACTAGAACACATACAGAAGACGACAAAACAATGTATAATATAAATAGTGGATTGTGCTGTAGTGCGATGTCAAACTGGGTAAGGCTCATTATTTTTGCACTGTCGCACATAAAAAGATCACAACGGAATGTGTCACAACTGGCATAATGTGTTACAACGGAATTAGTAAATCTTTGTTTACATTGGCTGAAATAATTTATTGTATTTATATGTTTTGTGTGTATTCTGTGTGCAATAGATTGTTAAATAAATGACATTATTTAGATTCAAAATATTTATTTTTGTCTCATTTGTGATAGTATTCAATTTGTTCATTAGGTAAATATTTCTTGCTTTACATCTTCTTAAATTTCTTTGCAGGTTTGTGGTTTTTGAAAGTAGGCGTTTATATTTCTCTTTTAAAATTTTGTTTTCTCGTTGTAATTTGCTGCGGTATTTGCGACGATTTTTATCTTCTACTACTAGAGGTGGTTTTTTATCTTTTACTTCATCATTTTCTTCTTTGGCTCGTTTAGCAGCTCGCCATTGCTTTCTTTTTGCTATTTTTTCTTCTTCGCTCATATCTGCAACTTTTCTTTTTTTGGCCTTGGTTCTTTCGGCATTCTTTTTCTTCATTTCTTCGAATTTTTCAGGATTTGTCTCTTTTAATTATTGTTTATATCTACAACATCTTTTAGCTGCAGACAAAGGCATCTGGAAAGTTGAATTTTAAAACTATAGATTACATTCATTATCAATCACCTCAGATGTTACTTTTAACTTTTGAGTTAATTTATTTCATACATACATAAAAGTCATGGCTATGTCAGGCAGAGATCACAGAGCACATAATATTGTAAAATTCAAATTTACAATATTACATGTCAAAACTGCTAAAGTATAATGTTTACGTAAAAAATATTAATTATAGAAGTGAATTAAACCTTTTTAAATACGTAGTCAAATAAAAAAGTTTCATATATTATGTAGTTCAAAAAATTTACTTATCAACCAACCGTACGAATAGTAATGTCAAGAAAAGCAAATTCAAAAAAAAATAAGTACGCCCTAAGGATACGTATTGTACCATAATTCAATATAAACAATGCCAATTTAAATGCCAAAAAATCAGGAGTAAATTAGTAAATCTTAGTAAAAAAATCGCGTAGTTTTTTTTTATATAAAGCATTTTTTGTTTTTTAATTTTTGATTCTTTTTTCTTATAAATCAAATATTTCATCCAGTAGGTTAAGTTAATTTTGAAATAAGTTAAAAAACAGTAATTCCGATAATTTTATTGAATGTCACTGTTTTCAATCGACATAGGTACTCTTTTATTGAGTAAAACTCATTTTTCAGTAAAAAGGATTTTAATCGGCGGAAAAAGGTTACTACCTGGATGCTCGCATTTGAAGTTTGACACGTAGTCCCATCTCGCTGGAACCAAGTTCTCCTGTTACAGCCTCGCGATTCTTGCAGTTTTGGAATCAAAAACTTATCAGCATGTGCCATGTGACGGGAAACTTCTCAGCATGGAATCATAGCGCTCTGAATTGAAGGTCACCGCTTGACTACGACTGTTCTCACAAAAAAATGGTCCGATGATTCCCCATTTCGCAATTTCGGCCCAAACTGTAACTTTGGGTGAGTGTAGCGGATTCTGGTGTTTCAACTGCGATTTTTTGCTGCCCAATCCCTACAGTTCTGCTTATTTAGAAATCCTTTCAGATAGACATGTCCTTTCGAGCACAGGATGTTTCTGAAATTATTAAACTTACCGCGCATTTCATTTGTAAATCTCAATCTCGATTCGAAGTCTCCTTCTTTTAGTTCTTGTACTATTTGCATCTTACAAGGATGTTATTTCAAATTAATTTATAAAATTAGCTGCAATATCGATCTATACACTCCCAAAGTCAATGAACGTTTGCGCTACGGCATTAGTGGATTCACGCTCCCACTCGCTGAATGTTTTCGTAGGACCGTAAAACTCTTTGGCGAACGCGAGGCCGCATTTTAGCGTCGATCCTGTCCTCTCGAATTTTTCAACCCTATGTTTAATTAAATTAGTACTTGGACACTCATTGATGCGCCCCAATTCGAATTCAGCAAGGTAAAGCCGTCAAACAGTCACATAAAAAACGTGCGCTCTCCCGTGTAACGACTTATGGTGGCTAAAATTACAAAACTTGCGTTTCGCATTGCTACCGCTCCCGCGTCCCGCAATTTTGTTGTTTAGAAATGTGCGCAAAACCAAGAGTGTATTTCTCTCTGTATTTAAGATATAAAAGTACGTTTGCCTACAATGCAACTGCAGTAATGAGATTATAATGCCTTTCTGCTTTGCGTACCACCTTGTATAAGAGTATACGTGTTCGCGACTGTCTGCGTCGAGACAGTATGCGGCCTCTTGGATTAGTGGCTGCTATATTATAATATCCACGATTTTTTATGGCCACATCTCAACAGACGTCTGTTCTGTATGTGCAATCTTCTTTTATATGTTCCCCGTACTAGCTCAGAGCCTGATTTACTTGATAAGTCCTCAGAGTGCAAATATTTAACTCGTCAATACTCAGCGGTAGAAAATCATTAACATAAATATCGTTTGCTGTTATTGTCTGAAAAATTGCTCTTCTCGCGTTTTATTTTTCGCAATTATGTTATTACTTAGGTGGTGTTCATTGCTTGATCATTTTTTTTATTTCTCTAAGGATATTTGTGTCTAATCTGTGATCAGTAAGTGGACGTCCAATTCACGAGCATCTCAATTGTTATAACGTGAGAAACCTCATTCCGCTGCTCCTCTGGAGCTAAAGATAGCATTATTTGTTGTTGCGCACTGTGAAAACTATCCTCTAAATCCTTTAAATCCTGATCCGTGTATCCTAAGAGGCCTCCGCCCGACATGAACTCCAGCCGCATCATAGCATGATCGCGGGCTACGGGGTTATGGTCTGCGAATTTCGGCGATGACATTTTATATAGATTTTAACAAAAAACATTCTGTTCAAAAAATAACAAATTTACGATTACGATTTAAAAACACAAATTAATTTGATACTTTACAGATCGAAATTGCTGGGTTACCAAAACGAAAAAACGACAACGAAAGTTTGGTACCCGAACGTCTCGATTGTCACTCACGAAAGATTAAAAAATTATATTTAAAAAAATATTATTTATTTATTTAAGGAGTTCGAAGGGTTGGTTGGGGTCAAGCGTGTACGCAGGCCCCCGTGTCACTGCGACCTTGACAGGTCTATTGTAACAGTACCCTTCTGTATTATCACAGTACACCCTGGAGATCGAATAAGTCACAACACTAGTGAATCCCAATCGACAAAAAATGTAAGCACGAAATTGAAATGTTGTGTCTTTTTCAATCACCGACACAATAAAGTGCACAAGTAATTCTTACACCCACTTTACAAAAAAAATATGGATAATTGCAAAATTACTATGCAAAATTGTTGAAAACTACGAACCTTGTTAATTCCACAAGCGCCAATTCAATAAATCCGACCCGAATGGCCAATAAATGTCGATAAAACAGTGGACTGTGTGCGAGAAAAGTTAAAAGATCAAATTGGTTTGATTTAAGATAAGTACAATTAGAATGCGAATCAGTCATGCAGTAACTAACCGAAACCACGGAAGGGCACTCACCTTTTCGCAGCTCGTTGAAGCGCGGGGAGGCACCTGGATGGCAATAGGACCTTCCGGGACACCTAGCTTGTACTGCTGCAGACTTACCAGGATCTTTCAGATTAGCATATCACCCAGTCCGTAATCCAGCGGCAGCTCCAGCAATCGCACGACTTTTCACTCGCGTATGTTAAACTTTAGATAAAACTTAAACAAAATTGAAAAGGCACGATGTTGACGGCTTGGCGCTGCGAATTGAACAAAATCGATGGAAAGTTGAGAATTTGACAGGTGACAGTTACAAACAGTGAACAAAATCTAACCAAGAAAAAAAAGGGCTATTAAAAGTACCATATCTAACTATTACATTAATTAAGTACCTATAAGATTCATTAAAATTAAAAACATATTTTCGTCGTAGTCTCCGTAATCCTCATTGTCGTCGTCGTTGATAACCAGAATCGATTTATTGAGCGGCTCGTATTTCTTGAATGCTGCTTTTAGGCGAGCACTCTTCTCAATAAGGGCCTCTAAATAGCATCAAAAATGGTTCCTGGCTCAAAACAATTACTGTGGATGCGTGTTATAGAACCATTCACAGAAGAGCGAACGAATAAAACGACAATGTACAGTTTAGTCATTTATTTATTATTATGAGTTGTCTGTATCAACGATTACAGTATCTGAATAAAGGCCCGGCCGATGTATGGTATCTTGCCCACCCAAGATACCAAGCGATGGACATATGAGCACGAACTCCTATTGTCCTCCTTCCTGTCAAGCAATTGCAGCAGTAATCATTAATTGCCTCCAAGCTTTGGACCTTTTTTTTTACTAGAATGTAACAATAATATATTTTGTTGCTGCTATGCCGGATTTTTATTTTTGCTGCAAGTTGTATGTCTCCAAGTCGGTTAACTGTCTGTGAGCATATACTTCGGTTAAGTAGTTTCCTCACCGTATATGGTACGTGCCTACCGAAT
This sequence comes from Aproaerema taeniolella, assembly GCA_949987775.1. NCBI lineage: Eukaryota > Metazoa > Arthropoda > Insecta > Lepidoptera > Gelechiidae > Aproaerema > Aproaerema taeniolella. Next base: position 10,551,203 of record OX465264.1, read on the forward strand.
AAAAGATAATTTCGTCTGGAGTTAAAATGAGGAATGATGGTATGTTTGGGACATACCCAACAATATTTTGAAATGACACCCTTTGTCTATTTAGGTTTTTTTCGTCCAATAATCGGCTATATAATTGGGCATTCGCATTCTAGTGTTTATTATGTTCATAAAATCTGCTTCATGTACATTATCCACAAGAGGTATATGGAAAGCATTTGTGATTTTTCTCGCCGCCAAAAGTCTACCCCTGAGGTAATTGTTCGTGTAGAGATGGGTTTCATACACCTCTACAATATCATTGTCCCCTCCTAACATTTCTCGGTCACACACTTCCCGCAGGAAGTGGTACACCTGCATGGCCGTCTTTTCTTGTCACGCCCACATCTTCCGCCACCATGGACACCTTATCGTTGCGGAAAAAGTGTAATATGATCCGCAACATTCTCTATATCGAGAGGTTTGACCTCAAAAAAAAGGTGCCAGCAAGTCTGAACTGTGTAAGGCATAAGTGATAAGTGATATGGGCTCCCATTTCTGCATTTAGGCTCTTAAGTGGCCCATTATGCGTGTGGGTCAGTGGCTATTCCAGCCACTTCAGCTCCGTCCAGAAGCTCAGAATCCTGGGGATTTCGCAGGTTTCGCGGAGCGATCTAATGTCTGCAAGGATTTTTGCCCGGTGTTCTGCCACTCCCATGTAATCCAGGATTACATGGGCGACTGTTTCATCAGCCTCTAGGCAGCCTCCACGGAGGGGGCTGTCGGTGACGTTTAATACGAATAAGTGCTTGTTCAGAGCACAGTGGCCCGTAAGGGTACTCACCATTATTTGCATTTGCGTGTTAGGCGTTTGCGTAACGTGATTTATTTCTTTTTTCCATTTTTACTCGTTTTGACAGGGTAATCCCTTACTATAGCAAGAGGTGGATCACCACAATTAGGGCATTTCATATATCTGATTGATTTTTTCATTCAAAGAAATGATGTTCCCTTGCACAGATGGAACACGTCTGAACGATCGACAGATCTTCGCTCCATGGTTGAATTTAAAACATTTGAAACACACCATACTTAGGTTAAGTTTTTTTTATAGAATTTACAATCTGCGGACTACTCTCTAGTCCGCACTTTTGTTAGTTTAACATATTATTTGTTTACGGTTCTATTTACGTAATGTTCCAGATATTGATGAAGTTCGTCATATTTTCTTATAACTAAACTTATCTTCTTCAATCTAATATTTTTTTATTTATTTAAGTTCATACAGTGTATTGATTTTTTCATCTTTTGTTTAATTAAATTATCTTTTATATATACAGTGGTGGCCATATAATTAAGAACGATTTAATGTTCTAGAAAATATTTATCTTAACCACATCATATCTAGTTATGTGTTCCATCTTACAAGTAACTAGCTATGCTATGAAATAGCCACATGAATAGAGCAAAAGGTGTTAGGAATATAAAATATAACCTCTACCATTTTTTTATAAATTTAGTTTATTAAACACAGTAACAAAAAACAAATAGTAAATAATCTGGACAAATAATTAAGAACGATTTATAAAACTGCTTGAGAGTTTTTCCATAACAAACTTAGATAATTTAAATCACATTAAATGAAAGTGCGTAAGAAAAACAAACAATTTATAAAATTTTAAACTAAATTTAATAGCTGGTAGCATGACCACGGCTTTTAATTACGGCTTTACACCGGCGAGGCATTGACTCTATCAATTTTTGACATTTGGCAACAGAGATATCGTTCCATTCTTCTAAAAAAGCAGCAAATAACTCTCTTAAGTTGCCACATTGTCGATTTGAAACTTTTTTCTTGACATCACACCAAAGATGCTCTATTGGGTTGAGATCCGGGCTGTTAGCTGGCCAATCTAACACCGAAACTGATTGCGCCCTGAGAAATTCCTTAACGGTGCGTGCAGTATGCTTGGGATCATTGTCGTGCTGAAATGTCCAAATAACAGGAAGCACGTCTTCAGCATAAGGTAACATTGTTTCTTCCAGTATATTTTTGTATTGATATTGATCCATGTTTCCCTCTTTCAACTTAACAGGTCCAACCCCATGTCCAGAAAAACACCCCCAAATTTTCACATTTCCCCCACCATGCTTTAATGTCACTTTTGTGTACTTAGGGTCGAATGCTTTGTTCGGAGGGCGTCGTACGTATCGTTTACCATCCGAACATACCCTGTTTATTTTTGTCTCATCAGAAAAAAGTACATTTTTCCACTGACTTACTGTCCAGTTTTCATACTTTCTTGCGAATGCAAGCCGGGCTTGCCTATGGCACTGTTTCAACATAGGCACCTTCCTGGCTATCCTTCCGTGCAACTTTTCTTCTACCAAACGCCTTCGAATAGTACGTGCTGAGATTGCTAAAGGGTTGTTTTCACCAAAATATTCTTTTCTTAGGTCATTCGAGCCTTTAAAAGGGTTTTGTTTTGCCAAGCGAATGATATTTCGATCGTCTCGACAAGAGGACTTACGTTGTTTAGGTGCACGTATAACATTTGAAGTTGTTTGATATGTAGCAAAATGCTTCACAGCGTGAAAAACCATAGTTTTGGAGCATTGCAGATGGTCGGCTATCTTTTTATACGACCAATTCTTTTGACGAAGTTTTATTATCACTTCCCTTGTAGATTCATCACAACTTTTATTTTTTCCCATTGTTTTAATACAAAACAATCACTTTTAAAACTTTTATAGAATTAAATGGCGCCAAATTGATACAAACAGTGACCTACAACCATAGAGCCACGAAGTGTTCTCTATTTAAATTTGAATAAAAAATAAAATTTTCAGCGTTCTTAATTATGTGACCAGCCAGTAAGGAGTAATACTAGGTTCGGATCGAATGCATAAAGTTTATCTATTTAGTTTTTGGCTAATCATGTGTACCAACGAATTAACCATTAGTATGGCAAAGTTTTGTGATACCGAGAGAAATACAAAAAAATACATGGAACTAAATAAACTCAGTAGTTTGAAAAAATCTTCCCTTTAAATAAGCGTTCTTAATTATATGACCACCACTGTATATATATATTTTAATTTATTGTTACTTAACTAAATTAGTTTGTATATTTTAACTACAATTATGTTATTTTAATTGGCGGACGCATGTGACCGCCATTAAGTGTCTGCGCTGCGAGAGGCTAGTGGGTATTAGTAGTGTCCGGGATTTAGATGGAGACGGAGATCTCTGCTGCCGTACTAGGTCTGTCTGCTTGACTAAAGGTTAGGGTGCTATTTCTGCTTACCGCTATTCTAGCCACTTGTTTCATGTACGACAGCATTTTGCTTCTGGTTGCTTTGGACGTCGGGAGTTGAGGTATTACGTCCCTTGTGGAGTTTGCATTTATGTTGCACTCCAGATCATGTCGATGGGTTAGGAAGCACGGGCATTCAAGCAGAAGGTGCCAGACCGATTCGCTACAGGTCTGGTCACACTCGCATCCGGGATGGTTTCTCAGCCTGAACCGGTACAGGTATTCCCCGAACCCGTCGTGCCCTGCCATTACTTGGACCTGAAGAGGGGTCAGCCTTGTTTCTCTTACCAGTTTGTATGCACTGCTTACATCTGGGAAAAAGGCTTTCGTTGTGGACCCGGTCTGGGAAGAGTCATATCTGTCATGCCACTTTAGCAATGACTCCTCTCTGATCTTTCGTTTGATGTATGACAATGGCACTTCCGCGTAGTCTAACTCATCTACCTCTCTTTCCGCGCCCTCTTTGGCCAGATGGTCAGCCCTTTCGTTTCCTGCGGTACCGACATGAGCTCTTAGCCGAAATAACCGCACCTGTCTCCCTTGAGCACGGATTTTCGCTATGCACTCTTTGATGGTTTTGCGAGAGGGTGGATCAGCTTTGGGCCGTCAGTAGTTTCAGAGAAGACCTTGAGTCACTCACCATGTTTACTACAGACTCGTTGCTCTCTTTCACCTTCTGCAGTGCTCTATGGAGTGCATATAGCTCAGACTGGAACACCGTGCATGTGGGGTTTAGGCTGAAGACCTGGTTATGGGTTTCTGAAAGCTGCCCCTACTCTCTCCTTCTTACTGCCGTCAGTGTAAACCTGCGGGTCAGCAAATTGGTGAGTGTTTTGGGTGCCCTCCTCCATATCCTCGAGAAGTTCGTACGTGGTTGTAATTTGGTACGATGGATGTGGTAAGTCTAGGACTTTTACCTTCTTCTCAAGGGTACGGCCTGGTGGTAGAAAGTCGGCGGAGATTCCTTTCTTTGCCTCGTACAGGGCTGCGGACTCCTGGATGCGCAGGTCTATTGGCAGTATACCAGATAAAACAAGTGCTGATGTTAACGAAGTTTTCCTATATTCCTTACATGTTCTCTACGCAAAGCCCCTCTGGAGTGCGTCTAATTTAGTTTTGTTAGTCTGTAGTTTCGATGCCCCTGCCTAGCAACAAGCCCCATATGTTATTATTGGCTCTATTACCGCGACATAAATTGTTCTGACGATTTCCCCGTTCAGCCCCCATGTCACCTTGGCCGCGCACGCCAGTTGTTTATACAGGATGGCCCAGCGGGTGCCGTCCAAAAGAAAAAAATTGGATGCCCCGTGCCGGGGGGAATTCAGATCAGCCCCATGTATGTTCCGCGATTTTTTGTAGTTTTGAAGTTATTAAGTACACATTTAATGAGTTTTTTGAAATTTTTCACCCAACAATTATTTCAATTTTTTTCTCTTTAAGTTTAAGATTATTTTGAAAAATTCATTATGACAGATAATGAAGGAAATATCAGCTACCATTAAAAAAAATGATGTTCCTCGTCATTACAGTCTGGGAAGAGTCATATCTGTCATGCCACTTTAGCAATGACTCCTCTCTGATCTTTCGTTTGATGTATGACAATGGCACTTCCGCGTAGTCTAACTCATCTACCTCTCTTTCCGCGCCCTCTTTGGCCAGATGGTCAGCCCTTTCGTTTCCTGCGGTACCGACATGAGCTCTTAGCCGAAATAACCGCACCTGTCTCCCTTGAGCACGGATTTTCGCTATGCACTCTTTGATGGTTTTGCGAGAGGGTGGATCAGCTTTGGGCCGTCAGTAGTTTCAGAGAAGACCTTGAGTCACTCACCATGTTTACTACAGACTCGTTGCTCTCTTTCACCTTCTGCAGTGCTCTATGGAGTGCATATAGCTCAGACTGGAACACCGTGCATGTGGGGTTTAGGCTGAAGACCTGGTTATGGGTTTCTGAAAGCTGCCCCTACTCTCTCCTTCTTACTGCCGTCAGTGTAAACCTGCGGGTCAGCAAATTGGTGAGTGTTTTGGGTGCCCTCCTCCATATCCTCGAGAAGTTCGTACGTGGTTGTAATTTGGTACGATGGATGTGGTAAGTCTAGGACTTTTACCTTCTTCTCAAGGGTACGGCCTGGTGGTAGAAAGTCGGCGGAGATTCCTTTCTTTGCCTCGTACAGGGCTGCGGACTCCTGGATGCGCAGGTCTATTGGCAGTATACCAGATAAAACAAGTGCTGATGTTAACGAAGTTTTCCTATATTCCTTACATGTTCTCTACGCAAAGCCCCTCTGGAGTGCGTCTAATTTAGTTTTGTTAGTCTGTAGTTTCGATGCCCCTGCCTAGCAACAAGCCCCATATGTTATTATTGGCTCTATTACCGCGACATAAATTGTTCTGACGATTTCCCCGTTCAGCCCCCATGTCACCTTGGCCGCGCACGCCAGTTGTTTATACAGGATGGCCCAGCGGGTGCCGTCCAAAAGAAAAAAATTGGATGCCCCGTGCCGGGGGGAATTCAGATCAGCCCCATGTATGTTCCGCGATTTTTTGTAGTTTTGAAGTTATTAAGTACACATTTAATGAGTTTTTTGAAATTTTTCACCCAACAATTATTTCAATTTTTTTCTCTTTAAGTTTAAGATTATTTTGAAAAATTCATTATGACAGATAATGAAGGAAATATCAGCTACCATTAAAAAAAATGATGTTCCTCGTCATTACAGTTAAAATTGGCACTTCAGCGAAATCTTTTCAAAGTTAGTAAAAAAATAATAGTCGGAAGATATTCAGATTGACGAAACATACAAAAAAATAGCACTTACCAGAAACCTATTCAATATCGAAATTGTCAAACTGAAGCTCACAAAAACACGCGTGTTTGAAAAAAATTTCTTTTGTGCAAAAAAAATATTTTTGTAGCTGTTAATTTGGCACGTGATATGTCAGATGTAACATCGCCGAAAACGTCCTATTTCACAACACTTACGTCGGATTATTATACTTCTCTATCACAGATAGATTTCACCGAATCCAGGGCAGGGTCGAAGTTCGCTTTTATCATATGTACTTTCGGCAATCCGTGTGATAATAATTCTTTTCAACAGTGTGTGATACTAAAAATCATTTAGTTTGTATGGTTCGCAAAAGCTTCTGCCTATTTGATCTTTAACTTTTGCCTGTCATCATCTCAAAACTTTACTTTCTTTGCGACTGACTTTCTATGCATGTATTGAACATAGTTATGGCTTTTAATATTTAAAAATTTAGCGAATGTGTACTCGGATTGAAATTAAACATCTTCATTTATAATATTTATATAAGGTCATATAGTATAGAGAGACTCATAGTTATCCTCTTTGGAATGTATCAACTCCGTAAAGAAACCTACATGAGGATCATAAAATCAAATTAAATTGTTTTTCAGTGTTAATCCTTAACGGCTTCATTCAACCGCAAACAAGCTTAATTAATTACATTGTATTTGCCATCGTTTCTCTTTTGCGGTTTGCTGATAACATTGTTAATGATGTCAACAGTAAAACCCATATTGTTATTCATGGTTATAAGCTTACGCAACAATGGTCGTTCTCTTATCATCATGATTGAAAAATAATTCAGTCGCTTAAAGCTGCTCAGAAGAATGCTAATTGCCTGAATCTTCAAAAATATTCAAAAGCGCTCTTCATTCAACTGACCAAGTAAGGTTACAGCGAGAAAAGCTCGACATCGATTCTGTGGGCGATGTTCTCGGAAGACTTGCCTTTGATATTTTATGATATATGTTTTTCATGAGCCTTCTATCATCGTATAATGAATATTGATGTGGTCGTAAAACATTGAATACTCTAATACTAATCTACGAAGAATGTATATGACTAAATGTTTTTGTTTGAAAACTCGAGTAGTTTCTGTTCTGAAAAAGAAACTCGTTAAATTTAATATCTATAAAATTTATTATTATGGCTTACTAATCATGCTGTAGTATCACAAGTTGGTAGGGTTGAAATATACAATATTGAAATTTTTGTTTTCTTGACTTTGAAAATTGGTCTTATTTATCATACGGGATAGTGTTTATCTGAAAGATAAATTGAGTGTCAACAGCATTTGAAATGCTTTTCAAAGGGTTATTCTACAAATGTTCAATAACGCAGTATTTCCAGGATTTAGAGTCAGGTTATGAGTTAGACAAAACAAAAACGCAGATAGTGTTTATTATTTTACTTTTATTTACTCAGAATGATATGGCCAGAGAATAACATACAAAATAGAGCACATAAATGCATATTTATCTGTCCTATAGAGCTGTCGCCATTTATTCATAGGACTAGTATACAAGATATAAATACAATACATTAAAATATTTTACACTGTCTAGCACAAAATTATCTCAAATTTTTTATATAAGCTTCTTTTGAAGTAAGACTAGAGATGTCAAAATCATACGAGGAGTGATCAAAAAGTAGTGATAATGACCCACTTGTACAATTCATAATTTACTCATTCATACCAATAATTAAAGATTATTTAATTACGACGTTAGATACAAAAAATTAAGTCTTAATATTAAGAAACATAGAAACCGTGTCTAGTTGTTTGACGAATTCCGACGTAAAATATTATTATGGAGAAAAACGAAGTGCGAGCCGTTATTAAATACCTCAGTTTTAAAAGTTAACGACGCAAGAGATCCATCGTGATTTAGTGGAGACTTTAGGTGAGTCTGCTCCACCATATTCTACTGTGGCAAGATGGTCACCTCAATTTAAGACTGGAAGAACATCGACAGAAGATGAGCACCGCTCGGGCCGGCCGTCGACGTCAGTTACGCAGGAAAAATTGAAAAAGTCTAAAAGATTGTTCTAGACGATCGTCGTGTTACAGTGCGTTATTTAGTCCAGGAAACTGGCATTTTATATGGCAGTGTTCAATCAAAATTAAAAGATTATCTGAGTATGAGAAAAGCCTCGGCGCATTGGGTACCCAGAATGTTAACAGAAGATCGGAACAAAACCAGACTCAATCTTTCAAGGTGCTGGTTGGACAGATTTCATGTTGATCTTAACAATTTTTGGCTCGATTTGTCACTATGGATGAAACATGGGTTCATCATTTTGATCCAGAAACAAAACAACAATCTTTACAGTGGAAAAGACCGTCGTCACCAACTCCAAGGAAATTTCGAACCACAGCATCGGCAGGCAAAGTCATGGCCTCAATTTTTTGGGATCCCGAAGGAATATTATTAATAATTTATCTTGAGAAGGGACACACAATAACAGGCGTTTGCTATGCATCTTCAATAGCTAAATTGAGAGAGGCTATAAAAGAGAAAAGACATGTCAAACTCAGAAAAGGCATTTTGTTTCATCAGGACAACGCGCCGGTTCACACTTCTGCTGTTGCACTGGATGCCATTCAACAAGCTGGGTTCGAATTAGTGGATCACCCACCTTATTCGCTGGACCTGGCCAACAGTGATTTTTATCTCTTTCCAAAACTAATAGAATACTTGCGTGGTAATAGATATGCCGATGATAATGAAGTGATAGAGGCCGTGGAAGAGTTTTTGGAAGGCCAAGAGAAATCTTTTTTTTTAAAGGGTTAAAAATGTTGGAGAAACGCAGGACTCGGTGTGTAGATAGAGAAGGAGACTATGTTGAACAACAAATTTTTGTTATTTAAAAAATATATTATTTTCTGTTTCATTATCACTACTTTTTGATCACTCCTTGTATGCTCCTCTCCACGCAGTTAAACCATAGTAAATTACACTCTTAAAGATGTATAAGCGAGGGCGTGGGGGAATAGTAAGTGGCGATAGGCTCGGGGAGTTGCGGGGTGATGAGACGAACATAACCGCTTTACGTATGGTGTACATTCAGCGTGACGTGTAATACATAAAATGAAAATTTTGAATTTAAATTTTAATTTTTCTCTTTAGGATGCACCAATGGATAGTATTTTTATGATTTTAACTACTTACTATAAGTATCATCTTTCTTATTTATAGTTTTTTTTTTTCATATTAAAAGTACTTTAACATATTTATATTTAATGATTTAGCATCAAGACTACCCGTTTCTCCATAAGAGCAATGTATTTTATGTCGATTTTGAATAACTATTTTTTTTTTAATTTGCCCCGATACCTATGCTGAAATTTTGACAGCAAATTCTTTGGGTATAAGTCTATGCTGAAAAAAATTTTGGGGGCTTAAATTGTAAAATGTTGTCACGCTCATAGATCCTTAATTAATCAAGGCATGAAACATAATTCTTAAGGTTTTCGTATTTATCACTAAACTAAGTACATGAAAAATAAAAATACAAATTTTATCGGTCAACTCTCTCATAAGTACTCACTTCTACATTATAGCTTCATCACAGTTCATGCTGCAGTAACAATTCAAGTCACATTTATAAACACCAACTCTAAAATGTCTTGTATTGATAATGCTATGATTAACACTGATCACTCAGGGAGAGTGTATTCCTCTAAACTGATAGACTCGAAGGACACTTGGTGTTTAATTTTTTAAAAGGACATCAGGCACCGACACTGATTCTCTCTTCTGTAGCTGGTCCAAACAGATGTCCAGCGTACAGATTGATACGATCTAGTAATACCATCGATCCTTCAAGAGCATTTTCATGGAAGATGGTCATTCCAGTTAGTGACGATGGACCAAAAATATTTAAAATCGTACCTGTATCCATTTCTCAGTCACGAGTACGTATACTTCAAAAATACAGAGTGATATAATAATAAATTTTGTCTTAACTGCCTTTTTGTACTTTCATATCGATGCACCGAACAAGACAAAGGTTAGCGCATTTCAAAATTTAAGTATAAACTTCACAATACGAATTAAGCATTTAACTCATTCTTAACGAATCAAATAACATTATTTCTGAACTGGTGCTTCAATATAAAACGAATTATGTGCGCATGAAAATCTTTCGAGCAAATCACAATGAAAAATCTTAACATCGATATGTATTTTAAGTAATGATACATACTACATCATTTTGAATACACCCAAGAAGTATTGATATAAAACTTAGATTCAAGGCAGTGAAAATAACTTCTTCCTAATATAGCCTACAAGAAGTTGGTAACACATGACATAGTCTTCTACGCGATTCATGAATCCAGACTTTTGCTGGCGCACTTCTTTAAGAATATTTGGCAATGATAGTGTTCCCGTTTTATCGAATTGTGCAACGCATATGTCGAACACACAAAACACCGCAGATCTGCTAACTCCATCAAAGCACTGCACAATTATGGGGCCAATTTTCTTGTCAGCCGTTTGTTTCTCCAACTGCTGATACATTTTTTTAACATTAAAAAAAAAATCCATAAAGGCATCTGGCTGCTGAGAAAATTTGTCCTCTGGCCAAGCGGTATATTGATAGTGCCATATTTTATATTCCCGGCCAGACTATTGGTCAGACTTAACAATGTTAAGTTATAATGTGGATTGACACTAATTTCTAAAGTCTTAATCTTAAACTTGTCACACACTATCTCACAGCCCTCCTGAGGGGACCAATATTGGTAACTCTTCTGATCACTTAATCGATACAACATCACTATAATTTGGACCTTGTGGTCCCACACGGCTTGCCAAAATTTATTGCAGACTTCTTCTTGCAAACTTTTCATGCAAATATACTTCCGCTTGACATCATGACAATCAATGAAACTTGCATCAAAGATTGTCTCGTTACTGCTGAGCTTTACACGACGGTGAAGATAACGCACGAGCTGCATGTTACTTTTGTTTTTACATTTATCTTCGTCCTGGCTTGATGAAGCACTGCCCATTTCTTCTTTTTGTTTGGGGACTATCGAATGATATTCTTTTATAATACTGGCTAGTGAATGCGGATCATTCATGAAACGTAGAAAATCAATTCCGTTCATTTCTGGAGTGTAGTTCTCCATTTTAGTAGTCTTTTGGATTTCGAACTTAAGTTCAACTTTTGTTGGTTACTCGAAGAGAGCCCTTACTAAGCTGGATTTTATTTAATAGTGTTGGGACTTATATATCCATAGTCATGCCTGCTGAGTTTTCCGTGCAACTAGGTTTATTAGCTTAATGAGAATGTCCACCTACGGCATATGCTTCCCGATAAACGTAATTGGAATGCCAACAGCATGGAACTTTTTATTGTTTCTTTATGGCTAGTAAATGCAAAACTAGTAGAAACTTTTGAACTCATGTAATATATATTGTATAAATTAATTTTTTTTTTTATAAATTATCATATAGCCCATCTACTCTAATTTACTCTATTAATTAAACCTACACTGGGCATAACATGCAAAATAGATAGTATAGATACAAATAATTGCTCCTACTATACCTCCTATTGGTTATTGTACTGTTGCGTGCACTGATTCAACAATTGCAGATGACCTGAAGCTCCAACGTGCAAAAAACGGTACAGTAAGATACATTTTTAATTTAAAAAAAAAATCCTATACTTCAGCATCGTCGTATTTTTGGACTTTTTCAGCTTAATCGAAAATTACTATATAACTATCTAGAAAAATGTTATCAGCTGTAAGCATTTCATTAGCTTAAGTATTAGGCAAATAGAATTGTTGCGGTCCTGCTGGGAAGTCACAAATAGTGGTCTTTTTAGTAACTATTATCCATGGACCTATAAACTACGCTCAATTAATTCACTAAAAGTAATTTATACATACCATGCTAGGAAACTAAATAGATACGATGCGATTATTTTAATGATTTAGGTATCAGCAAAAGTATTGACTGCTTCATGTTCTCGACTGTTATCGCACAGTATGTAGTTATGGAATGAGTTCAGTGATTTGAGTCGATATTCTGTTTCTCATTTGAAACATTTGATTATAGTTAGCCAGAGAATATTCTTAATTAAAGAGCCTAGATGATGTAGGGAACATTATGAATATAGTTTAAAAAAACTAAAAAAAAATACGCTTTTAAAGAGCATCGAACTGAAAAGTTAAAACTAATTTTTAAAAACTATATTTATTTTTCTTTTTTTAGTTCGATTTATTGTCAAAAATGAAATTTTTCTATAAATTCTCGTCAATAGTTTGTAAATCTCCAACAGAGGGTGCACTTGGCTCTTAGTCTAAAGGAGAGTTACAAACAAACATGCAAACATAATACAAGTGAACATACAGGTGAAGCCAATAAAAGCTCGTTAAAAAGCTCTTTGAAATTAGCAATCCTCATCAATACTTATAGACTTTTAGATTAGTCTGAATACCAGAATTTCTTAGTAGATATACATGCTGAAAGATAAACGATTTAATGTACGAGTGCTTATAACCAACATCTCATTTTTTACAGTACAGATGTTTCCGATTGCTTTTACTGTCAATTCAGCAAACTTATCGGAGGAGAATGGGTGAATGTATTAACATTCCTGAAACAGAATATTTTTGCAACATATTTAGTTTGAAAAAACCCTGAAATAAATGTTAACGTTTTCTTATATCACACCAGGCTAGTAGGCATATTGCCAACCAAAATGTGGATTTCCGTAAGGACTTTGTTGATAAGAATGACTGCAGCGATACATACAACGCAAAGGGATAGATTAAAGTATAGTAATTATTTTAACAATTTTTAGTAAGGGAAAACTAATATCGTTTTCCTGTTTTTGTATATACTTTATTAATACAAATATTTTTCTGTACCAACATCAACATTGTAATAAAATAATGGTACTATCATAATTAGGTTTTACCATCTCTACCGATATCGCATTTGAGAAGAGATTCCATCTGTCACCCTTATGTCTAGAGCATTACTTCTTAGCTTTACTGTACGGAAGATTTGTTCAGAATTTTAATTCTATATTTAAAAAGCTATAGATTGTCAATTTTATTCGTATGTTGTTTGGCACTTATGCTTCTGAAGTAAACAATATGTTCGCCAAGTAAATTCACCGCTTTTAGAATTACAAGTATCTTTCGAGATCGCGACGTTGTTTGTTTAATAGGGCTTTTTACAAGTAATTCGCGTTTAACGTTGAGCAGGGACCATCGTAGGCGGTTTCCTAAAGTCTATTTTTCTACTAAATGCAATTAACTGTCAATGTCAAAATGACAGTAAGTTGACAGATCCAGGGGTTACAAACCTTTTTAGGGAATTTAAAACATATATATCCTTACCTATTACCAGACTTAAAAGTGACCAAATTATGTCATCTTCATCCTCGTTTCATCCCAAAAGACTCAAAGGAATAATAAATACAATATATTTTTATTTCTTTTGGCATAAAACAGCAAGCAAAAGGTTAGATAATCAAAGCCAAAGTCAAAGTTAAAAATCTTTTAATCTTTACTCAGAATTGGATATAAAAATACTTTAAAATATTTTAAAAACTATCATATTTTAAAGCAATTAACAAATTCTTTAAGATAAATTTATCACATACTAAGTGCATACAAATCCTTGAAAGTATTGCCTACATTTTAATAAGACAAATATTTACCATAGAAGAGGGCGTCCGCTATCTCTTCATCCCTAAGCGGACGTGACGATGACGATGATGACGAAGGGTTACTAGTCAGAAAAAGAACTAATTATTACACAATCAAGGTTTACTCAGCAATCCTATCCTAGTACATATTATTATAATGATAAGTATGTTAAGTTTGTGTAAATTTGCGAGTGGAAACAGAAAACAATAAAAATATACTCACAGACAGCGTTTTGCCCGTGGCGTGCTTCCAGCAGATCTATCGTGCCTGTAATAAATTATTAAATATTAATTTAACATTTAGTGATTATTTGTTCCTTTTGTGTTCGAACCTAAAATTAAGATGTGATGGAAATTATTCAAGTAAAAATTGATCAAATACAGAAAATAAAACAGTGACCAAAAAGGAAAAAAAATATTATTTCACTCTAGGCTCTAATTAGTATAGTTTATGAAATACTAATAGTTTCTTACCCAGGGCGTTTCGAGCCTGCTAAAGCCCGCTGAGGTGTGTTGCGCGCAGAAACTTGACGGGGTGTGGAAGTTGCGCTTCCACCACATTCAACGTATCTGCAAATTGTATAGTATTGTTAAAAAATATTTAAAATCTAAAAACACATAAAAAAATGCATTTATTTACACTGCGGGTGATGGCGTGTTCGATGTAACCGGTAGTGCTGCTGGGTCGTGATTTGCAGATTGGGCACTAAAACAAAGTTATAGTATTGTGAAATTGTACAAAATCAAAAATTAGCAAAAGAAAGAAGATTTATAAAATACGTACCCTTGATCGTTACCGGGCGATGGCAACACCCTTGTCTTATATGTGTGGAGGGCCCTTTCAATAGGGTTGACTTCTGGGAGGTCCTCCACCATACTACATGAAATACTGAAATAATACAAGTAAATTTGGTAAAAATGGCAATCACTTACAAAATAATAACAATTCCAAGTTAGTAAGTAACCAGCAGCACCACCACGACCAGCAGCACCGCCACGACCAACAGCAGTGCGATTCTCTAAGCGCAAACATCGTTACAGCCTTGATCGCAGCGGCTGTTACAGCGGTGAATACACGTTTCGTATTCTACTTCATAACATTTTCAAGGCTGCCGACACTAGCGCCGCACGGCTGCAGACGGCGTGATATGGAATCACTTATTTGACATTTCTTAAAGGAAATCGGTATTCTCTAAGCAAAACAGCCTCCACTTCAGCCACAGCCTCGGCGTACGCCTACGATTTTTAATGTCAAACTCAAAAGCTTCTATTTCGTGGCTGTTGGCAAGGCTTTTTAATTTATTTTAGTGGAATTCGAAGTGCTAATATCGGATTAAATTATAAATATGTAAGTACACACCTTTTTAATTATATTGTGAACCTAAAACTTGGTAAATTACTTATAAAGTTGTGGCCTATAAACAGAGGTTATGTTAATATTTTTATTTGATTAATGTGTTAAATTTAAAACATATTATATTTCAGATCAATGATTGTGACCTTATTATATTACACGGAGATGCTACATTCAGTGAGACCACACACGACAGTTTTGTTTTTAATAACACAGCCATAAAACATCACCTAGAACAATTAAACAGCAGAGGAGAGAGCATGTTTGTTAGGTTTGGAAAATATTTAACAATGTTAATCTCGAGCCTAGTTCACCAGAGGATTACTACAATTCACTGCACGGCACAACAACAAAGTGTCGAAAGGACAATTGGAATTTTGAAGGGCAGTGCAGATGCCTTCTAGTCCACAGAGATCTGCACTATGACCCAGATATGGTGTCTAAAATAGCCGTTGCTTACTGTGTGTTGCATAATATATGTAATCGTGCTGGATAACCAATCTTGGAATTACCCAATAACTTACAAGAAAAAGAAAATCCCATCCATCACATATTGGAACAAACCCATTATGCTTTAATTTGATTGTTTTTTTTTCTGTTCTAGTTAATGTGTGTTTTTAGTTAAAAAAAAATGCTGGATTAGCATTTAATTTCTTTTGGGTCAGTGAAAATAAAAAAAAAAACATCAAACTAAATTGCTTTTATTTTTTGCCTTCTAAAATTAAGTACTTAATTACAATTATTTTCTCTTAATTAAATTATATTTATTTAATTTAGAACATATACCTACCTACAGTCGTAATATTGCAAACCAAATATTTTAAGAAATATAGATATTAAAAGACCTGAAGGTTCCTAGTTTAACAGAAAAAAATATAGTATAAATTCCACAAAATCGAGCAGTCTCAAACAAAATAGTAACAAACCTTAGTTTCTGAGAAATGTTATTACAATAACCTTGATTTTACGAGTTTTTTTAAAGTATTAATTGTAAATTGTAATCAATGTCACTTAATATTTTATTATATAGGGACTCGTCTGAAAAAAGTGCAATATACTATAATTTTTACGAGCAAATTATTAATAATTATAATGCTCAAGCTCATGTAGGCCCATACTAGGAAAACTTTGCGCTTTGTGTGACATGGATAAACACAAAAAAGACCCAGGACATTAAGCTAAAGTCATCATTAGTATTGAATCTGGAACCACTGTACTAATAAACAGGTCAACGTCGTACAGCAGATTGTTGAATGGCTTCAACTATCTGTGTGCGACGTTGCCTACTGCGTTTGTGAAGTTCTCTAGCGCTTCCGCCATCATGCGGTAGCCCTGCGCATACGTTTCTTGCGACCTTGCAATGGCAAGCTCCGCATCGGCACGGCATTTTCAATGGCGCTCGCCATTTCGGAGCGGCCGGCGTTGCGATGGCGGAGACGGTCGCAGCAGACGTCGCCGGGCCGAAGACATTCCTCCCTGGGTACGCGCGCCTCGAAGCACGCGGCGTCGCTGCGGGGACCCACCACTTGCTCTGTGACGGCAGTGAGCGGTGCCCGCGCTGGGTCGGTGTCTCCACTAATATGAGGCGCCGCGCACATCCACCGCCCCTTGCTCCATCCGTGCGAGCTGTAAATTCAACGGCATTTAGTTATAGTAAAACATTACTATTAGTAAAACCAATTATATAATTACGAGTATCCACCGCCCCTTGCTCCATCCGTGCGAGCTGTAAATTCAACGGCATTTAGTTATAGTAAAACATTACTACACTGGGCGTCAAAAATAAGTAGTACACTTTTCAAATTGCAATTACTCCTAAACTATAGTAGTTACACTTATGAAATAAAAAGCAGTTTATAGTAAACTTAACGAAGTTTATTAAAGTTATATTTTATTTGGCATGAATAAAGTTTCAAACTTAAAATTAAGATAAATACTAAAAAGTATCAATTTTTAACGATATGTCAACCACTTAATTTTCACGTTTTGGAACTTTTTCACAATTTAATAACTTGTGTTGCCGCCTCGGGCTCTAATTACAGCTTGGATCCGGTTTGGCATGCTGAACACTAAGTTTCGGAGGCGGTGTTGGGGAATATTTTCCCATTCTTCTATCAGCGCATGTTTTAGAGCCCTGAGTGTGGCAGGAGGTGGACTGCGCCTTCTGACTAGCCTCCCAAGCTCATCCCAGGCGTGTTCAATCGGGTTGAGATCTGGGCTTCTCGATGGCCAAGCCATCAAGTTGATGCCAACCTCCTGAATGTACTCTTGTACGTGGTGAGCAGTGTGTGGCCGGGCGTTATCATGCATTAGGATGGCTCCATCACCCATATTTATTAAATATGGCCCTGCATACTCGTTGAGGATCTCCGAGGCATATCTTTCACCAGTCAAAGTCCCATTTTCTATTACCACAAGCTCTGTGCGACTCTCTGAAGAGATACCAGCCCATACGTGTACAGAGCCCCCGCCATATTGGACTCTTTCCGAGATACAAGCTTGAATGTATCGCTCACCGGGTCGTCTGTAGACTCTCCGCCGTCCATCTGAAGTGTATAAAGAGAATCGAGACTCATCTGTGAATAAAACTCTAGCCCATTCTTCTTCGCCCCATTGTACGTGTTGACGGGCGTAGCGTAGTCTTGCTACGCGATGCTCTGTCTCAAGTTTGGGGCCATTTGCTGGTCTTAGAGGCTTCAGGTTAGCTTCAGCAAGTCTTCTTCTCACTGTACTCTCACTGATGTAGTCTGTTCGGGTCCGAAGAAGCTGTTGCTGAACCTCAACTGCATTAAGGTGTCGATTTCTTAACACAGTGGAAACAATAAAGCGATCTTCTCGGGTACTTGTGCACCTGGGTCTGCCATTACCTCGTCTCCTTAGATGGTTTCCAGTCTCTTCGTACCTTTGCTTTACTCGCTGAACCGTTCTTAAAGTTACACCCACCCTCCTTGCAGTACGACGCATACTGATGCCCACTTCGAGAAAAGCTAAGATTCTTGCACATTCTTCTGGTGAAAGAGGCATGATTAGTCAAATTTACTCTCTGAAGATACCTATGCTTTTCAATTACAATTGCTTTATCAGCAGCGAATGTGTCAAACACAAAAATCCTAAGTAAGACAACACCTTTCAACAGTTTAAAAAAAGTGTTTTTATTTATTCGTTTTTTTTAAAGTCAAGCATTATAAGTTCTTATAATGCATGAAGTTTTTATTGAATAAGATTAAATTTTCTTTTTAACCTTTTTTGTTTCAAAGGTCTAAGTTTTATAGTTTGGGAGAAATCGCAATTTTAAAACTGTACTACTTATTTTTGACGCCCAGTGTATTAGTAAAACCAATTATATAATTACGAGTATTAACCACTAGTTTTCCGTCCGCAGCTCCGCCCGCGTGGACTACAGGTTATATCGTGCCCAATTGTGGGATAAAATGCAGCCTATGTCCTTTCCCAGGCTCTAATCTATAACTGCACCAAATTTCATCAAAATCGGTTCAGTAGTTTAGGCGTGAAAGACGGAGAGACAGACAGAGTTACTTTCGCATTTATAATATTAGTAAGGATTAATTATTTTATTCAGTAATATTTTTTATGTCGTTAGTAAAGAATTTAACATGTAGGTAAGTACATAACTACTGGGAATGGATTAATAGAAAGGTGCCTATCACCAGTAGCAAAGGTTAGGCCACCAGCGATAATTATAATTCATTGTTCTAGCTCTGTGAGCTCCACCACCTCAGCATCGTCCTCTGCCATATTGGCCTTCCTTTTAACTGTAATACTACACACAACAAAAAAAAGATCTTACTTCACTGAACTAGACACAAATGTCTTAACACAAAATTAAAAGTTATATACTTAAATATGTGCAATGTGCATTACATACCTTTGCCCACTGCTTCCAATCTTTAACACACCCGTTGCCATCAGTATTCAATACTAGAGCGACTTATTCCTATCCATTTCGCATCCGGGTCCTAGCATTGGTTGTACAGGCATGCCCAGTGGCAAGATATGATCTCGTCTCCATCAGCCCAATAAATTTTTTGACTTGAGCTCTTGAGCTGTGGATGGTCCTGCATTACGAGCCACTGAAAATAAAGTTGATATTTATAAATTAGTACCACCCAAAAACCTATTAAGTAATTGACTTGATAAATTGAATATACTCACTGATTTTATTGACGAAAACATAAATAATTAGTAGGAAATACTTACTTCTTAATAGATTCAAAATACACTTCGCGAAGTGTTCACTGTGTGGTAGTCACAAAGGGTATAGACGTAAAATGATGATGGAAGATTGTAGAATGCGTAAAAATTTCAAGTGGCTGGCGTAGGTTGAACCACAGTCCCATACTTAATAAGCATTCTTGGAACGGAGAGATTTTTTTCATCATTATTAAGTATTTGTTTACCAACAACTGTGTAACTTCGACCGCAAACGCAAGCACAAAGTTAGGTTAGGTTTTTTTTAATCTGTATCGTTGTGCCTTTATTTTAAAGTAGTAAATTATTGATATTATACATTCAAGCAATTACTACATATCTCTTAATATAAAATGTGTACTTAATGTATTTTTTAATACGAGGAAATAGCCAAAATCTACTAGTCGAGAAATTATAGACTGTAAAAATAAGATTCGTCACCGCTCTAGCACAGCCTTGCCAACAGCCGTGAGTTCCCGCAGCCGAGAGATCGACGACGAGCAAGTAGAGCTTAGAGAATACCTAACATAACGTCGGTGCGCGCAGCGAACGATGTTACGGCTGCGACAGCCGTGATCACAGCGCTGAGCGCAGCTTTAAAGTGTTGCTTAGAGAATTGCATAGCAGCAGCACTGCCACGACCAGCAGCACCATCACGACCAGCAGCACCGCCAACCCCGCCACTCCACCGCGAGTGCGCACTTCACCACGAGGACGTGCACTCACACCTCCACGTACACTTAAATTGGAAATTAAATTGACAAAAATAAACTTAAAATAAAAATTTTACCAACTTCAAAAAAGCGAAAATTAGAAGTTGCATCAACTTTTTCTCTAAGTTGATTAATTTGTAAATTATAACCTTTTCCTTTTTGATCGAGGCATTAGTTTTGTACACATACATACATACAGGTCAAACTGAGATCCTCCTTTTTTTGAAGTAGGTTAAAATACCAAAACCTTCTAAATGTAACAAATACTTTTCTGAAAACCGCATCAAAATTGGTTCAGCCAAACGCGAGATAATCGCGGACAAACATACATACATACAGGTCAAACTGAGATCCATCCTTTTTTTTGAAGTAGGTTAAAATACCAAAACCCCTTATTTACCCCCAGATTTTAGAATTATAGATAAAAGTGCAATTACCTACGCTGTAATAATATATAAGTATGGTAGTTTTTTAATACAAATAGTATAGTTCGCAAGGGTTTTACGACTTCTTTTGGGCAAAATAATTAAATGAAAAATCATGTTCATAGGTTGGGTGAAGGAGAGTTTCTATTTCAAGACTGATTTTTCTTAAAAAATGAATTACATACTACGGTTGATAGTATTATAAATAAAAGTCACTTAACGGGTCATGTTTCCTCCAAGTTTTATCTTAAAAGCACCAAAAATCACTTCAATTTCGTCTAAGTGGTAATTTGACACCGGCGTCGTACACAACCGAATTTCAAGTGGTGATTTCTAACGTTTTTTGTTCTGGGCATAGACGAAACGTTTGACTATTTTGCTGTCCTACTCATTCCTTAACTTTTTTTATAGCTTTGGAAGTGATAAAGCCAGTATTGGTAAAAAAAATTTGGCACGAAACAAATACTTTCGCCGCCACCGGGAGCCGGTTGCTCTGCAGACAGGGCGAAAAGTGACATCGACCGGGAGTCGGTGGCGCTCACAGACAAGGGGAGAAAGATTTATTATAGATAAAAAAATAAAAAAATTGAAATTTTAGTTACGATTTGTTGCTTACTACAGCATTCTATACGGTTTAATTCCTTTTCCAAAGTAAAAAAAAAAGAACGTTTGACAGTTGGTTGACACATAACTTAGTACTATTATTTACTCTGTGACATAACCTAACCGTTGTGTTTTTGAGTTGTTGGTTGTTGTGTTTGTTTCTATTTCGTGGTTTTGATTATTTGGATATTTACTGAAGACTTGGCTTTGCTACCTGGACTCTATTGTTACCTTCTGTTTCGTGGTTTTGATTTTTTGGATTGATATTTACTGACGACTTTCGAACTTTTGCAATACACTGGATTCTGACACTATGGATACCGCTGAGTTCGTTAGAGCTAATTATACCAACTTGCCTGAAGAAGCCCAACCAAATTCGGAAATTAACAACCAAATGTTTTTTTCTTAATTGACGTGACAGTTTGGCAAAGGAATACGATTGCATATAATGCCGTAATTAGGATTAGTTGACCGCACTGAGAATCTTTTAATTATTATATTTTTATTTCAAAAGATAGACTTTTTTAATATTTTCTTTTAAGAAACGGGACCTTATTCCTTTATGTTAAATAATAAATGAAACGAAAATAAAAATATTTTTAAAATGTCATACATAGCCCATTTGTGACTAATTCCTTTCTCCACAATATAATAATTGTTAACTTGAAAGTCCACCAAACTTTCAAGTTTCTCTCTCTCTAAAGATTATTTAATCTTTTGAAAAAATTAGGCAACGACCGTAATCGCTGGCTCTGACAATGATCTTTCTCAAGGATCAATGTCTTAATTCATTCTCTCTAGAGACTATTTAATCTCTTTATAAAATAGCCTATGACTACAATGGCAATGATCTTTCCCAAGGATCCCTACGTTGTGTTTATTTTTCGTCATATAGTACCCAGAGCCTTTTTAAGTACTTTGGTATCTCAATCTTTGCTTATTCGTTACCGGTCTCTTCAACACCCCTGAATAATCAATTTTGGTTAGACAAGCATATAGTTTATGGGGGTGAAGAGGGAAGGAGCTCCGGCCAACGCTCCCTCGCATGGTCGACATCCTCTACTACTGGCGACCCCCACCGGCAACACTTGGTCCCTTCAGTATCGTTGCAGTCCGAAAACTGTTTGAGGAACGTTGCAGTCCGAAGACTGTTTGAGGGATCGGCACAACCACTTCTGTGGCTAAAACCGATCGGGTGGGTCTTGCCCGAGAACTCCAAAACAATTGGCAGCTCCATTGGTCGGGTCATAGCGCGGACTGCCTTGCGCTACGATCCTTCAGCTAGGTCTTACGTCATGCAGTATCGTTTATAGTCAGCTCCCCGACTCTAATTAGTGTATTTCATGTCGGCTGCCCAAGTTTATTTTAAGTCGGCTTCCCGACGCCCATGTTGAAGACCGCCTTCCGGCACTTCAAGAGCTCGAGTCGTAACTCCAGTGTTTAGTGTGTGTTTTTCAGTAAACCAATACCGAAAGGCTGTTTGCCGAAGCTACTACCGCCTGAGGTTACATTTCGTTATAGTTGGTGCCCCAACTGTTATTAGGTGTTTTTCAGTAAACCAATACCGAAAGGCTGTTCGCCGAAGCTACTACTGCCTGAGTTGACATTTCTTTATAGTTGGCGTCCCAACTTGATATTCCATCTTATAGACGGTTAACGTCGTTTACAGCAGGTAAGGACTGCAAACTACAGACGCTAGAGCCATACGTCTTTATCTGAAGACTGTTCGCCGTAGCTACTACTGTCTATGTTTACATATTTTTAAGGTTGGTGACCCAACCGTAATGCGTTCGATGGCTGTTCACCGAAGTTGCTACTGCCTGTGATTGTTTATATTCCTTTTCTCGACTGTGTACAATGATTTCGAGCTTTTGCGCCGGAACCTTAATTCACTTCAAAAGCTATGACGATACGAATCTCATATGTGATGAACCTCAAGGAACACTGATAATCGATATCTATCGTTTTGTGGAGTTTTTCACACTGATCCGGTCGTCTATGCTAGTTTACAACAGATTCGCACTTTTAAGTTTTAATGTATCGTTCCTTGTCGGCGTGCCGGCCTTATTCTTAAAAGTGTCGGAATCACGTCTGAAAACCACATTCCGTGCCTTTTCATGTGTCTTTCTCATTATTCGAAAGCAAACCAAGCTCCCAGCACAATTTCAAAAAATCGGATTCCTGATTCCCGATTTTTGATTCCGGATTCCTGATTCCGGATTCCCGATTTTCATTTGTTCAAGACATGACATGTGAACTCTTATTGTATCTCATCACTGAGGCCGTAACGATACCCTCTCGGTATCTCCTCTCCGATATCATTCACACATGTCTAAGTAGAGTTAAGTCCCTACCCGACATGTTTTAGTAATATTGTATTTCATCATTGAGGTTATTACGATATCATTGATATCTCCTCTCTGACAACATTAACTCATGTCTTGGCGGGTTCGTGTGCCCGCCTACATTATACGAACGAGTTTAAATGATCGTCCGCGCTTTCATACAAGGTATAATACAGGAACGATAGAAAATTTTATTTTGCTGGAATTAGATAGAGCTCAGCTTAAGAACAAGTCCTAACATAATTCCCAAAACAATATTGATCTTCTAACAATATTAAGATTGAAATATAAGTCCCCAACTTAATATTTCAATCCGTCAGGGGCATGTCATTACAAATTGGTCAACTACAGGCTGACAACCTCTCACCACATACATCATATTTCAATCGATGCCACATACAAGTGGCATCGATGGCATCAAATGGTTTTAAAAACACTGAGGCTCTGCCTACCCCGATAGGGATTTAAAGCGTGACCGTTTATATAAAATAAAAGTACTTAGTACATCAGTGAGGTAGTCGTTGACTAATTGGTCAACTACAAGAACAACTAATGAGATCATGTACCTTTGCCGGATGGCAACGTTCAGCGACAATTGACAAATGAAACTGAATTATTAGGTTCACTGGTTGTCTTTTTACCAAAAACATGTAGCCAACAATTTAAATAAAACACAGTGGCGGGAAATCTTAATATTGAATGCCGCATCCAGTCAATAACCGGTGCCTGGTCAACTATACATAGATTATATTAGATTCATTTATTTCACATTATCAATTCCAGGTACAATATTATGTCTAAAGCAGTGTCAAAGTATAATGTGATCGTCAAATTTACAATAATTAATAAGTATAATCTAGGACCACCCTCTTTCTTACCGAGGTGTCGTACAAGGCGACTAAGGTAAATATGCAAGCAAGTTCATCTGCACACAGAGAAGGAAAACTCTGCAATTATATCAAAACCCTCGCCAACCCGTCTGCCAAGCGTGGTGAGTATGGCATTTACCCCCATGTTATTGAGGGAGGCCCGTGCCCCAGCAGTGGGGACGTATATGGGCTGATGATGATGATAATCCAGTATAATAATAACATTCAATCCACATTAAGTAGATGTTTTCTGTCAGTAATACCTATATGTCAAAGATGAATACAAATTGTAAAAAAGAAATAAAATATAACAAAATAAAACTAGCAAATATCAAAAATGGTCAGTAATAATAACAAGTTTAAAATGTTGAGGAGCTATACTCATATACTGAGTAAAGCTCCTTTTTCATAAGAAAGTCGGCGACAAAATGTTTCGTCGTCGGTCAAGCCTTTTAGAGTTGTGGGTAGATGCTCGTAATATGTTGGATCAATTACACGGGGATTATTGCAAGCAAGCTTTGTCCTACGCGCAACGGTCAACCATCCTATCAGCCTTTACACAAAAATCTTCTAAGCCTCTTTCACGATTTTATAGGTACACAAGGCAGCATATTAGGCTATAAATTTTAATGAATCAAATATACTTTATCGCACATCAAAAACCAACAAAAGTAAATGACATAAATAATCAAGCATGTAGAATGTACAAAAAGGCTGCCTTTTTGATAATGTTAATCTTGACGTTGCCTTTATCTTATTCGTATTAGTGCCAGCTTTCGTAGTGCAAATAAATAACCTGACGTGCTGTTATGTGTACAAGAAAACTGATTTGTTTAAACAGGCTTAAAACATTGGTTATCGAAATATTTCTCCAAAATCTTTGCCCCTGGGCTAAATTTTGGTCAAGAGCGAACCCATTCGTTATAAAAAATAAATATATATCCGAAACTATAGTCATTGGTTTTTAGTCAAATGTCTAACTCCATGAATGAGTGCAACAAGATTTTGATAGTAATTATGGAATAAGTCACTGAAGGGCAGATTTTCCGCACAGGCAATGTCCCTATATCCGCCACGGCGGCGGTTCGGATGAGATGTACTGGTAAGAGAGCCTGTGCGGTGTAAAGCCGGCACCAGCTTCCAGGCCGGCGACCCTCTGCGCTGCACCTCTCTAAGGCCCGCAGTCTGGCGAGCGCGTCTCAGCAGGGCCTAGGTTTAAAGAATTACAGATAATTCGGTGATCGACTTAATAACCTTTCTTTGAATAAAGAAACATGTAATCTATACTAACATTATAAAGAGAAATGCTTAATGCTTGCCTACGTCATAAAATACATATTTTTGCCAAATTTCAGCTTTCTAGGTCTGAGGGTTTGGGCTGGGCGTTGATGAATCAGGACCTCCAATTTTATTTATAAGATTACTTTAAGTAATCTTGGGAGTAATGGAAAAAGCAGCCCTGCACTGGATCGTCCGTGACCTCTCTCAGTGCAGAGTTTAACCCCTCTTCATAGTCGGCCACAATCCTTTGCGGACGTGGCCGACCAGCCGCGCTCCAGACCATGCTGAGGACGGCTGTGTAAAGCGCCCGAGTCCTAAAAAAAATTATTCCTACTCTACAAAATGTTCCAAATAACCTAATAATAACTCTAAAATTTCGTATAACCCCCGTCATTTAGGTGTTTACCCCATGTAATTAAACTAAAACTTAGACAGTGATTCAAAATGCATGTTTTTCACACAGATTCATTTGCCTTTCCCAAAAAAATCTTCGGCCCAATCTGCAACAATAATATTATGAAAATATACGTAAGTATTTGGTTAGTCTAGAGATCAAACTTTCCACGCTGGACGGGGAGTAAAAGAAAAAATAAATGAAAATAAAATATAGACGCGAGGGTTTTGCTCTATTGTGGCCCATGATACTTATCGTGTGTGCAAAGATGGTTGTAGTGTTATCGCAGACGCAGATAATATAATATAATTGTTTGTTTTATGTATTATTTTATTTTTACAACAATGATCAACCATTATGTCATCCACATAATTTGCATTTTTTTTATCATAGTCAGATTTGATTAAACTGAGCAAGGCTTGATTTCAGCTTAAAAGTTAGATTAGGGTAGGAAATAAAAACTAGCCGCCGCCGCGAAAATTATGCCGGCGCGCCGCCGCGAAAATTATGCCGGCGCGCCGCCGCCGACTGTTTCGCACCCGGCTCGCATGTCTAATTGTGGGCAAAAGGCTGACAACCTCTCACCACATACATCATATTTCAATCGATGCCACATACAAGTGCTCGTAATATGTTAGATCAATTACACGGGGATTTTTGCAAGCAAGCTTTGTCCTACGCACAACGATCAACCATCCTATCAGCCTTTACATAAAAATCTTCTTAGCCTCTTTCACGATTTTATAGGTACACAAGGCAGCATATTAGGCTATAAATGTTAATGAATGAATGAAATATACTTTATCGCACACCAAAGGCAAACAAAAGTAAATGAACATAAATAATCAAGCATGTAGAATGTACGGAAAGGCGGCCTTATTGCTAAGGTTAATCTTGACGTTGCCTTTATCTTATTCGTATTAGTGCCAGCTTTCGTAGTGCAAATAAGTAACCTGACGTGCTGTTATGTGTACAAGAAAACTGATTTGTTTAAACAGGCTCAAAACATTGGTTATCGAAATATTTCTCCAAAATCTTTGCCCCTGGGCTAAATTTTGGTCAAGAGCGAACCCATTCGTTATAAAAAATAAATATATATAAATATATTTCCGAAACTATAGTCATTGGTTTTTAGTTAAATGTCTAACTCCATGAATGAGTGCAACAAGATTTTGATAGTAATTATAGAATGGGTCACTGAAGGGCAGATTTTCCGCCCAGGCAATGTCCCTATATCCGCCACGGCGGCGGTTCGGATGAGATGTACTGGCAAGAGAGCCTGTGCGGTGTAAAGCCGGCACCAGCTTCCAGGCCGGCGACCCTCTGCGCTGCACCTCTCTAAGGCCCGCAGTCTGGCGAGCGCGTCTTAGCAGGGCCTAGGTTTAAAGAATTACAGTTAATTCGGTGATCGACTTAATAACCTTTCTTTAAATAAAGTAACATGTAATCTATACTAACATTATAAAGAGGAATGCTTAATGCTTGCCTACGTCATAAAAGACATATTTTTGCCAAATTTCAGCTTTCTAGGTCTGAGGGTTTGGGCTGGGCGTTGATGAATCAGGACCTCCAATTTTATTTATAAGATTACTTTAAGTAATCTTGGGAGTAATGGATAAAGCAGCTCTGCACTGGATCGTCCGTGACCTCTCTCAGTGCAGAGTTTAACCCCTCTTCATAGTCGGCCACAATCCTTTGCGGACGTGGCCGACCAGCCGCGCTCCAGACCGTGCTGAGGACGGCTGTGTAAAGCGCCCGAGTCCTAAAAAAAATTATTCCTACTCTACAAAATGTTCCAAATAACCTAATAATAACTCTAAAATTTCGTATAACCCCCGTCATTTAGGTTGTGGAGAGGGACGTTTAAGCGAAACTACGGTTGACTTAAGACTAGCTTTTATTCATAATTATCATCCTTACTCTACATACATATAGCACCTATAGCTACTTACAATACTACTCCTTACATCTCCCACGGAAAAAGAAAAAAAAAATTAAACAGTAAGTACATTTTTTTTTATATATTAGATATGATATAACTTAGTTCTATTTTTATGTACTAACATAGGTTTTCCATTAACTTCTAATTCTACATTAGGTGAAAGATCTTTCAATACTCTATATGGGCCCAAGTATACATTATCTAGCTTATTACCTACTTCATTCTTAACTAATACTAAGTTCTGTAGTTTATATGTAATAGGATTCTTACTAAGGTCATATTGATCCTTTCTTTTCATTTTAGACTTAATTAGATGGTCTCTAGCGTCTTTTTGAGACAACTGGAGTCTGAATTTTAGTTCTTTAGGGTAACTGTCGTGATTATACAGTGGTTCTACAATTTCACCTATTAAGTTACTAGGTAGGGAACATTTTCTACCAAATACAAGTTCGAAGGGTGTATATTTCGTTTCACTATGTATTGTGGTATTAAATGAAAAGTTCCAAAAAGGTAACCATGTACTCCAAGTATTAGGATGTTTTTCAGTTTGTATCCGTAAAAAAGCTTTTAAATGCTTGTGAGTATTTTCTAATGCGCCGATGCTCTGATGGTGGTAAGCTGTGGAATTTAGTTGTTCTATTTTTAGTAGTTTACTTACCTCTTTGAAAATTGATGAAAGGAACTCCGTTCCTCTGTCCGTAGCTATTTGTTTAGGCACGCCGTAGCGAAGTATGAAGTTGTATACGAACGCCTTTGCTACTTCTTCACTTCTCTTTGAAACCACTGGATATGCCTCAACATATTTAGTTAACTCGCACTGTGTGGTAAGTATATAGGAGTAATTATTATTATCGGTTTCTAAAGGTCCTAATAAATCAAGAAAAACTTTTTCGAACGCATATGTAGCCGTGGTGGTGATGGACATAGGCTC
Organism: Aproaerema taeniolella; assembly: GCA_949987775.1. Classification (NCBI taxonomy): domain Eukaryota; kingdom Metazoa; phylum Arthropoda; class Insecta; order Lepidoptera; family Gelechiidae; genus Aproaerema; species Aproaerema taeniolella. The sequence goes on from OX465264.1 coordinate 10,580,040, forward strand.
TTTTATCGGTCTTGAATATTTATTTTTCTGACATTTTCCACAATGCTCTACAAAATTTCTAATTTCATTTTCCATACCTGGCCAAAAGTAATATTTTTTCACGTTGTTGTACATTCGTCTCATGCCCGCATGGCCACTTGTGGGCAAAAGATGAAAGTCATTCATAATTACTTTTCTTTGATCTTTATCCTCTATTCTTATTACATCTTTTAAAATGCATAACTTTAAGTTAGTATTACAGCTTGGACTTTTTAATTCTTGCAATATTTTCTCTATAAATATATGATTATTTGTATTTTTCAATATGTATATTACGTTTATGTCGACATTTATTTTCTTACAAAATTGATCTAGGTCTTTCACAAATTCGCGTGGCGAGGATTGCGATGAAGAGTCTAGATATTTGATAAATACTACTTTCTTTTTCGCATCATAGAGAAATAATTTGCTTTCCAAGTGTGCTTCTTGTCGCTTCCTATACTTTTCTAATTCTGTTTTATTAATAAATTGTAATTCTATTGACTCCTGCGGTTTACTATGTGTTTCCACGATTTTCGGTTGATCAGGCCGTTCATCCTGAGAAACAACAGCATCCGGAAGAGTAGTACATGCTTTTTTATACATAGATCTTGTCATTACATGTATATTTTCGTTAATTTCCTTCAAATCCTTACACGTTAACTGTATACGCGATAAAGCGTCGGCCGGTGCGTTATCTGAGCCTTTTACGTATTCTACACTGAAATCATACTCTTCAAGTGCTAATCGGAACTTCAATAGTCGACTCGATGGATCACGCATACCAAACAAATAAACAAGAGGTCTGTGATCTGTTCTTATAATGAAATATCGTCCGTACAAGTATGGCCTAAAGTGTTTAATTGCCCAAACTATAGCTAAAAGTTCTTTTTCTATAGTTGGATAATTTAGTTCTGATTTATTCAAAGTTCTGCTCGCAAATGCTACTGGTTTATTATCTTGATTACTTAATACTGCTCCCAAAGCATAGCCAGATGCGTCAGTTTGTAGTATAAATGTATTTTTGTCTGATAAATCCGGGTATTGCAATATGGGCGGTGAGGTAATTTTTTCTTTAAGTTTTTCAAATGATTTTTTACATTTTTGATTCCATTCAAAAGGCACATTTTTTCTGGATAAATGATTCAATGGTAGGGCTGTTTCTGCAAACCTAGGAATGAATTTACGATAGTAATTTGCAAATGCAACAAAACGCTTTACTTCATCGGAATTTGTTGGAGTTGGAAAGTTTTTAATAGCTGTTATCTTTTCCGGGTCAGGTAACACACCATCACTTGATACTATGTGGCCTAAGTACAAAACTTCTTTCTTCAAAAATACACATTTTTCGGGATTGAGCTTTAAATTGACTTGACGTAATCTTGTAAAAATATCTAATAAGTTTTTATTGTGATTTTCAAGGTTTTTCCCAAAAACTATTAAATCGTCAAGATATACTAGGCATTTGTCATACGTTAGTCCCGACATAGCCATATTAATCATCCTTGTGAATGAATTTGGACTAGATTTTAATCCCATGGGCATACGGGTCATTCTGTACTGCCCAGACGAAAATGCTGTGAGGTTTCTACTGTTTATATCTAAATCGCACTGATAATATCCATTCGCTAAATCTAGGTGCGTAAAATATATACATCCGGAAAGGGAATCAAGTATCTCTATTATATTGGGGAGGGGGTACTTATCATCCTGTATATTATTGTTTAGTTTCCTATAATCTATCACTATGCGCCATTTACGTTCACTGTTCTTATCTGACTTTTTCGGCACAATTAAAAGTGGACTGGACCATTTACTAGAGCATTTTTCCACTATTCCTTGATCTATCATTTTATCTAATTCATTTTGTATTATGTTTTTCTGGGAGTGGGGTAACCTATACGGCTTTGTAAAAATAGGGTCTGTATTTGGCTTTAAAGATATAGTATGTTCGTAAATATTTGTCGTTGATAATTTATCACCTGGTAAGTAGAAAATATCGGAAAATTTTGCACATAAGTTTTCAATAGACACTTTCTCTTCTTTATTTAATGTTTCTAATTTTAACTTTGAAAACAGTGTTTTAACTCGATCTGCATTTGGAGAGTGACTTTTATCAAAACTACATATGTAATAATCGCTTGCTTTATGTATCTCTAATTTAAAATCTTGAAGCTTAATTTCCTGTTCTGTTATATTCAAAATTCGTATTGGTATTCTACCATTAATGGGGCTAACTAATGTGCTTGCTAAAAAAATACCATCCTGTAACTCTGACGCACAAACTATACACTCATCTCGTATGTCCGTTACTACATAATGCATTGATTCCGATCTTGGTGGCAAAATGTAATTATTTTTACAATTTGTAAGAGGTACATTCACCAATTCATTTTTGCTAGTAACCAAAGAAAGAGTATAGTTTTGGAAATTAACTAAACCTTGGTATTTCAAAAGAAAATCCTGACCAATAATCCCATCATATTCGCACGGTAAGTTCTCAAGAACATGAAACTTATGAACAAAAGTGTATCCATTAATCATTAGGTGTAAGTAAACATATCCAATTGCTTTTATTTTCCCACCTATACCATTTATTATAAGCTCATTGTCATAAATTGTAATATCCAATTGCTTCGCGCTATGCAAGTCCAAAGCAGAAATTGACGCTCCGGTGTCAATTAACCATGAGAATTTTTTGTTTTGTACTTGAAAACTTACTGTACTAGTATTTTTACTTGCAAAAATTATTTCATTTTTATTTACGGAAAAACTGATTTGGGGTTGCTGAGCCTGTTGGGGCTGCTGGATCGGTCATATTTTGCCCGTTTTGACAAGTATTCATGGTTTGAACATTTTCCTGGCGATATCCATTGTTTTCACGGAAATTATGGTACTTACCTCGATTTCCTCGTCCTCGATAGTTCTGAGCTCGGTACCTGCCTCGACTGGTGCCTCGGCCTGAGTTGTTGTAGGTACCCTGGGGCGTACCCTTTGGGTCTCTTTGGCCTTGAAAGTAACGTCGTTGACCCCTATGAAAAGCACGACCTCGACCATAGCCTCTGTTGAAAGAATTATTTTTACGATGATTAAACGCTAGAACATCACCAGAGGTAGTCGGCAAGTTAGTCTCCTCGTCCTTTGCTCCTTGAACTGCATCCTTTAAGGATTCGTAATCTCGCGCTGCAATAATGGTACTAATCCGACGATTACGCAAGCCGTCAGCGAATCTTTTTATTGCTAACTTTTCATTTATATTTTTCAGAATTTCATACTTTTTTGAATCGCCCTCGGACTGTGCAATCGCTAGATTAACAAACATCTCAGTCAATTGCTTACCGAAATCTTCAATAGTCAAGTCACCTTGCTTTAAAGATTGCATTTTACTTTGGATAGCCGTGGCTGATTTCTTAGGCAACAATTGCTTTCTCATGTCCTTTATTAAAGCTTCGACGGAAGAATATGACGTCGACATTTTTAATTTTGCTAACTGTGTCAGTCTATTTTTCAAAACAAAATTAATTAAACTTTGTTTGGATTTTTCTTCCAAAATTGAATTATAGTATTCAATAGAATCAATGAGTTGTTTTATAACAGCCTCATCTTCAGTCATGACCGGTAGCAAAGAAAGAGCAACTTTTAAATTAAACTCTGACATTTTGGAGCTTTTCAATTTGTTACCACTTCCACTAGTTAAAAACTCAGTATATTTATTACAAAAATCTTTTATTTCTATGTATAAATCCTTGATTTGATCACAATAAAATTGTGTTCGTAATAAACTCTCTCCCGTTATTTTCTTATTACTAATTTGCTCATTAATTTCTATACTAATTTCTAAATACTCTGAATGTAATAAAGTCGCTTCATCTAATTTTATTTTTAATATTTCTGGCTTTCTTCTTTCATAATTAAGCCTAACTAATTTTTCTCTTATTGTTTTCAACTTAAAATAAATTTCTGTTAGTTGACTTGTCATAACAAGATATTATTTTCATTTTAAAACCTTAATTTTAATACAATACCTTTATCCTTTTATTTAGACATATTAAAATCCGTTCCTTAAAATGTAATTATATACCTACACGTAAAACTTAACTACTTAAGTCCAACTGTCCATTGTCATTCAAAGTACGTATTCCTGTTTGTAATCACTTTGATTTCACTTCACAACGCTTTTTAATAATTATTACGCGCACTATCACCAATACACCACACAACACTTTTTTGCAGCTCGTGAAAACGATCAGGGATTGACGTCACCGTTATCTCGTTCTACTTATTAGATACTTAGTTGTTCTGGGAAGATCCTCCACAAGCACAGGTTCCGCGATTGGCTCTGTTGAATGAGCGACGTAGATTATGCTGGATTATTAAATCTGTAGACCAGTTATTGTGGCATTTCTTATACATCTTGTAGCAGCAGTAGAGTCCCAGGATAGCCAGTAGTGAACAAATGAAAATCATCACAACACTGATCGATGTGTTTTCACTTCCGAAAATACCGAGTCATTATTTCCTGCCGCCGAATTTAGATTAATGAAGACATCCTCCTTCTCAACTCTTGAATTGCACATTTTTGTATTTTATTTTTATGTTTTTAATAAAACAATAACATTTTATTTGGTAACAGTCACTAAAATTGTTTTTGATTAATCCTTTTCACTTAATTCCCACACTTAAAACAATAGTGCCCGGTAAACACGTCGGCGACGGAGACGGCCGAACCCGACACCTCACGTGGCAGAGTCGCCATGTGGAGAGGGACGTTTAAGCGAAACTACGGTTGACTTAAGACTAGCTTTTATTCATAATTATCATCCTTACTCTACATACATATAGCACCTATAGCTACTTACAATACTACTCCTTACAAGGTGTTTACCCCATGTAATTAAACTAAAACTCAGACAATGATTCAAAATGCATGTTTTTCACACAGATTCATTTGCCTTTCCCAAAAAAAATCTCCGGCCCAATCTGCAACTATAATGTTATGAAAATATACGTATTTGGTTAGTCTAGAGATCAAACTTTCCGGGGAGTAAAAGAAAACATAAATAAAAATAAAATATAGACGCGAGGGTTTTGCATTGTGGCCCATGATACTTATCGTGTGTGCAAAGATGGTTGTGTAGTGTTATCGCAGTCGCAGATAATATAATATAATTGTTTGTTTTATGTATTCTTTTATTTTTACAACAATGATCAACCATTATGTCATCCACATCATTTGCATTTTTATTATCATAGTCAGATTTGAATAAACTGAGCAAGACTTGATTTCAACTTAAAAGTTAGACTAGGGTAGGAAATAAAAACTAGCCGCCGCCGCGAAAATTATGCCGGCGTGCCGCCGCCGACTGTTTCGCACCCGGCTCCCATGTCTAATTGTGGGCAAAAGGCTGACAACCTCTCACCACATACATCATATTTCAATCGATGCCACATACAAGTGCTCGTAATATGTTAGATCAATTACACGGGGATTTTTGCAAGCAAGCTTTGTCCTACGCACAACGGTCAACCATCCTATCAGCCTTTACACAAAAATTTTCTAAGCCTCTTTCACGTTTTTATAGGTACACAAGGCAGCATATTAGGCTATAAATGTTAATGAATCAAATATACTTTATCGCACATCAAAAACCAACAAAAGTAAATGACGTAAATAATCAAGCATGTAGAATGTACAAAAAGGCTGCCTTTTTGATAAGGTTAATCTTGACGTTGCCTTTATCTTACTCGTATTAGTGCCAGCTTTCTTAGTGCAAATAAGTAACCAGACGTGCTGTTTTATGAACAAGAGAACTGATTTATTTAAACAGGCTTAAAAACATTGTTTTTCGAAATATTTCTCCAAAATCTTCGCCCCTGAGCTAGATTTTGGTCAAGAGCGAACCCATTCGTTGTAAAAAAAATATATAAATATGTATCCGAAACTATAGTCATTGGTTTTTAGTCAAATGTCGAACTCCATGAATGAGTGCAACAAGATGCATAGAATAACTTACCCGAGTCATCCAATAATTTTGATAGTAATTATGGAATAAGTCACTGAAGGGCAAATTTTCCGCCCGGGCAGTGTCCAAATATTCGCCACGGCGGCGATTCGGATGAGATGTACTGGCAAGGGAGCCTGTGCGGTGTAAAGCCAGCAACAGCTTCCAGGCCGGCGACCCTCTGCGCTGCACCTCTCTAAGGCCCGCAGTCTGGCGAGCGCGTCTCAGCAGGACCTAGGTTTAAAGAAATACATTTAATTCGGTGATCGACTTAATAACCTTTCTTTAAATAAAGAAACATGTAATCTATACAAACATGATAAAGAGGAATGCTTAATGCTTGCCTACGTCATAAAATACATATTTTTGCCAAATTTCAGCTTTCTAGGTCTGAGGGTTTGGGCTGGGCGTTGATGAATCAGGACCTCCAATTTTATTTATAAGATTACTTTAAGTAATCTTTGGAGTAATGGAAAAAGCAGCCCTGCACTGGATCGTCCGTGACCTCTCTCAGTGCAGAGTTTAACCCCTCTTCATAGTCGGCCACAATCCTTTGCGGACGTGGCCGACCAGCCGCGCTCCAGACCATGCTGAGGACGGCTGTGTAAAGCGCCCGAGTCCTGAAAAAAAAATCATTCCTACTCTACAAAATGTTCCAAATAACCTAATAATAACTCTAAAATTTCGTATAACCCCCGTCATTTAGGGGTTTACCCCATGTCATATCATATCATCATCATATCAGCCTATTGCAGTCCACTGCTGAACATAGACCTCCCCCAAGGTGCGCCACTTTGCACGATCCTCCGCTGTTTTCATCCAGCCACTACCCGCTATCTTCTTTAGGTCATCTGACCATCTGGCTGGGGGGCGTCCTACACTACGTTTGCCAAGACGTGGTCTCCATTCGAGAACCTGTCTACTCCAACGCTCGTCGGTTCTGCGACAGACATGGCCAGCCCACTGCCACTTCAGCTTGCTACACTTTTGGATAATATCCATCACTCCGGTTTTCTGTCGGATGACCTCGTTTCGGATTCTATCCCTTAGCGAGATCCCGAGCATGGAGCGCTCCATTGCTCGCCGAGCGACGTGCAATCGGTGGGCCAACCTCACTGTCATGTTCCACGTTTCGGCTCCGTAGGTCATGACTGGTAGGACGCATTGATTAAAGACCTTGGTCTTTAGACACTGCGGGAGTGGCGACGAAAAGATATGACGCAGCTTCCCAAATGCTGCCCAGCCAAGCTGCACTCTTCTGGTGATTTCCCGCTCGAAGTTGTCTCTACCTAACTGCAACGCTTGCCCGAGGTATATGTATTCCTGAACAACATCGAGCGTAACACCGTCAACAGAGATCGGCCTGGACACGATATTATCATTGAACATGACCTTGGTCTTGTCCAAGTTCATCCCAAGGCCGACATGTCTCGAGGCAGCGTTAAGGCTGTGCAGCATTTCTTGCAGGACTTGTGGTGTTTCTGCCAATATTATTATGTCGTCAGCGAAGCGGAGGTGCGATAGAAATTTGCCGTTGACATTGATGCCCAGTCCATTCCAATCTAGCGTCTTAAAGACGTCCTCTAGAGCATTGTTAAACAGTTTCGGGGATATGACATCCCCCTGTCTACCCCATGTAATTAAACTAAAACTTAGACAATGATTCAACATGCATGTTTTTCACACAGATTCCTTTGCCTTTCCCAAAAAAAAAGATACATAAAGTTTTATATATAAAAATAAAATTGTAGGTCCTGATTCACTGACTCATCAACGCACAGCTCAAACCCTTTGACTTAGACCTAGCAAGTCGAAATTTGGCATACAGGTGTCTTTTATGAAGTAAGCAAGCACTAAGAAAGAATATTTCAATGATTAGAAAAGCACTTATCTTAGTGATCTACTTACATGTGCGAGGATCCGAGCCACTTGGCTCAAAAATTACCTTACGGTAAGGGCACCTCGGGAAAGCGCCTGCTCGTTACGCCGGAGCACGCTAGCCTGTACGGCATAGCGTGCCTGGTTACGTCGGCTTAGGTTCCTTAGGTGCTGTTGCTGTGAAAAGAGATTTTCGGTGGCCAACAGTTCCTGAATTTTTTCTAAAAACATAACGTGTATACCTACGCATAGTTAGTAGCCTCACAAACAAATTTGATGGTTTTGACTATGTTAACTAATATGTAGTTATACTATACATAATAATAAAATATATTATTTGAGTAAGTGTCATATTTTGGTCCGACGTCTAACTGACAGACACGTTTAGAAATAGTAATGGCCGCTGACAACAATGCTGTGATTGTGGCAAAGCACTGAGCCAAACTTGTTGGACATTGCTCTTGACATGAAAGAAGAAGAAAAATACTGTTTGTTTGACCCTGCCAAATGAAATTCTTCTTCTTATCGTGTAAGTGTAGTCATGAGTGTGGCGAACTTGACTAAACCTAATGCCCTGGTGTCTGAGTTTGCTAACCGCCACATGGCCTCTTACTAGGGTTAACGAAAGCAGCCAGGACCGCCGGCTTAACGTGCCCTCTGAAGCACGGAAACGCACTTAAATTGTACTTGGTCGCCCGTCAAGTTCTCTGCCCCTGTGTACGTTGTTTACCCTCACGAGCCGGGACAAATCTGCGAACACTACTGGGCCATGAACACCTTAAAAACTTACGAAATTAATGAAACGTAGGTGATAATAGTACAGTACACACTCTTTTGTCTTAGTTATTAGTTATGGCTATGACGCTGGACGGGGAGTAAAGGAAAAATTTAATAAAAATAAAATCTTTATTTCTTTAACCAAAGAGATACAATGCAACGTGACATTCGTTCAAAATCTCTTGTCAAGCTAAACTCAGAATGTGCCCACTCCCTACTCTTTCCAGGCATATTGTAAAAATCAGTAAGTGGGACGCGAGGGTTTTGCTCTTGACCCCTTAGGGGATGATTTTCTAAAAATCCCGAAGCACGTGTCCGTTTATTTGCTTCAATGTATATGTATGGTGACGAAGTTTTGAGTCTAAATGTTCAAAAAAATTGTTTTCTCCATAAAAACTTTGAACCCCTATTTCAACCGCTTAGGGGTGGAAATTCGAAAAACTGAATGATTGCCTACGTCATAAAAGACACATTTTTGCCAAATTTCAGCATTCTAAGTCTGAGGGTTTGGGCTGGGCGTTGATGAATCAGGACCTCCAATTTTATTTATAAGATTACTTACTTGGGAGTAATGGAAAAAGCAGCCCTGCACTGGAGCGTCCGTGACCTCTCTCAGTGCAGAGTTTAACCCGTCTTCATAATCGGCCACGATACTTTACGGACGTGGCTGACCAGCCGCGCTCCAGACCATGCTGAGGACGGCTGTGTAAAGCGCCCGAGTCCTGAAAAAAATCATTCCTACTCTACAAAATGTTCCAAAATAACCTAATAGTAACTATAGAATTGAAAAATTTCGTAGAACCCCCGTCGTTTAGGGGTTTACCCCATGAAATTAAACTAAAACTTAGACAATGTTTCAAAATGCATGTTTTTCACACATATTCGTTTGCCTTTAAACTAATTAGCATAACCCCAAAAAACTGAATTGGGTAGGTACTTTCCCCAAGATGTCACAGACATCCTCAAAAAAGTTACCTAAAACACTTGCGGTACCTACCTGTAAACACCCAAGCATTTGGGTGTGCCCCGACGCAGGCTAGAAGCCGAGCGTGGAAACTTTCTGCCACATTGGTGGTGAGGTGAGGGTCGCCCCAACAAACAATTATGCGTTGGTTGCAGGCTATTTTAATGTTTAGGGTACTACTATTGATTTATAAAGGATTCAGTTATCACTAAAGGTGGTTCAGTACACTTATTATATAAGTTCAGCTCTTCAAGTTGCATTACAACTGTAAATAACGAAGCACAATTTCCTTAGTAGTTAGTGTAGTATCAGTGGCTGCGTATATACTTAAGACGTTAAAGCTTGTTTCTGCTTACAACGTTAAAACCTGTTGAAAGATCTTCATTAACTCTCTTTAACTCTTATTGCTACAAATCTGCTATAACGGAGTTGCTTTTAGATCATAAGACTTTATTTCAACTTCAGTAACGTTAGCGGTTCTGCAAGGGAGTTAATTAAGAGTGTAGTAACACCAAACTCTACATGCGTTGTATAACCCTTATATACAGTTTACCCTGTTATACTAAAAGCAATCATAAGTTAAATAGTTACAGTGGTTTTGTACGATCCTTATATAAAAGGTTTTGGTGTAAGATGAATTACTTGTAACTCTGTAAAAACACCATTAAATGTTTCGAACGCTTAAAGAGTTTGTGCATAACCTAACCTCAAATTCTGAAAACATTACATTTATCGAACTGAGCTCGTGACAATATTTTTGTGTATCTTTTGTGTTTGTGAATGTATGAACTGTAAGCTGTGCATTTTTTTTAAATGAAACGAATTCATTCCTGGAGAGCACAAAAACGGAAAGGTGCAGTGAGATATAAAATTAAGCAAGAGTACCAAAAGTTTATGAAGTCTATTCAACAAGATGTCGATGTTTCCAATTTAAGTAATTGTGATTCTAGACTAGATTTTGCTGATACGGATGCAGGTTCAATACCAAATAAATGTGCTTTTTCTAAAAATGAAATACCTGCTAAGGAGGTTAACGCTTCAACATCTACTAGCCAAGAGGAAGTAAGTTATATTGAGCAACAGGGTTCCGCACAAAATTTTGACTAATTTGACTTTAATAAAGATTTTTTCGATTTTATGCCAAACACTAGCTCGGACGAAAGTGACGATTCATCTGATTTATTAACAAAAAATATTGAATTAAGGGATAAATTAAAAGATTGGTCTATAAGAAATAATATTCCCCAACGTGCATTAAAAGAACTGCTATTGATTTTTAATGAAACTTTTGGCAGCACAATTTCACTACCCATGGATCCACGTACAATTTTGGAGACGCCTCAAGAAGTTAATATTAAAAATATAGAAGGAGGAGAATATTGGCATCATGGCATTATAGAACAGTTAACCAAAATTCTAAATAGTTGGACCAAATTGCCCAGTATTATTCACTTAATTTTTAACTTCGATGGATTGCCAATATTTAAGTTCGCCAAAAAAGAGTTTTGGCCAATTTTAGCTAAAGTGGTTGAAGGCTATAATGATCTATTTATAATTGGAATTTACTATGGTACGGGCAAACCAAAAAAATTGGGAGAATATTTAAAGGACTTTGTCGCAGAAACAAAAACGTTACTTGATAATGGAATCTGCATATAATAAGAATTTGTGTGTGAAAATCAAATGTTTTGTATGCGATTCTCCAGCGAGAGCCTTTAGAAAAGGTATACCTTGTGTTCATTTTTAGGGTTCCGTACCTAAAAGGTAAAAACGGGACCCTATTACTAAGCCTCTTCTGTCTGTCCGTCTGTCCGTCTGTCACCAGGCTGTATCTCATAAACCGTAATAGCTAGAAAGCTGAAATTTTCACAAGTTATGTATTTCCGGTGCCGCTATAACAACAAATACTAAAAATAAAAAAATATAAATATTAAGGGGGGTCCCCATACAATTAACGTGTTTTTTTCGTATATTTCTGCTCAATATTAATAACGGTAACAGGTAGACACTTAAAATTTTCACAGAATATTTAGCTGTATATTATTAATATTTAGCTGTATAAAAAATTACCTTTCAAAATAAATTATTTAATAAAAATAAAGTAAATTTTAAAGGGGGGCTCCCATACAACAAACGTAATTTTTAAGCAAGTTTGGTACGGAACCCTTCGTGCGCGAGTCCGACTCGCACTTGGCCGGTTTTTTTTAACTGTTAAAAATATATAAAAGTACCTTAATAGGATGTAAAAAATGTTATTTTCATTGCCTATACGTGTTTCGAATGACAGTGATATATACCTACTTTTTATTTTTCCGTAAAATTATTAATGTTCCTCTTGTTGCAGGTGTTTGCAATTTCAATGCAAAACACGGTTGTTTGAAGTGCACAACGGTGGGTGAATACTCACACGTTTCCCACACGGTAGTTTTTTCAACAAAGGAAGACACTCCAAGAACAAACGAAAAATTTAGATTGAAAAGTTATGGCAACCACCATAAAGCAGATTCCCCATTACTGGAGTTACCGATTGATATGATAGAAGACTTTCCTGTTTCTGACTCATTACATTTAATTGATTTAGGCATTATGAAGAGACTCTTGATTGGTTGGAGGGATGGTAATTTCGGAACATACTTGACAAAGCTGCGGGCTCAAAAAATTGAAAATTTGAATACATTTTTAAAGAAGTGCAAATTACCAACTGAAATACACCGAGCAGTAAGGACCCTAGACTGCCTTGCTCATTGGAAAGCAAGTGAATATAGAACATTCTTACATTATTTGAGTGTTATTATATTACCAGATATATTACGTGAAGAGGTTGTTGAACATTTTTTGACCCTTTTTTTGTGCCATCACTATATGTTCTTCGCAAAGTTATTGTAATTTTCTGCCACTTGCTCGAGAGATGCTTAAATATTTTGTGGAACAATATTAATACTTTTATGGCTCTCATTGCATTACTCGTAATGTTCATAATTTGCTCCATTTAGTAGATGAAGACGAAAAATTTGGGCCACTTCAAAACTTTAACGCGTATCCTTTTGAAAATCAATTATATTTAATAAAAAGAATGTTAAGACAGGGCAATAAACCATTGTCACAGATAGCCAAGAGGCTGTGCGAGAATAGCACAAGAAATCTTTCTACGATTGTAAAACAAACAAAAAATAATGTACCTACTGTAACTACAAACAAAAATGTCTCTGTGCTTCATTTTCAAGATTATATACTTTCTAAAAACCCAATGATAAATATTTCATGACACACAGTGGTGATATTTTTGAACTGAAAAATATATCAAGCGAAGAAAACGATATAACTTTGTACGGTCAAAAAATTGTCAACAAAGATGTTATATTCGAAACGCCTATTAAATCGTCATATTTAAATATGTTCAAAGTTAAAAACCCTTCTGATTCCTTTAGAGTAATTGAAATAACCCCTGCTGAAATTAAGTGCAAATTAGTTAATATAACACATAACAATATAATGTACTTTCTGCCACTCCTTCATACAGTATAGACTTTTGGTAGATTAAAGCAATAAAAGATAAATTATTGATTCCGTATTTTTTATTTTAAAAATACTTTACTAAAATATAATAATTAATAATCAACTCCTATATTTATCTTTATTTTAAAATGTAAGCTGCTGAACTAGTTATTCATACAGTGAAAAAAACTATTTTCTAAAAACTTTCATAAACAATGTTTGAAAGCCATAAAATAGAAATAATTAAGTAGATCAAATAAATCAACTTCGCTTTAATCTCACAGGTGATTACCTATCATCATGTTTTTATTTTACGTACTGTGCTGTAACTGTAAGTAAGCGTACCTACTGTTACAATAATTATATGTTTTTTATGTAGTTTGCACTTTGTGTTGTAACATCATGATGGAACTCCATTGTAGTTACATTATTTTACTTTTATTTTTTACTAGTTCAACTAGTACCTATTTATTGTTTACTAGGTTTTCCCCGCGGCTTCGCTCGCGCAAAGAACTCTTTTAGTCACCCGTTTCATTCTTGACCCTTTAGGGGATGATTTTTGAAAAATAGCGAAACACGTGTCCGTTTATTTGCTTCGAGGTATATCTTGACAAAGTTTTGAGTCAAAATGTGCAAAAACGGACCTAAATTACCAGTAGAGTGAATGTCCACCGAGACTGGAAAAGCAGTCTGCATTGCTGTCATACAGCATACACAACTATAGATATTGATTGATTTTACAATGTATTATTAAACTTTCTTAAGTTTTTTTTTTCATTTCTTGACATTGACTCTCCGCCGCCCGTACCCCAGTGACGCCTACATCGCATAAGGTGCTGCCTAGCTAGCTAGCTGAGCAGGATGAGCGGCGACCACGAAACTTTTTTCTAATACTTACATTTTTAAACTCGTGATATCTTTTGAATGGAATGTCCGAATTGCATAATTCAAAAAGCTCTATAAAGATTTATTTTGATAATTTATTTTGATAAGGATTAATACCAAGACACAAATAAAGAGCATTTTATAGCGGGCGGCATTTCAATGAAATTTTTAAAATAAAATAACACATATTGTGGCATAACTACAATAGTTAGACATATGCTGTCGCGACACTTTTTGTTAATATTTATGTGTTCTGCAAAGTCGTAGTACATTATTTTATTCTATCATCAATAGTTTACGCAGCGCACGCAATGTAAAGAATATTTTAGGTAATTTTTTTACACCTTGGGTTACATTATTTGAGTTTCAGTAAGGATCCCTAATTTTTTGAAAATATAATATAGCCTATGTCCATCGGGGATAATGTAGCTTTCTAATGGTAAAAGAATTTTTCAAATCGGTACAGTAGTTTCGGAGCCTATTCAATGCAAACAAACAAACAAACAAACAAACAATCAAATCTTTCCTCTTTATAATATTAGTATAGATGTAATATCATAATTTATAAACAATAAATACTAGTGGATCTAGTGAAGAATAAAGAAGTTTTAATTAAACAACAATGGATTTCCATCATGATGTTACAACACAAAGTGCAAACTACATAAAAAACATATAATGATTATCACAGTAGGTACGATATTTACAATAATATGTTTTTAAACTTATTGTAGGTAAACATCATGCTTCAAAAGCCAGTTAAAAAATAAACTAAATATCACATAAAAAACACAAAATAGATATTGTATAACGATTTCGAAACACAGAAAAACCTTACAATACCCAATATCAAAACGTTGTACCCATATCAGTCACGTAGAAAATTTCGTTTCATCTCATAATACCAACTTTTTTATTTTTATTATAAGATGGGTTAACTCAAATTCAAATTCAAACTTTTATTGCTTCGTGAGTTTTACAGTTCTTGTATGGTATAATAAGTACATCACGAACCCCGTTGGGGCACTGCAAATAATGATTTATATTTTTATAACCTTAACTAACTTATACTTATGTTTTACATATTTTATAATTCTTATATACCTCAATCTTGGCCATAAGGTCAAAGATGAGGTCAACGATGAAGCGAGTTAACCCAGAAAATGCATATAAAGGCACTGGTAGACTGGTACTCCTACGCACCGACGGAACACAGCAAGCTGTTTGGCGTCGGACTTCTGTAGGAGGGTGGTCGCGAACCAGACGGCCCTTTACAGAGCCTACCACACCGCATGAGACCATAGGATGACACCTCAGATCCAGAAAAAAAATGAAGTGTCGTTGCCTGGGATGGATTACTAGGAGGCAGGTCTCATTTGTGTATCCTTAGTCGCCTCTTACGACACCCACGGAAAGAGATGGGGTGGTGTTATTCTCAACCGATCACCACACGATTGCGAGTGGTTGGTATTCGCAAAATACCAACCACTCGCAAAATACTAACTTCTTAGAAGGACATCTTCTCAAAATACCAACCCCTTAATCCGTACTCCTATAAATTAAGCAATTACACCCATTAAATTTTCATCTATTCTTAGTAGTATATAAGATGTCGGGTGGGAGTTTTAATTTTGACAAGTTGTCATTTTGAGGAGTTGGTATTTTGCGAGGGGTTGGCATTTTGCAAAGATGGCATTGTGAGATAAGACGAAAAATCTTCAGTCTCAATACTACCTTACACACTAGAATAAACAGTGACTTAAGCTTAATCAACAAATAGTATTTAAAGTATCAAAAACCATGATTGTTTCTGACTTTCCTGCTCTGTAAAATTTCTAGTTTTCTAGTCTTCTGTACCGTTTTTAGGTACGTCCTCTTCATCTTGTTCCTCTATTATTTCTTCATTGTTTGCATTGTCTTTCTGGTTTATTTCTTTTTCAGCATTTTCTGTTTCAGGTTTATCTGCTTCACAGTGTTTTTCATTTTCATTATTTATCTGATTTCCATTATTTATCTGATTTTCATTATTTATCTGATTTCCATTATTTATCTGATTTTCATTATTTATCTGATTTGCATTATTTACCTCATTTTCATTTTTAGCTTCTGCATTTTGAGATTCATCTTCTCCAGTATGTGTTTCATTTTTATCTGTTTCAGTGCTTCTTTCTTGTGATGTACGTCTATCATCATTTATCTCTTTCTTACTTGTTGATGTTTTTTACGGTTTGTTGGGCATGGCTTTGATCGTTTTCTTGATGTTGAAGCTCTTTTACATTTAGCCAATTTTCTTTTGTGAGCATTTTTCAAAATAGTTTAAAAAAAGTTTTCATTGTCCTTTAGTGTAAATGTTCCGTCCCAGAAATTAATCATCTCCCAAAAAAATGACAACACGTGTTTATAGCCCTTTAAGGGTACTTTTAACTCTTCACCTCGAGTTCCTCCACTCCATGAACATTGACATATGAATTTTCTCGTAAACATGATGTCCACGAGTGCGTAAGCGCAATCTATTTTTTTTCCTCCTTTACAACATATTATGGAATAAGTGTGTTTTAAATTGTTCCTGTAGTTATTATCAGATAATTGTGTTTCTAGTGCATCGAGTTCTTTAGGACTGTCAATCGCTTTAATATAAAATGGACTATTGACAATACTACCTTTGGAATCTTTCAAATATTGTACTTCTTTGTCTGTACTACGCATTTCAGTAATTTGGAATACTGCATCTTCAAGTTGAACGGAAAAAACTTGATAGTTTCTGTAGTACATTGTTATGAACTTTGATTACAGTTTGTGTTTGCCCCAAGATTGCTGTGTTACTTTCTATAAGCTTCTTCTGATTTTCCAGCATCTGTTTTTGGTTATCCAAAATTTGGCTCTGGTATTCTAACATCTGTTTTTCGCTCACAGAAATGCTATCAATATCGATGCTAAAAGTTTCCTGCAATGCTGGGTTGTTGGTTTCGTAAGGAACATAAACATTTTGTGGTAATACTGTAGCTGAAGTAATTGTTGCATTTGTCAAATTTTCTTGAGAGTTTTCAAAGTAAAGCACGTTTTCGTTCTGAAAAAAAAAATCATTCAGTAAGAAAAATTATATTTGTTTTAGACTTTCGCGCTTTGTTCACATTATGTTTACATTCGGGTCTTAACGCGATACAATATTTTATTTTTTACGTTGAAATGAAAGAGGTGCACTTATCTAGATTTGTAAGTGCGAGAGAGAATCGCGTCGGCCACGAGCGTTGATGCAGAGTATAATTGATTTTGTTTGTGTTTTGGAAAAAATAACATTTACAATATTTTGATTACGAAATAAGTCACTGAACGGGTTCTTATAAGTATTTATTTCTTACCACGATTTCTGCTGCTGTTTTGTTTTTATGATAGCGATCTCTTGCCTTCTGTAAATATTCTTCATATTTTTCCTTGTCTTGCTTTTTTTTCAACCTGCAACGACGTTGCCTTTCAGCTGCTGACAACGGCATGGCTTATAGGTATTTATTTCTGAAAAGAAAAGAAAGTAGGGACTTATATGTAGCGTCCTATAAATAAAATCTTCCATAAATGTAACCTTCGTCATTTTCATGTCTCTATCGTCACATTTTGCATGTGCCGAAGGATACGTGTGACGAAGTATACAATTTTTGAATGAGATTGTTACAAATCGTGCATAGCGAACACTTAGATAAAAAATTTACTTTACCGTAAAGATTACATATTTATATGAATCATATAAAAGCTAAAACGATTAAAAATTCATGAAATACATACCAAAAAACGCTGTGACTAAGGATAACCTCAAAAAACACACGCCGCCCGTCTTCGTCCTTGATGTAAAAGAAGTGAAAAGCTGTCAATGTCAATCACTTGATTTGAGTTTCGCTCTATGCTCTATGGTCTTTGGCGTTTCGTTTCACTCAAAAACTTAACACATTCACTTTTTTTTTTAAACTTAAGGTAATATTTGGCCGTCGTGACGATGGATACTCGAATTTTCGGGACAATCTTTCGTCACGGCAAAAATAAAAACTTTTACAGATAAATTAAATTAAACTTTCTCGTTACCATATTTACCAATTTATCTCTCCATGTATATATTAAATTGTGTGACTTCAATAAATTATTTTCATATTAAACGTAATAGTTCCAAGCATGTTGTTTTAATGGGGACATGTTGTTTTAACTTTGTAACAAAAGTTTGACTCCATTTTAATAATAAAGTTCAAATTAATTTAAAATAAATTTAAAGATGGTTATCTAAATACAAGTTATTAAATTGATTTAAATATAATAAATGATACTTCCCCCATTCTGTATTTAGTATTAAGCCTTTGTTACAACGGGGACCACCTTAATTTTATGAAGGACTTTAAAAGTAGAACTACCCAGAAGTCATTTGTTCTTCACACTTAATTAACTTTTTATTATTAGAAGAAAATAATTTCTTGAAAACGTTAATCTTGATTTAGGTAACTTAAAATTGATGTGATATAATTTAAACTTGTCCAAGTAAAATCCATCTTATTGATCTGAAATAATAAAATTCTTGAAATAAACATATTTATCTTGAAGCTAGAATTAAATTAAGAAAATATTTACCTTAAAAAAAGATAAACGATATTTTTGTTTTAAAAATATTGCATTAGCCAAAGTAAATTATATTTCTGGCATTACAAAATATTTCAAGAAATTGGTCTCTCTTGTTTAAAGAAAACCTTTTTACCTGTGTACATTGTTTTTTTTTTTAAAGCAGTTTCTTGACTCACCCCGTAATAGTGGTGTTAGAAGTGTGGGCTGTTTCTTCTTTATTCCGCTGGCATTCTATAACGCGAACGCGTAAATAAATAGGCATTGGATCAAGTGTCTCTATTATGAAGCTCGATAACTGTTACAGGGCGATATGCGCAGCGGTCAACACGTCATAATCCAATAGCAGATTGTGGTTGAGGCGAAATAAAATGATTAGTCAGTAAATCATCTTGATGAGTGTTTTATTTCACTGTTGTTTTCACATAATTAAATCTGACTGTCACATTATATATTAGTTAAGATATTCTAGTTCACATAGCTCAGGCGAGAGCTGAAAAGCACACAGAGACATTTGAAGAAGGAAATTACGTCATGAATCAAGTGTCATGAGTGTCAAAAGTGACATCCTATGTAGAGCATAGACAATTAAATATTATTTCTATCACTCCTCCTTAGGCTCTACATGGGATAGAGTACATATATGAAATTACTAAAATAATTCTCAATCAAAAAAATAAAAAATAAACTCTATTAAAAAAAACGACTCTAAAAATTATGAGACTGCTATAATCTAGTACAGGCCGACGACATTATGTCAAACAATGTCAGACATAACATAAAATTAATTCCAAATTATTAATTAAATTATACACGTAAATTACATAGTGCAACCCTGTCAAACAAAACAAAATAATCATTAAACTATTACAAGATTCAATTATGGTATAAAATTATTATTTTTTATACCAGATAATGGCTTTGTCAATACATCTGCTATCATGTGTTCAGTTTGTAAATATTTTACAGATATTAAATTTCTTTGAATAAGATCCTTTATAAAATGGTATCGTAAATCGATGAGCTTGGTTCTTTTGTGGGAGTATTCTTTTACTAGTAACAATTTCTGAGCACTTTGGTTATCATTGTACATTATTGCATTAGGTGTTTTGTTTTGAAATTTCGAACAGAACAGACTTCTTTTCATACATCTCCAATAGCAATATATTCAGATTCTGTACTAGACAAAGCTATGCAACGCTGTTTTTTAGCTCCCCAACTCACAACGTTGCTGCCCAATTTAACAACAAAACCTTAGAGTACTATGTCTAATAACAGGTAAAAAATTATCTGAGTGGTCTATTCCTTCTTTTTGGCTAAAACCACGGGCAACCAACCTTGCTTTATATTTATCGAATTCACCCGCTGCGTTATATTCACGTTTAAAAACCCATTTTCATTTAATGAAATTACCCCCCTTCGGCCTATCAACTTATTCCCAAACATTATTCCTAATCAGAGCATCATACTCACTCTTCATGGCCTTACACCATTCCTCTTTGTCTGGTGAACTCATGGCCTCATCGTAGGAAACGGGGTCATCGAGTGAAGTAGCCTCAGCCATCATAGCAGATAGTCATAATCATAATATTTCTTTGGCACGTCACCTATTGTACTACGTACAGGGCGTTGAGAGCAACACGCACCATTAGTATCTAGTGATACAGTCGGCGCTCCTCCTTGATGTAAAGACTCCGGCAAAGGAGAAGTTACTCCATCACCTTCGTCAGAAAAACCATCATCGCCAGTACAGTACTGATCAGATAGCGGAGACCACGTCGGCGGCGTTACTTCCGTATCTGAAACATCAGAGACACCATTAGACTTATCACTACTACAAATATCACAGTTTTCTTTTTCAGGTGGGGATTCATTATCAAATGTATTTAAATTGTCATTATCTGTAAAATTATTTAAATTGTTATTATTAGTGAAATTATTAAAGTTGTCATTATTAATGCAATCATTAAAATTGTTAACATTATTGTTGTCATTATAAAAATTAAAGCTCTCAACAGAAATTTAATTATTTTCCTTAGCCTGTCTATCTATCGTATGAAATTAACTTTCCATAAAGTGAACACTTCTAGAATATACATATAACAATCCGAGGGTCTGATGGATCTGCCAATCGCTATCCCTTACAATTCTCACCATAACCTACCATAATATAGGCTTTAGCCTTGGCATCGAGCTTACGCCTCTTTACACCAGGAATATGAGAATAGGCCACACAGCCAAACACACGCTAGTGACTCTGATCTACAGAAGATCCAGTCCACTCACATTCAGGAATACTGTTTGCTAACGCAGTAGTAGGGCTTCTATTTTTCAAATATATTGCTGTCTTAACAGCTTCCCCCCAAAAAGTATTCGACAACCCAGACTCTTGCAACATTGCATGTGCTTTCTCAAAACTGTCCGGTTGACACGCTCAGCCAACCCATTCTGCTGAGGGCAATAAGGCACTGAGGTTTGGTGTATTATACCTCCCTTTAAAAAAATCTGTAAGGGTACTATTACAAAATTCTGTACCATTATCGGTACGCAGCACCTTAATAGGCAATCCCTTCTGTTTCTCTACTAATGTTTTAAAAGAAATAAAATGGGAACTTACTTCAGCTTTTGACTTCATGAGGTATCCAAAGGTTCCTCGTACAGTCGTCAGTAAACATCAACAAGTAACGGGCTCCGCCCCATGCGCTGACTTGCATTGGCCCCGCGACGTCGGCATGGATCAGCTCCAGTGGTACAGTAGCACGCCGAGAACTTGCCCGGGGAAAAGATGCTTCATGCATCTTGCCCGATAGACAAGCGACACAGTTACCCAGGCAGTCATTTTCATTCTGAAAAACGACACCTGAACAGTGATTCCCTTCACCCAGTACCCGCATACCTGCAAGATTCAGGTGGCCAAAACGTCTGTGCCATACTCCAACCGGTGTTGCAGCAGCTAATTGAGCACTCACTGTCCCCTGCCTAACATGAAGGGGCTTGGAATTCTCCCGGGGTAAGGACCTATCTTGCTGAACCCTAAACTTATAAAGCCCAATAATTTTCTCAGCTGTGAGAACTTGGTTGCCAATAATTTTGCCATTTCTATAAACATTACATCCATCTTTAGTGAAGACAACTACATAACCTCTTTCAGTAATTTTACTCACTGAAATTAAATTATTGGAGAGACTAGGGACAACTAAAACATTACTAAGACTAATAGATGAAGTGAGAGGAACCTTACCAATTAAATTGCTTCTAATATTTTGGCCGTTTGCCACAGAAATATTACAATCATTATCAATAACCAGCTTATCATTCATGCACATGTGAGCCGTGGCACCTGAGTCAATGATGAACTCCTCGGAAGATGTTGAAGCAGAAAAAGCTGTGGCGAACATGGTATTTTCTTCTTGTTTCTTCTCACTTAAATCCTTTTTCCGCTTAAAACACTTCTTGAAAACATGTCCTGGCTTCTTACAATAGTTGCAAATGACACCGCCATTATTCCTAGGTTACGAGATAATGTGTTAAGTCTCCAGAAAGTGAAACCGTTAGAATCGCATCACCGTGCTATTTTCAAAGCATTTTTGGTGCGGTACCCGACGTTCATGCTGGAGACAGTCATGAAGGAGAGCTTTTGGCCGGAGGGTGTGGTGTTTCGCCGTTTTCGAGGGTGATTCCCGGTTATAGACTCCCCAGGAAAAACACCTGGGAAATAGTGTTAATTCAGTTTTAATTTTGTTAAATTATATTTTATATGTATGTTAGTCTGTAAGGTATTTATCTGTGGGCCTAGTTGCCTGAAAATAAATGATTTTATCATTATTAAACCTGCCGCCGTTTCTCGTGGACATGGACAGCTTTAGATATATACATACATTCTCTAAAGATTTTGTAAGTTTTTCGAAATAATCTTTGATTATTTCAGGAGTCACAGCAGCCCTAGCACGCTTGATATTATGATTCATTCTGACTTTGAGCTCTGTACTCTGTCTCTTTAAAAAACCTTTTAGCCAGTTTTTGCCGGGCATATTATTTTTAAATCGTGGTTCCACAATACCCTGGCGATCTAAGAATCTCTTGACTATACACTTTATATCGAATGATGTGAGAGGAAATCCCCATTCCGCAGCCAATGCTAAGCATTCGCTTAGTTGCGATTCTTGTATGTAGTTGAATACCGCAGGACGGCCATGTGGATTTTGCTGCGTTGCTTTGACTTTCCTTTGAATTGTTGATTTGGGGATCCCAAATTTTTTTTCAGCTTTTCTATAAGACATGCCTTTCGCAACGGCGCGCGCTGCTAAATCTAACGTTGTCCTTGGAAAGCAGCTGTAAGTCCTTTTTCTACGATCCATTTTTAACTGAAACAAAACAAAATAGAAACTAGTACAGTATGTATGTAAGTAACAGTTAATTGCTATAGGTACTTAACCTCTTTGCACAAAAGTACATAATTCACTTTTATGTACCGATCATCACAATGTAGATATCTATTATGAACTGCTGGGTGAGTAATCTAACTTGAAACAGCAATATTACTTGGGACAGTAATGTTACTTGGGACGCCGTCCCAAGTTTGGAGGCAATGTTTCATATTTTGATAATTGTTCGCTAACACTAAAACCAAAGCTGCTTCTGAATGAACACTGATGCATACATTTCACCAAAACACTATGCTTCTGATATGTATTATCACCATTTCAATGAACTACAGAGGCAGCGAGATAAATATGAAGTTATTCAGATAAAAAAACTTACCTGTTTCGAATCCAACTTTTGAGGTTAGATTGCTCATTCCACAAGAATCTACGAACTGAAAACACAGTGTTGCCAGGTCAAGTAGACCCATATCTACCGAAGTTTCTAACTAACCATAGACAATAATTGGTTAATAATGTTGCCAGCTCAGGAAATCAAAATGGACAGATTATGTCCCAAGTAAGGTGACTGTCCTATGTTTGGGTATTTGACTGTACTAGTATATGTTAACTGATCCGTCATTGTATACAATTCCTAGGAAATGTATTGTATAGTTCCTAAAATCGCCCGGAAATGTGTAAAATTAATTATATTAGATGCATTTCCTTGGTAATCTATACATTTCCTAAATAAAAATCGAAAATTACATTCAAGATGTCAGATGCTTTCTGTAAAGAACCGCATGAAAATCGGTCTGATCATTTAGGAGCTATGATCCCTCAGACATACACAACACACATAAACTTATTATACCTCTCTTTTTTTGTCGGGGGTTAATCACACCAAAAACATTTTCATAAAAATTTTGCCAAGACGAGACCATTGGTTCGCACTGTGATCCAGTCAACGAAAAACAAAAACTGCCAAATAGGGGAAATAATTCGTGTATAAGCGATTTTTGGCATAGTTCTAGGGAATGGTGTCTGAAGCAACATACTGAAAGTACTGATGGATGGGGGTGGAGCTAACGTGTAGGGGGCGGTTTAAAGGTCCTTTTTTATGTTTTTCTTAAACAACTTGTAAACGGAGGCTCATAGCAAAAAAAAATTCTTTAACTCAAGTTATCTACATAAAATTCTCTACGAAAAGGTTCTGCACACTTTTTCGCTGGGATCAATGTTTAATAAGATATGAAGGAAAGAAGAATTTCCTAGAAATTGCAGTTTTTCCAGGATATCTTGGCAACCCCACCTGGGAGCTGTAGGGACTTTCCCGAGTGTCATTCTGTGTCCAAACATATTCCGAAAGGTCCTGCTCAGTAATAATTATCAATGTCTAGGTCAAACCCTAATTTTACCTTATAAATTTCTTTCCTTCGTATTTTTTGAAATATTGATCCCAGCGAAAAAGTGTACAAAACCTTTTTGTAGAGAATTTTATGTAGATTACTTGAGTAAAAGATTTTTTTTTGCTATAGGTAACCGTTTACGAGTTTTTTAAAAAAAACTTAAAAAAGGAACCTTTAAACCGCCCCCTACACGTTAGCTCCGCCCCCATCCATCAGTATTCTCGGTATATTTTTATTTTTTTATCATAAGGTGGGTTAACTCTTGACCTCAATCTTGACCATAAAAAAGATGAAGTCGACGATGGAGCGAGTTAACCCAGAAAATGCCTATATAGGCACTGGTACTCCCACGCACCGACGGAACACAGGAAGATGTTTGGCGTCAGACTTCGGTAGGAGGGTGGTCGCGAACCAGACGGCCCTTTACAGAGCCTACCACACCTCATGAGACCGTACGACGACACCTCAGATTCAGAAAAAAATGAAGTGTCGTTGCCTGGGATGGATTACTAGGAGGCAGGTTTCATTTGTGTTTCCTTAGTCGCCTCTTACGACAACCACGGAAAGAGATGGGGTGGTGTTATTCTCAACCGATCACCACCTACAACTATGCCAAACATCGCTTATACGAATTATTTCCCCTATTTTTCCTTTGTTAAATGGGCTTTTGTCAAAAAGTTATCAGATTTCATGTAGAGCTAAGCTTCTAACTACACGTCCTAACTCTACAAGCTCAAACTTCACAAACTCTACACATCTTAGTCAAAATATGTGCCAAACGGCAAAGGCCATCGTTTTATGGGGATTAATAAATCGTCATGAATTCGTTTTATTTTTACAGTTTTCCAGAAGGTAGCCGCCACCTGCCATTTGAAGCGGTGGAGTCATCCTTGCGCAGGTGGCGGAATGCCGTCCTACCGCCGCGACCCCACGGCGTACGAGAATACGCCCACACCATATAAGAAATAGTCCGGCTTAGTGAGCTGTATATAGGATCCGTTACTGTGAATGGAGCCTGGGCTGTGGCATTAGGAATGTCGAGTTTTGGAATGTGCCTTCGAGGCAGTACGACAGGGTACATTCCAAACATTGCCGGTGGTTCTATCCGCAGCCCGAGGGCCATTACTTTCATCCAGTTTTGGTGCTGATGCAAAACAGGTGATTACTTATTATCTCAAATTGTATAATTTAATGGGCTTTTAATGGGCTTAATTAACCGACTTAAAAAAAAAGATTCCTCCGGTTTTATGTTCGACTAGCTTTTTCCCGGCTTCGGTCTCTATCTTGACCCGTTATGGGACGATTTTCAAAAAATCACGAAACACGTGTTCGTTTATTTGCTTCAAGGTATACCTTGACGAAGTTTCGAGTCGAAATGTCCAAAAAAATTGTTTTCTTTATATACTTTTAACCATTTCACCCCCTAAGGGGTAGAATTTCTAAAAATCCTTTCTTAGTGCTTACTTATGTCATAAACGACCAAATTTCGGCTTTCTGGGTCTGAATCTAAGAATTTGGGCTAGGCGTTGATGAGTCAGTGAATCAGGACCTTCAATTTTATATATAAGATTGTATGTATCTTTTTTTTCGGGAAAGGCAAAGGAATCTGTGTGAAAAACATGCATTTTGAAACATTGTCTATAAGTTTTAGTTTAATTTCTTGGCGTAGACCCTTAAAAGACGGGGGTTATAAAAAATTTAGTTTTAGAGTTATTATTAGGTTATTTTGGAACATTTTGTAGAGTAAGAAAAATTTTTTTTCAGGATCAGGCGCTTTACACAGCCGTCCTCAGCATGGTCTGGAGCGCGGCTGGTCGGCCACGTCCGCAAAGGATCGTGGCCGACTATGAAGACGGGTTAAAATCTGCACCGAGAGAGGTCACGGACGCTTCAGTGCAGGGCTGCTTTTTCCACTACTCCCAAGTAAGTAATCCGATTAAAAAAATTGGAGGTCTTGATTCACTGACTCATTAACGCCCAACCTAAACCCTCAGACCATGAAAGCTGAAATTTGGAAAAAAATGTGTCTTTTATGACGTAGGCAAGCATTAAGAAAGAGTTTTTCGAATTTCCATACCAAATAACCCCTAAGAATGAAATGGGTGACTAAAAAAGTTCTTTGCGTGAGCGAATCCGCGGGAAAAAAACTAGTCTTCTTCTTAGTTTCTTAAACAGGGCTTTAAGTAAATCTCTTTCAACCTCTCGGGTGCTACATCAGTCCATGAAACTGAACAACTTTCCCAAGGAACATTGGCCAAACCACGAAAAAAAAATTTGATCTCATACAAAATGCGCTTTATGCTGATGAAAATTGTATGGAAACTCAAAATTTTTTTTCGTTAGTATTCTGACCTATGTTCCTTAAGAAAGTTATTCAGTTTCATGGACTGATTAACATCCCGAGAGGTTGAAAGAGATTTACCTAAAGCCCTGTATATAAAATTGGTGGTCCTGATTCACTGACTCATCAACGCCCAGCCCAAACGCTTAGACCTAGAAATCTGAAATTTGGCAAAAAGGTGTATTTTATAAATTACTAATGTAGTAAAGGTAAAGCACCCGCTGCTCCTTTTTTGGTACCTAAGTGCATTAAAATAACAATTGCATTATTTGTATACAATACATAATCAGGTACATGATGTGTATAAATAATAATATCTCTTACTAGCATCCCGCTCGGGACTTCGTTCCCGAGGGAATTCATCCTTACGGTGATAATGTGATAAGGGATAATGTAGTATCCTAACGGTGAAAGAATTTTTGAAATTGGTCCAGTAGTTTTTAAATTTATTCGTTACATACAAAATTACAAATCTTTCCTCTTTATAATATTGGTATAGATTAGATGTTTCTTAAGTTAGAAAAAGGTAATTAAGTCGATCACCGAATTAACTGTATTTCTTTATACCTAAACTAAACTAGGCCCTTCTGAGACGCGCTCGCCAGACTGCGGACCTTAGAGAGGGGCAGCGCAGAGGGTCGCCGCGCCGGCCTGGAAGCTGGTGCGGCTGGTGAGATGTACTGGCTCTCTTGCCAATACATCTCATCCGAACCGCCGTGGCGGAAATAAGGTACATTGCCCGGGCGGAAAATCTGCCCTTCATTGACCTATTCCATAAATACTATCAAAATTATTGGATGACTCGGGTAAGTTAATCTATGCATCTTGTTGCACTCATTAATTGAGTTAACATTGATTAAAAGCAATGATTATAGTTTCGGATGTACAGGGATTTCGGTTAATCTCTTTCAATTTCTCGGGAGGTAAATCAGTCCATGAAACTGAACAACTTTCACAAGGAACAAATGTCGAAGTATTTCGACCTATGTTCCTTAGGAAAGTTTTTCAGTTTATGGACTGATTTACCACCCGAGATGTTGAAAGAGATATATTTTTTTATAACGGATGGGTCCGCTCTTGACCAAAATCTACCCCAGGGGCGAAGATTTTGGAGAAATATTTCGATAAACAATGTTTCAGCCTGAGTTTTCTTGTACACATAACAGCATGTCAGGTTACCCATTTGCACTACGAAAGCTGGCACTAATACGATACGTATATTTTAATAACATTATTGTTGCAGATTGGGCCGGACAGATTTTCCGCCCACGGCAGACCTCACCGCACCACCAACGTGGTAGAAAGCTTCCACGCTCGGCTTCTAGCCTGCGTCGGGACACACCCAAATGTTTGGGTGTTTACAGGTAGGTACCGCAAGTGTTTTGGGTAACATTTTTTTGAGGATATCTGTGACATCTTAGGGAAAGTACCTACCCAGTTCAGTTTTTTGGGGTTATGCTAATTAGTTTAAAGTCAAACTACTTTTGACCCAGTTGAAAAATGAAATAATTTATTTAAAAAAAAAACGAAAATGTACCAAAACGCAACCACAACACGCTGCGTCATAACTATAACTAAGACAAAAGAGTGTGTACTGTACTATTATTACCTACGTTTGATTAATTTTGTAAGTTTTTAAGGCCTTCGTAGCCCAGTAGTGTTCGCAGATTTGTCCTGGCCCGTGAGGGTAAACAATGTACACAGGGTTAGGGAACTTGACGGACGACCAAAGCACAATTTAAGTGCGTTTACGTGCTTCGGAGGGCCAGTTAAGCCCTCCGAAGCACGTAAACGCACTTAAATTGTGCTTTGGTCGCTTTAACGAAAGTCCTGGCTGCTTTCGTTAAACCAAGTCAGAGGCCATTTGGCGGTTAGCAAACTCAGACACCAGAGCATTAGGTTTAGTTAAATTCGCTACACTCTTGACTACACCTACACGATAAGAAGAAGAAATTCATTTGGCAGTCTTACTTACAGTCATTTTCTTCTTCTTTCGTGTCGGTAGCAATATCCAACGAGTTTGGCCCAGTGCTTTGCCACAATCACAGCATTGTTGTCAGCGGCCATTACTATTTTTAAGTGTGTCTGCCAGTTTGACGGTAGACCAGAATATGATACTTACTCGAATAATGTATTTGACTGTTACGTATAGTATAACTACATATTATTTAACATAGTCTAAACCATAAAATTCGTTTGTGAGGCTGCTAACTATACGTAGGTACACGTTATGTTTTCAGGAAAAATTCAGGAACTGTTGGCAGTCACCGAAAATCGCTTTTCACAGCAACAGCACCTCGGCAACCTAAGCCGCCGTAACCAGGCACGCTATGCCGTACAGGCTAGCGTGCTCCGGCGTAAAGAGCAGGCGCTTTCCCGAGGTGTCCTTACCGTAAGGGAATTTTTGAGCCAAGTGGCTCGGATCCTCGCACATGTAAGTACATCACTAAGATAAGTGCTTTTCTAATCAAAAGATTAAAAAACATTTCTTAGTGCTTGCTTAAGTCATAAAAGACATCTTTTTGCCTAATTTCGGCTTTCTATGTTTGGGCTGGGCGTTGATAAGTCAGTGAAACAGGACCTACAATTTAATTTTTATATATAAAATTGTATGTATTTTTTTCGAAAAGGCAAAGGAATCTCTGTGAAAAACCAGCATTTTGAAATATTTCCTAAGTTTTAGTTTAATTTCTTAAGGTAAACCCCTAAATGACACGGCTTATTCGAAATTTTTAATTTTAGAGTTATTATAAGGTTATTTTGGAACATTTTGTAGAGTAGGAATGATTTTTTTTTCAGGATCGGTCGCTTTACAGAACCGTCCTCAGCATGGTCTGGAGCGCGGCTGGTCGGCCGTGTCTGCAAAGGATCGTGGCCGACTATGAAACGGGGTTAAGCTCTGCACTGAGAGAGGTCAAGGACGCTATAGTGCGGGGCTACTTTTTTCATTACTCCCAAGTAAGTAATCTTATTATTAAAATTGGAGGTCCTGATTCACTGAATCATTAACGCCCAGCCCAAACCCTCAGACCTAGAAAGCTGAAATTTGGAAAAAATGAGACTTTTATGACGTAGGCAAGCATTAAGAAAGAGTTTTATGGAGTACTAATGTAGTCAAGCACCCGCTGCTCCTTGGTACCTAAGTGCATTAAAATAAAAATTACATTATTTGTTTACAATACCTAATCAGGTTCATGATGTGTTATTTAATAATATCTTTTACTAGCATCCCGTTCAGGACTTCGTTCCCGTGGGAATTCGGGAAAATTATGTAGCCTATGTTACTCAGGGATAATGTAGCATCCTAATGGTGAAAGAATTTCTGAAATCGGTCCAGTAGTTGTTAAGTTTATTAGTTACATACAAAAATAAAATTCTTTCCTCTTTATAATCTATCTTATATATATATATATATATATATATATATATATATAAAAGAAAGTCGTGTTTGTTACAACAATTATAACTCAAGATCGGCTGGACTGATTTTGATCAAATTTGGTATGGAGGTAGCTGATACCCTGGATTAACACATAGGCTACATAATTTTCCGAAATTCCTACGGGGACGAAGTCCCGGGCGTAAAGCTAGTATTGGTATAGATTACATGTTTCATCGCTTGTCTGGAACGTCACTGGCTCCCGGTCTTTCTATACTCTTTGCTCTCCTATATACCTACATATGTTTCGGAATAGCTGACAAAATTAGCGAGTAGTCCTTCTTATAAAAACAGTAATTCTTATGAAAAAGCATTAGAAGTGGTTTTCTCTTTATTGATCATCTTTGTGGGTGTATACGTGGGTTACAGGCATAACTAAAACACTAGACTATGTCTATACATAGCTTTATGTCTTTTACATGTCACACAATATAGATTAACATAGCTCGCACGTCTATAGTTATAGCACAGCCTAGATTTAACTACTTCGCTTCACTATCGTCCCATCAATCACTTTGAGTGAACTAAACGTTGATTATTACCAGCACTAGGTGATCTAACGAAACACATCAGGACAGTTCCTGGTACAAGCTGCCCGCGCGCCGGTTAGAGGAAGACTGTATGGCCTCCCTTTATTCCAGACTACGTGCAATGCACACAGACTCTGTCAAGTGAGCTGACGTTACTTGTATTTCATTGACACCCAAATTTTCTGAAGTTTTGAATTTTTGACCACTCCGACATATTATGTATTGACACAGAACAGTAACTATTTTAAGAAAAGGTAATTTAGTCGATCATCGATTTAACTGTATTTCTTTATACCTAAACTAAACTAGGCCCTGCTGAGACGCGCTCGCCAGACTGCGGACCTTAGAGAGGTGCAGCGCAGAGGGTCGCCGGCCTGGAAGCTGGTGCGGCTGGTGAGATGTACTGGCTCTCTCGCCAGTACATCTCATCCGAACCGCCGTGGCGGAAATAAGGGACATTTCCCGGGCGGAAAATGTGCCCTTCAGTGACCCATTCCATAATTACTATCAAAATTATTGGATGACTCGGGTAAGTTAATCTATGCATCTTGTTGCACTCATTAATGGAGTTAGACATTTGATTAAAAGCAATGACTATAGTTTCGGATATACAGGGCTTTAGGTAAATCTCTTTCAATTTCTCGGGAGGTAAATCAGTCCATGAAACTGAACAACTTTCCCAAGGAACAAATGTCGAAGTATGAAAAAAAATTTTGACTTACCATACAAAATGCGCTATCAGCTGAAGCAGTTTGTAAGGGAACCAAAAATTTTTTTTTCTTATTTCGACCTATGTTCCTTAGGAAAGTTTTTCAGTTTCATGGACTGATTTACCACCCGAGAGGTTGAAAGATATATATTTTTTTTTTAACGAATGGGTCCGCTCTTGACCAAAATCTACCCCAGGGGCGAAGATTTTGGAGAAATATTTCGATTAACAATGTTTAAGCCTGATTAAACCAATCAGTTTTCTTGTACACATAACAGCATGTCAGGTTACCCATTTGCACTACGAAAGCTGGCACTAATACGATACGTATATTTTAATAACATTACTGTTGCAGATTGGGCCGGACAGATTTTCCGCCCACGGCAGACCTCACCACCAACGTGGCAGAAAGCTTCCACGCTCGGCTTCTAGCCTGCGTCGGGACACACCCAAATGTTTAGGTGTTTACAGGTAGGTACCGCAAGTGTTTTAGGTAACATTTTTTTGAGGATATCTGTGACATCTTAGGGAAAGTACCTACCCAGTTCAGTTTTTTGGGGTTATGCTAATTAGTTTAAAGTCAAACTACTTTTGACCCAGTTGAAAAATGAAATAATTTATTTAAAAAAAAAACGAAAATGTACAAAAACGCAACCACAACACGCTGCGTCATAACCATAACTAAGACAAAAGAGTGTGTACTGTACTATTATCACCTACGTTTGATTAATTTCGCAAGTTTTTAAGGCGTTCGTAGCCCAGTAGTGTTCGCAGATTTGTCCTGGCCCGTGAGGGTAAACAACGAACACAGGGTTAGGGAACTTGACGGACGACCAAAGCACAATTTAAGTGCGTTTACGTGCTTCGGAGGGCAAGTTAAGCCCTCCGAAGCTTTGGTCGCTTTAACGAAAGTCCTGGCTGCTTTCGTTAAACCAAGTCAGAGGCCATTTGGCGGTTAGCAAACTCAGACACCAGGGCATTAGGTTTAGTCAAATTTACTAGGGTAAAGGCGGGATAGATGCCCCAGTGGGATAGATGCCTCAACTCCAAAAAACCTTACTTCCAAAACCCGCGACTTAAAAATAATAGTATAACTAGGAGCCGTAGTCACCCCGCACCTCAGTGAGCCGCGGACCATCGTACGGTAAGGACGCGTGTCGCTTGTGTGTGCGATCAACTCCGCGGCGACCTTCACGAACACGTCGAAAATTTAATGGTTAGTACTTTGCTGTTGTATAACTTTTAAAGTAGTCTGTAATTCAGTTTTATTTTTTATTACGCCAATATACTTATTGATTAAGTATGCATCTAGATGAAAATAGTTGCTCATTTGTTTTGTATTTATTTAAAAAATACGAGGGCATCTATCCCTATCAAAAAGGATAGTTGCCCTGATTTTTTTATACACAATGTATACACATACATATGTAGTTTCAGTGTATGTTTTGAACATATTTTTGTAATTTGTTACATTATTTAGTATAATTAGAATTTTTCCTTATTGTAGCACGATCATGCCACGAAAATATAAAAAAGAAGGAGTTAAAGCTCGAGTGTGCACCTGGACTTCAGAAGATTTGCAGGCGGCTTTCGACGAGATGGACAAACATATCATGGCGATAAACGATATATCCCGACAGTTCGGGATTCCATCCAGAACATTGAGAAGACGTTATGCTGCTAAAAATACAACAAAGGAGACACTAGGTATATTTTAAAGGTCAATGATGTAAAGGATACCTATTCCAAACTTTTACTTAATTAATTAACGATCTCAGTAGGATCAATAAGATTATTTGTTATTTCATTATTGTTTTTATAAGCCTTTTATAATTATGCATGTTGAAGTTGAAAATTAATATTTTATGATAATAATTTAGAATTATAATTTTTGTTGAACGATTTTGAATTTTGATATGGCAAATTTTTTGATCTCTTATTATTATGACGACTATTAAAATATTTCTAACACTTACTACGAAATGCGTTTTATTACATAATAGGTCCATGTTTTTTGGTAGTTAATTTCTATTTTAGAATTAAATAAAACACTAATTATTGTCCCCATAAGCGCATAAACATTTGGTTGAGTTTTTTGTTTACACCTAAAGTATGAAGGGCATCTATCCCGCGCCGCAGGCGTCTATCCTTCTTCCTATTTTCATGGTGGGGCACCTATCCATAGGGGTAGGCGTCTATCCTCAAAAAAGGAGTTCCACAAAAAGCTAAAATCCGCAAAATCCGTATTTTATAGGTCCAAAAAAACGAATCCTTGCTAAACATAAAGAATTAAACTAGTTGAATTTGTAGAAATTACCTAAAAAAAAAAATTTTTTTGGAAATTATGACGACATTTCAAAAAGTAGGGCATCTATCCCGCCTTTACCCTACACTCTTGACTACACCTACACGATAAGAAGAAGAAATTCATTTGGCAGTCTTACTTACAGTCATTTTCTTCTTCTTTCGTGTCGGTAGCAATATCCAATAAGTTTGGCCCAGTGCTTTGCCACAATCACAGCACAGCATTGTTGTCAGCGGCCATTACTATTTTTAAGTGTGCCTGCCAGTTTGACGGTAGACCAGAATATGATACTTACTCGAATAATGTATTTGACTGTTACGTATAGTATAACTACATATTATTTAACATAGTCCAAACCATAAAATTCGTTTGTGAGGCTGCTAACTGTACGTAGGTACACGTTATGTTTTCAGGAAAAATTCAGGAACTGTTGGCAGTCACCAAAAATCGCTTTTCACAGCAACAGTACCTCGGAAACCTAAGCCGCCGTAACCAGGCACGCTATGCCGTACAGGCTAGCGTGCTCCGCCGTAACGAGCAGGCGCTTTCCCGAGGTGCCCTTACCGTAAGGGAATTTTTGAGCTAAGTGGCTCGGATCCTCGCACATGTAAGTACATCACTAAGATAAGTGCTTTTCTAATCAAGAGATTAAACATCCTTTCTTAGTGCTTGCTTAAGTCATAAAAGACACCTTTTTGCCAAATTTCGGCTTTCTAGGTTTGGGCTGGGCGTTGATAAGTCAGTGAATCAGGAACTACAATTTTATTTTTATATATAACATTGTATGTATTTTTTTTGGAAAAGGCAAAGGAATCTCTGTGAAAAACCAGCATTTTGAAATATTGCCTAAGTTTTAGTTTAATTTCTTGGGGTAAACCCCTAAATGACAGGGCTTATTCGAAATTTTAATTTTAGAGTTATTATTAGGTTATTTTGGAACATTTTGTAGAGTAGGAATGATTTTTTTTCAGGATCGGTCGCTTTACAGAACCGTCCTCTGCATGGTCTGGAGCGCGGCTGGTCGGCCGCGTCTCGAAAGGATCGTGGCCGACTATAAAACGGGGTTAAGCTCTGCACTGAGAGAGGTCAAGGACGCTATAGTGCGGGGCTACTTTTTTCATTACTCCCAAGTAAGTAATCTTATTATTAAAATTGGAGGTCCTGATTCACTGAATCATTAACGCCCAGCCCAAACCCTCAGACCTAGAAAGCTGAAATTTGGAAAAAATGAGACTTTTATGACGTAGGCAAGCATTAAGAAAGAGTTTTATGGAGTACTAATGTAGTCAAGCACCCGCTGCTCCTTTTTTGGTACCTAAGTGCATTAACTAGCATCCCGTTCAGGACTTCGTTCCCGTGGGAATTCGGGAAAATTATGTAGCCTATGTTACTCAGGGATAATGTAGCATCCTAATGGTGAAAGAATTTTTGAAATCGGTCCAGTAGTTGTTAAGTTTATTCGTTACATACAAAAATACAAATCTTTCCTCTTTATAATATTGGTATAGATTACATGTTTCATCGCTAGTCTGGAACGTCACTGGCTCCCGGTCTTTCTATACGCTTTGCTCTCCTATATACCTATATATGTGTCGGCATAGCTTACAAAATTAGCGAGTATTCCCTCTTATAAAAACAGTAATTCTTATGAAAAAGCATCAGAAGTGGTTTTCTCTTTATTGATCATCTTTGTGGGTGTATACGTGGGTTACAGGCATAACTAAAATACTAGAATAGACATAGCTTTATGTCTTTTACATGTCACACAATATAGATTAACATAGCTCGCACGTCTATAGTTATAGCACAGCCTAGATTTAACTACTTAGCTTCACTATCGTCCCATCAATCACTTTGAGTGAACTAAACGTTGATTATTACAAGCACTAGGTGATCTAACGAAACACATCAGGACAGTTCCTGGTACAAACTGCCCGCGCGCCGGTTAGAGGAAGACTGTATGGCCTCCCTTTATTCCAGACTACGTGCTATGCACACAGACTCTGTCAAGTGAGCTGACGTTACTTGTATTTCATTGACATCCAAATTTTCTGAAGTTTTGAATTTTTGACCACTCCGACATATTATGTATTGACACAGAACAGTAACTATTTTAAGAAAAGGTAATTTAGTCGATCATCGATTTAACTGTATTTCTTTATACCTAAACTAAACTAGGCCCTGCTGAGACGCGCTCGCCAGACTGCGGGCCTTAGAGAGGTGCAGCGCAGAGGGTCGCCGGCCTGGAAGCTGGTGCGGCTGGTGAGATGTACTGGCTCGAGCCAGTACATCTCATCCGAACCGCCGTGGCGGAAATAAGGGACATTTCCCGGGCGGAAAATGTGCCCTTCAGTGACCCATTCCATAATTACTATCAAAATTATTGGATGACTCGGGTAAGTTAATCTATGCATCTTGTTGCATTCATTAATGGAGTTAGACATTTGATTAAAAGCAATGACTATAGTTTCGGATATACAGGGCTTTAGGTAAATCTCTTTAAATTTCTCGGGAGGGAAATCAATCCATGAAACTGAACAACTTTCCCAAGAAACAAATGTCGAAGTATGAAAAAAAAATTTTGACTTACCATACAAAATGCGCTATCAGCTGAAGCAGTTTGTAAGGGAACTAAAAATTTTTTTTTCTTATTTCGACCCATGTTCCTGAGGAAAGTTTTTCAGTTTCATGGACTGATTTACCACCCGAGAGGTTGAAAGAGATTTACCTAAAGCCCTGTATATATGTATATTTTTTTATAACGAATTGCTCTTGACCAAAATCTACCCCAGGGGCGAAGATTTTTGAGAAATATTTCGATAAACAATGTTTAAGCCTGTTTAAAAATATTCAGTTTTCTTGTACACATAACAGCACCTCAGATGATCCATTTGCACTACGAAATTTGGCACTAATACGAGTAAGATAAAGGCAACGTCAAGATAAACATTTATAGCCCAATATGCCACCTTGTGTACCTATAAAATCGTGAAAGAGGCTTAGACAATTTTTGTGTAAAGGCTGTTAGGATGGTTGATCCGTGGTTGATCCTATGTAGGTATAGTTGACAACGCACCGGTTATTGACCAGTTGCGGTATTCAAATGTCAATATTAAGATTTCCCATCGCTGTGTTTTATTTAAATCGTTGGTTACATGTTATTGGTACTATACAAATCAAACCGCTGAAAAAAGACAACCAGGGAACCTAATAATTAGATGTTCAACGACTATCTCACTGATGTACTTAGTACTTTTTATATATACGGTCACGCCTTCAATCCCTATCGGGGTAAGCAGAGCCTCAGTGTTTTTAAAACCACTTGGTGCCATCGATGCCACGATAAGTTGAAATATGATGTATGTGGTGAGAGGTTGTCAGCCTTTCGCCCACAATAGAGCAAAACCCTCGCGTCCCACTTACTGATTTTTACAGTATGCCTGGGAAGAGTAGGCAGTTGGCACATTCTAAGTTTAGCTTAACAAGAGATTTTGAACGAACGTCACGTTGTATTTAACCGTGTGGTGATCGATTGAGCATAACACCACCCCATCTCTTTCCGTGGGTGTCGTAAGAGGCGACTAAAGAAATCCATCCCAGGCAACGATACTTCATTTTTTCTGAATCTGAGGTGTCGCCCTATGGTCTCATGCGGTGTGGTAGGCTCTGTAAAGGGCCGTCTGGTTCGCGACCCCCCCCTACCGAAGTCTGACGCCAAACAGCTTGCTGTGTTCCGTCGGTGCGTGGGAGTACCAGTGCCTTTATAGGCATTTTCTGGGTTAACTCGCTCCATCGTCGACCTCATCTTTGACCTTATGGTCATGATTGAGGTCAAGAGATAAATATGTTTTTTTCTTTTACTCCCCGTCCAGCGTGGAAGGTTTGATCTCTAGACTAACCAAATACGTATATTTTAATAACATTATTGTTGCAGATAGGGCAGGACAGATTTTCCGTCCACGGCAACCCTCACCTCACCACCAACGTGGCAGAAAGCTTCCTCACCTCACCACTAACGTGGCAGAAAGCTTCTAGCCTGCGTCGGGGCACACGCAAACCTAAGCCGTAACCAGGCACGCTATGCCGTACAGGCTAGCGTGCTCCGGCGTAACGAGCAGGCGCTTTCCCGAGGTGCCCTTACAATAAGGGAATTTTTGAGCCAAGTGGCTCGGATCCTCGCACATGTAAGTACATCACTAAGATATGTGCTTTTCTAATCATGGGCCTATTCCTTAAGGTAAAGTCGATTGTGAGTGATCTCAAATTCGACGTATACATTGGACAAAGTGGTTTTCATTGAAGATTAGTGAAGCTGAAATTAGAGTATTATTTTGTAAAAAAACAGCAGGTAAGTACCCAAGACGAATTTGAGATCAATCGTAATCGACTTCCAATAGTTAATTATATTTATTCTAGACCAAAGTACAACAACCCTGCTAGTTACCTCACCGACTGATTTTGTAAAAAAACCTCACCGACTGATTTTGTATCGTTTAAGGAGCAAGACTTACACCCGCGACATTGCTACGTGGCAGACCCATTGGAACAAGTAAGTGGTTAATGTGACTTATGTGTTTCATTTGATATCACTCTTTACAAACAGCAATAACAAGCAATCAATCCATAATTTTATTGCATTGTAATACTACTTAAAACTCACATGATGGTTTTGTTGTAGCTGGACATTGCCAACCACGAAGGCGGCGGTGAGGTTGTCGCCGACGACGTCCCGTTGGAGGACGTAAGTTCCTTATTTAAAAACACATCGCCAAGTAAACCTGACAAGAATTCATTTGTATCTTTGTGTGACTTTCTTTTGTGACTGGAAATTCAAGTGCTTGGTTTATAGCTGCTATAGCAATGCCGACCTGCTTTTGTTTGTTCATAAAAGATTAATCCCTATTAAATATTGACTCAGCTAATGCCGCCTTAACTTCTGGGTTTATTGTAGGTACGACTAATAAACTAATGATTTTCTGGTGTCAAATACTCTCGCATTACTTAATAAAACATAATTATTTGAAGCAAAGAAAAAGTGAACGTAAAAACCCATTTGGTAGTTACGCATAACTTTATTTGAACAGAGGGTATTTGTAAAACGATTGAGAAAAAAAAACAATAAACTAACAAGTAGACGTGTGCGCCGATCAAGAAAATGTCGGCGGCGGCGAACTGGCCAATATTAGGCGGCGGCGGCGGCGCGCCCGTTGCGTGGGGCGACTCTTAAATATTTATTACTTCGTAATTTCGTATGGGCACTGTATTCTTAAGTTTTTTTAACTTAAAATGGGCACTTTAAAAATTAAAAATAAAATCTATTTTAAAAACAAGCTTTTATGTAAATGCGCTAAAAATAATAAATAAACTTTTCCTTTAAATCTTTTACTATCAGCTTATAACGTAATTACACAATTTATACGATACAAAAGCTTGTCGCGAACCGCCATGTTGGGTATTCCGCCATGTTGGATTTAGAATGACGTCACACAGCTAACCATGCATTGTCATTTAAATTCAACGTGTACACTTATCAGCTCAATCGGTTCAAAATTAAATTGCAAGAATCCACCCGAACATAAAATAGCATTGCAAGACAAAAGTAAAAGCTCGTGAAATTGTTTTAACTATATATATTTCAATAAATCAGTCTCAATTCAAATCGAACAAAATATTCTCATTAGTATACCAAAAATCAATAAGAAACATAAATGGTACACTATTCCAGTCTAATGTTATATCTTAAACTATGTTTTAACATAATCACATCTCCTGGCTTTCTGTATATGTAACACACATTAACACGGTCTAGGGATATTGCACGATTTTTCATTTAAAAGAGGTCTGTTTGAGAAGCTACAATAGCTTACTCGAAAACATGGAGCACTATAGTTTTCACAAATTTCAAGTAAAACAAAGTTTATTGACTAGAATTGAAAATTCAGATTTAGCACTTGCTCGTCTCAAAATTAATGCTCTCCATTTATCTCGAGTATGCTTTTATAGCTTCTCAAACAGGCCTCTTTTGTATGAAAAATCGTGAAATAACCCTATACTTTTTTAGCATTACAAATTTTGTAAACAAAGAAGCAGGGGTAGTCAACCTTAATTCAGCTGACCTAATTTATAACTTTAATAGTCCACGGCTGAGCATAGGGATGGTTTATCATGAGAAAGACCTACAAAGTGGTTGCTTTATAGATGTTATTACTTGTAAAATTGAAAAATATTGATTTTGTCATCATATTTATTCATTTTGTATTAAGTATTAGAATCTTATTTTTCAAAAATTTGCATGCCTGCATTTACTGGGGCTCAATGTGGAGAGCCTATTTTAGATCGTTAAACTATTGAAATGTACTATTACACCGTCACTGTGCCTCATTCATTCTATGCGAATAAATGAATATGATTATGAAAAAAAAAATTGAGATAGTTGAAATACCCCTCTGTTTGGGGGAGGCCCATATCCAGATGGATGTTTAGTGGCTGATGTGGTGATAAAATAAAAAATCGTTACATAGAAAAGTAAATTGAGCGAGAGAAAGCTGAAGATTTGAGATAGATAATTGAGATAGGTAATAAAACAAAATTAATAACATTTGAATATTTATTCATCTTCAGAAAAATCAGAAGAATCAGATGACTCTCCAACGTTTATAACAAGCCTTTCAACAGTATTATCTATTGATGTATCTAAACGAAGCATTTTTTCTTCTTCTTTGATTACAACATTGATACAGGAAATCCAATTACTTGCAGCAATTTTTGAAAAAGCTTCTGGCACTAGTTTTTTAATTGTCGCCATTTTGAAATCTTTATTATGATTAGCAATGTACATTTTGACTTGAGCCCATATTAATTCGATTGGGTTAAGTTCACAGTGATACGGTGGTAAACGCAGCACTGCGAACCCCATCTCTTTGGCCATTCCATCAATCACATATGACATATACAAATGTTTGTGTTTTTTGACTTTTTCCAAAAGTTGGGCTCTCACTTCCTTCTCTTCAAACGGAATGTTTTTCTCCCTTAACCAATTTTGGATATTAGCTTTTCTGGTTTTTGTTGTTGGGATCTGGTCTTTTCTCCTTGAGTGATAAGGGGCGTTGTCCAATACAATCACAGAACCTTTTGGTACTTTGTCCGAGAGGCCTGCAAACCATTTTTCACAATTGTGGGCATCCATCTCGGAATGGTAGTCTCCCTCTTCTTTCTTCGCTTCGAAGACCAAATCTCCTCCATCCAAAAATCCATCTGATGATCCTAAAAGTAAATAAACAAATAAGTTACCTAATCAAGTTTCGTGTCGAGCTTCGTAGCTTCAGCTGATGTTGGAATTCACTTGCGTTGGTGATTTAAATTAAACTTCGAACTTTTTAGTTAGTTTTTCTATATTGAGAAATAACTGTTAGTTTCTGTACAATCGTGCAGAGAGAGGAGGCGCCGCAGAATGAATCGCTGAGGACGCAGCCTCAGCTTATATTCGTAGCCTTACACGTGACTTTTTCACAGTCACCCCTGTGACTAATTGGTTTAATGTATTCTTAGACACGTAAAGGTGGCACTTCACTTGGCGTTGCGTATTTGCGTATTTGCCGTATTTGGCCAAATACTACCATGTGTGGAGGATTTATTTGTCTGTATTTGCCATATTTGCACAAATATGACAAACACACAAATAGGCAAATACGCCGATCCGTTCGCTTGTCGGTCTTTTGTCACACATCAAAGGACGCAATATGATTATTAGACCATTTTAGACCTTATTTGCCTGTGTTATTTGCTGTTGACATTTCAAGTGAAGACGTCGTGTTTGTGCTGTTTGGACTGCGTACAAATATTTGGACAAATACAGCAAATACACGCAACGCCAAGTGAAGTGCCACCTTATGGCAATGAAATAGTCATAAAATCCTAGTTGCTTCCGACAACAAAAGGATTAGCGTTTGGTTTTACCAGGAACAAATATTAAATTGTCGTAAAACATGTCAAATAAGTTAATAAAGTACCGAAGTTATGATTATTCTAATCAGAACTACGTCAAACGGATTAGCGCTTGCGAAAAAGGTCACGTTGTTTCAAAGAAGTGCCTAACAATGGAACTACTTTGTAAGACATCCGGGTGTGCGATACTTAACTCCTCCCTCCTTAAGAGGGAAATTATCCGAGAGAAGCTGAGATAATTTTCCTTTACAATATTAGTTCCTATCATTTATGGTTAGTAAAGTAATAACTATTTATTCTAATCCTTAAATTGTCTCTTTATTTCTTCATCACTTAACACATTGAGTTCACCGTTATCATATCACTGATATTTTCACTTCTCACCATCTATGTCTTCAACATCATTCTTCCTTCATGATTCATTTCAGTTGATGTATCTTAGATTCTTTACGTTTAAACGATGAATTCACAAAGTATTTTATTTTTACTTTGTAAGGGCCATCGCTTAAATGTCACAAACCCAAATATGACTTTCTCTGGTGTCTCTTCTTGATTCATATTGATCAGAGTGTTTGCTCAGAACGCGAAGTTCTAAACAATACATCTATTCAAGCATTTCATATGATCTTGCATAGACATTATTGCTTAAGTGTCAACGGTTCAAGTGTTACGTTTTCTTAAGTCTCGTTCTTGGTGATAAAGGAGAGGATAAGGATTATGGATTACAGTTACTATAGTATTGAATAAATGCGATTACAAATTATTACACTAGTTGATTACAAAATCTTAACCTTATAACCCGTATAAAATATCAAATCTTACAAACTATGACGTCAATAACAATTTTTCATTTTTCAGTAAAGTGCACAAAGTATAAAATCTTTTGTTTCAATAATTTTCCTTTTATTACCTTTTAAGGTCAGTACCTGAAAATTTGTTTCTTCAGTTTGCGTATTATTCCGTTGATTATTACGAAAGTTATTTCCTCTTCTTTGCGTCCTAGGCTGGTTATGGTAATTTAATGTCTCACCTCGGCTCGTGCCGGGTGCGTCACAATTTTGGAAATTGGGTCGGTTGTTGTTAAAGTTCGGTCTCGCATTTGAACGATTTTGCCAATTCTGTCCGATTCCGTTAGAGTTTCCGTTAAAGTTTCTGTTGAACCGGTTATTAGGATTCTGCATAGGAGGGTTAGTCGAATTAAAGTTGTATCGATTTATTTGATTTGAGTTAAAAGGCGTTGTAGAAAACCGATTGTAATTAGACTGGTTATTATACTGTGGTCGCTGAAAGTAATTCTGAGGCCTAGCATTAAATGCTGGTCTAAATTTTTGTTGAGGTAGCCTTGGTTGTATACAGTGTGACCATCTCAAAAATGGCGAATCTGCCACAGACAGGGTGAAAAATCTGCCAAAATCTGCCACACTTGGCGCGAAAAATGCCAAAGTTATGCCTTAAAAAAAACACAGGAATGCAATTAAATTTCTTTATTTTAATTTTCTTAATTATTATTATAGGTACGTATACTAGTACTTTAAGTATCTGCATTTGCCTCCAAATCGACATTTTCGTTATACATCGATTTTGACGACATCTTTTTATGCTTTTCGGTGCCAATGAAATCTTGGTATTCGACAAATTCTCTTTGTCTTTTGCTACTGTGTGAAAAGTATCCGTAAACTTCCTTTACTATTTGGTTAATAGCCCGTGGTATGGTGTTTTTACTAGCATATGATACACACAATGCGGAAGAATGCCAGACACATTTAATAAACATGCAATGTGGATTTACATGTCTTATTTCGGCAACAATACCACCTTGTTCCCCGAATCTCCTCTCCTCTTCTAAATAAGGCTTCAACACATTATATGTTACCGCTGCTGCTTTAGTGGTCATGCAGGAAAATTGTTTGGCGATTTCAGAATCGTGGAAGCTTTTTGATATTATTTCGCTCAAATGGTCCATTAAGCGAAAAGGTAAATTGTGTTCCGCTAGCATAGCACAAACATTTAGTTCCGCCTTTTTCACTTCCTCTTCTAATGGAGCTTTCTTTAAAAACTGTTGAACCTGAAACATATTAATAAAATAAATAATTTTAATAAGTCTGTGAAGAGTGTGATCATAATATATTTATACCTTTTTTTCATTTTTTATTTATTCAGAACACACACACTCTTTTATACACTCTTTTTTTTAGAAACATTACAAAATTACCTAGACGTTCATCAAACATACATGAATACTACTAAATACTTATTATAAAACACTTATTACTTATACTTACACACATACACAGTACATGAATACTTATTATAAAGTACTTACCGATGATTGACCACTATACCCAATTATGTTCTTTTTATGTTTTTGGGATGATCCATGTTCTTTTAAAGAAGATAATCTGGTAATTAATGTCCTGGTCATCATTAGCCCTCGACAACCAGGGAGAAAGCAAGGAATCTTGCTCCCACTCTGGTCGATACGAACGCTCGTATCTTCTCTTCATAATAAATTCGTTAATTAGTAAGTAATTCGGTAATTCGTTACACAGCAGAATCGCACACGATACACAGCAAAAGAAAATGCGGCACAATCAAACAAAAGTTTATTATTAGAAACCAAAACAAAGAAGATAAGAATAATGATAATGAACACTATTCCTGTTCAATTACAGTTCATAATTATATGACACACTTGTTTAAAAACATAATAAGCGGGAAATCCCCGTACAATTTGGTTAGAAAATAGAAGTTGCCAGTTCGATAAAATCATTTTTATCTTAATTATACACTTCAAAAATCTTTTTTTTTTAATTACTTTAAAAAAGATGAATTCATTGAAAATTCAAATTAGGTTATGTTAATTTTTTTGAAATCTTTAAAATCTGCCCGAATCTGCCACTTTTGTAAATCGTCAGCATGATCTGCCACAGACAAAATTTAGGAGCGAAATCCGCCAAAATGGCAGAAATCTGCCACAAATGGTCACACTGGTTGTATAG
This sequence comes from Aproaerema taeniolella, assembly GCA_949987775.1. NCBI lineage: Eukaryota > Metazoa > Arthropoda > Insecta > Lepidoptera > Gelechiidae > Aproaerema > Aproaerema taeniolella. The sequence goes on from OX465264.1 coordinate 10,624,689, forward strand.
CATTAGTAGTAAAAGTACGTGAATTATTATTACGGTTGATCTCATTCCTCATTTTATACTGTTTTTCGAAGTTGCTCTCTTCAGTTACCATTTCAAGTGCTTGTTCCAAATTCGCGGGTTGTTTAAGACGTATAATCCTCAAAAGATGTTGAGGCAAGTTGTACAGGAATACATTAAGTGATGTATTGTTATAGATAATCATTTTAGCATTACGCGTCTGTTCATCCGCGTTACCCATGAATTTAGAAAAGAGTTGACTTCTTTTTGATTGAATTCTAGAAGCAAATTCTATGTACGATTCACCGCTATTTATATTCATCGATTCTAATTCGATTATTAAGCAGGCTTCCGATTTTTGGTCACCGAAATATTGTATAAGAAGTGACTTTATCAAAGTCCAGTCATGAAGGACGTATTCGTTTTCACTGATTATCGCCGCAGCTTTGCTTTTAAATCTAGACGTTATTATCTCCAATACATAAGTATATCTCTCGGGATTAGTAGTACCGAATAAACATAAAACGGGAGACGAGCAATGTCCAGCAAAAAAGAGTGCAGAACATTGGTTCATGAGTTATATCGATTATGAAGGCCCCTAGAACGCCATACTACCCACTTCAGCAACACATACCAATCTTTAACTCACTTACGAAAAGCAAATGTAATTATAATATTGTTGTACAAATTATACGTCATGTTAATTGTTATGATGGCCTAATTGGCCCTGCTTAGTTATAAAATGTGAAGTTGTTCTTATTTATTGTTGTTATGGAAATATTTTACAAATAGGCAAAAATTTATTACTAACTCACGATACCTAAGATACAAGTATGCATATACTTAGTTTAGGTATCACAATAGCATATTGACCTACTAACCATTTTGTAATCCGTAAATTTTTGTTTAGTGTTAGCATAATTTGTCTTACTTTTAAATACCTAGTACACATACTGTTTATTTTACATTTTACTGTATTTAGACTTAAGTTTTACGTAAATAAATAAAATAAAATTATTATTTAAAAAAAAATACTGACTGACTGACTGACCGAATCGATTTATCGCGTATTCACATTTCTTTATAAATAAGTTCAAATGTTTAGAGTCGCCTTCAAACGTTGGAATGAGCGCTAAGAGCTCATTACTGATCTTATGGCCCACCGAAAAGTTGCCGATTTCCATTGGTTCCCCTAGAGGTGGCATCCCTTGATCCATCTCTGAGTACGCGGGTGGCTGTTCAAGCCCTACTTGCGGGTCAACTTTTGGCGAATAAGAAGAAGTTTCGATCTCTTCTTCTTGAATTTGTGGCGCCGGCGGCTGTATAGGAACCATCGGACGTCTTGGAATTTGTTGCGGACTTAAGTGTTGCTGTAAAGCGTTTGACGCGGCATGAGCTAAGAAATTCGTTCTTATATTTACTTTAGTTTAAGAAATGAAACTCTAAACAATCGAGTCTGACCGTATTTTCTGATATATAGACTAAGTCAATTAAAATTAACTGTGCGCGGGCAAAATTCTCCACAAATTGACTGCAATTCTTAACCTTCCACGTTTTATTCAATTTTATAATTATTAAAATTCTATAACGATTATATAGAAGCGTATGACTCCCCTTTCGCCTTTTTCGTATATACTTATTCTGATCTAGACTTCGCGAAGCTTTAAAACACACACATACACACAAAAATAATAAAATAAAATCGCTTACAATAAAATAAAAAGAATTAACAGAAATTAAAATTAAAGAGAAAGGAAGTAAGGGTTTGGTAAGGAAGGATAGGTTTGATTCACCATATGGATCCTCCCGATCCTGCAGCGTCCTTCCTGGGTTTAGCTTTTCGTTGAAGTAGAAAATCAGCAGTATATATTTTTTTTTGAACAATCAGCAGTGAAATCTTGAAAAATTTGTTTATAGGGTCGATCTGGTGTTAGTTCTTAAAAGAACGGAACTCGCAGGGTGGATTTGATGATTTACTTGGCTGTAACCTTTCAGTTACCCTTCTTGAATTCTCCAGATCCTACCGGCTGCGCCAATCAAGTTTCGTGTCGAGCTTCGTAGCTTCAGCTGATGTTGGAATTCACTTGCGTTGGTGATTTAAATTAAACTTCGAACTTTTTAGTTAGTTTTTCTATATTGAGAAATAACTGTTAGTTTCTGTACAATCGTGCAGAGAGAGGAGGCGCCGCAGAATGAATCGCTGAGGACGCAGCCTCAGCTTATATTCGTAGCCTTACACGTGACTTTTTCACAGTCACCCCTGTGACTAATTGGTTTAATGTATTCTTGGACACGTATGGCAATGAAATAGTCATAAAATCCTAGTTGCTTCCGACAACAAAAGGATTAGCGTTTGGTTTTACCAGGAACAAATATTAAATTGTCGTAAAACATGTCAAAGAAGTTAATAAAGTACCGAAGTTATGATTATTCTAATCAGAACTACGTCAAACGGATTAGCGCTTGCGAAAAAGGTCACGTTGTTTCAATAGTAAGACATCCGGGTGTGCGATACTTAACTACCTACAAATAAAACTTGCGTAGTAGGGATATACATACATCAAAGATTTGTTTATCATAACTGTTTGTGAGACTTGAAAATTTGGGAATAACTCACTGATGTGCAAAATAATTAATCGCTTTCCTTTCCCCTATGGATTTTTTAATCCCGTCGATAAGCCTTCTCGATGAGCTTCTCTATCGCACGTTATTTGGGTATCTTGCCAGACAGAAGACTTTGTGTGGCCTGTAAAAAAAAAAAAAAATGTAACATTTAATTAATATACCAGATGCTTCCTAATAGCACTTAAAAGAGCAGGCGTGCCCACAAAACATAATAAACAATAAACATGTTTGCAGTGTTGGCAGTGGTACGCTTCAGGCATTACTGACACTTTGACACAGATGTCTGACGCTCATAACCTTAAATAAAGATATGTACATCGATAAATATCCACTCCCGCGCATAGAAGAAGTTTTTGCGAAGTTAGGTGGCGGTGAAACTTACAGTAAACTTGACCTTATTAACGCTTACAATCAATTTCAGCTTAGTGAGGCGTCTCAAGAGTTGACTACGATTAATACGTGCAAGGGACTCTTTAAATATACGCGCTTGGTATACGGTCTCGCGTGCGCCCCGCCCATATTCCAGCGGTCGATGGAAACACTACTAGCGGGCATAGATGGAGTGTCGTGCTGGTTAGATGACGTGTGCATTACGGGGCTCACAAGAGATATTCATATGCAGAGGTTAAATGAGGTTCTCAAGAGACTGTTTGAAGCCGGACTAAGACTTCAAAAAGACAAATGCGCTTTTTTCCAGAAAAATGTGACGTATTTAGAATACGTAATTAGTAAAAACGGTTTACAAACTTCACCTTCTAAGGTTGAAGCTATTTTAAAGGCCCCTTGCCCAAATAATGTTTCCGAGGTAAAAAGATTTTTGGGGATAATTAATTATTATCGCAATTTTATTCCCAATGCTTCAGCAATTTTAAAACCTTTGCATGAATTATTAAAAGTAGGTGAAAAGTGGGAATGGGGCGAACGTCATCAGTGTGCTTTTGATAAGGTTAAGTTAGAGTTATCATCCGACCGATTGCTAACGCATTACGACCCGGCGGCTGAGCTGACTCTATCTGTGGACGCGAGTCCCGACGGGCTGGGGGCGGTGCTAGCTCAGTGTGATAGGGACGGGGTGGAGAGACCGATTGCGTTTGCGTCGAGATCGCTGTCAAGCAGCGAAAAGAATTATAGTCAAATTCAACGTGAAGCAACGGCTATAATTTTCGGGGTCAAAAAGTTCCACCAATATTTATATGGACGTCACGAGCCGTTCCTATTGCGCACAGATCACCGTCCATTGCTGTCTATATTTGGAGATAAAGTCGGAATCTCAGTTATGACAGCATCTAGGCTTCAACGGTATGCGATAATATTATCGGCTTACAATTACAAAATACAATTTATTAGTGGCGACAAGAATTTAGTAGCTGATTATTTTTCGCGTGCCCCGCTTATTTATAAAAATAACGGAGATTCCGAAGAACGTAATTTTTCATATTTAAATTATTTTGATGCGAATGTGGCACCAATAACTTTTAAAGAAATTAAAAACGAGACAGTTAACGATCAAGTACTTTCCACGGTTATAAAGTACATGAATCACGGCTGGCCTCGAAAGATTGAATGCCCATCAATAGTTCCTTATTTTAATTCGAAAACCGAATTAGAAGTAAATGAAGGATGCCTATTTAGGGGCCATAGGGTCGTTGTCCCAACAATTTTTCGAGATCGTATGTTACAAGAATTACACCACGGTCACTTGGGTATAGTGAAAACGAAATGCAATGCGCGCGAACGCATGTGGTGGCCAGGCATCGACAGTGATATCGAGCAATGGATAGGGTCGTGTGCTCAGTGCGCGAGCGTACGGGCTGCGCCTGCGCGCGCGCCTCCCGCCGCCTGGCCGCGCCCCCCCGCGCCATGGCAGCGCTTGCATATTGACTACATGACTATTGTACAAAGAACGTACCTAGTTGTTGTGGACGCACATAGTAAGTGGTTAGAGAGTCTTAATATGAACTGCGGAACTACAACGCGTTGTTTGATTCAGAAACTCAAGGGCTTGTTTGCTCGATTCGGGTTACCTGATACTTGTTTCAGATAACGATATAAAAATAAATTCAGCAGAATTTAACGAATTTTGTACAGTGAATGGAATACGTTATGTAAATTCCCCAATATACCATCCATGTAGTAATGGGCAAGCAGGAAATTCCGTTCGAACTTGCAAAAAGATGTTGAAATGCATTTTAAATGAACAATCGAGAGCTAGTAATGTTGATGAGAAGTTATTGAGTTTTTTGTTCCAATATAGAAATAGTATGCATTGTACCACAGGTTCGACTCCTGCTAAACTAATGTTGGGCCGCAATTTACGGACAAGGTTAGATTTGGTACTACTAACACAAAATAAAATGTGCTAGACACTTAGATCAATTATCTAAATATAAGGGGGTGGAGATTGATACAATAAATGATCAAGATAGTCAATCGAATTGTACTGAAGAGAATCGATCACAAAATTCCATACCATCACGCTCGCCTGCTGCCACTCAAGTACCACCGATTACTAGTTTCAATTCTGAGACCGCTCGAGCGGAGAATAGTAGCTTTGTTGAGGAGGAGGAAGATGAGTGGCAGGAAGCTGCAGATGTACTGGTTGATGATGCAGGAGGAGAGAAGGAGGTTGAGTTGACCGACGACGCAGGTTCTATTTCTTTTTGGTACTTGTTATGTCGTAATCTTCATTTAATAAACTCATTGCTGTCTTAATTTCTTTTGATTTATTTTTCCGTTCTTTTTCTAATCTATTCAGCTCTTTAATTTTTTCCAATTCTTCAATTCTAGTCTTCTCAGGCGTGTTCTTTTTTTCTTGATTTTCCAAATGCTCGACCTTTTTTTGACCTTTGAACTTTCAACAAAGGCCTTATCATTTCTGGCGTATTCAATACTTTGGAAGTAGATGGTGTAGTATTATCAAAATCTATCACTGTTGATGCAAGATCTTGTGAAAGCAGTGAAGGCGAGACATCTTTGGAAAAAGTCGTTAGTGTTAGAGCAGGAACATTACCATGTTCAGCACTAACACATCACCAGGTATTCCAGGCTCTTCACCACCTGTGCTTTCATTAGGATTTGTTACAGGATTAGAATGATACTTCTGAACCGGCGCCTAGTCATCATTATTGCAAACCAACTTATTAAAAGGCCATATTCCGTTTTTTTCAAGAGCACTGGTGATATTCCTAGCATTGAATGACTCCAAATAAGTAATCTTTGTAATCTTTGTGAGTTTTGGGACCTGCCCCCGTCCAACCCACGATGAAAAAAAGATGTCGGCCTGGGAAAAGTTGGATGTCAAGGGTCAAGGCGTAATTGTGACGAGACTTTCGAATGATGCAATTCTGCAGGTGCAAACGTGCAACAAAAAAGATATGGGAAAGACTGTCTACTATTTACGAGCAGAGGTCTGAAATATCATTGCATATCCGGCAGCAATAGTTCTTCGAGGTAAGTTTATCATAAAGTGAAGAAAAAATATAATTTATTGCTAAAACAGAAAATCTCGTAAGCCGCATCAGGCAGGCAAAAGGATAGGACTTCGAGTACCGGTCCTATAGGAACCGGTTCTTTCAGTACCAAATTCAAGCCGGAACCGGTTCTTTTAATTTTTTTAGATAAATTAGATATGCTATCTTTTAAATAGGTTTTCTGCTATCAAAACGAATAAAGGAGAAATGATAATAATAAAACACACTTTATTGTTAATTGCATTATTTATTCGTTTTATATATAGTTTTAAAGTCTTTTTGGTATCAATATCGATTTTGTAAAGGTAAACGGGGAATATATAAAGCACTTTAAATATAATGATACACACTATAAAAGGTTTATCTTTAAAATTAATTGAATGAACTTTAAAAATATTGGTTTCCGCTATAAATATGCATGGCTTTAAAATTAATTAAATAAACTTTAAAAAATAATTGTTTCCACTATAAATATGTAAAGCTTTAAAATTAATTGAATAAACTTTAAAAAATAATTATTTCCACTATAAATTATGTTATAATTATGTTTATTTCCACTATAATTATCTTAAAAATTAATACTTGGCACTGGACAACTTAATTTTATAACTTTAGTACTTGTAGTTCTCTGCCATGACCAGGTCGGGGTCGTCCGCGGAAACGATTAGAGCACTAACCGCCTTACGCGCTGTGCCCCGAAGAGCCGCATTCAGGCGTGCCAGGTTCCATGCAGGAGTGAATGAACTTTTCGAGTCTTGATATAATTTTTTAAATAACAGGAACTCGCTGGCACGCCCGTCAAAAATGTGCAAACGTAAATCTTTAGGGCTATTTGCACCAACCTTATCGTGCGACAGCTTCTCCAGAATCTGCGTGAGGGTTCTCTTGAACCCCCAGTCTTCTTCTTTGGATTGTGTATAAAAAGCTAAATCTTCATTTTGAGAACAATATTCTGCGTTGTGTGTACCTAACCTATATGCATGTGTAGTGTTCTGAGGTTCCAACGGCGGCGGTGATCGCGATGGGGACGATGGACAACCTAAGCCTGCAACAAAATTTTTAGATGCATCTAATCATCGCTCCACACTGACGTTGCTGGAAGCGCGGCTCCGGCGAGAGCCGCTCTCGATCGCGGCTAGCTCAGCTTGCAGCTCGAGCTCTGCGACGCCACGCTCGCGCTCAGCGGCGCGGGCTGCAGTGGCGGCGCGCTCCGTATATTTTGAACTAGCTGATGCCCGCAACTTCGTCTGCGTGTTGTATGTATTTATATAGACCGTTTTTGTACACTGACACAACTACAGATACATGAATTGCCGTTTTTTATTAAAGAAACTATTTCGTTCATATTTTCGTTTATTAATAACTAAGGAACAGCAATTTCTAAAAATATTTTTTACTTGAAAACTTGGCTAACTACAAGTATGTCATATTAGGTTGATACTTAATACATTACTTCGGATCTGAAAACAAAGCTCAAACATTTGTTTCCTCTGTCGCTTATATTTTCTATACCATTGTTACACTTGCTGCTTTTGATAGATTAAGATTAAGGAACGCGACTCAGACTCTGATCTATACTTAAGTAGCAGTCGTTTTTGTTATTTTGATAGTGAGAGAGATATACAATCAACACTTAACTCTACACTTGAGTCTCCTTTAGTATTGCCTCTAAAACTTCTTTAAATAAAAATTATGTTGTCTTAACAATCTCACAAAAAGTGGTTAATATTATTTCGCGTTTCTGTGAAAAACGTAAAGATTTTGTATTGAAAATCAATTCTGATATAATAAAAATATGTGAAGTAAAAAATTTACGAAAATTGTATGTTGCAAGACCTATTACTTAGGTAAGTACAATAAATGACACACGAATTCCTATAAAACAGGTCATATATGTCAGTATCTAAGACAACCCCCGTGCATTTGAGATTTCAGCTAGCACGCTGCTTTTGTTGTGCTTTGCGTTAATTGTGTAAAAATGATTCAATACAAATTTAGATTTGAGTTAGAAATGACTAAGCTTTTCCCTTCAATGGACATTTGTAGAAATAAGCAAAGGTGTCAGTGCTTGATCCAAACTAAGAAACTTATAGAATTATTATATTTATCCATGGCTTAACTACACAATACTACGCTAAAATCAATAAATAGCTCTTATTTCATGTCAGAAGATCAAAGCCATAGATCAAATCTATATAGACCATATTCATAGTGGTTTTAATAAAACAAATGTCAATTTTTAGGTTCTATTGAGTTTCCCGCCTTTAAAAATAAGAAATGCATTGAAAACACCGGCTGTACGGCCATAGATTACTTTGCTTAAAAACAAAAATAAGCCGTTTTATTGTTTTCAAAAAGTGACATCCTGAAGATAGAATAATGTCATTTAGTTTCTCCGACAGAGCCAAATTGAGATTTGAAGACTAAATACTTAATCAATTTCGTTCTTATTAACACTGTATTAAGTATTTAGTTTTGGTTCGTTAAAAAAATTGCAAAATGACCGAACTATTAATGGGGAAGCTGAAAAAAGTCTCGATATCTTAGATATTATACGCCTATAATCCTTGTTGGGGTAAGCAGGATATCTAAATGTTTCTACAGTCACATAACTTTACATTTCATGAAAATTTCAAAAATGGCATATTGTATATGAGTATTTGATACGTTGTCTAAATTTTGCAATGTACGGACGGCCCCAACTCAGGTAAACATTTGTTTGCGTGCACTCTGTGCTGTTGTGATAAGAGCGGTTTTACAATTAAAATGGAGTAACCTGATGAGCTGGCCTCTGTACCAAGAATGCAATGTATTTGGTTGGCAGCTGGCACATCCCAAATTTTTTGTTCAGTGCCAGTTCAGCACAGAAGTTTTTTTTTGGATATTTGTGGGTCAGTTACTATAATTTTAATTTCTTCCGACTCACTTTGTGATGCCACCTGAAGGGAAAGTACTCTTAATACTGTAGATAGAAAATTGTATTCAAAGAAAAACATTCCTTTATTTTTGAAAAGAAAGAAAACTGCATTCAAGGATTTTCGAGAATGTGGATTCGCTGGCCACAACCGGGAATCGAACCGACTAAAATCTATAAGAATACTCTGTACTTTTATTGCGTCGATCGTTAGGGTCAATTATAAGGATAAAATCTTTCTAATACGTTTGTTAGAAAGATTTTCGAAAATCCTTGAATGCAGTTTTCTTTCTTTTCAAAAATAAAGGAATGTTTTCTTTGAGTATAATTTTCTATCTACAGTATTAAGAGTACTTTCCCTTCAGGTGGCATTACAAAATTCTACCCTGTAGTGTATACAGTCGAACATACCTCCTCCTTTTTGGAAATCGGTTAAAAAGTAATTCAAGTGATACAGTGTATCCGCTCCGTTTGGTTTCGACAAAGATCCAGCGGCAGTGCTTCTCGCCGCCATAGTTCTTCGTAGTTTAGAGTCGTTGCGTTTACGAATAAAAATTACAAAACAAAAGAGATGGATACAAAGAAAACTATGTACAAAGGCGAGCTTATCCCTTAGAAAGATTTCTTCCAGCTAACTCTCGAGAGAAACGAAAGGAGACTAATCGCAGGATCGGCGTACTATCGGCTTACGGAGAATGAGAGGAGTGAAGAAATAAATTGAAGACATAGCTAAGAAATACATAATTATATTGAAGACCTGGCTGTATGGACACAGATTCCTTTGCCTTTTTTGAAAGAGATTAATTTAAAAAACAACATGTCCATGCTTTTAGCCCATGTATGTCAAAAATACGTTGATCTCTATGGTATAAGTAAAATGTACTGAAAAACACCTAGCTTTGAATTTTTTTAGGGGTTTTTGTTGTTGGTTTTATATTTACTGGCTAAATTTCGAGATTTTATGTAGCCTAAATGTTGACCGGGGATATAAGGTACCACGATGCAAAATTTCATTTAAATCGGTCCAACGGTTTCGGAGATTAGCCCGTGCAAACAGACAAACAGACAAACAGATAAACAGACAAACAGAGAAACAAGAAATTTAAAAAAAATCGGGATTTGTTTTATTTCTCTTCTTACATCCCCCTGACTCGGTTTTTAGCATTTTTTTTCTATGTACAGAAATTCGACCACAGTTTTATTATAAGTATAGATTATATTGGATTTCACATGAAATGTTAGGATTACATTTTGCAGAGCTTACGCTTACAGGTTAGGAAACGTGCAAAACTTTGTTGGAAATGCGCATTAAATTATGCAGTCACGGCCAGCTAAATATTAAGTTGTACTTGCAAGGCGTTGGCGCTGCCTGTCATGGCGGCTGTCAACAAATGTATGCAATTTCGATAGTTCTCAATTTCGCCATCTTAATGAATGAAATGGTCACCATCATCATTCCGTTGTCATTGAAACACCACTGATTGGTTGAATGGCCGCCCTGGTAAAAGTATCTTAGACCCACTACGACAATAAAGTTGCAACAGGCTTCCAATCTGCGCACTTGTTAATTTTATTGTCTCTGCTGATTGGTCCACAGCGACCGATTCTAACCAAGTCGATTGGTTGTTTTAATATACTTTGTTTTATTTACTCCTATGGTTTTTACTTTGTAAATTTTAATATACTTTGGTTTATTTACTCCAATGGTTTTTGCTTTAGTAAAAGATAAGACTTATGTAAAATTTTAACCATGAATTGAAAACCACTGATATTTTTACAAGAAAAATAAAAACTCGCTTTTTTTATTTGATCTGATAATTACAGACGAACCTGTTTCAAAATAGGAGGTCTAAAAACTGCATTTCTCTAGAAATATAGAATCTAGAGCTTTAGAATAAAACACAAATAGTATGGGGAGGCAATTTTTTAAAAATTCAATTTTGACCTATTTTCCTTAGCGAAAGTTGTGCAGTTCCGTGGACTAATGCCCATCCTTATTTTCCCTAACTAATTTAAAGGTACTCAATATTTTGCTTGGAATAAAATAAAACATACAACAAGACAACAACACAACAGTGTGATAGAAGGTCTTGTCCCATTTAACTGTAACAGGTATTGGTATTTGCTACAGACTGTATCGAACTAATGATATTGGTTTTATTAAAGTCGTATTGATAATGGTGGAATTACATTAGTTTAAAGCAATCAATAGTTGCTTATCTATTCAAAAAATCAATGGATTTTGTGAAGGTCAACGTGTCGACACGAATAGCTTGCGGCCCAAGCACAACTTGGACGCGGTCAAATAAAAATAAATGCTACACACTGAAAGGCCCCATTAAGGTTTTCCCTTGTATAGTGGGTCCCTTGGACCATACAATGTCGAAATGACAACACCAGACTGGAAGTCGATCCATAATAGTAATATTAGGTCCATATAATATACTAGCTTTCCGCCCGGGACTTCGTTCCCGTGGGAATTCGGGAAAATCATGTACCCTATGTCCATCACATATAATGTAGGATTCTGGTGAAATAATTTTTCAAATTAGTCCAGTAGTTTTGGAGCCCATTCAATGCAGACAAACAAACAATCAAATCTTTTCTCTTTATAATATTAGTATAGATACAAGTAATTTTTTTCGCAGAGACATCAAGTGGAGTTTTGTTATTTACATACATTGTTGCTACGCAATGTACCGCGAAACACCAGCCCAGGGCAACGCCACCTCGCGCGCCTAATGTGTTTTTAGTGCCACGCACTTGTATAAAAACTTTTTATAAACTCCACGTTTGGCTACATAATATTATTTAATAAACAATATAATTTTTGTCTGTTCACGTTGAAATACATAGGAACCGATATACCATTTTGCCGTGCTGTTATCCAATTATAAAAAGGTCCGATGTCCTATCTGGAGTCATAATATGGCATTATTATGGCCTATTATACGTGACGTCAATCCAGACCAATCATACCGTAGGTACCTTCAATAATGTCCGACAAATGCGATCAATTCGATAGTCGGCTCTGTACCATTAAAATAATTGCCATAACGAAGACTTTTGTTACACCGTTGTTATAATTTTTTATTGCCATACGAGCTCGGCGGATTTGGGTAACTCTGCCTTTCAGAGGAAAGTGATGTATATCACTAATTTGGTCTCAGTACTTTCTAGTATTTTTCAATCATGAATTAGACTCTTCGTACCCAAATATGGCTGGGAAGAAATGGCTATTAAGCAATATAAAATAAAAGATTTGGCCTATTCCTTCCCCAGACTATGTGCAATTACACATATGAGATTTATGTTAAAAATCAAACAAAGTGAATAAAAATAGGATATTGTATTCATTATCGACGGGAAACTATTTGAAAATGGCGAGAATTACTACTTTTTTCTATCATTCACCATGGAGTTCACACTGACATAAAATGTCCGTGGTGCGAGTGTAAACCAGGTCCATGAAGGTTGGATCGGTATATTTTTTAGGTCATCTCTTTAGGTGGCCATAGTTTATGCCGATTCTGTGTCATTTGTCTGTCTGTCATTTTGACTTACTCGTATGCAGTCATTGTTATTGTTATGCTATTTCGTTACAAGAATAAAATAATCACTTATATAGTTACCCATTGAGAAAGTAAACAGTAGCATTGCGTTCCCGTTTAGCGAGCCCTCGACTGCTTTGCATGAAATGGATCCAGCTCTAGGATTTATGTCGACTCATTTACGCATGAAAACTTGGAATGATTGCAGATTTTGTGTTGATGTAAAAATAGCAAATTACTTTTAAACCTCTGCTTTATAAATTAAATAGTATATACATGTTTAAAATACATGCTTTCCCCTTTCGTATGTTGCATAAATTATTGCTGTAACTTGTTGGGGCACAGAACTATGGGAAAATTGGCCATCTCATTTAGTTTAGGTGACATACGGACTGGAAACATGTAGCACGAGTTTCGGCTTTTAGTTCCCTTTGATTTTGGATGAGGCATTATCATTTTTATATCCTTTATGTGAATTTCTGACAAGTCTGGCTCAAGCGGCATTTGAAATTTCATTAGGTCTTTGGATTTTACTCTCATGAAAGAAGCTCCGTATGTATTTGCATTTATTACCTCAGTAATTAATGCAACATAATACACTTTTGTTTTCTTTGTATTGAATAAAACCAAGACATAGTCATTTTCCTTGGGTCTTCTCTCTAATTTTCTGAAGTTTTCAGTTATCAAGGGACCGTCGTCATCGTCGTCAAAGTCTTCTTCATCGTCTATTTCACCTAGATCACTTTCACTTAGATATACTACTTCATCTTCTTCTGAACTCGTTTCCGGATCTGACTGAATTTTTGCCTTCTTTTTTTTAACCTTCCCTTCTCCGTTAGACAGCACCGGTCGCTTCATTTTATTTGCCGCACATTTACGTTCTTGAGCTGTCTTCCGATCTTCAGCTATCTGATTTTTTTCAGGTGTATCTGTTGCAATTATGCTTTTGCCAAACTTTCTTCCCTTTCGCTGTTCAGTTCGCGGGCCAGCCTTCAAAGCAGGCATAAATTCTTTAGGCGATTTGAATTTTGTTATGGTGCAGGAAGAACTCGGATCAATTCTTTTGCTAGGCGGTGATGTTGTCACTCTGTTTAGAAAACAAAAGTCTGGCAAAAGTTCCTTAGATTCCTGCAAAGTAATTTCGATATCTCTTGAATTCGATATCTCACACTCAGACTCGCTGGCTTTGGATGGAATCTCTTGAACGATAGGATCATTAATTTGATCAATTTCCAATATTGATGGACTTTCAGCATCGCGTGTCTCGGCTTGAATGGGAGAACCATCTATCTCAGGTGCAGGAGTGATCTGCAATGCCGAAGATGGTCTTAGTTGGTCTCTATCAGTGACCACAGATGGCATGAAGTCTTTGTCATTAAAAACATTTGCATCGTACGGATAAATGCCGCATTTTTTGAAGGCAGACGCAATATTAATTGGCGTCATGGCTTTTGCGTACGCTTGGCCTACGCACTCTGCCACATTGTAAATTGTCATTGGTTTACCTGGGTGTCTCATCAACCAGGAATCAACGGCGCTATGGTAATAACCTTTGAACGGGGCATATAGACCCACATCAAGCGGCTGCATTTTTGCACTCGTGTGGGGGTGGAGGGTTAGGACACACACTCCTGATTCTTTGGCCAAGTCCAAGGCCTCAATACTTAAGTGAGATTCATGGTTATCCATTATTAATAATGCCGGATTTTCAGGGCTTGCTGACGTGTGTTTTATAAAATGCTGCATTACTTGAACAAAGAGTTCTGTGTTCATCCACCCACTTGGGGAAGCCAGACCCAGAGCTCCTGGCGTAGCACCCGCCATCATATGCTCCTTAAATTTTTTCCTTGGGAAAACCAAAACCGGTGGTAACGCATGTCCTGCTGCGCATACGATTGCGCATGTAGTCACCAAGGTGCCTTTTTCTCCACTGGTTACTTTGCAAATATTTTGTCGTCCTTTTGGTGCTAAGACTTTTTACGGCTTCTGGACAGTTGTGGTAGCAGTCTCATCGAGATTATACACTCTACAACCATCGCCAAATGAAGGGTGACGATCCATTGCATTTTTGAGATTGTCGAAAAAAATTTTAACGGTCTCTCTATTAAAAGAAGTTGCACGAGCTAGGCTACAGGCTTCTGGCTTTTTAAATGATAAATCTGGATGTCTTGACTTAAAAGACCGGAGCCACTCTACTCCTGCCATTTGCTCTGCATTCCAACTGGCAGGACATGTTATATTGTTTATTTTAGCCATTTGATACGTGACACGTCGAACAGCCTTACCGTAGAATTTCAGTGCACAATCTACTATGTATTCTTTAAGTGCAGCTTCTTGTTCCTCTGAGAATACCTTGTTAACTTCATAGTTGGGTGTTAATCTTTGACTTAGCAAATTTGCGTCACTGACATCTTTATGCTTTTTCATGTACCGAAACAATGTGGGGTAAGAAACATCACAATGTTTTGCAGCTTTTCGTATGCTCCATCCATTTCTATGTAATTTAATCGCTCGTAGCATATTTGTGGCAGAATGATCTCCCTTTTTTCTTTTTGTAGCTTTAGCACGCGCCATCTGAAATAAAAAATAATAAGTAAACCATCAAACTCAAAATCTTAAACATGCAATGCAGTTATGAAGTACAAGAATCAAAGTAACTTAATAGATCAACTTAATTTAATCATAATTTTCCTTCGTGGGAAACAATGAAACAATGTGTAGTACACAATGAAACTGTTTCATTGTGTCCATTGTAGAATTGTTTCATTGTGGATCACTAAGGGTTTTCGTAAATAACCTCAAAAAAATGGACACTAAATTATAACGTTTTAATTACTGATTGCGACCATAAATATCTAATGTTCATGCAAGATCTTATGCAGCATTAAGAAATAAGAAACTCACTACCATAATTTAATGAAAAAACAAGAAAAAATGTTAAATATTCTTACTTTTTTGTCGAAAATTTCTCTTGCGCTCCGCCGTAACGTGTGCTTTCATGAGGTGCGCCCGCCGAATGGGGCAGCGCGGGGGGCGTCGCGAGCATGTCCTTGCAAGATATACTGCAAGATCTGACAACGTTGCATTTTAGAAATATCGCAGTGTTTCATTGTACACGACTGTTTCACTGTTGAACAGTCGACCCTACTTACATCTATAAAATAATATGAAATATTCTTATCTAAATTCTTAACTAACTTTTTTAACTCTGATAATTCTAGGATATTAGGTTTAAGGTCATTAATAATTGGCTCAAAATCTAATACCTTAGCGATTATCCATTTATCATTGCTGATTACAGCGAAGCCATCCTTGACAGGCAGGACTCCAGGATTTTTAGATATTTCCTGAAGTTGAAGGGCCTGGGATTCCATCCATGTGGCTGTTGCCAGGACGATCAGGATGCGCCTGTGAAGGGCGTTTAATGTTCTTTACTGGTGCTTTTATGTCTCGGTTTCTTATTTGAATAGGGATAACGTTTTTATCAATTTCGCCTGTAACCAAAGCCTTCTGATAACGCGGTTTGTCTTTACTACTCTTTTTAATCACTTCTTTCGTGAAAATAGTATCTTCCGGCTCTACTTGGAAATTTGTTTCACCTCCTCTTTTATTAATTATAGTTTCCTTTAATTTTAGTGCCTTGTCTGCCAAATGTTTGTAGTGGAATTTAGTTCTTTTTACGTGTTCTTTAATTAATTGTTGGTGATATTACATTAACCTGAACCGACATTTTATCTAGAGCATTAACTCGAATACGTGACAGGGCGTCGGCGTTGCTATTACATTTGCCACTTTGATGAATTATTTCAAAATCGTATTCGGCTAGGCGTAAGCGCCAGCGGGTGAGTCTACCATTTGTCTCTTTTAACCAGGCTAAAGGTTTGTGATCGGTTACTATCGTGAACTTTCTTCCGTATAAGTACGGTCGAAAATGCTTTGTCGCCCATATGATCGCGATTAATTCCTTTTCAGTGGTGCTTTACCGGGTTTCTACGTCGTTTAAAGTACGACTCGCGTACGCTATTGGTCGGTCATTGCCTATGGGACCCTGTGATAAGACAGCTCCAAGGGCAAAATCGGAGGCATCCGTAGTTAGTATGAATTGTTTATTATAGTCTGGGTATTGCAGTATAGGGGCATTAACTAAAAGTTCTTTACATTTTTGGAATGATTCAATGTACTTTTCGTCACTGATGGGCACCGAACTTTTCTTCTGTAGGCGGGTTGTCATAGGTTGAGTGATTTTTGCAAAGTCCTTTATACGATAATATCCAATAAGTCCTAAAAAGCTTTTAATTTCGGTAGTTGTACGGGGTAGTGGGTGGTCTAGTATAGCTTGGATTTTGTCATCGTTAGGTTTAAGTCCGTTTTCTGTTATAGTATGTCCCAAGTACAACACCTCTTTACGTAGAAACTCTGATTTGTCTAGTTGTACTTTCAAGTTAGTCTCTCTAAGTCTGTCAAACACTGTACGAAGTTTTTCTGTGTGTTTCTGTAAGCTGGTGGAAAACACAATTATATCATCGAGATACACAAGGCAGTGAGTGTGATTCTTTTTTTATATTATTTTTAAGCATGTTGTCTACTTGTCTGTTAATTTTGTCATTAATAGGTGGGGGTTGTCTGTAGGGTCGGATAAAAATAGGGTCTTCGTTACGTGTCCTAATATGGTGCTGAACTTCATTAGTAAAAGTTATGGGTAATTTTTCAGAATAAAATATGTCTCTATATTCATGACAGAGTTTCTTGACACTTTCCTTTTCTTCTTGATTCATGTGGTCTAGTCTAAGTTTTGACAAATTCTCAATTAGAATTTGGTCAACTTCAACGTCGTGACAAATTCTCTAACTGGATGTTGTTTAATTCATGTTGTTCAGGCTCATACGGGTCACTGAGAAAGGTTTATGAATGTCCAAAATTAATTCCTCGTCGCGAGTATTTTGGATTATAGGATTATAGTTGTAGACGTGTGCGCCGATGCCGAAATCTACGGCGGCGGGTGCCGATCAAAAATCGGCGGCGGCGGCGTGATTTCGGCGCGGAGAATTCAAATAAAACTGTTTAGTTTGTACATTAATTTTTATTTAAAAAAAACTATAAAATTAAAAAAAATCACAAAACATAACATGTGAGAACTTACAAAAAAGCAATTTTTGCGACCTCCGCTTAATTTTTACAAAAAAAGGTAACATTTTATAAATCAACGTCCTATTTAAAAAATCACAAAACATAACATGTATCTAAGATTAGGATAGGAACTGACAAAAAAACAATTGTTGCGACCTCCGCTTAATTTTTACAAAAAAATATGTAGATAACATTTTATGAATCAACGTCCTATACAAAGAAACTTAATTGACGGCTGCCCATACAACCACATTCGGTAGCAAAATTTTCAAAAAGTCGCAGATTAGCAATATACCGTAACAGTGTCGTAACTATTACTGAACTCTATTACTGTGTGGATTTTGGTTGCAGCGAGTAGTAACGGCGTCAACACTTTGCACTGAAAAATGTTACAGTAACTATGTGTTGTCCCTGTGTCGTCAACTTACGACATTGGTTTTTTAATTTTCATTCTCGACACATTATGTGTACATCAAATTTATGTGTAAATATTAAGATTAAATTGTCGACGTATTGTCGAAACTAAGTTACAGTTAACTTTTGCAGTAACGCATAGTATCGTAACGGTTACGACAATAAAGTGGTGGATTTGACCAAACAGAAAACATTTGGTTCTCAATATTTAGGTGTTACAGAAAACTATTGTTCTTTTTTAACAATGAGCTATAAGCAACCGAAGCGCTTACGTCTATCGTCGAGCTTTTACAGAAAAGTGAAGATGAGATCTATTTCAGAAAAAGGACAAGCAGGTCAGGAGTTTTCATTAATAATTGAATACAAATTGTTTCTCAACAGCTTTTTGAAGACTACGTCGAAAAATTCGCTGATATATATGGCCAAGATTCAGTTGGCAGTAACATCCATAACTTATGTCACATAATAAATGATGTTTCCAAATTCGGATGTTTGCCCTCGCTAAGTGCTTATCCATTCGAAAGTATGCTCTTCAAAATAAAAAATCTATTACGAAACGGAGACTTACCATTATCTCAAGTAGCAAATAGACTACAAGAATTGTCAAAATTGAATAGCAATGAAAGAGATTTACAAGCATACCCAGTCGTCAAATATGAAAAAGAATTGGCAACGGGTGAAAAAGTGTTCACTGCTGTATTACTGAATGAAAATTGATTACTTTCCGGTAAGGAACACAAAAATAAATGGTTCTTAAGTTACAGATAACAACATTATTGAAATGGAATATGCAATTTTGTTCAAAGGGGAAATAAAAATCAAAGGAAAAAGTATTAAAAAAAAGTTTAATTTCTTCGAGAAACCTTTTAAATATTCACATATAAATGTTTATGCAACTGCACTTAATTATGAAATAGGAGAATCAAAAACATACACGTTACAATGTATAAAATGCAAACTATTTTCATTAAAGTACCATGATAGCAAAATTTTTATCCCAATTTTATTAACACTATAAGTTATAAGGTTAATTTAAAACGTTTAACTACAAGTACGCAAAACCTTTTGTAGTGTAAGTAGAGAGGTTAAACAATATTCATTATAAGACCAATTTCGAGATCTGCTCGACACAAATTTATGGAACAGCTTGATTTTTTTTCTTTTGATGTCGAACTTGGTCCCCTCCGGCACCGCAGATACTTTCTCATTGGGCCCATTTTTTGTCAAAACCAATTTGTACGGCATATTGAGAACCACTGTAAACAGAAAAATAGCATAACACCATTTTGTAAAAACAGTCGCACTGTAACGTATCTCAACACATGCCGACACTTATAAACACAGTTACGAAACATTGTGTTGAGTTTTATCTCCCAAATAAATTCATATTTTTTCACTTTATTTTACATAATACCTAATATATCAGTTTTCTAGAATATACTTTGGTTAAATTTATACAAACTGTGCCAATAAAATCTTTTGTGATGTTCGAAAATACGGTCTTTTGTAGATTTTTGTAATGAAATTAAACAACAATACCAGAAACATTTGCACTGTTTTATAAAATCATAAGGGCGCATTAGTGAATTTGTTTAAGCCACCTCAAACTCCACGATGAATTTCATTTCGCAGAGTATTTTTGATTGATTTATTAAGCAAATATCAATGAAAGAAAATTATACTCACATTTTTCTCTGATGGCGGCGATTTAATTAAATGACACTTCCACGAAAAAGTAAAACGAAATACTTCATTACTGAATGAACGGAACGAGTAAGTGAGTAATTGAATGATTGAATACGCGATAGAAGTAAGCAATAAGTCGCGATGTGTCGACACGGCGAACGGGGCAATGCAACTGAAAGTTACTGTTACGATTATTCCCCACTTTTCGAAACGGCGTCGAAACTCAACGAAACGGCAACGTTATGCTACGGAACGCTGTTTCAAATAAATTTCGTTACGACACAATAAATGTCGACTAATGGCGTAACCGCTACTTTAATGGCTGTATGGGTGACTTACAGCGGCTGTAGTTGTCGTGGACAAATATGATTTTGTCCACCCGTTTTGGATTTAAACGGGACCTTTTTGCCGTCACCGTCAAACCAGCAATAGAAAAAAACTCGCTCGCTAGGCGTACTCGTTGCTGGCACTGACAAAATAGCCTTAGCTAATTTGTAGAGCAACGGAAATGTTTTCCGTCTATCCTGCCAATATTTTATCAGGTTGCCATCCTTAATATCATTGGTATCACAGGATACCAAATATTTTAGACATTCCCGTCCAATAAACTCTTGGCCATCAGTATCGTCATCATATGCAGTTGCATGTTTTTCGACTAGTTTGACGAGAAAAGAACTACATAGTATCTTTGTCACCTGCATTTGATGTGCTGCAGCGGCGGGCTTCAGTCTCTAGTTCACTCGCTGGCACTATTTCTTTGATGTAGTTGACTAGAAAATCCACTCTTGTTGTATTGTGACTTTCCATGTAAATGATCTATTTACTTTAATTTGGTGAATCGGCAATCTAGCAAAGCAGCTGCTACAATAATTTTAGTAATCAGAAATCTATGAGTGAGCATTTGTGTCATATTTCTTTTCATCTGCAACATTACTAATTTTTCATCGTCACTCAAAGTTTCACATGCTTCTCTTATTTCAGATCTGAACACCAAAGCGAAATTTATCGAGCAATTTGTCTGCGTACATAAAATTTCCGGGATTGGTTTAAATCTTGCCAAATACTTAGTCAGATCTTCAATAAGCTCCCATTCTTGATCATCAAATTTGAATTCTGACATGTTATATTTTGCAAGCATGGCGTTGACTGGTTTTCGGTTTGACTTGCTGCTTAAACTTTGCAGCTTAGCCAACGTACTTTGCCAGCGAGTAGGCGTTGCAGATTTAATCGATGGCACCGACGACGATGCGGATGTAGTAGTGGGTCGTTGTGAGAAATAAGTGTCCGTCTCTTCGTCTGTCAGTACGGATAACTCTGACTCAGCATTAAGCGGATCAAGAGGAAAGTTTTCGTCATCTTCAAGATGGTCATGAATATCATCAATTTCTGACAAAATTCGGCGTTGTTCCTTGTCAGCTTCTTCTTCGAGTTCAGGCAATCTATATCTCAGTGACTTGACGACTTTCTTGCATTTGGCCACGAGATTTTTTATCTGTTGGTTTTTTTTGACGCCGTCTACCGTGACAAGATTATGCAAACCGTGCCCCAATCACAAATGACTTTGGACTCCTGTCAGAATTTGAGATATACGCTTTACATTTGCTCCAGAATCAGTAACAAGGTACAAAAACTTTTCATCGAGACCAAATGAAGATATAATACCTTGTGTGAATGCGCTCAAAGTTTCTCCAATTAACTTCAAAAATTCTTGTAGCTAGAGTATAATTTTGCATGTCATTGGCACCATCAGCTATAAATTGCAGAGTATATGTGATGTAGCTGCAATGGCGGTAAGGATCTTGCCAAAGGTCTGTTGTGAGAGCTGCATGAGTCCCAATTTTGGCCAAAATATCTTGCTTCGTGTGTGCCAGCATGGAATCGTGAAGATCACTTAAGGCCTCTCTAGAGATAGTGGTTCGAGTAAAGAAAAAATCTTCTTTTTTGAACACGCGAACGCGAGCAGTGCGTACGGTCTCACAAAGGCGGCGGCGGCACGATCAAAGGCGCCGCGCGCCGCGCTTCGGGACTTCCCCCCTGCTTGCTTGTTTTTAACATGAAATAGGTAACATTTGAATCTCGCACCGATTTTACGCCGATACGCAAATCGGCGGCGGCGGCGTCGAAAAAATACCGGCGGCGGCGGCGGATCGGCGCGGCGCACACGTTTATATAGTTGTCGCGTAACCATCAATACACCTTACTAAGGCGCTCGGCATGCTTAGGCCATCGCAAAATGAAGTGAAGCTTACTATAGCATCGCCATTCTGTGAGTCTGTCGGAATTTGAATTCTTTGTTCACAACGTGGGGTTATAGTTCTTTTATCGTTACAAGGGTTGTATGTTATAGGTATAGCAGAATATGTCGTATACAGTATACAGTTCTTCATATCAATTTTTGCGTCAAGTTGTTTGAGAAGATCGCTTCCTATTAGTCCGTCGTGTCGTCCATCTATGTCATAAATATAGAATTTATGAGTTCCACGGCTATTGAGGGTAGGAAATAATGAAAGGGGTATTTCTATAACCTCATTATGGTGGCTAGAAGCATGTGTGCTTATAACTTCGAACGGTTCGTATTGTTTGTAGTTTTGGAAGTATTCGCCTGCGTTTTAGGAGATATGAAAGATCGCGAGCTTCCGGTATTTATCATGAACCTAGATTTAATTTCAGGTGTGGTGACACATTGTGTCGACGCGGCGATTTGCACGTCGCCCGAGCTCAGAGGAGCGCGGTGAACGACAGTGGATTTCCAGCCGTCGCCCGCGTCGGTCATAACAGTTAATACATCAGTACATAATTCCTTCACATTAGTTTACGCATAAAATAAGTGAGTTTGTAAGGAATAATTAAAAGTATAGTAATACGGATTTCGGACTTTAAATCGTACTCCCGCTAGCTGCTCATGCACCAGTAAACGAACACTCCCATCTGACCAAATATATCTACAAATTTACCACAAAACATTTTAATCACAAAACTGGTGACCCCGTGAATAAGGTGCGGGGCAGCGCAGTGTAGTGAACAGTGAACTTGAAAAGGGAACCACACACCAATATCCGGCGTGGCGGCGGCAGAACATTTCTCCAGCTACAAGTAAGTGGGCGGCTGAGAAATTAACTTAGAAACCCACGAGTTGGAACAACTGGCTAAAATGGCTGATAAGGTGAGCGAAACCATTAGAGATACATCAAATATATCGGTGGTGCAGCCGGAAGCTTCTAAATCAGAGGGCAACATAATAGCTGAAATAAAAAAATTGGGCGATAGATTACTAAAACTGGAAACAGCACGAGGGCGTCAGTATAACAGGGGCGGCCGAGGTCGTTTTAGGTCGCGTTCACGTTCTAGATCCACTAGATTTGGTAATAAAAATAAAAGAACTGAGACAGATCCTGATTGGTTATGCTACTACCATTATAAATACAAGAACAGAGCGCACAAATGTGTGGAACCCTGTAATTGGAAAGATGACAAAAAACCGGAAAACTGAGGGCTGTGCAGTCGGCGACGGGCGGCTGTACCATCAGCAAAAATTACCGTCTTAGTGTGCGTGATGTGAAATCAGGTTTAAATTTTTTAATAGACAGCGGTGCAAATGTGTCAGTGTTACCTAAATGGTCAGTGCATTTTCAAAAAAAAAATATAGTGTCTAACGATTATAAACTCTATGCTGCGAACGGTACACCTATTAAAACTTATGGCTTACATACTATGGAACTGGACTTAAAATTAAGAAGAGCTTTCGTATGGACTTTTATAGTAGCAGATGTTAAACAACCCATTATTGGGGCAGACTTTTTAGTTAAATATAAGTTATTAGTGGATTTAAGTGCTCGTAGGTTAGTGGATCAGGTAACAAATCTTAATATAAAGACTAATGTATCAAGTTCGCAAGAAGGTTCAATCACAACATTAGATCAAAATCACCCTTATTGCGATTTGTTGTCTGATTACCCTGATTTGACGAAACCTGTGTCATTCAAAGAAACACCCAAACATAATGTATGTCATTTTATAGAAACTGAAGGTACACCTATTCAGGCACGAGCCAGGCCACTACCGCCTGATCGTTATACTAGGGCGAAAGAGGAATTTAGGATTATGACTAGTATGGGTATTTGTAGACCAAGCAAGAGTCCATGGGCGAGTCCTTTGCACATAGTTCCCAAGAAAAACGGTGAGATTCGGCCTTGTGGTGATTATAGGCGACTAAATGCTGTCACCAAGCCCGATAAGTATCCCGTTCCTAGGCTGCGTGACTTCACTTACGTTCTGGCAGGTAAAAAAGTGTTCTCTAAGCTAGATATAAATAGGGCCTATAATTGTATTCCTGTAAATGAAAGCGATATAGAGAAAACAGCGGTAATAACACCGTTTGGCTTATTCGAATTCACTCGAATGCCCTTCGGTTTAAAAAACGCTGCTCAAACTTTTCAAAGATTTATGTCTCACAGCGTTCTATCAGGTTTAGACTATTTATTTATCTATTTGGATGACGTTATAGTAGCTAGCGATGACGTCACACAACACAGGAAGCACTTAAGGGAAGTTTTTGAAAAATTAAATAACTATGGAATCACTATTAATCTTGGAAAATGTGTTTTTGGAAAGAGTGAATTAGAATTTCTAGGTCATCAAGTCTCGTCATCTGGGATACGGCCACTGGGGGAGAAGGTGAAGGCGATCATCGACTTCCCCAGGCCAACCACCGTCGAGGAGATGAGGAGATTTTTAGGTATGTTAAATTTTTATAGATCTTTTATCCCAAAGGCAGCAGAGGACCAATCAGAGTTGGATAAATTTTTACATAATACGAAACGAAAAGACAAGACGAAAATAATTTGGAATGAAAAGGCGATTCAACAGTTTGAGAAGTGCAAGAAAAACTTGCAGGTAACTACTACTTTATCGCATCCGACATCTGACACCCCTTTAGCGCTTATGACAGACGCTTCAGACTCGTGTGTGGGCGCTGTACTTCAGCAAAAAGAAGGTAAGGATTGGAAACCATTAGGTTATTTTTCTAAACGATTGTCAGAGGCACAAAAGAAATATAGTACTTATGATAGAGAGTTTTTAGCCATATATTTGGCGATTGCTCACTTTCGTTATATGGTCGAAGGTCGTCAATTAGTCGTTTATACTGACCACAAGCCTCTTACTTGCGCATTCAGTAAACTAGGGAGTGAAAAAGAGTTACCTAGAAGGGCGCGACATATAATGTTCATTAGTGAATTTACAACGGACATTAGGCACGTGTGTGGTAGTGACAATGTAGTTGCTGACGCCTTATCGCGCGTGGAGGAAATAACATGCCCCACAGCGTTAGACTTCGCAGAATTAGCTCGTGACCAAAGCCGTGACAAACAGCTTGCGCAATTGTTATGCGAATCAAATGGCAAGTTGCTTTTTAAACATATTTCCTTACCGGATAGCACGGATCAAATTATTTGTGAAACGTCAACAAGTCAATGCAGGCCATATTTAACGGAAAAATTTAGACGCATAGTTTTTGACGCTTCTCATGGTTTAAGCCATCCTGGAGTTAGAGCGACTTTGAATCTTATTAATAAAAGATATTTTTGGCCCGGAATGAATAAAGATGTTAGGAATTGGGCAAAGACTTGTAATGCCTGTCAGCGAGTTAAAATTCAGAGACATACTGTATCCGATTTAGGTAAATTTGAGGTCATGGATCGTTTTCAACATGTGCATATAGACATAGTTGGCCCATTAAGCACATCACCCGAAGGTTATAGATATTTAGTAACGATTATTGACCGTTACACGCGGTGGCCAGAAGCATTTCCAATTAAAGAGATGACGGCGGAGGTTGTCTGTAGAGTATTTTATGAAGGGTGGATTACAAGATTCGGATGTCCTATAAAAGTGACTACGGATCAAGGTAGACAATTCGAAAGTAACCTTTTTTCACTCCTTACGGAACGCTTGGGAATTAGGCGTATAAGGACAACCCCATATCATCCACAAAGTAATGGTGCTGTTGAACGTTGGCATCGATCTTTAAAAGTAGCCTTGGCAGCCAGATTTTCAACAAAATCATGGGTAGATGAATTACCAACTGTTTTGTTAGGATTAAGGACAGCAGTTAGGGTTGACACAAATATTAGTGCTTCAGAAATAGTTTACGGTACAACTTTAAGGTTACCAGGGGATTTTTACAATTCAGATATTAAGGTAGAAACTGATATTCAGAATTATGTAACGAATTTGAAGCAAGCTATCAAAGAAATTCAACCTTGTAAAAGAGAAACCTTAAATAGTAGGAAGATATTTGTCAGTAAAGATTTAAAAACATGTGAAAAAGTCTACGTAAGGGTGGACGCGGTAAGAAAACCGTTACAACCGCCTTACGACGGACCCTATTCAGTTATTACTAGGACGGACAAAGTTTTTCAAGTTCAGTTACCCGAAAGAAAAGCATTTATATCTATAGATAGGTTGAAGCCAGCATATGAATTAATAGATGAGAATGTTAAAAACAGTCAGAAAATAATAGAGTCAGAAAAAGAAAAGGTTTGTGACAGCCCTGACGCTAAAATTACGCGTAGTGGTAGAATAAGTAGGAAACCAGTAAGATTTATGCAATAAGGAAATAAAATAGGAACTAGCTTAGTAAGTAAGTACGTGCGTTTATTGTATTTTTGAAGGATAAATAAATAAGCATACTCAGTTAAGTCAAGTATATATTAAGAGAAGTCGAAACAATAGGTAACATCATTTAATTCAGAGACGTCGAAGAATATTAACTTAAAAAAATTTAAATTTTGGTACCTAGTAAAAAAGAAAGTAAAGAAAATGGGAAATCAAACAACTAAAGAAACTAAAGAAAATTTTGGTTATAAATCAAGCAACGGTAGAGAAACAGTTAAGCGACAGTTATGGAATACTAATAATTACGATTTTGGTATTATTATGTATCACCGTTGGCTGCTTATTGTTTCGACAGCTAAGAAGAAGAGTTGGAAAGTTTATTACAAAGCAAATTACGGACGTAAACACGTTACCAGTGATTAAAGTGGAAAGTGTACAACCTAAAGCACAAACAACAACAGCTAAAGTAGTGTATTCCTAGTTTAAATGTCTTAGTTAAGTATTACAATTTTAATGTTTTAAGGTAAATGTTAGGATTAGTTGGTGGACACAGTAAAATAAAAAGAAGTTTTGATTTCAGTAAGAGAATTTAATTTGAAAATTTGTGTTAGGATGATGCTCTGCCTACCCTTATAAAAACATAGCGTGATATTGCAAGTAAGTTTGAGAATTCATTTACGAACGTCGTTTGTTAAAAGAATCGTGTTACATTCCTCGCTTATCGCGTCACAGCGGGCGAGACGGCGACCGTAGACATAGCATCAGCAAATTCCGTTGACTTACATTGTACTTGTGTCGTACTGTTAAGATATTTAGAGTAAGTTTTAATTTTAAGATATTTTAAGGATTTCATTTTTTTTAAAAAAAAAGGGGAGGAATGATGTGGTGACACATTGTGTCGACGCGGCGATTTGCACGTCGCCCGAGCTCAGAGGAGCGCGGTGAACGACAGTGGATTTCCAGCCGTCGCCCGCGTCGGTCATAACAGTTAATACATCAGTACATAATTCCTTCACATTAGTTTACGCATAAAATAAGTGAGTTTGTAAGGAATAATTAAAAGTATAGTAATACGGATTTCGGACTTTAAATCGTACTCCCGCTAGCTGCTCATGCACCAGTAAACGAACACTCCCATCTGACCAAATATATCTACAAATTTACCACAAAACATTTTAATCACAAAACAGGTATTACTATATAGGGCAGGTTAAATTTGGTGTTACAATGCAATGACATTTTCAATCTGACATTTTAATGTGCGTTCAGAAACTACTATTCTCAAGAGTTATTTTTCGGCACAATTGTAGTCAAAGGATGATGTTTCAAGTGCAAACCATTATTTGTGTAGTTATTTTAATTATTTTTTAAATGAAATTATTACTTCAAAGCGTATATATTTTTTTAAATATGTTAAATTTTTGTTAAAGTGATAATAATAAAGTTATGTGTGAATTATTATTTTAAAGTGCTCATGCAATTTTATAGCTGTTTTCATCAAATTTAAAGTGCTATTAAATAGATCCCAAAGTAAACCATATATTTGGTGCATAATTGATCCCTGTACTGACTCGGGATATTTTCGTAATCTTTTAGCTAAGAGTTTCGCATAAATGTCACACTCGTCTTCATTATTTTCCTTTGTGTGATTTCCTTTATCTCTCAACATGTGGTTGAAAGACTGTGATATTTTATTTTACGCTTCGTCTATGTAAGGACTTGCTTGTTTTTTGTTTCTCTTCATCCTACTGCCTACTGGTATTGACGACAGGCCTGCCTGTGATGACGAAGGAACTAACAGTGACGATGGCGCCTGTTGTGATGGTGATTGAAGTCGCGGTTCGACATCTCGTTGAGATTGTATTTCATCTGGTTCAGGTGTTTCAACACGTGGTTCAGATTGTGATTCCTCTTCAGTACGTAAATTCTGCAAAATAAAAAAATGTTTTTACTGTTCCAGTTACCACAAACACCAGCCGCATGGTTATCTATAGAAGAGGGTTTTAGGGACAAGTTTCCTCGATGTGTCGGAGCACAGATGGGAAGCATATTGTGATTAAATGCCCACCACACAGTGGCTTACACTATCATAACTATAAGCGTACGTATAACATCGTACTAATGGCTGTAGTTGACAGTGAATACCGTTTTACTTTTACTGATATTGGTGGCCAGACGTGCATTAGTGGAATTTTTCAAAACTGTTTACTCAAGCAAAACATTGCCACTGACACTATTAATTTGCCACCAGACGCCTCTTCACCCAGAAGAGAAATAGATGTACCCTATGTATTTCTTGGTGATGGAGCTTTTGCTTTCATAACCATATAATGAACGTTAATGTTTCATTAACGTATAGAAACGTACTTTCAATTATAAACTTTGAAGTACCTACCGAAAGTATTTCATTGTATAAAATACTTTCGGTATTTTAACTTCTGTTTTTCGAATATTGAAAAAGTCCATTTAAATCAATATAAATAATGTACCAACTGTAACAGTAGAGTTTCTAGTAATACTTACGCCCCCCCAAACAGAATTTTCGCATTATTTCGATAATTTGAATACAGACAATAACTAAATATGTATGTAATAATCTGATAATCACTTAATAAAAATGTTTAAAAACAATATAACAAGTTTATTATTTGAATGAACTTACCCTGGGTTCCGTGTTTATTGTCTCCTCAACGTCATACAGAGTGCCTAAAAATCTTTCCATTATTTCAAAAGCAAACCATATCGGCTGGAACACATCGTCAGCAACTGCTCCAGAACGAATGGATGCTTTTTTTTAAAGAGCGGTCGTAACATAGCCATTAGTGATTTCTTCTTTGTTTTCAACTCGTCTATTGGAGTATTGTCCAAATTAATACTAATACGATTCCACGCATCGTGTACAATATGCTTCATCTTATGTTTTTTTAAGAATCCCATATCAGTCTTTCGATTTCAGAAAGCTCCAAAAATTTCAATATTTTTCGTTACTCCACTCTGTTGGTGGTGGCGTAGCCATGGCAAACAATTATCACAATGCAACCGCACAAAACAGCAGTACAGCACACTTGTCCTCGCGCTCGGAACGCCGAAAAACTGTTAATCGAGGGATTGCCGGACAGCGCGAGTAGCACGGGCAGTGGTATGAAAAGTATCGCATTTACACTCTCGCGCTGCCCGCTTCCCTCTGCTTACTTCCCTGCCCATTTGGGCTCAGTGTAAATCCGGCTCTAAAAACTTCTGTGATTATACCTACTGGGCACTGTATTCTTTTATTTCCTGTTGCTATAAGTACCATTTCTCCAATTTTAGGTTCTCGCTTGTTTTGGTTTCTTTTACTCGTTATCAAGCCTAAGTACTCATTCTCGAGTCTCTTTCTGAATTCTTCTCTCAATTGCTGAAGATACCTGTACCGTATATTTAGATTCTTGTGATCAATTTGATCCAAATCAGGTGTATGATTGTTATTGTAGATAACTCTATAAAATCGACCGACGCGTTGCAAAGGATTCAGCGTAACATTTCTTTAACCACTCTCGCTAGGCACTCCCACCATCCTCCCCACCAAGGAGCTGACGGTACTAAAAACTTCTTAAAAACACAAGAAATAACAGGAAATTTAAAGTTTATATTTTGCCTGTTTCCAACAAATTGTAGTTCTGATTTATGAAACAAATTTGGTCCACAGCATCTGCTTTTAGCCTGCTCCTTCTAGACGACAATACATAGCCTGATTTAGATAAAATCCTCTTCGAAGGTACCGATTTCGCTGGTATGGCCAAATCCAGTGTTTATTACTGGACCAAAAAGCTCCCGCACTTTTAGTGAGTTTTTTGATCTTGTCTTCTTCGCTTTGTGGATCTGTCTCCATAAACATTCGTAAAATATTTACAGCAGAAGCAGTTGAATTAGTATCAGGTCTTCTTTGTTTTAAGAAGTTCAGCAATCCCGGCTTTTCTGTTCTGTTTTTGGTTGCTCCAAAGTGGATGGCACAGAGTTATCGACAGAATCTTTTAAGTTATGGGATAATTCTTATCTCACTAACTCTTTCGCCGACAGCATGTTCTCCGTATGACGAAATCCTGTTCTTAATGCTGGATGTAAATATGTAGCTATTTGAGACACAGTTCTTGACTCATATGGGTTGTTCTCATCGAAAGTGTTCTCATTGTAACTTTCGTGGACATTTTTTTAATGACGGTATGCTTGACTAAATAGTGGCAAATTAAAAAGCTCCCAAAACTACATGTACAATTTCATTGGCACCCAAATCGGTGCATTACTTACTGAAATATTAAATGTTGAAAATTTTGTGCCCACGAAAGTTACAAAAGTATTTTCTAGAAGCAAAACGTGTGGTCTAAACTTTCAAATAACACCAGAATATCGATTAAAATACTTGATATGATTAAGAAAACGTTTATGATCACAATATTTTTATTGTAACAATGATCACAATATTTTTGGAACTTAAACAAGGATGAACTAGATTCAGCCACGTAAAATTGAAAATGCGAAATAGGTAACACAAACAAAAATAGATATAATCTTAAAAACTATTATTGAGACTAAAGTAAGTCCGTTCTGCATCGTTATATGCATCGCTAAAAATCACAATATTTTAGAGATTATTTTTATTTTTTCCCTTCTCTTTTTCTCCAATATCTGCTTTTTCTCCTTTCGCTCTTCTAAACTTTGCCGTGGCAATGAGATCTGAAAATAATTTTTTGAAACGTATTAATTTGGCTGATTATCTTCTATCGGCGGCCGCTTTGGTCATAGGCTTGCCTCTAGACATTTGTTTAAAATCAAATGGTTATACTTGGGTCATGGATATTTGCGATTGTATTTGTGCCCAAGTCCCAAGTGACCCGCGATACAAGGGAAAACCTTAGTGTGGGTCCTTATTGAATGTGTAGTGTTTTTATTTTTATTAAATGTTTCGCTGATGCAGGTTATTAAACTAAATCTGTACCCATAAGTTCTTGGAAAATGAAATTTTTCAAAAAAAATATGTATATAAGGTGAGCACCAAGAAGGTTTGCTAGTATGATAAAATCGGAAAAAATACGATGAAACAGCCTAGTCTAATTAGTTTATACAATACACATAGAGACACGAGAAGTAGAAACTACCAGTCGGAAGAAGTCAAAAAAAAGTTTTTTTAAGTAATACAAAGAAACGGTTTTTATTTTCAGCTTGACTACCATCACTTAATGGCTTTTACAACAGAAAAACAATGAATTCGAGTATTCTGTTGAGATTTGTAACCTACGTGGTACATTATGTAACCTTCGTGGATAAATGCCCACGAAGGTGACAAAAATTTAGCATTTTTGAGAATTACGATATCAGTAATATATTATTTTACAAAAAAAAACCACTTGGAAGTTGTCTCGAATGATCGACCTTTATACTTATTTAGCAAAACTAAACCTAAACAAAAGCATTGTCCTCAAAAGGTGTCCCTGAAGGTTACATGAGGAGCGAAATCTAAAATGTTTCAAAGAATGACTCACCTCCAATGTTTTTATTTTGGAGCGACGTGCGTGCCTGTCCCCTTCGTCGACGCTGGAACACCACTGAGCGTCCTCGCGTCTAGAACTTGTGGCGATAAGTTGGCCATCTTGGATCATAGACGTCGCTTTGTTGCGCGTTTACTAAGCTAGCAAAATCGTGTGACAGACACTAAATATTTTTTAACTTTTATAAATTAAGAGCTAGAATTTTTGTTTTTGTATGAGTGTGTAGATACTTTAAATACGATTCTTTTGATGTATTACACTATTTGGTTTAGGATCGGATACAAAACTTATTGAGTGTTTTGACGAACGCGAACAAAGTGTGACCTGACGAGAACACCGTTTTTGCTCCCGTTTTAGGTCCTTGATTTTTTTTTTCAAAAGAGTATTAGTAGTATTGAGTTTCAATTATGGAAATTGTATACATTATTAAATAATGCGTCACCTGTATTTTTTCCAAATCTGTCATGTTAATAGTTTAGTAATTAAGACTGTGTGACCGCGTTTTTAGATCCGTTTTGAGAAGTACCCATATGCCAGGAGTCTGCTACTTATGTTTGGCCTCACGAATGAAAGAAACATCTTGTCTATATCTGTTGTCAGTAAAATTTCGATAGTGTTCAGTTTTTCAAATAGCCCACATATTAACGCAATGACTAGCAAACTCGTCGGGTACTGATCAGCGCTAAAGAGTTTTGTGGCTTCCTCAAATATTTTCAAAATATTGAGAACTTCTTTACTCACTTCTTCTTCGGAAGCAGTTAAGTACTCTGGTGGCTGAACCTATTTCCTACACCCCAAGACGAGAATATCACTTAATTGTAGTGATATTCTCGTCTTGGTGTGTAGGAAATTGGTTCAGCCACAAGAGTATTAGTATTCTTTTCATCATGTAGAATTTGCTGTTCCAACGTGTTAACACTTCCTGGTAAGTTAACTTCAAAGATGTAGAATTGAGATTTCTTTCTTTCTGGGCTAATTAAGTAAAAATTTACAATGGCTTTGCATTTATTAGTTATATCTTAATATGTAACTTTAAAAAAAAGTTTTGGTTAAAAAAGTGTACTGTTACTGTAAGGAAACAATCCATGTTTTGATTTGACCACATATCAGCCGTTAGTGCAACATAGTAAATAGTTGCTCCCTGTGCCAGTGTGTCTCCTAATTGATCTTGATCACCCATTTCACTTCGATCCGACTTCACCGTACCCTGAGGATGATTTCTTTTAATATGCGCCAACATGTTCGACGTTCCTTTTCAAACTTTTATGACTTTATCGCATAGCTTACCTTGTAATTGATTTTCCTTTTACTTTTGGCATTTTTCACAAACAAAACTGTAAATTTTTCACAAACAATTCTTACGCAAAACTAAAAAATATTTTAGTGAGGTTAGTCGCATATGAACTCGGGTTAACAGTGATTCCCTACCATAAACAACATTTTTAACGGAACATGTTCAGATACTTGGCAAAGACTCGGATACATACCGGTTCTCTGTTTGAGAACCGGTAAATACCGGTTTAGAAAAAAACCGGTTTTGTTTAGGTTTTTATGAAACCAGTTCACATCACTAAAACATATGTATATAAAAAAATCTGCAAGAATTAATCGATGCCGCGTTCGCGACGAGAGCTCAGGGTCAACACTCGCCGCTGATATATAGGTAAAATTATCATTGAAATTAATCAAGTAAGATAACAATGCTTATAAAATCAAGAGTAACTTTAGTTAGGAAGAAAGTAAAAACACAAGTTAACATAACCAACCATGTTATTTGATACCTAGCCTACATACCTACTAACTACATACACCTACAGACTATTGGAATGGCAAAACGTGTTTCTGTCTGGTTTTAATATTATTCGTCTATTGACTGCAAATAGCTAATATTGTAGAGAAATATAATAATAAGACAAATGTTATCCCAGCGAGCGTAACGAAAATATTATAGTCCAAAAGATAAGTGCTAGATTGTGGTTTAGGTAAAACCAGATATTCTGCTATTAAGGTCTCATTAAGGTGAACTATTGGGTATAAGTACTGAATAAAATACATATAATGTCAAGAAAATTATTGTGTAATAATAATAGTTTTATATTTGTTTAACTTTTAAATATCGTTTTAATTTTTTCTTTCCTGCATCTATTCACACAACAGTAAATATTATATTTGTTAGTTTTGTTATTAGTCATTTTAATTACGTAACTAAGTAGGTATACTATTATTTTGTTCAACACGCGACAAACGCGGTGAGCGCGCGCGCGGCGAGTGGCATCCGCGCTCGCTGTCATACTCAGTATGCCAAAAGTTTCATTTTTTTATGCTATTGTGGTGACACATTATGTTAACGTGGCGGTTTACAAGTCACCCGAGCTCAGAGGAGCGAGGGAAGCGACAGTGGTTTTCGAGTCGTCGCCCGCGTCGGTCTAGCCGGTTAAATAGATCGGTCAACACATAATTCCTTTCGTATTTAGTTAATGTTTAAAGATAAGTTTTATTTATGGAAAACTAAATACACGTTAATAGTGATACTGAATTCGGGCTTAATTATATTTCTACTCGCTGCGTATCCACTAGTAAACAAACACGCAACCCTCATGGACTAGCAACCCTCATGAATTAGTAACATTATTTCCAAACTAACAAACTACTTTACCCCCAAACTATTGTATAAAAGCCGTTTTCGTAACTTACACTAATTACTAGGCCATACTTGACAGTAAACACGTACATTACCATTATAAATGAAAATATTGAAATTCAAAAACACTTCTTACTTGCTCAAGTGACTTGTTAAAAAACATAAGTTAACAATTCGGGTGCAATCCGGCAAGGTGCGTGCCGGAATAAAAATTTTGTTGATGTGCGTACTGGCAAGGTTCGTGCCGTAATGGGTGTGTAACGGCCTGACCCGCACCAACGTGTGAATGTATGTATGTATGTAAATCCTTTATTGTACAATAAATATTATGTAATATAAATATTATGTATGTATGTAAATCCTTTATTGTACAATAATAATGCGTCACAAGCGCTTGCCGCAAGCGCCCTTTGATCTGTGTCCAAAAACTGACACTTGACCGGATGCGTATTTCCTTTCCCATGTACATACAATAGGAGGCAGTACTGCCTTGAAACTTGCACGGGTTTGTTGCGCTAATTCCCTTTCCAAACTCGTGTTCAATTCCAGGCACGTGTCCTTCAATTGAGCATGGGTTTTGTAATTAGCATACGCGCAATTGAACGCCACAAATCTGTGTTTATTTTGGGGCATTTTGTGATAGATGATCAAGAAAACTCGGGTCTTTAATTTATTTTTTATTAGAACAAAATTGTGTAACCTCCTCAGTCCCGACCTTTGAAAATTTGATATATCTTGAAAGTTTTGATTGATTTACGTTCTTTTAGATAAAATAAGGACAATAAATCAGAAAAAAATTTTTTTTTACTGTAATTTTAGGAATCATCACTATTGATACCTTGGGACTCAAGCATGTCAAAATCAATTAAAATTCTTAATCTTTTATTTCAAACTTTAACTACAATTAATTAGAATGAAATGTCTACAACAATTTCTCTCCCTAGTAAAACACAAAAACACCTTACAGGTGTCACAACGAACAAATGTTAGGCTTTTGCATCCTTCAGCACGACATTTAGACCTACTTGACTGTTCATCATGGCACATTTCGGGCAAATGTTTGGTCTTCCTTGCAACCTTGGGTGGTACAGGGACCGTTCTGCGCTGTTTAGCTTGCGGTTCATCATTAGAATCTGATTCTGTCTGGTCATCATCTGTATTACTGTAAATCAGGTGCTCTGCTATATCTAATTTAAAGAAATAATAGGATAATATTTGTTTTTTAGGCCACTGGTTCAGTTGCGCTTGTTGCCTGTATTGAATCCAATAAGAGGCTGTAACAAAGTCAAAGAAATGGTGAAGGACCCTAATTGTCAATTTCTTTGTTCTTCCCCTCATGGCATACTTGGAAATTACTCGATCCAGTAGGTCGACCCCACCCATACAATCATTGTATTGTTTTATGGCATGAGGTCTAGGTATTTCAATATATCTCTTGTCTTTTTTTGACCAACGACGACAGTTTTCAGTGGGTTGTACCCCATGAGCAGTAGATAAGAAGTAAATAGGTTTATTATCAAACCACTTAATAAGGGATACCGCTCCATCATTTCTTACCATTTGGTCATAAGAACCTCTCTGCTTTCTGAGCTCTGAATCTTTTTTCAGTCTTACATTTTTAGGAATACGACTAGCCATAATGATTCCAGAGGCTAAAATGCTACGATGTTTCAAAAGTGCATCAAACAAAGCTGTTGAGGTGAAATAGCGATCCATATAGATATGCGTTTTGTCTGGTAAGGTATCAGCTAAATTCAGGACAACTTTACCGCCAACATCCAGCTTTTCAGGCATAGGGACTTTGTTTGACTTTATCTCTCTACCTTGTCCTTCGTACAGTAAAAAGTCTAAAGGCAAGCCATTTGTTGACGTCATAACGAAATTTTTTATGCCTACAGGATTTGGCTTGCCTTTGACATATTGTCTCATAGCAACATGTCCTTCAAAGGGAATAATTTGCTCATCGATACTGACACTGGCCGGTCTTTCATACTGCAAACATTTGCTGCGAATTTTTTCACAGAGAGGCCTAACTTTCCAGAAACGATCTTTTTCCTTTACCTCTGTTGTAACAGTATTTTCATCCACTATCCTTAGATTGTTCCGAAGATGGTAAAATCTGTCTCTGGCAATGTTATCAGCTACAAGTGGATATCTTGTACGGGACTCCCAAGCCATTCTTAGTCGTGGAAAACCTAACAAGGACAGAATGATACTGGCTCCAAAAAAAATTTTCACTTCTTTAGTAGTAGTCTGCAGATCTTTTCCATTGCGGGACATGTAAGTAGTGTTAGAACTCAATGCGAGCTCTTCAAAGAAGGATTCATCAAAATAGTCGCTAAAATATTCAAACGGTTTTCGAACAGTGGGTAATTCATCTTCAAGATCTTCTTGAATTTCTTGAATAAGAGGTGGGTCGAAATCATCCTTATGGCGCCATTTTGGATATCTTTCACGCAATTGGGAGAGAGTAATGTTACTTTCCTCATCATCATCAGATGACTGCTCCTCATCTGACAATTGAGGAGTCCTGGAGGGGCCGGCTATGAGCTCTTCATCGTCGTTGTCGCCTTCGATGTCCAAATCCGAGTTGTCAGGGTCAAAATTTAACAAATAGTTCTCGATTTCTCTTTCTGATAACGCTGGAATCCAAAACAAATTAAAGAATTAATGAAACATAATTTGTATCAAACCGACGTCGTTGAATCCAAAGGTGTCATATTGGATATTCAACTGAAATAACCCCATAGACCAGTTATTCCTCATTCCAAACTTATTTTTCACGTCATAATAGGTATATAGCTTAGTAATTATGTAAATACAATCAAAATATTGTCGATTTTCACTAAAATAAAATAAAACTTACCATTACGACGTCCCGTCATTGTTACGGTGCACAACCAATGACTTTGACAAGCTGCTGTCAAAAAATTTGACGTCTCGGTGTTGCCAATTTATTTTTTAGAAGTGCTGAATCGTATCATATGTGATAGCTTCGGTCGTTAAACGATTGCATAATACAAAGCGCAGAAAAAAATTATGACCGTAGGTATCAAATATGATACCTAGGGACTGAAGAGGGTAACGCACGCACGCGATCAACATACCTAGATACAAGAAAAATACAATGAATTTATTTTTGTAAAATCATTGTCTTTTAGCAGGAGGCTCATTATATTTGATGCAATATTATGAACACGCTTTCTTTTTTTGTTGTTTCTGCCTTGGCTGGTCGTCCTGATTGAATCCTTCCACTGCACGGTAGTCCTCTTTCATTGCGGCGAGCGATCGATGTTGGTTGTACATGAATTTTTTGAGATCTGCTTCGGCCAGTTTTTTCAACAATAAATGATATAATACTTGACGGAGTTTGTAGCTTCGATAAATTAGATCCAAACTTAGTAAGAACCTTTGTATGTATATGCAACATTGAATCCTTTTCCAAGATATCAGTAATTCTTTGCCACTGAGCTTTAATATTATGAATAGCATTGTCAAAGCATTCACTGTCGATGGTTATACAGTTTCTCGCTCGATTTATTGGATGTTCAAAAGTGTCTGGTACTTCATCATCTGGTGTAATAGAATCACTTTGGCTCTTTTCATTATTTGTGCTTGTTTCACCCGTAATATTTTCAAAGAATGACTGTGAAAACTGGTCACCCAGGGTGAATTGCAAATTGTTGACGATCAGAGTCATTCAAATGTAATGATATCGTAAGTGCACTCCCATGTCTTCTCTCTTCAGCACAGAGATGTTTACAAAATCGGCCCCCAGCTCCATACGGGCAGTCACATGTTGCCATTTCACACTCAACAACATACAGATCACTCTTCTCTTTCACGAAGTAAGTATTGTCATCCATGTGTACAATATCTTTAATACTGTTACTTGCTTGGCAAAATTTTTCATATGCTAACATAAGATTTCTCGCTCCCCCATTTGCAAAATGAATCAACCTTTTCTTGTGGTATGATTCAAAGGTATTCGCGATAAAGTCACTACAGCGCTGCAGTACTACGTCTTTAAAAATTCTTATTGAGGATTCACAGTAATTGTTTGTGTTATTCCTTCGTGTTAAAATATCAGACTGATATGCTAAACACCACTCCTCACGCCGTGCCCATAAATTTGTTAAATGTTTTTCAAGCTTTTTATTT
Organism: Aproaerema taeniolella; assembly: GCA_949987775.1. Lineage (NCBI taxonomy): Eukaryota > Metazoa > Arthropoda > Insecta > Lepidoptera > Gelechiidae > Aproaerema > Aproaerema taeniolella. Next base: position 10,663,412 of record OX465264.1, read on the forward strand.
GTCTTAACTTTCTCCTCATTTGATAAATCCGACATTCTGATTTCGGCTTCTTGCATTGTATTGGCATACATTACAGTACGATATGTCTTCATAACTGATTGCCGACCTTCTTTAATAACGTCATGTTCACTTTGCCACAGCCAACGCCAAAGAGCTTGATTTACATGAAATATGCAAAGAAGTAATCTGCTGTTTGGAAGTACTGTTCCTAAAGCATTCCTTTCTGCGCTGCTGTCATCAGTCATGACGATTTTTGGTTGAAAAACCTTCTAGCATGTATCCTCTAAATATTTTATTGCAGATTGCAAAGAATGTGTATAATTTTCTTGAGATTGAATTGTGTGCAAAATTACAACAATAAGTAAAGCACGAATTTTCGTTGCAGCAAATATAAATGTAACACAGACGTTTGTTTGATCACAGGATCCACTGGTATAAATAAACACCATTTCATCAGCCAAAGCAGCCATGAACACTCTTTTCATAATAGGTGTTATTATAACACACACAGTTGGTTCTTCTTCGATTAATAACTCTACGTTTATTTTAGACAACTCAATCTTCTTTCGTTTTAATACTTCAATTATATCACCGATGTCTCGCGTCCCGTAGGTTCGGCGGCGCCATTGCTCATACAGATGAGTAACTTGGCGGTCGCATGGATTTTTTTGCGCATAAGATAAAGTAACGTAAGTATTCTTTTCACATTCTCCAATGATAGCTATTTCGTGATACAATTTTGCTGCTGCAGCTGTCATCCCACCTTCAAAATACGATCCAAATTGCTTTATCGTGTCTTCGGAACAACGCAGTAGGCTCAATGCTTGGGCGATATTGACTCGGTGCGAATGATTATAGTTTAACTCTATTAGAACATTCAATCCCCGTTTCATTAGTGGTGATTTTTTTATTGTACTCTTAGTTACTTTAAAAAAAATTTATTCCAATGCTTGCTTTACAATTATAGTTTCTCATCACAACTTTCTTTTTATCTTTGGTTTTGTTCCTTTCCGAAAGATGACAAATAAATACTTTTCTGAAATCATATCGTATCTGCTGCAAATATCGTCTCAACATAATCCAATTTGTTTGAGTTGACTCCGAAAATTTTTCAATGAAATAACCACACTTCTTGTTGTAATCACCTTCACAAGTTATAGCGCATCGAATTTTACACTGGTAATTAACATCGTCTCCATCATAGTTTACGACTTCAAAACTGTCTACAATACCACTTAGTATGTTCTTTATTAATTCCATTGTAGTTGAAAGAAAAAATACACAAACGTAACCTTAAAATTTTCTAATGGTATAACAACAGTTTACTTTGTATTTATTTATCACGAATACAAGATTAAATGTTAATTGTTCACAATATTAGCAACATATCTTTTAACAGTTCCATAATCTAGTATTTAATTATTTGTGTTAAAACGCGTCACAGTGAAATTACGCGCGAACTTCATGGCTAAGTTCCATTCATCGCCTTGAACACGTGTTTAGAAGAACAGTTTGCGTTGCAAACCCGTGCGCAATTGAAGGACACGTGCCTGGAATTGAACACGAGTTTGGAAGGGGAATTAGCGCAACAAACCCGTGTATGTTTCAAGGCAGCACTGCCTCCTATTGTACACGGGAAAGGAAATACGCAGGCCGGATCGGAGACAAGCGTCCACAAGCTCACGCAAGCCAAAAGCCATCTTTACACGCTTGTACTTGTGGACGCTTGTCGAGCCTTGGCAAGCATGGAAAGGCACCTCAACGTTAAATTGACGAAATTCAACACATGAATGGTAGGTTCATGGACAGCGGTGCATCTGGGCCTCGATTCTATAACTCCAGTTGGATGTTGATAGGGTTTCAGTTGAGTTTCGATAGGGTGAAAGTTGTGTCTCAGAAGTGTGTCAGTGGAGTGTAAGCTGAATGAACACCTTAATGACTTCTAAATGGAAAACTTATCGTTCAAAATCCATTGTCTATGTCCACCGATCGTTTCTCAATGATTTCTCAATGAAACACTGACTTGGAATAAGTTGTATGGTAGGTCTTTGCCATAGACCTATAGCACAGATATTCATTATTCTTCTTAATAATGGCAATGGGTCGTTTCTAGAACAAACGAGAACAACCATTTCTGCCAATGACAAATAAAATATTTTAACAAAATAATATGGCGAATCGCCAGTGTCAAGTTATAAATAAAAAATCTAAAAAATAAGTTATGCATTACGACACAAATTCGTCAAAATAGGCGGGCACCATAGACATAGAAATAAATTTTTGACTGATTTATTGTGCCTAAATTCAAAGAGAATTTAAATCAGTACGTCTTCCCTAACTTGTCCCTAATCTTTTCGTGGAGAATATCCTGTGACAAACTTTATATCTTAATTAAGACAATTCAGAACCTCGCAAGAGAAGTAATTTTTAAAGTGTAAGGTCGATGTTTTGAGGAATACAAGGCGAAAACAATACTTTTGAACCTGGACAATGTTCACCAAAGAACCGCTGATATAGCAGGTATGTGAACGTTTATCATAATGTTTAGAAATAAATCCTGTTCTTAAAGATTACCCTAATTACATTTTATCTTTTTATATGTGGTATTTGTCTGTTTATAACGCGTAACAGGTTATATTATTGGTTATGTTGTTTGTGTCACAGCCTACTAAAATTGATTCTTGATTAATAAATTACTTTTGGCAAATATTAAACAGTACCTTCGTATAGCTTAAAAAATCGCTTTAGGCCGTATTATTAATGGCAGCGCGGCGGTGTCGTTTCGTTGAATGGCGCGAAGATATCTCTCTTTTTGTTTGTCTCCGCTCGCCGGAAAACAACAACAAAACTTCAGGAAAACTTCTATACAAAATGCATTTAACTATTGACGTGGGGCTCGTCAAATAAAATGTTGGTGGGGCCAATATTCAAAACATACATCTATTTTTGAATATTATGACTGTATGTGTTCTAAAATAAATAAATAAAAAAAAAAGCGGACAGCTGAATCCAAGCGTGTGTCCGTACATGTACGGGGCATCTTTGTGTGCGCTTGCAAAAAAAGATGGCGGGTTGAGGCCGATTGCGGTGGGAAGCACTTTCAGGCGCTTAGTGGCTAAGGTGGGCTGCTACCACGTGAGAGACGCTATGTCTACATTTCTCCAACCTCACCAACTCGGTTTTGGTACCCGTCTTGGATGTGAAGCCGCGATCCATGCAACACGTGCTTTTGTCATGGATCCTGAGAACGCAGATAAGGTCATCATAAAGATCGATATAAAGAACGCCTTTAATAGCCTGGAGAGGGATAATATTTTGATGTCAATCAAAGAAAAAATACCGTCTTTATATCCTTACCTTTTCCAGGTCTATTCGTGCGACTCCAATCTCTTTTATGGTGAAAACTTGATTTTGTCTCAGGTTGGGGCCCAACAAGGGGACCCTTTAGGACCACTAATTTTTAGCCTCGCCATCCAAGGCCTTATCTCAGAACTCGCATCGCCGCTTAATTTGTGGTACTTGGACGATGGGACCTTAGGAGGGGATCCAGCCACTGTTACGCAGGATCTTCAGGTTCTGTTTCCTCGGTTGCGGGAGTTGGGGCTAGAGGTGAACACGGCAAAATGTGAATTTTTCGCATGTAGCGAAACAGCCAGGTCGTGTTTTCCACAGTTTCAGTCTCTCGTACCAGGTTTAAGGGAACTTAGGACTGATGAGTTCTCTCTTCTGGGTTCTCCTATTTTCCGCGAGGGTGTGCCAGACGTATTAGCCCGGAAAAAGCAGGCTTGCTTGGATGCATTAGAGCGTCTTCAGCATCTGCCGGCCCACGTTGCTTTAATACTTTTGCGACTTTGTTTCTCGACGCCCAAGCTCACGTACCTGGTTCGAACTTGCCCTACCTGGTTGTTCCCAGAACAATGCAACCAATTAAATGAAGTTTTTAGACAGGCTCTTGAAAGCATTTTAAATGTCAGCCTGGAGAGCAATCAGTGGTTGCAGGCAGCTCTGCCGATTCGGTACGGTGGGTTGGGTGTTCGCAGGGTATGCGATATCGCTTTGCCGGCATTCTTGGCTTCAGCACGGGGAGTCACAGAACTCGTTGCTGGAATTCTCTCGCGTGGAGGCAATGAAGTTAGTATCCCACTGGAGGAGGAGGCTTTAGTTGCTTGGTTGGCTGCCTTCCCGGGTGAGAGGGTGCCAGATGATCCAGAGAGACAGCGATCCTGGGACGAGATTGGTTGTAAGGCGGTAGTGAAACACCTAACTGAGGGAGCGGAGGGAGTGGAACTGGCAAGGCTAAGAGCAGTCTCTGTTCCAGAATCGGGGGCGTGGTTACATGCGCTGCCATCGCCCAATTTGGGCACGCTGCTAGATGATGACTCTTTGCGGGTGGCTGTTGCTTTTCGGTTGGGCTGCAATGTCTGTCAACCACATGTATGCATTTGTGGTTCAACTGTGGAAGCTAATGGCCATCACGCACTGAGTTGTCAACGCTGCGTTGGCAGATTTCCGCGTCACCATGCCCTAAATGATATTATACGCAGAGCTCTAATTTCGGCCAACGTTCCCTCCATCCTAGAGCCGCCCGGCCTGAGCCGTTCAGATGGGAAAAGACCAGATGGTATTACCATGGTTCCCTGGCAAAAGGGTCGCTCCCTCATATGGGACGCTACCTGCGTCAGTACTTTCGCACCCTCTCATTTAAACAGGACCACACGAGTGGCAGGGGCAGCGGCAGAATGGGCAGCCTGTCAGAAACACGTTAAATACACGGCGATGGGACAATCGTATATCTTTGTTCCCATCGCATTTGAAACGGCGGGTCCCTGGGGTAGAGAAGGTAGGGAGTTGATTCGGGAGATTGGCCGGAGACTGTCAGCTCGTGGTGGTGACTCCCGCTCTGGCTCCTACCTGGTCCAGCGTCTGTCCATTGCCGTCCAGCGCGGCAATGCGGCCAGCTTGATGGGGACGTTTGGCCCGGGTCAGATTCAGGGCGGGTTATTTAATTGACGAAACTTACGTGGATCTTAAATTTTTGTTTGTTATTTTGACATGTTTTATTTTATTAATAAATTGAATTATGCATTATGATGAATAAATATGTAATTACGTGATTCGAATAAAAAATAAATAATAATAATATTTTAAAATCCAAGATGGCGAATATGCACTCTTCAGAAAATGTTAACGTAGGTGTAATGTAATAGGTTTTAGGGGTGCTAATCATAAAAAAATATATTAATTTAAAATTACCAATGACTTGTAGGAAGTATTTTTTGTTATTCATTAACTAGCTTATTAATGTATAAAAATTGAACAAATTTTAAAAATTACATATTTATTATTTACTGATTTTATACATTGTTATAAAATAAGTAACCAATGACATTGTTTATGTACACTTATACACCGTGCCCCTGAGGATATCCATTAACTTATGCAAACACTTCTATAGCGTTAACTGATGAAATCTTACAAAGGAAGTTGTACTTAAAAATGCTTCGTTTCAAAGTTAATTGTAAATTTATTTAATTGGGTTGTGAAGTGAGCAAGGGTCTTTGTTCGAGCTACGTTGCCGCTTCTATCAAACTTCATTTGTTACCCGAGAGCTAAATCCTGTAAAGAGCCTTGCATGTCAGAAAATTAATGTCAAGTTATTTAGTTTGTACGAAAATAAAAAAAAATAAAAAAATGATAATTTGGGAATGTGTTCATAATGAAAAATGTTTATCTTGATGGTCTGAACAGCATGTTGAAGTTAATGCATATCCTCAGGAACACGGTGTATACTGGTTACTATAAATTATTATATCGCTTATTTTATTCTGTTATGTATTTATTATATGAATACTATGCACATTATTTCAATCTCAATATTAGGTATATTATATAATTATATTTGACAGACACTACACTACACTTACCCGCGCAATAAAGCAAAACTACTGGTTCTGGCAGAATAATCAGCGTCGCAGCATCGTCAAGCTGCTGTGGCATTACAGCTGAGTCAGGGTCCTTTCATTAGCACAGTGCACACACGAATATATATTGTACTATTCAGTATTGTACTATTTTGTTGTTTTTTTTTTAAATGTTTGTGTTGCACTATTTAATGAATAAAGTGATTATCTATCTATCTATCTTATTCCCGCGGCTTCGCTCGTGCAAAGAACTCTTAGTCACCCATTTCTTTCTTGACCCCTTAAGGCAGGGGTTCCCAACCTTTTTTTGTCTACTGCCCACTTTAAGAATAAATTATTTTTTAACGCCCCCCTTTTTAAACATACTTAAAAACCGCTAAGTACTTATAACTGATTATTGAAACGCAACTTTATAGTATTCGGACAGAGTATCTTTTATTGAAAATAAAACAAACATAATCAATTCTTATATAAAAACTAATGTGAAGGTTGAATCTGATGCTGTTCAATAAGTTTGTTGATATCAGGTTCCAATTTACTCAAAAACAGCCGCAAGTCGCCACGTTCGGTAACACGCAAACGATTTCTCTTTTTAGTAAGCAGCGTTGCCACAGCACTAAATCCACGTTCACACAAATATGACGATGGGAATGCTATCAAGAATCGTTGAACAATTGACCACAATCCAGGGTACAATTGCAGGATCGGTTTTTGTAGCCAAAATTCTTGATATCCATTTTTGAACTTGATTTTTATTTCTTCGTTTGTTGTCAATTCTATAAGTTCTTCTTCCAGCTGAGGTGACATTGCTATGTTGACATTTGAAAACGGATCCAACACCCAGTCTGGTATTTCCAAGTTTAAAATGTCCTGGTATCGTTCGGTGAAGTCAATGTGGAGGTTTTCCAAATGTTGGCAGTAGGCAAACAAGTCGTCGTTACTGCAGGATACTGATAAATTCGGAAAATTGTGAAACTCACGTCTGCCCATATTCTTTTTGTGCAGAAGCAGTTTGGCTGCGAAAGCAGCAACGACATTTTTTGTTTTAATTAAATTTAGTTCATCGCCTTGCAGTTGGAGGTTCATGTCGTTGAACAATTTATACAGGTCTGTCATGTAAGCTATATCATTCTTTGATGTTATGAGCTTGTTGCGCAGTTCTGTATCTTTAGTTTCCAAGAACTCTATCACAGAGTCAAACAGGTTATAAAATCGAATCAGACAATTGCCTCTTGACAGCCAACGAACTCCAGTATGAAGCAACAAACGCTTGAAATCTTCGTCATTAGTAACACAAAGCTGATGAAATAATCTATCATTCAAAGAGCTGCTACGAATTTTATTGACTGCTTTGATGACATATTGCAGTGATTGAAATAGTCGTTCACTTAAGTTTCTAGCAACCAAATGTTGTCTATGAATAACGCAATGTATAGCAAGGACATCTGGAATTTTATTTTTTAGGTACGCTATGAAGCCTTTATGGCGCCCTGTCATAGCCGGAGCGCCATCCGTAGCAACTTATATAATATTTTTCAAAGGAATCTCTTTCTCTTCACAAAACTTTTCCAATGTATTGAATATGGTTTCGCCTTTTGTATCTGTCTCCAAATTTCTGGCAAACAATAGTTCTTCACGTATTTTCTCATCTTTAATAAACCTCACGTAAAATAGCAACAACGCTTCATTAGTTGGTAAAGTGGACTCATCGAGCTGAATTGAGAATTGACTAGTCCTCAGATGATTGCACAATGATTCTTCAATGTTTTCAGCCATTTCATCCATTCGTCTTTGCACAGAATTATTACTCAAAGGAATTTTTTGGATAATATCTGCGGCCGGTTTATGAAGCACAGTAGTTATTACTTCCTTTATTGCTGGCAAAATTAACTCTTCTCCGATGTTGTGTGGTTTACCTTTTTGAGCAATTAACAAAGGGATATTGTACGAAGCTCGAAGTCCGTCGTCATCTTGCTTAGCAGCCGCCGAAAATAGTTTTGATACACTTGGCTGAGTATTATGCTTCTTCTCTAGGTCTTGAAAATATGCTACATTCTTGTCTTTCTTATCTGGATGCATTTTATTCAAATGATCTTGCAGTCTTGAAGGCTTCATTGCTTCGTTCGAAAATGTTTTTAGACATAGAAGACACAAAGGCGACGACGGGTTTGTGGGATTTTCAATAAATCCGAATTTAATAAGTATATTCCGCAGAGTATTGCCGTCTCTTCTTTTTTACTTCCGACATTGTTTTGTTTTGAGAAATACGTAAGTGTTATAATGAAGTACTGCTTATCTATTATGCGCGAAACCGCAAATGAAAATAAAATAAATTTACGTCGCTTATATAGGATTGCATAAGCAGCACGCACCAACAGGAATAAGAGTGCATAAACTCGTTTATCTCATTCGACGCCCAAGCAAGAACAAGTATTATAGAACCAGCTGATTGATACAGGAATGTACAAATCGAATTATTTAACAAAAACTTGTTAAAACATGATTGCCCACGGTCTATTATATCGAACCGAGTTTGAGCTACATCTTAATTAATATTAGTTGATGTTCACAAGATGTAGTCGAGAGTCGAGAGCTCAGTCGGTGTCTAAGAGTCTTCCTAGCTAGGAAGATGAAATTATAAATCGACCCCAAAGCCCTACACAACGCCCCCTTTTTTTTTCTGGGTCTCTTACCGCCCCCCTTTAGGCCTGCAGCGCCCACAAGGGGGCGTTATCGCCCACGTTGGGAAAGACTGCCTTAAGGGATGATTTTCGAAAAATCGCAAAACATGTGTCCCTTTCTTTGCTTCAAAATTTCGAGTCAAAATATCCAAAAACTTGTTTTTTTCATACAAACTTTGAACCTCCAATTCACCCCTATAAGGGTTGAATTTCGAAAAATCCTTTTTTAATGTTTGCCTACGTCATAAAAGACACCTTTTTGCCAAATTATAGCTTACTAGGTCTAAGGGTTTGGGCTGGGCGTTGATGAGTCAGTGAATCAGGACCACCAATTTTATAATAAAAAAATAATAATTAAAGATGGATCTCTGATTCCGCCATCTTAGGTTTCAAAATAGATCAGATTTTCGAATTAAGCACCACCAGAAAGCTATTAAACGAAACCAATTTCGACATTTTGTAAAAGTGCGTATCCGCCATTTTGGATTTTAAACGGATGTAATTTTTGAAATCAGCCCTACCGCCATCTAATTTATCGACTCCCACGTCAATATTTTCAAAATTAGCTCCTAATTAACCCCTGAATAAAAAGGTTGTTATACGTTTCACGTGTGTACATGGTGGCCATCTTGAAGTTTAGGTACGAGTATATCAGTTAGGTTGGATGCTCTTCAGTTCTAGCCACCACCCGCTTTGCTTTGTTGCCTCTTCCTAACGGAAGAGATTGCTACCTTAGCAATAAGGCCGCCTTTTTGTACATTCGACTTGCTTGATCATTCGATTTGAAGCATTGAAAGTTGGGATACAATAAGTGAATATACTGCAAGTCATCTCGGGAATAACCATCTGCCTCGAGTTTGCCATGCACTTCTTCTTGCTCTCCCATAAACTTGATGAGTTGAGTGGGAAGGGGACTAATCGCCAGCAGTGATCCTCCCGTGGCTATCAATTTGGTGACTAGACAGAACGTCGTCATCTCGGCATATAAAGTCAGCATAGAAATTTGAGACTGAACCACTGGCGCGATATTGTCATTCTCATTGGTTTTTGAGTGGATGATGCGAAATACTGCCTTCCGGGTATCTGGGCGACTGACGCAGAACTCGCTAACGAGTCCTAGACTATCGGTTGTTGCTACCGATACCTTCTCCACTGTTGCCAATCTTAAGGAAGCTGCGATAGCATTCCTTCTTTTAACCTGCCACTCAGCGAAGCCCTTCTTAGATGCTACTGCCTTACACATTGCATAGGCTCCGAGCACAGCATGGGTACAGATGGTCACAGTGTCAATCAACCCTACATGGGACGAGTTAACTACCACTCCATACCCGTCAGTTCTAAATAGCCTTGCCCAGGAAGGGATATACTTGATGTTTTGGAACCCAGCAAATAGTTCTTCGGGTGCGATTCCCATCATGTATACTAGACAGCTGATGTAATACGTAGTGTGAGCAGCAGCTATGGTCACATCTCTATTGACCATTCCTTCCAAATGTCCGGAAGGATTGCTCCAGATCTTTCCATCAGGCCTATAACCAGCTTGAATGATGCTTGCGGCAGCAGAGTGACTGATTGGGACGAACAATACAGATGAGTCGGTGTGCATCGCAAGCACGACTGGGATGAGATCCCTCTTGTTTCGAAGAGCGGCTATAAAGTTAGGGTGTTGGTCACATGTAGCTTTGTCCATGTCCTTGATTGTTCGTGCATCCTCTTCCATAATATAGTAAACTGAGTCTACTTTGTGCTTGAGAACAGCGATGGGGAATATCGTGCCTGTCGCAAGTTTTATGTCAAACTTGACCATTTCATGTACCCGAACTTTGTCATCGTTCTCTTGGATGCTCAATTCTGTCACCCTTTGGGCCGGTACGATGTTATATACAGCCATTGTTTTGATATTTCCTTTACTTTGGGTTAGGACGTTTTGGCTTTGATCTCGTTGGGACGAATTCCTGTTGGACGGGATGCCGTCTTAGCTCAATCGAGAAAAATCGTTCTACTAACTCAATGACACAATATGTGAACTATCATTTATGTTCATTTACTTTTTTTTGTCTTTGTTGTGCAATAAAGTATATTTCATACATTTCATTCATGTGTGACTGTGTATCTGTCTGTGGCATAGTGCTCCTAAACTAAACTAATAGACCTTTTTCGATGCGGTTTTTTGTTAAAAAGCTGACGTAATCGAAATGATTCTTAGCTATATTTGATCAAAATTGATTCAGCCATTTAAAAGTTACAGTTATAACTTTATAAGCTATACGGGGATTATTTAATTATTTTTTTAATTTTAGTGTTATTATAATTGTTTTAGGCAGTAGCTGGACAAGCGTTACAGAAGATCTCTGCTGATGACTGGAGAATATTTTTTATTGTGCTAGCATACACAATAAAAAAGAGAGGGATTATTAGCAAAGGGGATAAACTCTATGAATGACAATTTTGAAAAAATAAATTTAAACATCCAAGCAGCAGCAGCAGTAGTAACTTATTTGATGTTGAATATTTAGACGATAGCATTTTATTTATTTATTTAAAGTGTAGTAGGTATTTCCGTAGGAATATATTATACAATAAAAATTACATAACGGAAGCTTCATTAACTGTTTCACTTTTAATCATAGCTTGATTCACTTTTAAATCATAGTTTGATTCATTATTGAGAGCAAAACAGAGCAACTCGCAAGATATGAAAGTAAAAGATACTTACACAGAAAAACTACGTAAATTAAATCTGTCAAAAGAAGTATGGCGTATGAAATATAATAGTTATTACCGTAAGTAAGTATGATATTTGTACGTAGGTACCTACTTCATCAAATTTTTCAACGTGTTAATGTACCCAAAGTATCAAAACCGTTATTGTCGTAGTATACAGGGTAGTATACAGCCACAGGACGATAGTGGCGTTGCCATTATTTTCACAGCTTTTTTTGCCATGCTGTAGATCAGGGGTCATCAAATGGCGGACCGCGGTCCGCATGCGGACCGCCGCCGGCCCATTTTGTGCGGACTGCGAGAACATATATAGCAACTTGCAGTACAGAGTACGTAATTTAATAAAAATGTATCCCCCGCATTATCTTTGTTGACGTCAATTCGAAAACGGCCAGTCGAAGTAACGAGCTAACAAGCGAGACAGATAGTCCGCAACAAAAAAACATTTTTCTTATTGATATGTAAGAAAATACCTTTGTTATTTCCGTAATTACATTTGTTTAATAAATATATTTTTCTGTAAACTGTTGTGCGGATCGCGATGGTCATTTAGTTTCTTAAAACGGACCCCGAGCGAAACTAATTGGTGACCCCTTCTGTAGATAATCTTAAAAAACATAAAATAACGATATAAGTATCTAGTCATCGAAAACATGAGACCGTTCGTTGCATCGCTCCTTCGTTGGCGCTTTGTTCGTCAGAGATGGGAAGCCACCCTTCACCACCGTAAATTGGAAAAGCTTCGGCAGCGACGACGGTTTCTCAAAGAAATTCGCACCATTGGAGATCCGTTAAAGGATGGTGTAAGCGATAGGGAATTTTTAAATTCCTACAGACTTGATAAGTTGACCGTGGAAAGACTTATCGAAGAACTGAGTCCTTATATTCAGAAACCAAAAAGAGGGAACGGAATTTCAATAAAACTAAAGGTTGGTCTACCCACTTATCTAAAAAAAAATGTTGACGACACCTTTTGGACTACCCTGTATATTAAGATAATCTGAAGTATATCCCCTTTCAAGCAATAGGTTGGATTTCCTGTGAACCTCTATGTATACTTTGTTATCTATAGCGTATATTTTAAGGTTCTGATAGCCCTAGCGTTTTATGGTACCGGATCCTACCAAAGGCTGTTGGGGCAAAGCGTATTCCACACCGTCTCACAAAGCACAGTGTCAAGAGCTGTAAGTCATCTGAAATATGTTAAGTGGCCATCTGAAGAGGACAGGATTAACATAAAAGCAAAGTAAGACTTCAAACAGTATTCATACAGTAAAATTAAAATACTTCTTTAAAATTTAATTCACCCTAACTATGAATAGATTCTACAACAAATTCGGGATTCCTGGCGTGACGGGCGTCATTAACGGCACCCACATAAAGATATTGAAGCCGGAATATCACGAAGAACGTTACTATAGTAGGAAGGGGTATCATTCCTCGAATGCATTAATTGTAAGTATGCACCGATTTATACTGTAGGTTCATGAGTTGAAATTATGAAATCAGGGATTTCATGAAATACTCAATATTCATATCAGCCTATCGTAGTCTGCTTAACATAGGCCTCCCCCAAGGTGCGCCACTTTGCACGATCCTCCGCTTTTTGCATCCAGCCACTACCCGCTATCTTCTTTAGGTCATCTGACCATCTGGCTGGGGGGCGTCCCACACTACGTATTAATTATACAATGTGTACCTAATAAAACCCCTGTTGGAGCCTTAAAGGGGAGTTTTGGTATCAATTTGGTATCAACATAAATAAATATACATTTAATATTATTTTTAAAAAAGTTTAATATTTAAGTACACTTAATTTTAAATAATAGTACATTATGCTACGAGTGTGCTAAGTTAGATATTACATTAGAGGAAGGCGAGGGCTCAACGGAGCCGAGAATGTAATATCCAATGCACACTCATGTCATACGACGTTTTTCAACACATTAGCGAGGAAAGAAAGAAATAAAACTTTCCTTTGATATTGACGGCAACAAGCTATCATTGCATGTTGCGCCTCGGAAAGTATTTCTGGCGGTGTACCCACGTAGGTTTCCTGTGCTGCACTTGAAGAAGACATTTTTTTGTGTTTTATTTCTGACAATAATAACAATCTGATGAATACAAATGCAGTTTGTAAAAACCAAATGAAAACGTCTGAAAAGAGGCGCGATATTTTTTTTCTCTTTTCGCTCGCAAAATGAGATTCACATTGACAAGTATGCCATACGGGTAAGGCTCACGAGCGTTTTGTCCGCCCGTTCCAGTGTGTTATGAATATTGATGCATACTACCGATGGTCGTTTCTACTAATAATCAGGATGAAGACTTCACTTGGAAGAGAAACTACTTGCATCAATGCTTATGCATCAATATTCATAACACACTGGAACGGGCGGACAAAACGTTCGTGAGCCTTAACCCACATTTATGCCCATGAGTAAACTAGTGTATCAAACTACTTGCATCAATGCTTATGCATCAATATTCATAACACACTGGAACGGGCGGACAAAACGTTCGTGAGCCTTAACCCACATTTATGCCCATGAGTAAACTAGTGTATCAAGCTCTTTCTGATGAACAAAATTTTATATAGCCTCGTAAAGGGTAATTTTAAATTACATACTTTCAAACTAGTGTGCAGCTTTCAATGCACCTAGGCTAGGAGGATTAAGTGTGTTACATTTTTAATTTTATGCTGTCTATCTTATAAAAATCAGCCTTCATATATAATCTAAAAATAAAAGGATGGTCCACGCTCTCGAGCATGCACCTTCACACGTACAAAGGAGAGTGCAATTTAAATAGTTTTTCACGCATCGGCACCTGGAACACCTCTTCTTGCACTTGCATGACACAAGTTCTTTGCAGTTCAAGCTAGCATCCGGAATTGTTTTTCAGACTGGTGTGTAGACAGGACCGTTGTCTTTTTTTTGCCAACATGTCATTGACAATGAAAAATAGGGGACCCAAAACCGAACCTTGGGGCACACCTCTAGTGTATTTTTTTAATTTAGACGTTCCCGTTATCTCAACGCTGTTTTCTAATTGTTTGACCACTACAAAATGTTGCCTGTTAGTTAGATAAGACTCTATCAGGTTAAGAGATTTATTTCTGATTCCATAATATTCTAATTTATTTAGTAAAATGGTGTGGTCAACAGTATCGAAGGCCGAACTTAGGTCAAGAAACAACCCAGCAACCTTCTTTTTTTTTATTGATGGCTTCCAAGACGTCCTCTATCAAGGTGCTTATGGCCGTTCCAGTACCTATCCCTACTTGGTAACCGAATTGTCGTGAATTAAGAACCGAGTTAGTATTAAGATGTGACAAAATTCTAAGTTTCAACAATTTCTCGAATATTTTTGATAACTTCGGGAGTAGAGAAATGGGCCTGTAATTTTTTACTTCAGTCTGACAACCTTTTTTATGAATAGGTATAATTTTGCCTATCTTCAACTGCTCCGGAAATATGCTATTTCCGGAAATATACCCATGACCCGAGAACAAACATCTGCTTGACTAAAAATATGCGCCAATTCTTTCGGATCCTTTACCATTTTGTCCTCTTTTTTTAAAAGCAGTTTTTTATCATTAACATTCCTTTTATTTCTGTGTTTATTTACGATGTTCCATATTTCTTTTGTAGAGTTTTCTGCACTTTTTATTTTGTTTTGTACAGCGATAGCCCTAGCTTTTCTCAGAACTCCTCTATAAATTCTAGTATATGATCTTCGATATTTAAATAAAGACTCATTATAATTTTTATCCAGGGAACTGAAAACTCTCTTCATTTTGCTGCAAATTTTTACACCTTTAGTGACCCACTTTAATTTATTACTTTTTATCAAATTTATTTTACGTTTCTTCCTTTTAAAGCACTTTTCAAATATATTTTGGAAAGTTTTTAAAAACCCATTTATCCCCAATTAATTCCATCTTACAGTTTGTATTTTACGCCGAAAGATATTTTTATTGTGATTGCTAAAAGTCCTTCGTTCCATAAAGACGACAGGTTTTACTCCTTTTTGTTTAAAATTATCTTTCCTCTCCATTTCTACGTAAGTAAGGATTGCCGAATGACTATCAGATAGTCCATTGTGGTCAGTGTCTGCACTTAACACATTATCTTCCCCAATATTAGTAAACACAGTCCATAATATCCAAAAAATGAAAGTTGTTAAGCGCAAAACCCGAGAACGGCTTTGGATGATTCTTTTTATGTTGTTTCTTAATGTCACTACCAGGTTTATATTTTTTTTATGAAAATCCACCGGGAAAATTCCCACCGGAACGAAGTCGCGGGCGGACAACTAGTCCCAAATAAAGGTTTTTTCCACAAATTAATAATAATAATGTGTCTACGACAGTATTTTCCTTTATACATATTGTAATCTGGGGGCTAGGTAGGGTCCGCGATAAGACGAGCCAAGTGAAGCGCAAGGGCACTGTAGTTAAGACTAGCCAAGTGAAGCGCAAGGTACTCTTCTTAAAGCGCTTCATCCTTTTTTTGAACCCTCGTAACTTGGGTTTGGATTATACCAGATAAACCATATTCTCGGAATATGATGTTAATAGTTATAGACCGATAACAATACTATCGTGTATCAACAAAATAATTGAAAGATTCTTAGGAAATAAAATAAATAAATACCTTCAAGCTAATGAAATACTAAACATTAAACAGTATGGTTTTCAAAAAAATAAGAGTACTACAGAACTATTGCGAAAATTCACAGATGAAGTTAATTCATACTTAAATGACAGATATCACGTGCTTGGTCTTATTAATCGACTTCAGCAAAGCATTTGATGTGTTTACAATATATTTATTATATATATATAATATATATATTTATTTATTTATTATTATTTGATAAGCTTGCGCGCTGTGGTATACAGGGACCCTTACTAGAACTAATTAAAAACTACCATCTAAATCGTTTTAATACGGTGAAGATAGACAACCATTACAGCAATCTAATACCTACAACTCAAGGCACAGCCCAAGGTTCAATATTAAGGCCAACTGAATATTTGATATATGTCAATGATATGGTAAATATATTTGGTGAGGGATCTGTATATCAATTCGCGGATGACACCTGCCTAATAACAGCCCACAAAGACTTAAGAATAGCTCAGAATATGTTACAAAAAAACTACAACCTACTTTGTAAATGGGCACATGATGTTGGTCTTATAATTAATACACAAAAAACTAAATACTTACATATTCGCTCGTCCCATAATAAAAGTAACTTCACACCCACCATAGTTGTCCATGACCATCTCTGCCTGCACTCTACGAGGAGTAGCACAAGCTGCTCTTTGCTTCAACCTCATCTTTGACCATAAGGTCAAAGATGAGGTTGACGATGGAGCGAGTTAACCCAAAAAATGCCTGTAAAGGCACTGGTACTGCCACGCACAGACAGAACATCTCTAGCTGTTTGGCGTCGGACTTCGTTGCGAACCAGACGGCCAGACACAGAGCCTACCACACCGCATCTTTGTTTTGTCGTGCCCAAACAATTTTTTTTTCAATATGATTTTGTGAAAGCAGCGGCTTTTTAATGGTGCTTCGGTATTTCACCTTTAACTCATTTAAACGTCTTCTAATTGTAGCTATAGTTATATTTATACCTTTTTTCTTAACTTCTTGCAGATCTCAAATATAAGCGTGGATTTTTTAAAAACAGATTGGTTATCCGCTTATCTTCAATAGACGACGTCTTTAGTACTTTACCACGTTCTGGCAATTCATCGACATTTTTTGTTTCATAATAACACTTCACTCACTAGATCACAAATTCCTTTGACTTTTTCATATACTTTGCAGCCCGAACATATGACATTTTTGGTCCTTTGGGATGCGAACACAGGAACACCGCTTCATAGCGGGAAGCGTACGCAGAACTCATCACGGAAAACGTGCGCTCTTCTCAACGTCAATGCGAGAACTAATTTTGTTTATCGAAGCATCGTGCACAGAAAGTGGGGCAACCCGCTAGTATTTTTTGTTATACAAAAAACATGGAACCATATTTTTTTATGTTGGTTACGCTCTTGTGAAACATACTGTACAAACGCATTCGTTATTTTGACCCTTCTGACTCTACGCCTATTCTCAAAGGTGCAGTCTTCCCCAGAGAAGAATAGGCAAAAAACTCTTAGGGGTCTTGTTTGCTGGTGTTGATTTATATACATATATTTTTACAAAAATCAATCAATTAAAATGATAATTTATTTAGTAGGTATAGTATGAAATGAATATTTAAATTGTTTAAAGTGAGCATCGCGACATACCTGTCATTCTTAAGTTCACTCATACATTCGATCAGATATTCATTCCATCTTTTTTTTCGCTCGCCTGCCATTCTCAATGTTAACTTTGTTCAGGACGGACGTTATTACTTTCTAGTGCAATTTGTAAGATGGTCTACGTATCCGTGACCTGGTCCCAGTGGTGGCAGTGGACTGTATTGTTGATGCACAGGGCTGGATTCACAATTAAAACGAGGTTTTTCTTTAGCAAGCTAACGCGCACTTTATTCTTTCTTTTACAGCAAGGAATGTTACCCACTTAAATTATAAAAACTACTTATTTAAAGAAATAATGTTCCTAGCTGCAACATGCTGCCGCCTCACAAGAGATTGAGGAACTAATAAAATTGCAAATCAAAATTTAAATTCACAAATTCTAAAAAGAAACTGCAACAACCAAGTTTAACATATTACATCAAACTATGTGCTCAGTATTTATTGCAAACTGAATTAATAAAATAACAAAAATGAAATTCAAAAGTAAAAACTTAATAGACTGAGAGAAACTAGTATCTTAGCCTAGTTTTATTTGTAAATTCTATACAAGTATTATTCTTAGCCCTACGAGAAGTTTAACTTTCTTTATAATACTCATCGTTACATCGTCTGACAGGTAAGCACCGATTTATTTGTAGTTCTTTTTTAATTATATGTTAGTAACCTCTGTGTCGTGATTCTCGGTAGTGTCTTTTAAGTCGAAAAGTTCGGTTACGACATCTTGCCGAAAAAGTCGATCGACTAAATAGTTTTCTTCTGAAAAAATATCAGAACAGTTGTTATGATCAATGCTATTTATCATTTTATCATCACTCGCAAAATAAATTGGTATAACTTCGTTAGCGTCATCGAGTTGCGACAACTTTTGTTCTTTTTCATTGTTTTTTTATTTTTGTTTTTTTCACTCCCGTATTCTTTTTTTTCTGTGATTTCTTATTTGCAGCAGCTGCTTCTTTCTCTCTTAGAATGTAATGGAAATCATCACTCGTTACTGATTTTCCAGGTTCCACAGTCTTTTTTTTACCACTACAGAGACTGGCTTCGGTTGTCGCACCTTTTTAAAATAATCCAGTAATGCAGAATCTACACTATAATTTTTTAATATTGTCAGCAAACTCAGGAAAGCGCTGAAGAACTTGACCTGGGTTTAAGATTTGTACTATTAATCTTTGTCAACATTTTTGGGAAATGATTTTTATTAAAAGCAGTATCATTAATATGTTCCAGTTTGTGCTCAAGTAGGACTTTTCGCCAAACCTTTTTAAGGGGAGCAAAAACAGCCACATCAAGAGGCTGCGCAAGATGCGTGGAGTTTGTGGGTATAAATACGAAAGATATATTGTGTTCCTCGCAAAGCTGAATAACGGTGACATTGAGATGACTGGATAGAATTTCACATATAGTCATCTTTTTTCTAGCTAAACTGTCTGCCCTTGGTAAGACAACTGTCTTAAAAAAATCTTCAAAAGTGGCGGAATCGAATCATCCCGACATTGTTCGATTATACCGCGTATTTCGGGGTCCTCCAGAAATCGATTCAGAATAAAGACATTCAGCATTTTACACCACATAAGTAGGTAAAACCTGGCCAGCAGCTGTTGCTGTAAACATCAATGAAATAGCACCTTTTGTGGAGTTCAAAATTCGTTCTGTATATTTGACTACTCTCCTAAAAATGCATTTGGATGCGCCCAGATCATGGCTCAAGTTAGTTTCATCCAGATATGTGATGAAGGAATATTTCAGCGATAAATTTACGGGTGGTAATCGCCGAAACACAAAATGAATAAAGAAGACGAGATTTATGGAGAAAAAGGGGTTTAATCAAATATAAACATTACAAAAATTCGACTTCGGCACCTATATGTTAACACAAAAAAAACAGTAGAATTTAAAAACTAAAACTTAACAGATGGGTAGGCCTGTCGATTTAATCTGCAAATTACGATTGGAAGTTTTGTTTGGGAAAGAAGAGCTGGTTAATTTAGAACAGTAATTATAACATACATAAATCGAATCTTGTAACTTAACTATATTTAATTGGTATCTAAACCAAATAGGATGATGAATTTAATTCGTCGACGAACAAAATCCCTACCTATTTGTCAGATATATTTATATCTATCACAATTAGCTATTTATTTATAAAAATTAATGAATAAAGCAAATGGATCAATGGGACTTAACTAAATGGTCTTCTTGGGGCCGCCGGAATATCCGCAACGGAATTGTGGCTGTTTCAGGTAGGGGCGAACGTAATTTGAGTGATCATCAATCGGACTTCACTATGTAGTTTTCTGCCCAGCCTTTTAATAGGTTGTCATTAAAAACACTGAAAATTTTGATAATCAATTAAACTTCCACTTTTTAAACAGAAAGAATAATTTATCTCCTTTTTATAAATGTTGGCCGTCGTTAGTAATATATATTCCACATAAATCCATAAAAGCAGTCTTTTTTACACACAGAAATTCGTCCTAATAACTCAAAAAAAATTTGTCGAATGAAAATGACAACTTCAATCCCAAACAAAAAGCAAAAATGGAGCAAGTTCTAAAATTTTGAAATCTATTGAATTAAAAAGAAAACTAGACCGGAAAGAATTAGTGAACATAAAAAAGATCGCAAGCAGAAATGCTGCAACATGTTTGAGGTTTCCTTTAAAATTATTGCGTGGCATCGGGTGGTTTTCTAGAACCACTGATGCTCTGTCTACCCCGTTGGGGATTGCAGGCGTGAGCGTATGTATGTATGAATTAAAATATTCAAGGAATTCGTCCACTGCTTTCTCCGCTCTAGCCAATTTTAATATTTTGACAGCTTCTCGTTGTCAGTTCTGATTCATGCCTTTCCATGAAAAATTCTACCCATTGCCTTCCATGAGGCTGATTATTAAAGATTTCGTCTTTTTTTTTTAAATAATCATGGACTACCAACCTTAAATCCAGCTTCGTTAGAGAACAACCAAAGTCCGCTGCTGCAACTATAACTTTAACAATGTTTTTCTCTTCTTCCTCGTATAACAATGTAGGTTTCCTTACATGTTTTGGGTGATTCTCTCTTTGTTTATTGAGGAAAGTGCGCCGCGGTATGCCAAACTGGTGTTCTGCTTCTCTTGAAGACATTTTCTTCTGCTTAATATACTGAACAGCCAACTCCAACATTTCTTTTGAATAATTTTTGTAGGGTCGTGAACCTAGACGTCTTCGGCTTCGTTTTTCTTTGTGTTGGCCATCCTGTAGATAATAAAATCTAAGTAGGGACATTTATTTTCATTTTGTGTAAAAAGCAAATAGTTGCTTGCGGTTCATAGGCGTTTGTGTTACGATACAAGGGAACTTGGGTGTGGGTCTCTGAGTGTGAAGCGTTTATTTATTTAAAGCTAAGTAAGGGAGCATCACCACTTAAATCACCTATTCGTTAAAGTATGCCTAACACCACTGGGATTAAAAATACCTAATCTGTCTTCCGCCAAGATCCTATCTATGATTCTGATATAGCGAAATTTTAAATATACCAATACCTAGTTTAGGCGTTTAGGCGTAAAGGCGTTACAAACAAGCTCACTTTCACGTATGAAGTGTTTGAACTAGCAGACCTGCCAAATATTCACCTGCAATAATTATTTTGTATACAGCACCGTACAACTTACACAACAAAATTGGCACCACCTGCGTAAACCCCTACTTTGACAACTGCTGACAGTCAACTGAGTGAAGTTAGGAACACAATGGATAATTTGTGTGGCCATGTATTTGTATATGTCGGAGATTGCACAACTTTCAGTTAACTTTCGGTTTTGGGCTAAGTTGTATTCCGAGGGAAATGTTGTAAGGTTCTACGGTACCTACATCTTTGAAATCATATGTTATGAACATGGTCCATCAGGGCCATCCTGGAATTTCAAAATTAATCAACGTAATCGGTGAGATTCATTTCGTCGTAATTTATTATATTTTAATTGGGTACGCCTTCTAAGGACTTACTCGATTCATCGAAGTAGTTTTTTATTATTTCTGACGACACTGCGGCCCTAGATCGCTAAATATTTTAACATATGCGTCGGGAAATCTTGACTTTATGTCTTTGTAAAAAAACTATTTACGTAGTCTACGCCTGGAAATTTATTTTTAAATATGTTATTTTGAATGTTCCTTGTATCCAGATACATTTAATGATGAATGTAAGGTCCATTGCATCCAATGGGTAGCCCAAATCGCTGCAAACATTTAAATTTTCTACAATGTATACTTCTACTTCCATGGATAGTGCTGTTGAGGTTTCATTTCCTTGTTTTTTTGGCGGCATAATACAGATTTAGATATATTATACATTTTTGCAACAGTAGTTATGCTGTTCTTGGTCGATTCCAGCTCGTCCTGGGCTTATTTTAGGACAGACGTGTCGTATTTTTTATATTTTTTATAACCGTGTGCTAGGTTTTGGTACATAGGTGCGAGGCATGCTGAGAAAAAAAGTCAAATATCAAATAAGGTACCTAGGTGTTATGTATACAGGGTGTTTGGTGCATCCTGTGCCAAATTGAATAAGGTGATTGGAGGGGTCTTTGGCTACCTCTTCAGGCCCCATAAAAAAATCCGCATAAAAAATTCATTTGGAGCAAGATTTTTTTATGGGGGTTGCAGCGGTAGCCAATGACCTCTCCAATCACCCCATTCAATTTGGGAAAATTATGTAGCTTGTGTCCATCGGGGATAATGTAGCTTTCTACTAGTGAAAGAATTTTTCAAATCGATCCAGTAGTTTCGGAGCCTATTCAATGCAAACAAACAAACAAACAATCAAATCTTTCCTCTTTATAATATTAATATAGACTAGTAAAGAAGTATAGATAATTTAATGGCTTCAATACTTGGTGTTGCCAGAACTAAAAGAGCGATACATTACCAAATAAAACACAATATCTACCAGTCAAAACCAAAAAGTAAAATAGCTAACCCAGAAAAAAGAAAGTCAGACTTTTATCCCAATTTTCCCCGTCATTCCTATTTATCCCATTTTACGGTAATAAAGCAAGGCAATTACATCCCGGCAAGAAAGTCCTGAAACAGAACTAAAAAATATTATAACTGGTAACTTTCTTTCTGTCAGTTATCAAACACGTCAAGTAGGTTTACAAGATAATAGTTAATTGTGTTTTTTCCTATTTTATTGTGTTATTATGGTGATTTCGGTAACCAATTGTGCTTAAAATGAGCAGGGGTGTAATTCGGAGCTCTGCTAGAGGAATCATCTATAAAGTTTATTTAAAATATTTAGAAGAATTCGAAGCAGGACAACATCTATCCGAATTCAACGATGTTCATAGAAGAACTGCTGATATGACTGGTAAAATGTGGTTTTATTTATATAATTATATAAAATTTGTGTGATTCAACTTGCAGTAGCTAGAATAAACCGCTCATAGAATGACTGTTTACATTTGAAATTAACACCCACAAAGGTGATTTTTCAAAATGGGCCTGGTCTTTGTACAGTATCCAGAAAAATAAAAAATAAATAGTTTATTCCTGGAAAAATATCAAAAAATTTCAAAAATCCCTGGCTGATTTGTAGAAAATTATAAAATATTGAAAATCAAACGTGTTTTCGTAGTTACCACACTGAGGTTGCCATATTGTTTGACAATTCACGTTCAAAATAGTCAATGCTTAATTGTTAATAATTAATCGACTTGTTTGTATTTAACAAGTAATTCCTAGCTAAATCTTTATAATATTGGATAAAACAAATGGCGTAAGAATAAAAACACCAGAGCATTAACTTTTTATAATATTTTGATGCCATGAGATGATGAGATTAAACTGGTAGATAGATTTTTGAACGCGCGTTCACTTGTCAACTGTCATTAATGTCACTGTCATCTGTCATTTCATTCCACCATCATTGTAAGTATGGCAATAATAATCAATCTTATATATTTTTCTACAATAAAACTAATGTATTTTATGAAAAATAGACGCTACTAATGTCATTATTAGTATTAATGACGACTTATGGAGTACTGTACAATGACCAGGCCCAAGCTCCATATTAAAGTGAAATATCACCTTTGAGGTTTTGTTTACAAATAAAGTAACAAGGGAGCGCGTTCGAACAATTTTGATCCTTTTTTATTGATATGGCATAAAATGGAGAAATTCATGCCAACACGTAATGAAAATAGAGAGGGAATATTACCAAAGGGGAAAAACTCTGTATGACGATATTGACAGAATAATTATAAACCTCCAAGATGAAAGCAGCCGTAGTGAAACAGACGAAAATAACCAGCAGACTATTAGAGACTATAAGAAAATGCCTTTATAGGAATTTGCTGGGTTAACTCGCTCCATCGTCGATGTCGTCTTTATGGTCAAGATTGAGGTCAAGAGTTAACCCATCTTACAATAAAAAAAGAAGGATCACGCCAAGATGAAGACGTTGATGAAGACTTTTCTAGCGTGGAATATTTAGATGAAAGCATTTTCGATTTCGAATAGAAAGAGGATACGGGCATTGCGAAACACAAAATTGCCTCATAAAATGTTGGATCAGTTGACATCAAGGTACTTTGATTTTTATATAGTAATAATTAACAACTTGCCTCGGACAGACAAGGAACTATCGAAAAATAGTGATAGGCACAATGTAAATACTAGGACCAAGCATAAACTGGATGTACTAGACAGTCGTCTCCACAAGGTCGTGAACTCTTTTATGAGTCAATGTATACGTTTCAATTATAGGATTCCCATGTGTATTCAAAACCATTTGTATGTGTATTCAAACCAATTATTAGGATTCCCATGGACAAAAAGACAATAATTAAACTAAAACTTTGCAAAAAGGGCTATTACAAAATGTCTAATTATCTGTCAGACAAGCAGCCATAAGAATAAACTGCTCTAAAATTATTTCACATTTAGTTAATTAGAAAAAAAAAATGGAATGAGATTAAAAAGAGCACCCTAGGAGTTTCTTGCCTAATCTTCTGTGGGGAATATACATCTTTGGGAGTAGGCGTGGAGCCAGTACAGTACAGTCAAAAGAACGAATATGTATGTATGTATTTAAATCATTTAATGTAACTTCCTAAATAAACGAATATGTTTGTATGTATTTAATGTAACTTTAACTAATTTTAAGTAACATTCTGAATGTTCTATAAAATTAAACTATTTTGATTTTCAATTAAAATTGTAATATAGTAAATCAAACAGAACATATATTTTTTATTACGTTACAATTCATTCAAAAGTTTTATTAATTATTTTACCTTACCCTTCATACCTTGAACCTACTGGCAGAGTAATTGCGAGATATGAGAAATGAAAATGTATGTTTTTGACACCTTTCAAAAGAATTATGATGAATATGATGTAGCATAATTATAATGGTTTCCCGTAATTAATATTTCACAAAATCGGCTAATAGTAATAGATAAAAAATTGTATGTAAGTCAAAGTATCAAATTCGTTATTGTCGCAGTATATAGGGTAGCCACTAGGCACGATAGTGGTGCCGCCATTTTTTTCACAACTTTCTTGCCAGGCTGTATTTTATTGGCCAAAAATGTTAAGTGACATTCAAACTCACGTACTGAAATGTCGTACTTGTGAGAAATTTCGACCAGCAAAGCCTAAACTTTAATACCACCTAAAATACCTGAGTCATTTTCAAAATACATTCACGTTACACAAAATATAATTTGAATCGTTTATTTGAGAAACCCCATAAGTCACTTTTTCAACGAGGTTGATTTTTTTAATGGTACAAGTTGAATAATTGAATTTTTCTACATGTAATCATTTTAACCGATACTGACATTACTATTTTATAGGATTTTTGAATAATAAATATGCTCAGTTTTTTCAAAAAATGTTTTTTTTTTGTTTTTAAAATCATCCGACGATTCTGACTTATGGGGTTTCTCAAATAAACGATTCATTTGTAAGGCAAAGGAATTCATAAAGGGCAGTTCATCATGTGATGCTTTTATATAGATACGCTATAATAAAATGTATTATTATCATTCAAGTCTTTATTAAGATATTTGGCCATTGGCACTTAAAAACAACTACTTTGAAGAATCCTTTTTCTATATTAAAAAAATAAAAAATTATGGCACTTGAAAAAAAAAAATTATGAAATAAAAAAACAAACTTAGGCACTTAAAACTAACTTGAGATTAAAATTGTTTGTGTCTTGTTTTTCTGAACATAATGTTATAAACTTAAAAATTTGAATAAAAATAAAATAACTAATTAAAATAACGCTCATCATACTTATCCTTCAACGTATAGTAATTAGAAAATATATTTAAATTTATAATCCTTACAACACATACAGCTGGGACTGTATCTTGACTGTAGCTGAGACTTTTTCACAGTTTTTAAAAAACAAATTGAGTAATAAGTTTCTTGATTTTTCATCACATTTGTTATAAATCCTACATAATATATCCATTTCTTTTTTTCATAATACCTAACCAGGACACTGTCGTTAATATTATATGCCTCATTTGCCATTTCTTCCGGTAATTCAATAAGTTCTTCAGTTTCACTTTTTTTTCTTAGTCTTTTCTTTCTGTGCACTTTGGTCTTTTTAATTCATGATTTAAGTTGTTTTCTTCAATCTGTCTTTCTTCTAACGTAATTTACTTTTTAACAGTTGCGACTTCTTCTGTAAGATCATCAATTTTATGTTTCATTTCCGTGTTTGTTTCTATTGAGTCTTGTAAATTAGTTACTTCTTCTGTCTCGTTAATTATTCATTCTATTTTTGGATTATTTTTTGTGTGTTACAATATTTTTTTCTTTTTATCCTTTTTTCTTTTCTACCGTTACCGTCTCATTCCTTTCATAATATTTTTGTTCACTTTCCGGGCTAATTTCCATTTCTTCATGTGCATTAGTTATGTCATCAGTTTTATTTTCCCTTTCAGCGTAGTTACTTTACTTTTAAATATACTTTTAAATATGAAATTATTAAATCTTTCGTTCCAGCATTTAGGGCTCTGTTTTAAGCCGTATAATCCTCTATCAAATTTCAAGACATTCCCTTTTTTTACTTTTTCTCCTTCAGGAGGCATTAAGTATACATTATCCTCCAATATTCCATTGAAGAAAGCAGATGGCATATCCATTCGATAAACAGGGTAGTCTTTCTGAACTGAATGTGCTTATAGCATTTTTAATGAGCTCATTCTTGCCACAGGTGCATAATGATTGGCAAATGTTTCATCTTTTAGTAGAAAGCCTCGAGCTACTAAGCGAGCCTTTTTGTCCCACACGAAATATCCAGTTTGACTATATAGCTTTTTTATTTTCCGGTAGTTTAACTTCTGTCCATGTGTTTGATTTTTCCAAAGCAGTTAACTATTTTTCTATCGCAATTTTCCATTCATTATTTTTTATAGCTTCTGTATATGTCACTGAATTTTCTATCATACTTAACAAGCAATACACTTCATAGTTAGTATCATATCTTTCAAGGAAAGCAGGTTTATTTAATGCTCTTCCACTTCTTGTCATTTGATTTTTTTTTGTTTCCTATTCAATTTCTATTTTTTCATTTTCTTTTCTATCTATCACTTTCTTCTCTTGCTTTCTTTTCTTTTTGCAATCTTTTTTCTTGGTGTGTCCCTTTCGCACAATTACCATGTGAAGAATATATCATTTAAATAAAATGAATTATATAGAATGGTTACACTAGTTTGAAAGAGACGGACCAAGATTTACGACTTCTCTCTCGGTGCAAAACAGACCAAATGAGAAAAGTGACGAGTTAACGAAACTGGCGAATTATGGAAACTGACCAATTGACAAATTTCACGAAACTGACGAATATGGAAACTGACCAGTTAGAGAAACTGGCTAATTAGAGAAACTAACGAGTGCTTCGATGCACAGTAAGCTTTCCAGTTGTACGTAAGTACATATTAATTCCATGCCGATAACCGATTATCGATTCTTAGGGCCCGTCCGCACTGCGAATTTTCACCGCGCGATTTTTTTCTCGCAATTCTGTAACACATTGAATCTTATGATAAAAAATTCGCGCTAAAATTATAGGTACTAGGCGTTTTATAATTCGCGAGAATAAATATCGGTGAAAAATCGCAGTGCGGACGGGGCCTTAAAAGAATGAAGAATAGTGTGCGCTGCTAGCATAAATGTGACAGACAGCGCAAAAAAAAGGCCCCTAAGAGTGGCAGATAATTATGTTAAGTATGGCGGGGACTTTGGCTCTTTTAAATAATTTGCACAAATTGTTTAGCAAAACGTCCAGAATGTTGAATTCCCTGAAGAAGAAGTGAGAAAAAAGAGATTCATGGCTAACATGACTGTATGTACCACTATATGGGAAGACACTGTATCCTGTAACACAGTTTTCACCCGTTTTCAGGGTTAGTTCACATTTCCCCCCTGAGAGAATCCCCCTTAGGGGGGGGGGAAAGTGAACTCTCATGTAAAATTTGTGCAGAAATCCCTCTTGTCATTTAAGAAGAGTGCAGTTTTCCCCCCTAATAGTAAAAAAGATGTTTTTTTATTAGATACATTTTATATGATATACATATGTATAACAAACAACAAAAAAATGAGATGGTGATGATGTGAAAAAAAAATTGATTTAACATGTATCGGCGAAATGTTTTGCTGTTGTCATCGTCTGGGCTTTGGCTGGCAACATAAAACCGTCCATTCATAATCTGATCTTCTGGTAAAAGAGGTAGAACAGTGGATAGTGCCACTTGTCTTTTCTGGACCTTCGATTTTGTTAAATTTAATGCACGTTCTTTCTTCCAAATTGCTCGTAAGTAATGGAAATAGCACCCTTTTATTGTAAAGTTCTGATACACAGCTCTAATGGCGTTCATTGTTGCGATTTCAAAATCACATTTGTAAACTTGTGGCTGCCATTCTGGAACTCGAGCTTTAATTACTTCAAAAAGGATTGTATACGATTTTTCGGTTTTTTCACTCATTAGTACGTATATTAACGGCACAATATTTGTACTTTCATCTGTGCTGCTAAGGTCGCCGTGTATGGTGTATAATTGATAGAATGATTCAGTGCAGATTCTGAATGTCCCATCTCCGAAAAATATTTTCAGTTGTGCTATAAGGTGGAGAGCATCTTTTGAGCAAAAAAACAATAGGCGAATTTCTCCATCATTATAGTCTGCAAGCAAAAAGTTGTTGAACTTTGGCGGAACTGTAACATCAGCTACATGCTTGAAATTCAATTTTTCTACATTTGCCGCAGAGTTTCTGTGGTTATATAATAATGACTTCACATTTTTGAAAACTGGAAATTCTTCAGTTATATCTGTGGAAGTATCTTTTAGTTAACAGCCGGTTTGGTCGAGTGGTAGTGACGCTGCCTCTTGATCGGCGGGTCCTGGGTTTGTTCCCCAGTCGGGGCAAACATTTGTGTGAAAAGCAGATATTTGTTCTCGGGTCATGGGTGTTTGTGTTTGTCTTTATGTGTTCCGAGGGACCCACGACACAAGGGAAACCCTTAGTGTGGGCCTTTGAGTGTGTAGCGTTTATTATTATTATTATAGTGTTGCCAGAACTGAATTATACACTGTGGGAACATCGGGACATTGTGGAGAAGAAACTTTTTTTTTAACTCATGAATTTTTAAGGCCAACTCGTTTCTTTTAAAGTCCGGTGTACAACTGTGGTTAGTTTCCTTGACGACGTCGTTTGCCTAGAACAAAGTTAACGGTTTTTTAAAATAAAACCAGAATCTGCTTTAAGATGTAAATACACCAAATCGCGGTTTAACAACGATCGAGAAAGTCCATTGCTAAATTTGTTATTTAGCTAATTTTTTATACATAAATAGTTTTACATACTTATAGTTCAAATACAACCCTTTTACTATAAGAGTGGAACTTGCGTCGAAAAAAAAAACTTATGACAAACTTAAACAAATTAAATATATGTATTTTTATATTTCATATTAATTAAGACTTAACAAATTTTTGTGAAAACTCTAGATACATTGTGTTATAAATTCGTTCATTGGCATAATAATAATAATGAGACGTCACATTCCAGCGAGATCCATTCTTATAGTAACAATAACAATTTATTTATTTCCTCATACAAACAAACGGGTTGTACATCAAATAATCTTAAAGTTTGGTGTAAATGTATTAACTTCTCCACTTGTAGTCTAATAGTCATAAGTAGGTAGAATTGTATTACGCAGCCAGTAAGCCCTCGGAGATGTAGGCGTACTGATGGAGATATATCTATAGTTGGAGCAAATGGGCGAATTTTTAAGCGATTAACCTCTAAATATGAGTACCTAAGTATTTAATTAAAAATAAAACTTACCTGTATGATGATTTGCCCACGGCACTTAGTTTTCTTGCGGTTTGCACATTCACACACATCTGATCCATTTTTATAACTTTTTCTGTAGCAGTAATGTTGCCCAGCACGCAAAAGAATTTTGCTGTTTTTCTTGTATATAAAACAAAAACTGATTTTCCACTAGAAGAAGACGCCATTTAAAAGAAAATACGAATTTCAATTAGGATGTGCACTGTGACAGATCGATATATCAATATCAACTAACATAAAATGGTTAAAAGCAACTCGTACCTAGTCTGGATTGCATTAGTTGCAAACAATAAGATAATAAAAATCTTTTGTATGTAAGTAACCAGTTAGGAATAAGTTGGGGTAACGCTTGCCTTATCATCTTGTTTGAATTTTTCTGCAGCTTTCTTTTGTTTGCGCACCTGTTTCATGACCTTGTTTACAGAAAGTTGTGGTTTCGTTTGTAGAAAAAATACTATCAACCAATAAAGCACGCTGCTGGTAATTTAAAGAAACGAGGCATTTTTTTCTATAAGTAAATATTGAATGTGTAGGTAGAACTAACCTGGGTTAGAGCACCTCACGAAATCGCGGAAGTCAGGAATCGCTTATTCCGAAACGCAGTTTTAGTAAGTACCTTTGCTAACAGATGTATAAAAAACCGGCAATTTGCTTTCTAAGTGTGACATATTAACCATTTTGACTAGTAGCTTTCACTAGTACCTATCCATCCAACTCAGCATGGATTGTGATTGTGGCTTAAATATCATAAAACACACTAATTAGTGATTCATTTTATATTATGAGTTAACCATAGGGGGGATTTTAGGGGGGATTTTTAGAATATTATTTTTTAAAGTCAATTTTTCCCCCCTAAGGGGGATTTTAGGGGAGAAATCTAAACTAACCCAGTTTTCAAACTATCACGGGATACAGAAAGTCTATGTAATTTGTATTTTGATATTTTTATTCTTATTCTTATTTAAAGTTACAATAAATGTACACCAGGCTGTATGGTCGTCAGAGATGCCCTATCAGTGAGCTTATAAATACTAGAGTAGTAACGTCTTACAAACGATTCTCAGAAATGCATAACCACTTGATAGTTCAAAAGACGTAGCTTTGAAACCGATATATTATGCCAAAGTAAACTATATTTGTCTCGTTTCTTCCACTGATCAACTAATTAACAGTGAAGTGAGATAAGATAATAGCTGTCATGAAAACGGACAGAGTTGCCAGTGGTGAGAAATAATTTCCCCAAAATGTATGAATAAATGTATTTAATTACTTTGGTGTGATTAATGTTGTATATACTGAACAGAATTTAATAAAATTTTCAATAGAAACTGTCATGAAACTGTAACGGGAGCGTGTCTGTACACTAAAAATATTTAGAAAAGCTATTAGTAGGAGATAGTAAACGAATTTTGATATGAAAAATGGCAGCTTTTTTATTTAAAAAGCTAGTTAAAAAAAAAGATCTGAGACATTAACAAGGTAAATATGTAAATAGATACCTTGTTAATGTCTCAGATCTTTTTCCCCTCCCAAAAAAGGGGAAAAATTTAAATCGTTTTACTGGCAACACCGGTGGCAAAAATAATGCACGATATATTTATTTTGTTTTCTGATGTAATTTTAGACAATATGATCAAATTTATGCAAATTTACTTGTGAAAAGTAACGCCACTTGCTTTATCATCTTTTTCGGACCGTGATACACAATTTTTAATAGTAAATTTCACCATCTTGAATGACTTAACGGACCCGACACGCGCACCTAATGTCAAGCAGGCAACTGACGTTACATATGCATGCAGGCATCTACGAAGTGGCAACGTGCGCTGCCGTAAACTGCCAATCTAGTTACGATAAGTAACATATAATATCATTGTGCCCTATGATGTGGCGTTTAGAAAATTAGGCCGCTTCCTGACTTGGCGGTGCGGTATCGGCATGCAGTAATTTATATTATACCGCGACCTTACTAACGTCGCTCAGATCTCCTCACTAGGCGGTATACTGTCGGTATGCTTTCGCTATAAAACAGTAGGATCTTGGCAGAATCGTTTGTGCCGTCGCGTCGCGACAATGTCGTCGTCAGATGAAGAAGATGCTTTAGCGTGTTACGCGTATTTGCGATTGCGTAAAAAAAGAAAGAAGTATTGGGTACATCCCTACATTGCCAAAAATATAAATTGCAGACTTTTTTTTGCGGCACAACAACTTTCAATGGATGATGCAAAATTTCAGGCGATGTACAAGATGTCGAAACAAACTTATCGTGAACTTTTGGGACTTATTGCATCCGTGATCGCAAAACAAACTACTAGATTAAGGGAATGTGTTAGTGCCGAAGAGAGATTGCTTATAACTTTGAGGTAAGTGCTTGCACAAATATAAATAAAAGTAAATATTATTTAAGTCATTTATTGGTCAAATTCAGAAAACAACGAATAATCATTTATGGAGCCGGAAGATATATCAGCATTAAATTGTGACTGAGCAGAAAAATTTATAGGCATGGCTTGATTTTGATATACTGGTGAAGATTCAGATTGGTAGTTCATTTGAGCAGGAGGTTCTCTTCGATAGTTGATCGATGCTGGAGGTTCATTATGATAATTAATTGGTGTTGGTGCCGGAGTGCCTACAGATGAAATTGGAGAATATACGGTATAATATGATTCTCTTGATGTACAGGGAGTGGAGTCTCTTGAAGAAGTTACTGACGGCGTGTTTTTAATGTCATCTATAAGTTGCAAAACTTTGATTTTGAAAGAACGGATTTGTTGGGCATTCATATCTGTAAACTCGGGTAGTAAGCTTTGAAAGAAAAGGTTCATTTGCTTTTCGGTTTTATTTAAGATTACTTCTTCCGCCTTATTGGTTTTATTTTTTTAAAAGTTAATCATTGCAGCGTCTACTTCCAAAGCTGTCGTCTTGCGGCGGCGTACTCCGTGTACAGGTGCGGAGGCCTCAGAAGACATAGATTGATCCTGTAAAGCAGGTGGCTGATGCTGCTCTGATGATTCAGTTGGGCCCTCGTTTGAAACTTGCTCTGTGTCCGCCTCGTTAGTCATCTCTGTATCCGGGGTTGGTGGTATGTTACCACGATTATCATTTAATGGTTTAACGTAAGGTAAAATGAACGTTAAATGTTCGCTCAGATAATAGGGCTTTTTAGTTTTTGAGCTACTTGGTTGCGCTTTGGTACTTCTGAGAAATGTAGACCTTATGTTGCGCCATTTTTCCTTACATTCAGAGACTGAAACAATATATAAATTAATCAGATGTTTATAAAATGTATCTAACACAAACAAAACATTTTTTACAGATATCTTGCTACCGGAAGTACATTCACAGCACTGGCTTTATATTTTGCAAGAGGGGTTAGCACTATATCCGACATAATAGCTGAAACGACTGAAGTAATTTGGTTGATACTACGAACAGAAAACATGGCAATTCCAACCACAGAAAAATGGAAAGACATATCTAATCGTTTCTATGAACTTTGGAATATCCCTAATTGCTTGGGAGCCATGGATGGTAAACACGTGCGAATTCAAAAACTGCCTAACAGCGGATCTACAAATTACAATTATAAAGGCTATCATTCGATCATCTTATTTGCAGTATGTGATGCTGATGGCTTATTTACCATTTATTATTTACCATGAAAGAGATGGTTTGAATATGCCTACATCATCTCCACTTCCGCATGATGATACACAACAAGAAGTGCCTTATTTCTTTGTTGCCGACAATGCTTTCCCTTTAAAACGCAATATCATGCGGCCTTATCCTATGACAGGTATAAACAATATCAAAAGAATCTATAATTACAGACTGTCAAGAGCACGTAAAACTATTGAGTGTGCATTTGAGATGATGACTCAAAAGTTTCAAGTACTTTTAACTCCAATTCGTTGTTTAAATTACGCTACAGTGAATAACATAATAAAATCTGTTTGTGTTCTACATAATTTTATACGATCACGAGATGGAGTACAATATTCTGCCACTGAGTCCACAGATTATGAGGGTGCTCAAAATTTTTCTTTTAACATTGAAAGAGATGAAATTTCCGTCAACGCCAGATCAGCAGGACCAACTGTACGAAAATATTTGACTAACTACTTTGTTTTACCTAGAGCAGCACTTCCATGGCAGTACAATCATTGTATTTAATAATTACAATAAATGAATACCTACTCACCAGTCAATTTTATTTTATGAGCAATTTCTGCCCACGCTTTTTCTGTCAGATCCTTTCTTGAGTATTCAGGTAACTTATAGTTATATAAAAGTGGATATTTTTCCACTTCGGTCACCAAAGTAATACACGTGGTTCTTTCCGCCGCTATTTTGTTTACCAAATACACGCGGTGTGCGCTCGGCATGCAGGCTTTTGCTGGCTGCCCGACCCGCGACGCGGTATGCCGCTCGCTTACCGCCCCGCTCCCGCGCAGCCCGCGCCAATCAGGAAGCGTGCATTCAAATATAGGCGCTCGGTAAGCTTTCGGTACCGATGCGGTATACCGAAACGAAATTGTACCGATACCGCACCGCCAAGTCAGGAAGCGGCCTTATGTGTCGAAGCAACTATTTACCGTGCCATCATAGTAAACATCTTGGAGTTCAAAGCATGAGAGCTATGGAATTTGCCACAGTTACTCAAACAAATCGCTGTGATGTCAGCAAAGATTACAATGGCGCTAATAACGAAGTTACGACAAGTGTCAGTGAGATTAGAAAACTAAGTGCCCTACTGGTGACTGACAATGGCCAAGACGATTTGGGACGTTTGAATACTTCTGATGCGCCAGGACTAACTAAACAAAATGTTCTCATATCTTTTGAACCTCAATTACAAATAAATATGTGCAATAAATGTGACAATAATACCGGAAATGAATTGCCTCTGCAAATAAACACCTCGACCATATTAAACAATAATAAAATCACGAGATAAGGGTCTGGTATCAGTATTGGTTTTATTCGATTTTAGCCGCGCCTTCGATTGCCTTGATACGGATCTACTTTTAAGTAAGTTGCAATATTATGGGTTAAGTAGTGATGCTATTCATCTCATGAGTAGCTACTTGAGAAACCGCCAACAGATCGTTAAGTGTGCCACATAGAAGGCAGAAGTACGTATTCCACGGCTCTGGATGTGACGCGGGGCTATCAGCCCTGCTCCCGCCGCTTCTGTACGCGGTGTACACAGCCGACCTGCCACGCTGCGTGACGCGCGTGCGCTGTCATAAACACGCTCACGCGAACACGCTCACGCAGCTGCTGCATGCCTTTCAGCCGGAAGACACGCCGCGAGCACTACAGATTATCAATGAAGATCTGCAGCGGGTATGGAATTGGGCACAGGACAACGCTCTCGCTACCGGGGCTCACTATGTGTTTTTACAACTTATCCTATGTTTTTGTTTGTTGGTATTTTAATGCCGAAAAGACAGTTGCTATGATGTTCGGAACTAAAAACGCAATTGTAATACCAGACAAGTTAACACTAAACGCTACACACTCAAAGGCCCACACTAAGGTTTTCCCTTGTGTCGTGGGTCCCTTGGAACACACATAAAGACAAACACAAACACCCATGACCCGAGAACAAACATCTGCTTTTTACACAAATGTTTGCCCCGACTGGGGATCGAACCCAGGACCCGCCGATCAAGAGGCAGCGTCACTACCACTCGACCTAACCGGCCGTCAAGTTAAATTAAGTTTTTAATATGATTGTTTAGTTGTCGGGATATTCCTTTTTCTTGGGTCTGAAGGATGTTGTGAATTATTACACTAAATTTTGGCAACACTGTCAAAAGGTGAGCTGTCAAAATATTAAGAAAAATAAAAGTCTTCTCAATGGAAATGGCGAAAGCTAAACGTTATTTTATGGACATTTTATGTAACATTCTGCGCTGCTATGATTAGTTTTGGTGCATTCTTGGGCTTTTTGTGGTTAATTGTTAGTCAATTTGAAGCATTTGGTTCTTCTGGTTTTATTAGTTCTGGGTTATTTAAATTATCTTGGGCCATCTTTATTCTTAGCTCGTTTTAAACTTCTTTTTGTAAAAATTTCAAAATATTCATTAATTCAATCGCCATTTTAGTATCGTGATCACCCATTCTTTCCCATGTTATTAGAACATCATGGGGAAGAGCAGACTCCACTAATAGAAGCAGAAAGGCAGCATGTTTGTCTGTGACAGCTAGAGTTTCTAGGACCCTCAAATTTGCACTAATTCGATCAAATAAACTTGAAATTTCAATTTTGCTTTTTTGAAGCACCAACGCCAACGCGGCAAAACACATCCCAGGCAAAACGCGTTTTAATGTTCAATACATTTTTCATAATTTTCCTCCGATATAGGATAACTGTTTACCAAAGATTCTGCCTCAGAGCCCGCTATCATAGTTGTAAAGTACTAGGTATGTAAAGTTGTCCTCATTGCTTAGTCGTTTGTCTAAATGTATTTTCTTAAATTGTCCCCAGAAGTGTAACCAATTTTTAATTTCGCCATCGAACTTTGGGATTTCAATTTTTAGCAATTTAAACTTGGAAGTCGACGCATTTTGTTTAGAACTTCCTTCGTTCTAAATACCATACAAATACAAACCATATTATTACTCAATACCATATTAATACCATATTTATTAATCATTAGTAGCCATCTACTTTTATACCGGTCGGCTTCTTCGAGCTCATGCTCACCAGTTTTTTCGTAAAAATCGTCCATGTCGATTATTAAACTTTCAATCTTTTTGTCAAGTTTCTGGAGTTCCAGATAGTATTCATCCAGCCGCATCAAATTAACTTTTAATTTGGCCTCGTGCTTATCTACTCCATCTTGCACTTGCGCTTTTAATATATTGGCGATTTTGGTAAATTGTCGCCTGGCAACTGAACGTATCTTCGTTATTTTCTTTTCACGGTCACCATTATGTTTCGGATTGGGTTGGCGTGAATTTTCTCGCCTATTTTAATAGAGTAATTTGGATTACTACAGGTTCAACAAAATACAACGTCCAGCTTTCGCCATTTCCATTAAGAAGACTTTTATTTTCCTTAATACTTTGACAGCTAAACTTTTGACAGTGTTGCCACAATTTTAGTCTAATAATTCCATGGACCTATTACAATAACTGGACCTCGCAGTTTAATAACAATACCGAGCCGAAGGAGAGGCTCAAAAGTAGAAGTGCATCTCTTTTCAGTAGGGTGCCCATGTTTTACTTGTTTTGATAAATTCAACCCAATTTATTCTTGTAGCATAAACCTATAAAAGTAAGTGCATGACATTAATTATCAGATAACGGTGTCGATTCTGGCAGACACACCAAAATAATTTGACAGGACTAAACTAAATTGAAGCATCATGTCCTTGTCATTTCGACTCAGAAAGAAAAAGACATAACGCTTAAATTTAGTTTCATCATCATCATATCAGCCGGAAGACATCCACTGCTGAACATAGGCCTCCCCCATAGATTTCCACTTAGCACGGCTCTGGGCCACGTACATCCAGCGGCTCCCCGCAAGTCGGACTAGGTCATCAGTCCATCTAGTGGGAGGCCGGCCAACACTACGTCTTCCGGCTCGTGGTCGCTACTCGAGAACCTTTCTTCCCCATCAGTTATCGGTTCGTCGAGCCACATGACCTGCCATTTCAACTTGCTTATTCTGCGAGCTATGTCGGTGACTTTAGTTCTTCTACGGATTTCTTCGTTTCGGATTTTTTAAAATCCTGTCTTATTAGTTTGGTGTGTCTGCCAGAATCATAACTATTATTTGTTTATTTATCTTAAGCCTGCGAACACAGATACCCTTAAACCCTTCTCTATAAACAAGTAACTCATAGGTTTCTATCTAGTACTTACTAGGTATCTAAATATTTTTTTTCCGAAACTAGTTTCAGGGAAATGAAACAAGATTATCTATTATAACAAGTATATTGCAATAACTGTACAAAAAATATCAGAACCTCAGCAGTCTCAAATTATACATTATTAAATAAGATTGTCTTATGCAATCTTTGTCTCATTGAAATGCGGTTGCCCATTATCCTAAGAGTGTCCTCTTTTGCATAAGTTTTTAGTCTCATAGTCAGATATTTATTTATTACACATTTTACCAGTTCTATCACATGATTTGATTCAGTGGTGTGCGACTGAATCGGATGAGGAATAGTTTTCAGTCGGGGATAAAAGTGTTGTGTAATAATGTTGAGCATATATTTCTTCTTCAAATTTTCTTCCTGTTGCAAAGATAAAGTTAAAAACATTTTTTCAGTGTATGTCACAATATCAAAGACTAATTTAGAGGCATACTTTAGACCGCCTTTATCCACGAATGCCGTAAAAGATGAAAAGTGGCAAACTTCAATAATATAGTCATGTTATTTGCGTTCCCGTTTCTTTAATAAGGCGGCTATACAATAAGTGCACGACATTTTATTCACCATTTTACCCACAATGTACCCTGATATATAGTATAAAATATTATTTTTGAAGTCAGTGACATTGGTTTTTTCTATCATTTGCATCAGGGTATCAATTTTATCTTTTTCATTTTGTTCTGGATAAATGTCCTGCAATGGTGACGACGACCTTTTTGCGCTTCTGAACTGAAGGATAGGTGAAGTGTCATAATCCTCATCAGTACAATTAGCATTTATGCTCGGTTTTATGCTGTTTCGGAACAGCAATTTGCGCATTATATACATGAACTGAAGAGCATCTGGGTTATCATTGGTACGTCCACATGCTCTTATACAAGAGAAGAACAGTTCCAGATGATCTTGAGAAGTTTTGTGTGTCAACAGATATTTTAATGTATTGTCTTCAAAGAGATCAGTAGCCAGATTTGCGTAACTGAAAGTATCTATTATAAGACCAAGAGCTGGAGTTTTTCGCCTGTGTGTTAATATATTCTGACCATTCACCTTTAACGTAGACAAATATTGTCTTGTTTCTTCAAAGATATTGAAGCATATATCTTTGTTCTCTGGACGTAAAGGAGACTTAAAACCTGTCTCAAAGGGATTTTTAGAATCCATTACGTCAAAAATCCTATCCAAGTATCTTAAGTACTCAACCGTAGCTTCGCTTTCAGCAAAATCTACATGTCCAGTAGATCGCAAAAAATCAAGGGCATCGGCCACCAAACTACTGAGGACTTGCACTGCCAATCTTACGTTCATTTTTTTTCCAAAAAAATTAATATGTGCCTTTGAAATTTTGTTTGCAAACTTCAATCCTTCTTCTTCTTGCAGTTTTTGAAGTTTCCTTATATATTTAAATTTTATTTCACCTCTTTCAGAACTCAAACATGTCTCAGCGAAAACATTTCTCGCTAATTTCACCATGTGTACAGGGTCCAATATACAATGCACATTATTATTATTGTTTGGATGTCTAAAATAAGACTTAATATCAGGATAATTGAATTCACAACCCAATATTTCATAAGTTTTTATATTAGTGGCAGTGCCATCCGATGTCAAGCAACGCACAACTATATTAATATCTGCCAATATTCTTAATGCAGTTTTCACTAGTTCTGCTTGGATATTGGCAGATACCTTGCCAACAAAAAAATATGCTATGGGGCATTTGAACTTTTCTTTTAAAGAAACAATTTGAAATACTAATGCTTCTGAGGCCAGCTTTTCGGCATCGACGAGAATTACACCACCCAAATCGATTCCACCCCACATTTTGTCATTTTTTTGTCATTTTTTTTTCTTTAAGAAAAATAAATACTTCGGCCATAAATCCAACATTACAGTTGTGTGTGGACAACATTCTTCTAAATGTAGAAGGATGAGGTAGCGAGATATGGTTTCTTAAAAATAGGTACGCTTTCCCTGAATAATAATATAAGGTTAAAGCAAACGACTTAAGGTCATCACTGTACCTCGCTCCTCGGTTTGATTTTGTTTCATTGATTTTTTCGTGTACATTTTGGAAATTCAGTTTAATCACTTCTTCTACCTCCGAATAATTGTCGCATTTTTTCTTAATCATTGCAAGTACTGATTTTAAGTTGCTAATTGTAGTGTTGCGCCTCTTCAAGCGTTGGGAGAGCACCTTTATTTCTCGTCTTAGTTTTTTCTTTCGAGGCGTGTTTGCGGTCAAGTCTTGTGTTTGTGTCGATTTTTCAGGTTCTTGCTGCAATTTTTGTTTTTTTTCAGGCGGTTCAGAGGAAGACGATGATGTTCCTTGTGAAGGTTCTATCAGCGTTATTGAACTCAGTACGTGAATTTTCTTTTCAACTGGAATAATCTGTGAAATAAATGGCTAAAATTACTATCATAGAACCAAAGTGACAGTTCTGTCCGAAATCACAACATAGTATAAAACTAAATCGCTTTCTTAGTATAAAACTAAATCGCTTTCTCTGTCCCTATGTCCCTATGTATGCTTAAATCATTAAAACTAAGCAACAGATTTTGATGCGGTTTCCTTTAAAAGATAGAGTGATTCAAGAGGAAGGTTTATATGTATAATACATGCATAATATAGTAGAGAAACACTGATAATTTTAGAGGTTTTTAATGCAGGGACATAGCGGTTGCGGCGGTACCGGCCGGGGGCGCGAGCTGACCGGGGGCGCGAGCCTATAAATTGTGAACGTTGTATATAAAGACATTTTGTAGTATATTAAGTATCAGCATTGCACCCGTGCAAAGCCGGGGCGGGTCGCTAGAAGATATTAAAATGTAATTTGAAAATACAGGGTGCTAATAATATATTCGTATTCCAGAGGCCACACTATTGGATCTAGAATAAAGGAAAAATATTATGAAAAGGCATTTATTTACGTCGTCATATCTTGAGTGGGTAACTCTATCTACCACGCGACTGGTGGGGGTCGAAGTGTCCGCACTAATATCACAGTATAAACAATAGTACTCTTATACATTATCTTTATACTATGATCCGCCATAATAGAAGCGGCTCCTCTGAAACGTGAATTCTCTACTTACCACTGGGAAAACTGACGGTACTGCACTAGATCTTAATGTTTTTCTAGACTCATTGATGAAATCGTCGTCTTTAAAATGTGAATTGCAGACGACTGACGTCTTGGTCACTTTCCCCGGTATTGACTGTTTCCATCTCTCTGCCATCGATTCATCCTTAGGAATCCTACAAACAAAAATAAAGTATTTCGTTGCTGCTTTCAATGTTAAGGGCCTCCTGTAATATCCTATTAATATTGTAAATGTGAAACTATGGAGGTGTATTACTCAACTTATGTTTATTACGAACATACAGACACCCTACTCTTAACACTGTATAAGAAAAAAGAAAATTGCTCACCTGTGGAAAGAAACGCCACAACCGGGATACCACTCCTTTTTGCAACCGCTTACGCAGCAAAAATACACCATTTTCACTCTACTTTATATACGAAAACTCAGATAAAACACCATTCACAAAATATTCTATTCGATAGCCAGAAACCAAGCAGCCATTTTATTTAGCGTTGGCAATTTGAGAGACAAGGACACACAAGTATTTTCGTGCTATCGCGCCTGAGTCGGATTGCTACTTTCCCTTGTGTGTCTCAAAAGTGAACCCTAACATTATACAAATACAGTATATATTTGTGTTAGCGATATACAAAAGTAAGAGATCCAGTTATCCCGATGTATTAGATCCATGAATAATTCACAACATTATTGTTGACATAATAGATATGGCTGTATATGTTTCACAGAACTGGCATCGCTCCAATGCCTCCATTAAATATTTTGGAAATATAATATTTTAGTTTTGACACAATTTGTATAAAGAAATGACACACATGTCTTTCTTTGTTTGTGATGGTTTTCCTGCTTAAAGTAGAATTTGTTTTCCTAAGGTAAATTATATTAAAAAAATGGTAAAGTAACTTGTTTTTTTACAAAGAGGTAGGGGTTCAGTATTGCTCTACGATGAACACCATTATCACAAAAAATAACATTATAGAAACGGAGCTGAATATTGAAAATGTTCACTTACCAAGAAAACTAAATGCTTTGGATCTCATGATCAGCTAAATTGATTTCTTTTTACTTTTATGACACAAATACTTACAACTTGCTAGTTTAGGTTCATTGGTTTATACCAGCCTCGAATAAAATTTCCATTGGTTTACACGGTCCTCCGGATGTCCTCATCCAGCCACGGCCGGCCTCTTTTCTTTTTGTGAAGAAGTTGGTGTTCCACGTCCTATCACCGTATATAAAATAGAATTTAAATAATTTCTAAGTATTCTATTTAAATTGTTACATGACCGAACGGTCACTAAAGGTAACTCATGCATCGATATGTGTCAGAGACGAAAGCGAAAATGACATCGACATTCGTCTTAGTACATGCATAAAAGCGGTTTCTGAAAGGCCTACTAGCCCAGTCACCAAGATATTTGACTTAGCCGGCATACAAAACGATGACCTGCATTTTGTGTGCAAAGTACCGGAATTTGACAATTTAAATCTGGAGGCCAATCGCGCTAAAAAAAGCTGTGCAATTCAATTTCAATACAATTGTGATCCAGTTCCGATCATGGTTCAGTTGCGGTCCAACTGCAGTTCAATACGTGAAGTTTGGTATTGCGCTAACATTTAAAGTCAAGAAATCAAGTCATTACAATAATTATGAATGATGGTTGACTCATTCATAATTATTGTAATGACTTGATTTCTTGACTTTAAATGTTATTTTTTTCTTTTCAGTTGGTGCGTAGCAAATAAAATATTTGCCGACCATGTTGGCAAAGAACAGAAAGGACGTACAAGCTGGAATAACCAGTTGGTTACTCGGCTGTGGGAAGAGCAGCAGCAGCATCAGCAGAGAGTCTGGTGGCTATTCCAGCTTGTAGGTCAGCATTTTGCCTTCCAGTTCCTTCTACATCTACATAAGCTGTAATTAGTGGCTGCATGGCCATTTCCTGCTGGAGTTCCTCTGGACTGTGGAAGAGTCCACAGGAACATTTTGTTTGTTGCAAATATTGTGCAAAATTACACAAGCATTGACAATATTCCCCGCAGTTTGTGGGTCATAATGAAGAAACCTATGGGCCAGCAAACATCTAAAACGAGCCTTCAGGAGACCAATTGTTCTCTCTATAATGTTTCTTGTCCGTACATGCATCTGCGTGTATAATAGTTGTGGTGAACCAGGCTCACAGTCTAAAATTGGTGTCATCATGTATTTTCTCAGTGCATATCCTGAATCACCTGTAAATAAATATCAAATCATTACTTTGGTATCTCAATAGTTTTTAATTTTAATAATATTAATGTTTTATTGTTGCAGATCGTCAAATTCCCAAATTATTATTAAAAAATTATAAATAAATTATTGATTATATTAATATTTTGTTGATTATTGAATATTATAAAATTAATAAAAAAACATTAACCTAGCTTTAGTATTTTCCTGAATTTCAGTACCCAGTTTAATTTTAGTACCAAAAAATATGAGTCTAAGGCCAGTGTTCACCAAAAATTTAACCTACGATTAGCAGCTAACCAGAGATTTGACAATGTCATTTTCATACATTTTTTTGACATTTTGTCTGATTAGCTTCTAACCGCGGTTTAACCGTTGGTTATATTTTTGGTGAACACGGGCCTTAGGCTGGCATCGACACTTATAATGTTCATATCCGTATCACAAACCTAAAATAGAAGATATAATTATAATCCATATATCCTTTGTTACATGACAAACTATAGAAAGCACTTGTTATTTTTGGTAGTTATTTAGTATTTATGATTCATGTTTAAAAAATCAACAAACAACTAAGTAAATAGATAAATATTTATGAATGATGTCAGCAAGTAAAATTTTTTTTTTTACCAATTGAACATTCAAAGAATGGTAATGCTTCCTACAGTAGTAAGTACCTTTCTTCATTTACTACTGGCCTGACAATGGCAACATGTGTGCCGTCGATGCACCCGACAACACCTGGTACACCAAAGTCTTGGTAAAATCCGCAAAAACATTGCTGTTTAGATTGTATGCAAATAAGTAGTAACTAAATCATAGTACAAATAAGTAATAATTACTTTATCTTCATGGCTAAACGCTCTTCTCTAGATTGTGGGAATTTTATATTTTTTCCTCTTATTTCAGGAGTGTTTATTGCAGTCGTCACTTCGTGTAGTACACTTGATATAGTTGGCTGGGCCAAGTTCTGTGCTCTGCCTGTGGGCTTTTGATATGACCCATGAGCATACACGTATATTGCAGTTAATACCCGTAGAAGTAAAAACACCAATCATTCACAACTTAATCATGAAAACCTAAATATAATAGGTCTTGTACAGATCACAGCATGGTAACTGTATGTTTTATTTTGTGTGTTTATATGTATCAAATTATAAGTAAGACCTTAGTTTCCACACTTAGGTCTGTGTCCCTCTTTGGATTGGTTTTCAAAATCGGTGTCAGTTCTGCACAGAGAGTTTTTACCATATGTACCTGGTGTAAGTCTAAAATATAAAATTAAAGACAATATTAAACGCAGTAAAAATATTTTAGGTAAAAGAATGGTAGGAAATATTATTTGTTTCAATTTAACATATATTGTTTAAAGATAAGTTTCATCAATAGCAACATAAGCCTCTACACCAAGAGAGGATTTACCAATAATAACCACGCATAGAAGTTGGTTATCGTTAAACTTCGAACTGAAATTAATGAATGTAAGGTCAAAAGGCGTTGAAGAGTTCAACGCATGGATAATTATTGATAGGGATTGTATTCTACTTAAATAATGATTCGATATCTTACCTATATTCTTTAATAAATTCGTTTTCATCCATATCAAAAGGATCATTACTAAACTTTTACCACTTCATCCACCGAAGATTACAATCTTTGCCTTTCACCAACGAACATATATGTAATATTATATCCCAATTGTTGAGCAAGATAAAAAGAGAAATAGTCAAACGATCAAGAAAATGCAA
The DNA here is from genome assembly GCA_949987775.1 of Aproaerema taeniolella. NCBI lineage: Eukaryota > Metazoa > Arthropoda > Insecta > Lepidoptera > Gelechiidae > Aproaerema > Aproaerema taeniolella. Next base: position 10,708,409 of record OX465264.1, read on the forward strand.
CTTTTTCACGATTGCTTTGTTTGACATAACAGACGCGCAAAAAACATGTTACAAGCTGTGACTTGACAGGTCATAGTACGAAAAGTTCATACAATAAAAAAGATGAACGGTTTTTAACGTCAAACGAAACTGCTCTACAACAGGCCTGCTTTATAGCTACCTTATAGCAAGGCAGTGCAGATTAGGTCCTGCTACTCGTATAAGAGGTCATAGTAAGCCTCCAGTATGATTGTCGAACAACATCATAATCACAGAAGATGATATTCGTAAATAATTCTATTCGTTTATTAGTTGATTGAATGTACAGTTAGCGACAGTTTTTTTCTTTAATTTATGTAACAATGTATAATGATTAATGATGATTGGGAATAATACTTGTTATTTGAAACAAAAGTCTCGGAAAAGATATGAAAAAACATGTAATTAATTCTTACATTGCAAACAAACCAAAATCACACTAAGATAAATAAATAAAATTCTTATTTTCTGAGTAAACCGCAAAAACGTTATGAAAATTTTAATTGTACCTCATTGCATTTAATCGCTTGAGGCAGTCCAGAACAAAAATATTGTTTCTTACATAATCTCTGACTATGCCTGATATTTTCTTATTCTTTTCTTCTATTTTTTTTCTCCTTTTTACATCAGTGAAATGTAGATTGTTTCTTTTCAGTTTCATATGTTGGAATTTGCTTTCTTTTTTTTAAAGTTTACGCGGCGATGCCATTTGTTGTTCGGTTTTTCTGGTCATAACAACTTAGAATGTCACTGCTGATTTTTTTATCCATTGACTGTTGAAATAATTATTTTCTGATATTTGGCGAATTTGATGCCATTTCTATTACGAAAAAACGTGTTTGACAGCTTGAACCACGGCAAATTCATAGTCGCGCGGATAGAATTTTAGTATCTCAAATGTATTATCACCACCCATTTTTTGTAAGCTCGTTCTGAATTTATTATCAATCAATATTCGTCGCTAGTTTAGTCGCTTACTCAAATTCATACCGCTCAAGTTATTAAAACAGTATGTTCAACAGTCGCTAAGTAATTTTTTAGTCGCTCGTTATATAATTCCCCTTTTACTATTCGCACTGGTGCATAAAGTTACCGTCGGCATTATTTTATGGATCCCAGTGTACTTTCTCAAATATGATGTTTTTACTATGTAGTGTTTTGCGAATATGATCTTTTAAGATAATGATATTTTGCAATTATCATGTTATGAGAATAATGATGTTTTGCTAATATCGTGTTTTGCGAATTTGGTATTTTACGATTGTGGTTTATTGAGAAGATGATATACTGCGAGGGAGAGCCTGAAGTCACGCTCGGGTCCTGCGCTCTGTGGTATGTTCTGCTAGGCCGCACTGCAGGTTGAGTTGTCGCCGCCACTCCCAAAGATCCATTCACCGCCTGTGGGTTTAAAATGAAATATGATGCCACTGCATCACTAAACATTCCAAAGATCACCAGACAAGTCACACAAAGAAGGATGGTTCCATAAACCTTATCAAAGACTCTTTCCACATACTCTTAATGCACATACCGTTCGGCATTCATGTCGTATTAAACATTATATTGGCCGTCACATTACTCTGATCATATCATACATTAAGCGAGCCAACATGTATCTCAATTCCTTCGACGCCCTCGGTATGAACGGCTCTCAATACTCCTATACTTGTTCACCGCCTTAGGTCTGAACAACTAATCTATTATGCCATTGCCGCTAGAGCACGAACCAGATCTGAAGAAGCGTTCGTACTTGCGTTCATGCGATGGCCAAAGGTGACACATATTTAAATCAATTCCTTCTGAGGTCTGTACGCCATTGTCATATCTAAACATCCTCTCATTTACCGCATGGGTCGTACGCCATGGTCACAAGCACCAATATCATCAGAGGCATTCAATTGCATCGCATCGGTCGGATGTCCGTTGCGGACTGAGGATGTTGTGCACTGTACGAGAATTGCCAAACAGGATCGAGCAAGCGACAGACCTAGGTCTATTGTGGTCCAGCTTTCCAGCCCTGCTCTCCAGGATAATGTGTTAGCAGCTTCGGCTAAGTTTAATAAGTCGCAACCTAAGGACAGACTGAACGCTTCGCATCTTGGTTTCTCCGATGTGAAAACTTCAATTTTTATCTCTGAACACTTATCGCCTGCAAATAAAGCCTTACATGCAGCTGCCAGAGCCAAAAAGAAGAAAAAAGGATATCAATTCCTATGGCCGGATCTTTATGAGAAAGTCAGAGACCTCAGCCTACATACACATCAAAGACATGACGTCCTTAGATAAGTTGGAATAGTTTATTGTTTCAGATTGTTATTTTTTTTATTAGTGCATGCTCTAAAACTTTAATATTGCTGTTAGAATTCGCGTCGTTTAATGTTTTTTATCAAAATATACGTGGCTTGAAAACTAAAACACATAATTTTTATAGAAATATATGCTGCAATGATTACGACACCACAGTGGTTCTCACTGAAACATGGTTAAATTCAACAATTTCTGACTCTGAACTTTTTAATGATAATTACACAATATTAGGAAAGATAGAGAAGTAACAAAATTCAAATGTAAAAAGGACGGGTGTGGTGTCTTGATTGCCGTATCAAGAAAATATGAGTCTAAACTTATTACCGCATGGAATACAGATAGTGAAGATTTATGGGTGATAGTAAATCCTAGTTCCTCGAAACCTCTAGCTTTTTGTGCTGTGTACATAAGACCCCCAGTCCAAAATAAGGAGCTTGAATTGTTTTTAACTAATTGTAATGCGTTCTTAGAGTCATGGAAGTCATATGTATGTATAATTGGTGACTTCAATCTGGGGAAAATCGACTGGTCAGCCTCAAATGTATCTGGCAATGACCAATCACTTCCTGTGGTCTGCCATACATTAATTGATTTTATTAAGTAAAATAATTTGGCACAACTTAATCAGGTCTTTAATACAAGCAATAAATTTCTAGATTTAGTACTCACTGATGCCCCCTCTTGTTGTGTGACAGAATCTGTTGACGCACTTAGCACTATTGACCCTCTTCATCCTCCTTTAAATGTCGAGATCTCCCAGATTGACAAACAAAAACTAGTTGCAAACCCTGAGTGTTTTAAACTAAATTACAGTAGTGCTGATTATGTAGCTATTAATGAATGCCTCGATGATTGTGATTGGGACGAACTATTTAAGGACTCTGATAATATAAATATAATAGTAGACAAATTTTACAAATTGCTTGATGATATAATTAAGAAGCATGTTCCAATATCCCGACCAAAATCCAATAAATATCCTGCATGGTACACTCCAGCGTTAATACGCATCCTTAGGGAGAAGAATAATGTTAGACAGCGCTACAAAAAATATAAGAATCCGCGAGATAGGTTGGTTTTAAATCTTTTAAGCAAAAGAAGTAATAAGGTGGCTTTAGATTCTTACAATTCTTACATTCGAAATATAGAAAATAATATTGCTAAGAACTGCAAATATTTTTGGTCTTTTATAAAGGATAAAAGAGGCGGAACCAGTATGTATCCAGCAACCTTTTCCGATGGTGCTAAAAATGTTTCTAATGGAACTGACATCTGCAATGCCTTTGCATCACATTTTAAGTCAGCTTACATAGTTGACAATATTAAAGACGACAATCAAGCTATAATTGGTAATGGCCTCGGTCATGGTGACGTTCTCGCATCCTTAGTTCTGGACAGCGTTACTGTCGAGAAATATCTAAAATCACTTGTTAAATCAAAAGGAGCTGGTCCGATGGGATACCTCCTCGTTTCATAACACCTTGTGCCTCGGCATTGGCTATCCCACTTAGTAAAATCTACAATACCTCTCTCAGCACTGGCACATTCCCGGATTTGTGGAAACTAGCTAAAGTGTATCCATCTTTAAGTCTGGACGTGATGATCAAGTTTCCAATTATAGGCCTATCTCAATCTTAAGCAGCTTTGCTAAAATATTTGAAGCTCTTATTTGTCCTTATTTGCACAACTTCTTTAAGCAGAGCATTGCTGACCATCAACACGGCTTTACAAAAGGCAGGTCTTCTACTACCAACTTGGTAACATTTGTCGAATCCTTATCAAAGTCCGTAGATGCTAACGAACAGGTGGATATAATATATACCGATTTTAGTAAGGCATTTGATAGGGTTTCCCATCCAATTTTACTGAAAAAGCTTTATTCATACGGTCTTGCTGGAAGTTTGCTGGAGAGGACTCGTTCCTACCTCAGTAATCGCTGCTTCTTTGTAGTAGTAAATGGTTTCAGTTCCAATGTAGTTTCCATAACATCAGGGGTACCTCAGGGGTCTCACCTTGGACCAATCTTATTCAATGTTTTTATAAATGATATTCCTAACTGTTTTTACAATACCACACCGTTTATATATGCTGATAATCTCAAAATTGTAAAATCTATAAATGCACTCGAAGACTGTATGTTACTTCAAGAAGATTTGAATCGTCTGAGTAGCTGGTGCTTAGAAAACAAGATGGATTTAAATTCTAATAAATGTGTACACATCAAGGTCACTCGGAAATTGAGAGAACTTTCATTTGCATACAGTATCGACAACAAGCCGTTGGCAGAGTTGGACACAGTGAAAGACCTAGGAGTAATAATAGATAGGAAACTTACTTTTGTTCCGCATATTGAAAATGTGATAAAAAAAGCCAACAGAATGTTGGGTTTCGTTATGCGAAATAATTGGGAGAAAGTGTTTCGTTCTCCCAAGACAAAGATTCTTTTATACAACAGCTACGTTAGAAGTATTTTAGGATATTGTAGCGTTGTTTGGAGACCACACTACGCAGTGTATTCTCTGAGACTCGAGCGCAATCAGAAACGTTTTTTATGGCACCTCTCCTTTTCAGTTGGACTATCGGGAAAAAAAATCTCTTACGAGAAAAGACTAAATAGATTCAACATAGTAGCACTCACAGCGCGTAGAAAACTATTGGATCTAATATTTTTATACAAACTGCTCCGTAATGAAATAGACTGTCCCCAACTTCTCAGCCAAATTAACTTTAGGATACCGGTCAATTACCCCAGATCCAGCGTCGCTCCTTTCAGTGCTCCTTTTAGAAGGACTGTCCTTGGCGTCAACTCTCCTGTTCCGCGTCTTAGTAACCTAGCAAATAAGTACCACCAAGCAATTGATTTCTTTGAGGACTCTTTGCCACAATTCCGTAAGAAAGTCATGCTGCAGCTTAGAAACATTTAAAACTTTGTTAAATTTGTAAAAGAATGTACTGTTATTATTGTAACACACAAACGTGTTTTTAATATCGAATGTGGTATTTGCCTTTAATTGTTTACTCGTTTAGTTTTTAGTTCGAAGATTGTATGTTTACTTATGTATTAGCGATGTAAGCGTTGGCAAATCTTTAAATAAAATAAATCAAACAGCCGAGCCTTCACATGCAGGCTACAACCTCAAACAAACAATCTACTGGCATTCAAAAAAGATGGAGGTCATTCATGGTAATCAAAGGGAACACTTAGCTCAAGGAAAACTAGCTCCTGTGGTTTTACACCATTCCAGAAGAATCCGCTGTCTTGGCTGCGCTCCTTATCACTCAACTATCACACTACAATTATCACAAGAACACAAATTCTGGCTTTGCCACCCAAGCTTTATTGCTCTTATAGACCATAGAGTACTTATCATAGATATCTATTGTTTTAGGTTGTCATACTTGTGCATTCTGTCCATTCATCTAAGACTCATTTGTTCAGTGTTATGATCGCTTACCATAGATGTATTACTTCCGTTGAGGTGTTACCAGCCAGCCTTACATCGCGATGCTCGGCACTTGCGACACTTCCGCCGGCCAACAAAAATGATGTCAGGGAGCGTGTCCACTGCCGTATCCTCTCTGGCTCTGACTGCTGCATCCCGTTGCTGTCTCGTTCGAGGAGGTGCGCCAAGGACGTCATTAATGTTGTTTTCGTCCCTCATGTTCATGTCGATATCGTTATTAGTTTCATCATTATTAATTTTATTGTGCTTAGGCGAGCTTGTCCTTTCTGGAGCAATACCGTCATGGACTTCTTCAGTACCTTCAAGAGGTATCTCTTCCGCATTATTATAAAGAGGTATTTTACCAGTCTCATTGACTTCCAAGTCGTTTTCCAAATTTTCAAAATAATCGTGAGCTACATAGTATTATTATTTATTCGAATTTGACGCTATGACGTCTTATGTTTCTTCATCTTCAATCTCTAGTGGATACAGTTGTGCTAGAGAATGAGTATATAGTTTATTTCCTACTTTGACCTAAGCCTTTCGACACATGTCATCAGCTCCCTTTCTGAGAGATATAATTTTCCCAACCTTCCAATCTTGCCGATTCTTATTATCTCCTTGAATCTGTACTACTTGGCCCAGAGATGGTTCCAAATTAGAAGTAATCCTTGGTTGCTTGTGAGAATGACTGTACCTTTCCCTCAGACTTAGAAGGTATCTATTTACAAATATTGTCATAAACTCTTCTCGCTCCATCGTCTACCTCATCTTTGACCTTTTAGGTTAAGATTGAGGTCAAGAGTTAACCCATCTTATATTGAAAAATAAAAAAGAGTATGATGATCCTTTTCTTCCAACTGTGCACTAAGTGGATCTTCGCTTGCGTCCCTTGAGGTGAAGGTCCATTCATTCTTGGTATGCATAGCTATTTTTCTTCCCATCGCAATAAAATCGGAAGGTTGGAGACTAGATCCGCACCCTCATCAACATAGGTTAACGGCCTTGAGTTAATAACAGCCTCTATTTCCTTAACCACGGTGTTCAGTTGATTATTCGTGAGTAGGTGTTTCTGCAAAGTCGTCTTTATACAGAGTTTGACCATGCCCACAAGACTCTCGTAGAATCCTCCGAACCACGGTGCTAGTTGAGGACTGAAGCGCCACTTAATATTTTGTAGGTTTAGTCATAATTTCGGATATCAACTTCAAATTAGTAGCATTATCAGGAGTTACTACCGTAGGTACATTCCTGGTGGCTATGAATCTTCTTGGCGCTAAGAGTCCTTCTTCTGCGGTCAAGTCTCGTACGACATCCAGGTGTATCGTGCGTTCTGCCAGACAGGTAAATAGGCATATCCACCTCTTCTCCGTTCCATCTTTAGTCCTCACCAGGACTGGGCCGAGGTAGTCGACTCCGGTTAAAGTGTATGGCACAGTATAGTTTATCCTCTCAGCTGGTAATGCTGGTGTAGGAGGTAGTTTGAAAGGTCCTCCTCGTTGTTTAACGCATTGAGCACATTTGCTTATAACTTTAAGAACTCGCTTTCTTCCTTGAGGTATCCAAAAGTTTTGACGTATAATGCTGAGAGTATGAGAAATTCTAACAAAATAATTATCAGTATGCGTCTTCATAGTGATCTTATCAGTGTATGGACTATCATAAGTTAGCAGTATTAGGTATTTTTTGTTATAGGTCCAATTTGCATGTTAAAATCGTCTTTTACTTCTTAGTATCCCATCTTCATCGATGAAAATTTATTCATCGATGAAGATGGGATACGGGTCTCTTTTTCTGCTAGCTCTTCAGGAAAATGTTTGGCTTGAACTTCTTTAATCTCAGATGCCTTAGTATACATGACGCCTATGTACTCTGGTGATACTTCTTCAGGTCCAATATTTATGTTGTTAGTTTCCATCTGATCTCCTTTATCGCTTAAATTCTTTTCTGTTGGAGTATTCGCCAGATCCTCCCCGGCCAAAAGAGAACTGTTATTTTGTGGGCTGACAGGTCACTCTAGTGAGTCTTTTGATAGAAATTATGGCCCTGCTAACCATTTCTTTGGCTGAGCTGGTCTCGTAGCTACGTCTGCCGAATTGGACTCAGTTGGTACCACCTTAAGTTTTGTTTGCAGCGTTCGGCGCCTTGCCCCACATGTTCGTTTTCGGCAACCAATAGCGCTTTGCTCAGATCATTAAAGGCGGGTTGAAAAAACTATTCCTTTCTTGTTAATTGTTTTTTGTTCACCAAAAAAACGAGAAGTCCCTTTCCAATAAGATGTTTATTCGATTTAGTTGTAACCAACTAATTACCATAATTACTCAATGGGTATTAGTAAATACCCATACTTTTTTTCAGTAGTTAAATCAAATGGACTGAAATAGGTCTAAAACTTAGGTCTTTATTCCACTTGTAAATCTTTCAAAACATAAAAAAAATGATTGTGAGCTATGAACGACTTTTTATCTAACTAATAAAAAGTTTATCTAACCGGTATTAAGTTAAGAAAAAAAGTGATATGTCTATTCAAACTAATAATTCCTATATCTCAATCTCGTTGTTCAGCAACAGCCTGAAATAATTGCAAAGATATTTAAGACGATAATAAGGTGATTACCTTAATTTTTATTTTTTTTATTTTGAGCAGTGAATAGGAGTGAGACAAAAGGTTTGGTAAATAATACATCAATTTAAAACTTAACTTTAATTATAAGTATTTAATAAAATAAAAAAACTTAAACATAAGAATAAAATTCGCCGCGGCACTCGTCACACCCGCACCGCTAAAGGTCACGCCGGCGCCGCCTCGGTATCGGGATGGGCGTCGATGGGGGTGGCGGTGGTGGCGGTGGAGGCGATGGCCGGTGCGGTTCTGGCGGCAGTGCTGGCGGCGACGTTGGCGGCGTTGTGGGTAATCTGTAAAGCGAAAATAATTTTAATTTTTCTGTCTAAATAATTTTTTTGACAGAAAAAAAGTTCTTCTTTAGGTTACAACAGAACAGTGTTACAATTTAATTGGGAAGGTACTCGAATATCAAGGGAGTGGGCAGGCTAAACAGACATTGTTTTAAAATTTTGTAAAAAAGTTTTCATAACTTACAAGCACCCGCAAAGCCATTGGCGCACACGCCGCCATATCTGGTTCTGTTGATAGCTGAAAATGAATAAATCGTAAAATAAGTAAATGGTATTTTTAATTGAAGAATTCAATATTGCAGTTAGAAATCAAACATTATATAAAAATTAATACTTACAGGTCCGACTCTGACATGTTCATCATATAAATGTTTATATTATACTATCAAATTTTGTTATTAAGTCCATTGCAGTGTTATATTAATGAATTTGACACTATTTGGCGGCCTCTTTGGCGGCCCTTAAGAAGACTTTTTTGTTTTAGGGTTTCGTCAGCAAAGAGCAAAAACGATAGTGTGACGCCTTTATCCTTAGCGGGATAGGCAGAGCGTAAATGACCTACAAAACCATCCGAAACTACGTCCGACAACAATTTACCTAGGGTTCATGAAATGCTCAACAGCAGTGACTGAGGATCAGCCCATCGCCTACAAAATACCAAGACACTTAAGTCCCTTAACTGACCTATACAGCATGCCGGGAAGACAAGCAGCTAAAGCATACTTAACTAGTTCTTTGTTTTCTTTTAAAGAGCATTCTCTGTTTGTATTTCAGAAGAGGTAGAAGTTTGTTCGTTTTTGTGTCATTTACCTAACAAAGAAATAATGGTTATTTTTGCTGACGTGGACAGATATCTGATCAGAAGCGATTTCATCGAAATTCTCGATAACGGCTTTTTGTGGCCGTGGGACTTCACCCATTTTATATTAAGAGACAATTGCGGAAATTGTGGCGAGGAAATTACAAAGGGCGAGTTACCTTCCCATTTTATTATAGACTTAAGTTGGGGAATAAACATTTTAGTGTTGGTGGAACATTCTGTGTTTTGGTGCAATTGTGGGTACTGTATCTATGACCATTTTTTACCACAAGAGTGTGAAGTGTGTGCACCAGCACCATAACAGGTAAACTCAAGTAATCCTTACTAATATTATAAATGCGTAAGTAACTGTGTCCGTCTGTTGCGCTTTCATGCCAAACCTACTGAACTGATTTAAATGAAATTAGTTTAGAGCCTGCGAAAGACAAAGGCTACTTTTTATTCCACTGCAGAGCCTACCACACCGCATGAGACCATACTATATGACGCCACCTCAGATTCAAAACGGTGTCATTGGTTTTCCTAAGGCCTGTGTTCACCATAAATATAACCAACGGTTAAACCGCGGTTAGAAGTTAATCAGACAAAATGTCACAAAAAATGTATGAAAATGACAGTGTCAAATCTCTGGTTAGCTGCTATAATCATTGGTTAAATTTTTGGTGAACACTGGCCTAAGTCACCTCTTACGAAACCCATTTGTTTTCCTAAGTGTTATTCTGGATAAACCAGTAACAATAAACCAGTCAAAAATAAATACAAAAAACTAGTCAAAAATATACAATTTATCGCTTCTAAGATCCTCAAGTTTTTAAGTACTCGCCTTTGATAAATTTATGGAGAGCTTGAGTTGATAACGAGAAATATTTTTGGGGATCCGAATCTCAAAGGGAAATACGGAACTAAATCAGAAACTATAACACCTTTAAACTTGAAATTTGGCGGGTAGGTTCCATAAAAGGTTTAGATGACCACTAAGGACGGCTTTTACGAAACTCTGTGGGAATCTATAGAAATAGCTACAAGTAACTAAATACAAAATGCCATTATAAAAAGTTGGAACTCTCTCTCCTTTAGTAAAACTCGCACATGGCCGATTTTTTAGACAATATAAAATATTTGCCCAAAATTTACTTCCCAAGCTTACCTCTGCATTAGTTCCCTGAACTCAAACTAAGTGTCGATACGTGGAAGTGTAATTAGTAATATTATTAAAAAACTATTAAAATGGTCGTGGTTATTGACACGAGCAATACGACCCTGTCGTACAGTGATTTTGTGCTATTGTTAAACAATGAAGCTGTGTGGCCCTGGGATAGTCCGGTCCACTTTATCGTCCAAACCCAATGTGTTTGTGGCCGGTATACAATAAATATGCCGATGCTAACACACCACATCATCATAGACCTCAGGGTCAACAGTTTCGATACTGCTGCTGTGCTGGCAGTTATCAACTACCAGCACAGCTGGTGTCAAGATTGTGGACGATTTAAATATAGACATTTGACCGCTGACCAGTGCACTTGCTCAATTTACCCTATTGACGAGATGATTTTGGGACTGGAAATTTAAAAAGTAATAATGCTGCCTATATATGTATAATATTGATTTTTACTAATAATTTGAGTCACCGTTTTTTGAATGCCAGCCTGGGTTTTATTTTCATACTAGATGAGCATTCTCCTTTGAGTCACTTTTTTTTTAAATGCCAGCTTATGATTTTATTAGCATTGACCTTATTTAATATATTTTTTTTTCTTTTAGAAACCCCCCGGTGGAAGGGCCTTGCGTCGCCGTCGTGGAAATTACGTCTATTTGGTTCCCATCCTATTAATAAATTCTTTAAAGTGCAAAAACTTTGACGAAAAAAATGGGTATTAAAAAATATTGTATAGTGTATTTTTTTTTTACAATCAGTTTACAAATGGTCCAGAGTGAACCTTTGAGATGCCGACTTTTCTAAAAAAAGACAGCATATGTTCGTAAACAACTGCCCGTTGCTTTTGTTTATTGCCTCAAATACTCGTGTCCTTTTCTCTTACTGTATCTATGCTAGGAAATGGTGGATGTTTGTATTATGAATTTATGAATCTAATTTTGTCGCCGACTAAAGTGCCTTCTTATGAAAAAGGAGCTTTACTCAGAAGATGAGTATAATTCCTCATTATTTTAAACTTATTATTATTATTGATCATCTTGACATTTGATAGTTTTATTTTTTATTTTTTATATTCTATTTCTTTAATTTTGACATTCGATAGTTTGATAGTTTATTTTCTTAAATATTTTATTTCTTTAATAATTTGTGACATATTATTGACTGAAAACATGAATGTTATTATTACATTAATTATTGTAATTTTAACGATCACATTATACTTTGATATTGCTTTAGACATAATATTGTAACTGGAATTGATAATGTGAAATAAATGAATCTAATCTAATCTAAAACCAAATATTGTGAAGTTTCTAAAACAACTATACACACTAATGTGCAAGCGAAAATCGATCTTAAGGTAGTAAACATTCTTACTGCCCTCAGAATACAGAACAATTACTGCCGCACTCAGAGACGTCAATTAAAGTTAAGAAGTAATTAAATGTTTTTAAGACTGCAGACCGAGTACGATAGCTGTGACGATAGTAACAGCGCCGCGACGACACCGCGGTTCTATGTCAAAATGTCAACATTGACAACGCCATAGGGCGAGCAAGCCTTTGCGCGGGACCCTCGCGCAATCAAAGTGAAGTTTTAGCGTGAGCCGAGCGCGAGTTTGTCGTTATCATGCTAGAACTGCTGAAAGTGACAACATTAGAGTTAATTGACGTCTCTGAGTGCGGCAGTTAGTTTATTATAGTTAGCTTTAAAGATATATGTAGTATTTAATAATAAGAGTAGTTTTTCTATGATACTTTAGTTAAATTGCATTATGCTGAGCCAGCGCCAACTTCGTCTGTGCGACACAGGCAACACAGTGCAGCACTTTGTTTTATGTTTGTAAATGTTTTTTTGTTATTTTTTAATTTGCCTTTAATTTGTTTTTGTCTTTGTGTCTGTTAAGTGTCTTCTGTGTTTCTTCTGTTTTTCTGTATTGTGATGTCTGTGTTGTACGCCGAAATAAAGCATTTTCTATCTATCTTCTATCTATTTATCTATCTATCTAAAAATAAAAGCATTGTAAAACATATTTTTTTTATTAATCTTATTAATTAATATACGGTGACGGTGGCGGTGTCGGTGGCGGTGTCGGTGGCGGTGTCGGTGGCGGTGTCGGTGGCGGTGTCGGTGGCGGTGTCGGTGGCGGTGTCGGTGGCGGTGTCGTTGGCGGGGTCGGCGGCGGTGTCGGCGGTGGAGTCGGCGGCAGAGGCGAAGGTTGCGGTGGCGGCCTTTAAATAAAACATTTTTCAGTAAAATACTTAACAAAAAAGGAAGAACGACCCTAGCCTAAGATAACTATTTCAAAACATTGATAATTCATAATGAATAGAATCAGTCGTCATAATTTGCGGAAATCATTTGTAAATAGCGAAAGCTTATATTAGTAACTAGCCTTCAAGAAAATTTCCATGCGAGTGGGACTTGAACCTGCGACCATGGCTTACCGTGCCAACGCTCTAACCAACTGAGCCATCGCATCGTCAAGCATCTCTGTCTAAATTTCCAAACTTCCGATATTCGTTTTTTTTTCGAATAGCGGCTTGACAATCTGATGGCTCAGTTGGTTAGAGCGTTGGCATAGTACGCCATGGTCGCAGGTTCAAGTCCCGATTGCATTAATATTTTCTTCCTCTTTTTCTATTTTGTCCGAACAAATCTGACTTTGGTTTTATGCAGGGTCCAAAAAAAGACCGTGGATGGAATTTTCAATCATCAACATTAAGGGCTTTTCCTCCAACCACGTTCTTTTTTTCCACATATTAAAATTTTGAGGCGAATAGAAAGTATTGTGGGACACTCACCGGCAGCAGGCCGCCGACGCCACCTGGGCCATGATGGCTCGCCACCACCTCCACCATATTACGTCTGATCTACAAAAAAAAGTTTAACATTAATATAGAAAAGAATACCGTGTATGCTACGTATCTGTAAAACTTAGAATAAACATCATAACATTACGGGAATTAGGCCAGGCCTATAACTAAGTATTTTATTTATATAGCCAAGTAACTTGACCGATTCTTGTATCAGAGTTTTCTCATATCCTAGACACATTTTACTTGAGTAAAATAGCAACATTAAAAAATATTATAACAAATACTTACACATCAGCGCCGACGTTCGCGTCTTCTATTTGTCCAGACATTTTCTTGAATGGTTTTAATTTAACAAAAACACTAAACTTGCATCTTAAGATTTGTTTACCTTATGTGTCTCATAGGCTTATTACTGGCCTCTTTGTTTATATTAGCAATGGATTCCGAATTTTGGTTTTATGTTTCAATAGCGAGTACCGATTCTTCACATCACAAGGGAACTTCAATCACCGTGGTTTTGTTGACAAGTTAAAGCTTTTTTATAATTCAACAGTAAGTATAAAATTTATTTTATTTTATTACATGTTTAGAGGGCTTGGTGCACCTCATTAGAAGACTCCACAGTGCTGTCTATAGAACTAGAAAAACTTAATATCTCTTTATGTTAGCTACGAGTATTTATTTTATTTAAATGATTTTTTTTCTAGATGGAACCTGCACCTGCACACCCAATTTTTTTGGATTTTCATGCCAGAATGCAAACTTTTTACAACTGGCCGTTAATTAGGCCAGCTTCAGAAGACCTGGCGGCAGCCGTATTGTTTTACGAAGGGTTCGGCGACCGCACTGTGTGCTTTTGGTGCGGTGGCGCTCTGACTCAGTGGGACCCTGACGATTGTCCCTTCGGGGAACACCTTCGATGGTTCCCACAGTGCCGTTTTATCAAACTTTACATATTTATATGGATGTTGTATCATCATTATAATTAAATTGATTATATAATTATTTAATTGATCTATTTCAAATCAAATTTAGGTGAGGACATGGAAAGTTAAATAAAAAATGACTCAGTGAGTTATGCACTACAACTATTTATATATCAACTGGCACCGATCAGTTTTAAAGTCATTTGGCGGTTTCGAAACCGAGTAAGTAAAGTTTGCCACAAGATTGACTATACTCATTCTATTTGGGATTACAAATGGTCTAGTTTAGAGTAAATCATTGAAGTGCCGACATTTAAAAAAAAAAGACACCGTGTGTTCGTAAACAACTGCATTACTTTTGTTAATTGCCTCAAACGTGTCCTTTTCTCTTATCAGTTACTAAAAGATTTGGGCACCTGTTGTTTGTATTATCAGTCTAAAATCAACTTTGAAGGTTGTAAGATGGCCAGTTAAACTTCCTACCTATCACGAAATCGGTCGGTCCCTTAAAATTCGATAAACATTTGTAGTATTACACCTAGGATTTAGTGTCCTAAGTGGATACCACAAGTTAAGAGTAAGGATTAGTGTAAGGGTAGTGTCGGATTACACCTAGGCTTTAGGAGTTTAGGTCACTAAATCCTAGGTGCAAGTTAAGGGTATCTAGGCGTTGCGTCCAGGATTATAGGTCCTTGGGGTTAGAGTCCTAGGCAAACGCAACGACCTAGGTGGAAGAGGAAGGTGAAAAGAAAAGATGAAGTAGGGTAAAACACTGAGGAATTTATTGGGACCAATGGGTTAACCTATCCACACTATGGCTCGCAGTATTAGATATAAGTAAATTATTTAAAAGGTGTGTCAACGTTACTCATTAAGCCATGGGTCCAGGACGGGTGATCTCCACGGGTTAAATTCCAAATAAAATCCTGACGGGACCCCAAATCCGGCTAACTGTTTGCCACTAGCGAGGCGTGGTAGATGGATAATATATAGGCTGAAAAGAATCTCCGTCACGACGGAGAAAAATCCACTGCGTAGCGGTGCGGTATATATTAAATAAATTAAGGTAGTCTTTAGTTAGAAGATTTAGAATATAGCTAGTAGGAGATTTACACTGGTTTTACGGTAAACATTAAACTTTCCAGTCTCTGGGCCAAGCACTGACACAGGGAGGTCTTTAAAATAGAAGGTCCTGTTGTTAGTCTCTACTCAGAGCACCAGGACGGAAAAGGTGATTTTCTTCAGCTCCAAGTTTTTCCCAACTTCAAATCTAAAGTCCTAAATGTAAAAAAAAAATAAAGACTGACAAAAGTAAGTGGCCAGTCTAAGCATCATTCTATGTCAATGGTTAAAATGGTTAAGGTAAGACCAACGACATAGAATGATGACATAGCATAGAATGATGGCATAAACCAAAGACATAGAATTCGAGGACAGAACGATGACAAGACAACTATGACAATATTATCCAAACATGCCATGGTAAACAAAAAATGAAACGAAAAGATAAAATTCAATAGTTAGGGCTTCAAACGAAGCCCCACACATTGTATTAGTGTAAACACTCTTATCCTTGAAACTAGTGAGATTAGGCATCGTTTATATGGATTTAATTTTTCAAAAAAGCACACCTTAAATTTTGATAATTTTCAAAACAAAGAATAAAACGCATGGCCGGCCGGTGCGCAGGCGAGTTAGCGCACCACGCCGCACGACGAAGCGACGTGCGCGCAGGGTGTAGGCGGGGAACGCTTTCATATATTGTTATTAAAATATAACAAGGTTCTAGTATTTTTCGTTTAATTTTACCTATACTCTATTGAACAGATAAAGGTGTTCACACTAACTCGCTGTATAGAAGTAATAAACATTTAAAAAAATACTTACCGAAACATTTAATTCTCGCCCTTCATCTCGTAGAGAATTACTTAAATTTCGGTTTTCGCTCATGATGGCTGTTTGTTTTTTATTTGGTGTTTGTTTTAACAAAAGGACAAGTTCTTAATTGGTGGATAAAATTAAAGGCTGGGCTAGCTAGAATTACCGCTTGCAAGCGAAATCTAACGAAGTGGTTAAGCCCGGCAGCTTTTTTACTAGATTTTACTTTTTTTGGAAAAGTGTCCTGTTTATGTGCCGAGCAAGTTGCGGACAACAAATGGTAATTTTTTTTACAATAACGACAAAACATTGCGCGGAAACATTGGGGCTTATTCAATAACGACATTTAGTTACTTATATTTTTTGTCACCTATTGTAATTTGAAGGCGCCATTGTAGTTTGAGGGTTGGAGTAAAAAATGCAATAAAATTTATATAATATTATTACTTATAATTGATAAAATTAACGCAGTAATATGACTTATACCTGCTCCATTCTTATATTAAACAGCTTAATTTACTATTTTATTTAAACTAAGACTAGTGAACTAATTAAAAACCAAATACAAAATTACACTATACAAAACTTAAAAAAACTATACAAACTAAATATAAAAAAAAAAATTTAGTCATAGCCCCGCCAGAGTCTATAACGGCATCGCATCTCCTTCGCATTGATCTTTTTTTTTATTTTAAATCTTTATTTTATGGAGCTTGGTCCTTTAAAAAACCACGTCGCTCCATACGTTTACAAACAATATATATACTTATATTAATTACAATCTCTTAACCTACAATAGATTTTAGTCATTTTGTAAAGTACCTTGGCCTCTCCTGATAAAGGATAAGCCAAAGCACTATTACAGGCTCCTACTTGTAGAAATGAACTTCAACTAGCAACAATGTTACGCCTAAAGGCATCATTCCGGAGACATTCCATAAGGACGTGATATATGTCCTCAATTACCTCACATTCGCTGCAGTTTGGCGAACTGACTTTTTTCATCAAGAACGCGAATTTGTTAAGTGGTATGTGTCCGGAACGAAGCCTAAAAGCTGTAACAACGCTGCATCTATTTAAGCAGTTGCTAAACCAAGGGATTTTCAGGGGTTCAGGTTGAATCGTTTTGTACCATATGCCAACCGAAAGGGATCGTTCATCAAAGTACTCCTTCCACAAACTGAAACAGTCCTTCCTGGCTACAGGCAAATATTCCGTGAAGGGTGGAGAAACGTTGCAAATGGGTCCACTCTCTGACGCCTCCTTAGCCGACTTATCGATTCTTTCATTGTGAGCAATGCCGCAGTGAGACGGGATCCACTGAAACTGTACTACTTTTGAGGATGACTGAATCTCCATAATATACTTTATTATGGTATAGGCTAACGGGATGCCTCGAAAAGTCGAGGTGCAACGAGCCAAATGTTGCAATGCACTTTTGGAGTCTGTAAATATTACAAATTTATCTCCAGGTAACGACATTATATATAAAAGAGCTTCAGCAATTGCAACTAACTCAGTCAACATGATACAGACATTGTTGTTAATCCTAAATTTTAGGTCTGTATCTGTCTGTGGATCATAAACTGCTGCTCCACATGAGTCCTCACTTTTAGAACCGTCAGTAAACAGTTGATAAAACCCAACATACTTTTTACAACAAAGGGAATCATAACAACGTCTAAAGAAAGCGGCATCGTAATATCTTTTCGAGCTTGTCACATCGTTTATATTAAGTTTGATGGAATCTCTTAAGTTTATATAGCTAACCCACACATCTAAATTGAACATGTCTAACTGTGGACTCGAATGGATTTCCATATTTTTATAGCCTCCATGAATCGACACTAATAAAGGTTTTTTATTTCTACGTCCTTGGCAAGTATTACTCAAGGCTGAAAGTTTTTCAAGTGCATTCGTAATTGGATTATCTGTAAGAGATCTACTTTTAAACCAAAACTTTGACCCAAGGTATTGTCTCCGAAACTGTAGAGGAGGAACGGACAGTTCACTTTCCATGACATGGGTTGGGGTTGATCTAATAAAGCCTCCAACTATTCATAAGGCTTGGTTTTGTAGTCTGTCTAGCTTAATAGCATGTGAATGGCAGCTATTGTCGTACAAAAAACTGGCGTAATCTAGTCTGCTAAGAATAATAGAAATGTATATCCTTCTTAAATGTACCTGGTGTACTCCCCACCCTGGCCCGGCCAAAACCTTAAGTATATTCAAAAATTCTAGGCCAGGGAATATTCTATTCACTGAGATGCGTTCAGATCTAATCGACTTATGAATCAAAATGGCGACTCCCCCAGAAGACTCATCGCGATCCTCTCTGTAAACTTGATAATTATTTATATTTAATGTAAGTTCTCGGTCAAGCCACGTCTCGCTAATGGATGCAATATGTATCTTCTCTTGAATCAACAACTGCTTAAACGACGAAAACTTATATCTAATACTGCGTGCATTCCACTGGAAAATATTTAAACTAATAAATTTAGATTGTAAGTTATCCAGTTTGGATTAAGGAAATAATATTTTCGACGCATGATATGTCTTGAATACTTTGTTGAATCACCGATAAAAACCAGTCCATAATAGAATATAGCATAAATTTAACTTTTGTCATGAAACTTAACTCTTTTTGGAACAACATGGTTTTAAGATTTTCCAAAAGATGATTCAAAGTAAAAGGTTTTTTTCCTGACTTTTGATCTTCTCGCCGTTCAAACCGCTCATTCTGTGGTTCTTCTTCTGATTCTGGGTCCGAAAAATTTTCCCAAAAGTCAGAAGGCTTTTGGGGAAAGGTAGAAGGGGGGTGATGGTTTCTGGATGCTTTTTTACTCGGTTCTCTTGTAGGTATTTGTTTATTCGAATCCCCGTTCTCTTCCTGGCGCTTTGAATGTATTTGAGCAGCAACTTGTGAGTATGTCGGTGTACTCGTAGAAAGGACTGAAAATGAGTTCGACGCAGGTACAGTGTTTTTGTTACTAGTGGAATGACTTGGCGTTTTGTCTGCGACGAGATCTATTATCGAAGAAGGCGGTACATACATCGATAGCGCTTTTATATAGGTGACATTGAATTCTGACATGAGTTCCCTTATACGCTTTTCCTTTTTATACACAGGACAATTTTTATCTAAAGCCAAGTGTTGCCCCTTGCAGTTCACGCACTTATAGTTTGAAGTCTCGCAGTTGTCATGATGTTGACCACATTTTGGGCAAGTGACATGATTAGATGGGCATAGTTTTTTTTTCATGTCCAAAGCGCCAACACTGAGAGCATTGGGTGACCGGGAACACGTAGGGCATGACTTTAACTCTCATACTGCACACATAAATAAACGAAGGTATGGTCGCCCCTACAAAACCAATTCTCACCGACTCACTGGGTACCCATTCATCTCCCATCCTGCGTCTGAGTCGTTTAACAGACGCAATTTTAATTGTGCTTTGAATGTTTTCTAGAAGTTGTTCTTCTGGTAACTCGCTCTCAATATCCCTAATAATTCCGTATGATGCACCCACTTCCCACGTTTTGAAGCTTTTCCAACCTTTATCCTTCAAAGCCTGGCACGAAATGAATTTGTTAGCACATTCCTCTGAATTAAAATTTATGAGCATTCTATAGGGATTGACATACTTAACTCGCATTATTCCCGTTATATGATGCATTTTAAATAATGAAGCAAGTGCGAACTGTTTCGGGAATTTCTCCTTGCATGTCACACTTAATTGAATATCTTCAAGCGATCTTTTCTTAGATTTTCTTGTCACCTGCTGCCATTCAGGGTCCTCGGTTTCTCCTTCTCCATCTTCTTCTTCTTCCCTCGGTCGTTTACTAGCATACTGCTCCATTATAATCTCATTCGATTGTGTGTTGTCTTCAAAACTCCGCTGTCCCGCTTCTATAAATGTGTCTTCAGTACTAACAATAAGACTGTCATCCATACTCGCCTCAATTAAATTTGAACCCTCCATCTATACATATAAGGTTCATAACGCGCAGTGAAACTGCCGTTACCGGCGTGAGACTCCGCGTATTCTTGCTTATCACTTTGTTTTTACACTAACCAAGGTAAGTACTTTAGAATGCACAAACAATATCTAACGACTACGCGTGCGCTGCGGCCGATAGATGCGGCAGGACTGGTCCTTCGCATTGATCTAACGAGGACTTCGCACAGATCTGTGCCTCGAAACGACTCCCACACCTCGTCCACATGTGCCACGAGTGATGCCTGGGTTCGTTCACTCCTGTTATCCCATCTTTGGATCATAATACCCCATAGATTTTCTATAGGGTTAAGGTCCGGAGAGCGAGAGGGCCACGGTACCGTTCTTACATCTGAGTCGTATAGAATCCAACCTGGCAATGTAGGTGTGAAGTAAGCCGAATTTCAGTACGCTCGACGATTCCGCGACGATTTCAGTTATCTCGTCCGGGTGTGTCATCACTTCTATTTTTCTTAGTTTCTTTTCAATTACACCGAATTGTCGGTCAGCGGGCATGAATGAATGGCCAGTTACAGGGAATACTATTTCTATTGACTTTATAGTAGGGTTCTCTAACAACCATTTACAGCAGCAGCCCAAAACTATACAGTTTTTATTTTGGCCACCACAACCGTCAGCGACCAAACGAATGATGGAAATTCCAGTTTTGTCGGTTACATTTAACCTGTGGTACACAGCTGATGCAACCAGATTCGAATCCTTATGGAATTCGTTTTCAGTGCAATGGTAAGCGAAAACGTTTCGAGGTGACAGAGAGTCATTCGAAGTACCCTCTACCATTGTAAGATTATAGTAGTACAGTTGGCGACTATAATAAGTAGATTGGTCCGGTAACTTTGGGAGAGGTAAATTCTTTTGACAATCAAATGAAATTATTCTCATATTGTCTTGAAACTCTCTCAATTTTTCGAAAAAGGCTTTCGCCCGAAGGCTGTGAACCCGCTTTTCCACAATCAGCGTATTTTTTTTTACAGGATCTGTTTCTATCTTGATTTTTTCTGATAGTTCTAGGCAAGTTGAACATACGTCCGTTTTTGGTGTACCGAAACCAATATTGTATGAAGTATTGAAAATACGGCGAAAATACGATTTCTTTACTAGAGGATGCGCATCTTCGCTTGTTTTGTAAATTTTGTACAATTTA
Source organism: Aproaerema taeniolella (assembly GCA_949987775.1). Taxonomy (NCBI): domain Eukaryota; kingdom Metazoa; phylum Arthropoda; class Insecta; order Lepidoptera; family Gelechiidae; genus Aproaerema; species Aproaerema taeniolella. The sequence continues at coordinate 10,729,864 of OX465264.1, forward strand.
GCAATATTTAATTCAGAAGGAAGGTATTTCCTCTCAGCTACCTTTGATTTGCGGCAATAGTGGGACTCAACGCATTTCAGTTTGCTAATAAAGTTGTGTACAGTTTTTTTCTGTTCTGCATACTTTTTTGCTTTGTGGTCTCCTCCACGATGCTCAGTCCCGACTTCTCCAGTGAAGTGAAATTTTTGCATTACATGTGACACCCGGTGCTTGGTGATACCGAAGATATGCAAAAAGTACTTTTGGCAGACAGGTATTCTCTGTTTATCCACGATCACTGCATATTTGATTGTTGTTTGTTTTTTGCCTTTGTATTTGTGACGATTTTTTGTACCATTGTTTGCTGTTTGAACTCGACACATTTTTAGAATAATAGCATCTTGCTTTTGTTTGGAAGTATGTGAATAAAAAGTCTTATGAACCTTCTGTAACTGGCACATGCTTAACTTTTTGCATTTCAGCGATGGTGTGTCGTGTTCACAAATACGTTGTGGCAAATATTTAGGTGCATACCTGTACAACAAAAATACAGATGTTAGGTACCTACCTAGGTATATAACAAAAGACTGAAAATTTGGTCCCATGAGAGTACATAATTAGAATTATACAGGAAGTTGAATTGAAAGGAAATTCAAAAGTGACAACCCTACGTGACTAAAAGACACTGTACTCGCCTTTGCTTTTTCAACACATTTTTCTTCCATGTTTCTGGATTTCTGCTTCGTTTGCGAGCGGTATTCGTTGTCACAGGTGTTGGGCTATGCTCCATAATCAAAATTAGGTTTGAATCGTCGAAAAATCACTAATAATGCAATAAAAACACACAAACAGACTTCTATGAAACTGAGCGATCCGCCATTTTGTGGCGTCATCTGACTGACGCTTCTGATTGGTTGGCAGCGATAGATGGCTGTCTATGGTTGTAACGTTCAGACGATAGCCGACTTTGGTCCCAACATCAATATTTCCGACGAGTTTTGAAGGGTATATTGCCGTCTTTGGTAGTGAAGCACTCTATTGGTGGAAAGCAATTTGAATTATCTGTGTTGCCCCATACTCAACTCATTTTTGACAAATGACCTACTTTGCCGACTTTGATTTTATACGACTCATCTGACTGTTGCGCTATCCAATTTTGCACTAAGTGCGAGCGGTGTATCGGACAATTGTCCTGAATAAATAAAATCTTAGGGACATTATCCTCCGGATAAACTACTCGCACTGTTGGCAACATTGTGTCACGCAACACTTCCAGGTAACTGGCACCTTTAGCCCTCCCTGGGATGTAAACAAGTTCGCCAGGACCGGTAGCACTCATCTAGGCCCACATGTTTACCACTACCCTCCCCGATTCCTGGTTGGGTATCGTATTCCGAGGCATATATCGCGTATTTTGCACACGCCATAAATGCCGACGACCATATTGGCTCGACCGAAAACTTTTCTCGTCGGAAAATATGGCGTGTGAAAAATCGAAGTCCCGATAATCCCGTGCGAATCGAACACGCGCCGCTTTATGAGCGTCTGTCAGGGCTATTTTCCGCGCAGGTCTTCTATGTTTAAGACCTTCCCTTTTTAACGCACGACGGACGGTCTCTAGACTACAGTCGTACTCTAAAGCTATCCGTCGCGTCGGCGTGAACGGCTTCTGCTCAAAAAGGTCCTTCAGGAGCCGTTGCCTTTCTGGAGTTATAATTCGAGGTCTAGGTTGGCGAGGACGGTCATTGACATGGCCCTCGCTGCCATGCCGCCGTATCCAGAGTCGTACGGTATTTCTCTGAAATGCAAGCAAACAAAGTGTTATGGGACTGTTGAACCATAAACTCCAAACCATTAATTAACCATTCAAAATGACAAGGTCGGGTAACAGATAAAAAAAAACAATGAACGCAGCACATGTGCAACTACGGTGGCCAAACAATATTATAAATGAACAGTTTTGAAAGACCATTTTTAGAACCAATAAAATTTCATTAAGTGCGTGAAATATGATCACGTTATAAATGAAAGTAATCGCACAAGACATAATAGTAGTCAATTAAAATGGGTTTTTCGCATTTCAAAAAAATTCTAAGCAAATTTTGATGATTTGCGTTCGATTTATCAGACGATTAAAATAATCGCCAGACTATTATTCTATATGGGTAAGATACAGTATGTTGCTTATATCAATTCAATAATCACATAAAAATGTTTAGTTATACAATTATGATTTAATTAAACAGTTCGTATTTATTTGTTTTACTTCTTAATTTTACTCTGAATTTATTTATTTTTAGGTAGGGTTATATTTAGAAGAAAAATATAACTTCTGTTTAAGTGTCATACAGAACTTAAACAGGCTTTAACAGGGAAGGCTAAATCTAGGATTTATGTGGTATCAGAGAAAAATCTTGTTTATTTGGTTTTTCTAGGTGGTGGACAATATCTAATCTTGTATTAGTTATTAATAAAAAATTTAGGAAGCAAAACTTACCGACATTCCCAATTTTTCGGCGATTTCGCTTCTATTTTTTCCTTGTGCATGTAGTAGCACAATATTTTGACGAGCACTTTGGTCTAAATTCCGAAACTGTGACTGCGACATAATTATAAAATTCTACGAGACGTCAAGCTGGAATACACCAAAAGATGCAACTGACCAAAACAGACCAGCCATCTGGCAATTTTTACTGTTTAAGAGCATATTGTTTAGCAACAAAAAAAATGTTCAGTCCTGTGATCGCTCAATTTAAGATGAGGGCGGGGCTTGTCTTGCTCTTCGCTTGCAAGGGATAAACATTTGAAACTGGGCAGGCGGAACTGGGGTTGATAGTACATACCGTAATGTAAGGTCTTTATTGCTTTTCATTTCTTGTATTCATCTGGATACAAACGGTGTCAACAGATTTTCTGAGTAGTACCATTCGATTACTATCTGGCTGTCCGTCCAAAGGATTTGTTCGGCTACGTTGCCTTGTATACTCTTCTTTACATGTTGAATCAGACGGATCCTATCAGTGATGCAATCAGCTCTAACCTTGGAATTTTCAAATTATCTTGATCCTTTACGGGAACCAACCTTGACTTTACAAATAAAAAGTGCCTTGTATTGCCTTGTACTATATAGATCACCGCTGCATACGCTTTGGTAGATGCGTCCGTAAAGCAGTGGATGGAATAACTTTTGTACCACAGGTTATCCATACAGCACCTGGGAATACAGGTGTATTTCAAATTGTTAAGTTCAGACTGTATTTTCTTCCATCTTTCCGTTAATTCACTTGATAGTGGGGTGTCCCATTTCACTTTAAGTTTCCATAAATCTTGTAGAAGGAGTTTAGGTGACTGTATGAGATACCCTGGGGCATCCCTCGTGGCACATTGATGATGGCGAAGTCTCCAACGCAGAAGTCGGGTTCAGGGTCAACCCGGCAAGGCTCGTACAGATATATGATTCTGGTGGCGGTGTACTGAAGATAGGCTAAAGTTTAGTTGTACGGTGGGTGAAGGTTCTGCAGGCTGACGTGGTAATAAAAACTATGAACTGAACTTGAGACGTATATTGGACGGTTCACAATGATTAACTGACACTGAACTGAACAACGAGATTCTTTTGCCTTTACAAAACACTGACTTTACATGAAAATTTTTATCTAAATTTTACAACATGGCTGCGGCCATGTTGTAACCGAGCTGAGAAAAAGCGAACAGCAAGTTAATAAGTAAATAAATAAATAAATTCATTTATTTGCAAGAATACAGTCTTAATGATTTTAAAATAAATAGGTGATCTGTGTATTCAACCGGCGAGGTGTGCAAATATTAACTTAAAACAACATAATAAACAATTAGAAATACAATAAAAACATGTCAAACATTTCATTTCATTAATATCCAGCTAACAATCCATAAGATGTCAAAATTATTAATTTATAAATTATAATGTCAAAAATAATCGAATTCAACACCAAATGTCAAAATAAATAATTTTTCTCCGTGTGGTGATCGGTTGAGAATAACACGACCCCATCTTTTCCGTGGGTGTCGTAAGAGGCGACTAAGAAAACACAAATGAGACTTGCCTCCTAGTAATCCATCTCAGGCAACGACACTTCATTTTTTTCTGAATCTGAGGTGTCGTCCTATAGTCTCATGCGGTGTGGTAGGCTCTGTAAAGGGCCGTCTGGTTCGCGACCACCCTCCTACCGAAGTCCGACGCCAAACAGCTTGCCTTTATAGGCATTTTCTGGGTTAACTCGCTCCATCGTCGACCTCACCTTTGACCTTATGGTCAAGAGTTAACCCATCTTATAATAAAGAGAAAGTCAATTTAAATCTCTGTGCTCTGTGCTGTACAAAGATTGACATAGACAATCGATGATAAAAATAAAATTATAGAACTGCCTAACTTGACATTTTAAATTCTATTGTATCACCGCAGTCGTACACTGGTGCCAAGAAGTCTTCCATCGATTTGAATGCGAACCATATAGGTTCATAAACATCTTCTGCTCCCATACCCGATTTGATAGACGATTTCTTCTTTCGAAGATGTGTACGAAAACAGACCATTAATGAATTCTTCTTTGATTATAAGTCGCTGACTGACAATCTCATACTAATTGATATACGGTTCCATGCATCGTTTATCTTTTGTCTATTTTTATGGTTCCGATGTCTAGGGTTTCCAAATAAGCTCCTCCTTTTGGTAAAGTTCTAGGAACTCCAAAGTTCGCTCTTCACTCCATTCCATTATCAACACGTCCGGTTGGGCCGGGCGCTAGCTGTAAACTGAATGCAAAAGAATGTGTAAACAGTAAGTTCATGTTCGCCATTCGTGCCCTTTGATTCGCGTCCGAAAAACCGCTCTCAACGCGATCGCGCAAATCGCGAGGCGAATAACGAGCGCACTGTTTACACGTGCGTGTTCGTTATTCGCCTCGCCATTCGCCTCGCGATTCGCACGCAGGTGTAAATGCGGCATAAATGATCATCTGGCTTTAGTTCTTCAACCAGTTGAACTTTATACGCATGCAGATGTAGATTTTATTTTTATTTTATTTCATACGTTCACGCGCATGATCCATGGCATTGTATCAGTGGTTCTAGAACCACTAGATGCCACGTTTGACACAAATTATGAGGGTTATCAAATCGAACAAATTGCAACATGGTGAGAGCAAAGTATATTATAAAAAAAGTATACGTAGTATATTATAATATCTTTGGGTGAGAGGTGGTCAGCCTTTCGCCCATTATACAGCAAAACCCTTACATCCCTCTTTACTGTATACCTGGGAAGAATAGGTAGCTGGCACATGTTAAGTTTTTCTTTCACTCCCAGTCCAGCATGGAAGCAGATGCAGATCTTTCGTTAAAATTCTCTACATAAAATTCGGTGGCGAATCGATGTTCTCGGATCTTGCTTCACATTTTTTCACAGCAGCGATAATTTCCACGGGTGTAGCTATGGCCAGACACTTGTTTTTTGGTCAGTAACCGAACCAGTTACACAAAATTTTGCGATTAAGTTACGAATAGTTAATTCAGTTGGCACGAGATAAGAAGCACGTAACTTTCGATTTGACACGTGTGATTGTAATTGAACGTGAATTCTTGTAAAATATTTATACAATTTGTATGCGCTCTTTTATTGTGTAACGCTCCATGAATTATTTTTTGACCATTCGTCCTATTACGGACAGGCGAAGGTAAAAAACATGCTGCCTAGTCTTGAGTATAATAATTTATACCGTGAAAGTTTAAAAAAGTAACGTCTACAGTAAATAGTAATCTTGTAGTCAATCTATTATATAAGTCCTTAGTAAACACTTACTAAAGACTCAACGGTGAAATTTTCATTTAGTGTTTCCAGTGCTGTTTTTATTGCGTAGTAATTTTTTGTAAGCCCTTGTAGTTATGCCTTGTAGCCCTTGTATGCTATTTTTTCTTTTTCTTCTAATATTCTTTCTGCACTTTCTAATTCTATAGTTAAATTGTCAAATCGAATGAAATACTCCTCCATTTTTTCGTTATTTTGTAGTTTTAATTGAATTAATTTCCTTCGTATGTTGATTCTTGATGTAATTGTTTTTCTTTCAAATTTTTTTGTTAGTATTTCGAATATTTCGTGGGCTGTGGTTGCGTTCTTTACCAGATCTAAGAATTTGTCCGGTATTCCCTGCACAATTATTGATTTCGCACGAGCGTCGGCCATTTTGTTAGTGCTCGCTGATCCTTTTGATAAAGTTTCTAATAATTGTCTTTCTCCTAGAATTCGAAATTTCCAACTATCAACATGTTCTGTCGATAGCTGGGGCAATCCGATGTAAGCTAGAGCGTGAGCTATTCCGGAGCATCCCGCCACATTTTTATCGTCTTCTTTACCCATATTTCTGATTTATTTTTATACTTGTATTTCTTCTCTTCTGCGTGCTGCCCATAACCTATTAGATTTAGGTCAGAGGGGGATGGATTTTCAATAAATAAACTGCTTCTATCTTTAATAAATCTTTTATTTTACTTTTTTAATCATATTACAAACACTTTCTTGTTAGCCATTTTTCCACAGACAACGTAGACAACGTAGTTTTCATATTTTATATAGCTTGAATTAGCTTATACGTCCATGAATATGTACAGTGGCGTTCTTTAATGGAGTCATAGTTAAACCACTTAACGCGTTGCAATAGGGACTATGTTCCTCTGAACATAGTTCACACGATTTCTCACGCACACAAGCTTGTAGCCTCCTCTAAGGACATTATTTTGCTTAGCGACATCTATTGGCTCCTCGGTGAAGTTTTTGTAGGACGCATTCACCCAACATTGCACTGTCCTCCACTCACCGCTGCTGTTGAGTCATATCAAACAATCGGTAATGTAAACATGACGTAGTGTATCATTATTTTGTCGATCTTACTAGCGTTATGTATGGTCCAGCGGATAAGCACTGTCCTAGCAGGGAGAAAGGTTCACGGGTTCTAATCCCAGCCGAGTAATTTATTTTTGTTTATTAAAGCATTAACAACTATTTTCACACATAATATTACATTAATAATAATAATGATACATTATTGTATCAGTGATAAAGTATTTGAATAAAACAAATATGAAATTCGACTAGGTAACTTTATTTCCTACTAACAAAATCAAATTTTTTTTCTGCAACTTGATCACTTACAGTTTTATTAAGGTTACAGCTTAAGAATTCGTTTTCGTGAAGAAAAGAGTATTGAAGCTAAACCTCACCAAAAAATAATATTCAACTTGCACTACAAGGCAGTAGATACATAGTTTATAATAACAAAAGAATAAGTTCTAAATAAATATCACAATTTTACACATAACAATATTTAATTAAACTTGTTAAGCCTTAGAATCGATGAACTCCATTTATCTTCCGTATAAATCCATTATTTTCATACATTTGCACCACACGCTGTGATTCATTGATAACTTGCGAGCGTCCACTGCGCGGCCGAGATTACACGTTACCCTCATTCCGTAACGATTCACCCATCTTTCACTAAAACCAAAATAATAAGATTAAATAAAAAAAAATATAGTTTTATTTCAGGCATGGCCCATAAATGGTTAGTAACAAAGAAAACTTACGACTATGTTAGTGCTTACTATCTAGAATAAATTAAAATTAAAAATTAAACAATTTAAATTAAAAATTTAAATTAACTAATCTAGAAGAAGACTTCATATGCCAACATAGGCAGATTTTATCTACCTATATTAGCATATGAAATCTTTGTATCTTTTGTAAGCTGGAAACGTATCCAGTGCTGCATAATAGCACTGTCCACGTCCAGCCTACCTGCAATAACTTTCAGGAAACTGTTGGAGCTGCTCCTCACGCAATGAATCAGGGATGCGATGCGTTTCCTAACGATTGCTGAAAAGCTATCCACTCTCGCTTCCGCCAACATCCCTGAGGCACTGCAGTGAAGCCGCAGCCCTGAAAGCATTGTTATACTGAGTGCGCAGGGCCCTGTATGCACTTTGTGTATAGTGTGTATAGAGCTACAATATGCTTTAAAAAGAATAATCTTAACCGGCCTAGTACAACGTGCGAACCTGCGGGCCAACATATTTGCCCTAACACACAGCGCCCTACGCTCTCTTTCTATATCAAGATCATCCTTGAGTGTGTTGGTAACCCAATGGCCCAGGTATTTAAAACTCTGCACTTGTTTGAGGGGATTGCCGTTGAGCCTAACAGGTGGTATGTTGTAGGTCTTGTTTTTGGCTTTAAAGACAAGGAGTTCACTTTTGTTAGTGTTATACCTGAGACCATGGGTCAACGCATACCGCTCACAGATGCTAATCATTTTGTTGAGAGCATTGATTGAAGCTTGCTACACTTTTGGATAATATCCATCACTCTGGTTTTCTGTCGGATGACCTCGTTTCGGATTCTATCCCTTAGCGAGATCCCGAGCATGGAGCGCTCCATTGCTCGCTGAGCGACGTGCAATCGGTGGGCCAACCTCACTGTCATGTTCCACGTTTCGGCTCCGTAGGTCATGACTGGTAGGACGCATTGATTAAAGACCTTGGTCTTTAGCAGTGGACTGCAATAGGCTGATATGATGATGATGATTGATTGAAGGGCACAGCAGCACCATGTCATCGGCATAACTTATGTTGTTGACAAAGGTACCGTCAATAGAGCAACCGACTCCAGCGCCGCTGAGCTCACCAATCAGTCGATTCATGTACAGATTGAAGAGCGTCGGTGAGCTTACCCCACCCTGCCTCACCCCATTTTCCAACCTGTACATGCCCGAGAGCTCTCCTGCCCATTTCACATAATTTTTCTGATGTGCGTACCAGTACCTTAATAGGGAGATATACTCATGCGGCAGATTAGTATCCTCGTACATCTTTCTCCACAAAATTTCATACTGAACTAGGTCAAAGGCTTTTGACAAATCCAAAAACACAGCGTACACCGGTGTATCTCTATCAGTATAATACTGGACAGTCTGCTTGAGGCAAAGAACAGCAGCTTCCGTGGAGAGGCCCGGTCTAAATCCAAACTGTGCATCGTGTAACTGTACATGCATGCTCAGTTGCCTGTCAAGCAGCCTGTCCAGTACTTTTGCTAATATTGTTGCTAAGGATATTGGTCTACAGTTCGATTTATCGCTAGTGTCCCCTGTTTTATTCTTAGCAATAGGTACAACTAATGTTTCTAGCATGGTATCTGGTACGTAGGAATGACTCCTACGTACCAGATACCATGCTAGAAACATTAGAAACTAGAAAAATTCTTCTTTGAATGATGCATACCCAAAATATCAATTTTTATCTGTTGTTCATTTCTTTGGCACCATTTTAGTTTTTCTTTAAAAACTTTTCTAGTCTCAGTCATCTTTTTACAAACATACCTATCCCGTGGTCTATTGTAAAGCACCCAGTACTGAAACCACACACGAGCTTCTTTATGGGCTTCTTTAACATGTTTATTCCAACCACATACATATTTCCTACTGCGAACCTTTTTCTTTTTAGAGCTAATCACAGACGCTTCTTTCAAGGTATTAACAATTTGATTATACATGTTTGACATTACATCTTTATGGCTATGATCATTACATATTGTGACATAACAAGCACACTCTGAGAACTCCGATGGAAAGTCAATTTGCCTTAGTTTATCGTTACAGTACTCAGTGTATTGCGATATCTGAATATCGCAATTTATGTTATTATTAATGTTCATAGTTCTTGGTTTCAAAACATTTAGGTTACACAGTATTTCTAAAGGATAATGATCTGACCAAAACACACCATAGTTAATAGATGCATCTAAAACTGTATGTCTAGCTGCCTGAGTCACCACACAGTGGTCCAACCAGCTACGAGTCCCGTGAGCGGCACTAACATAGATATATGAGCCCAATTCAATGCCGAGTATATCAATGTCCACACAAGTCCAACATTGTTCTGAGAGGAAAAACACTGCAATTCATTACCAAAACTTCTGCCCGGATGGGCGTTGAAGTCTCCCAAGACATATACGTACTCCACATCACAACCGTCTATAATAGCGTTTATCTCACTTAGAAGATGTGTAAACACCACCAAGTGCTTCACATCGTCTGTGGGCATGTATACACAAAACACTAAAAAGGAACACTCCGCCGTGGAGATCTTAATAGCCACAAGCCTATCACTTAGACACTTCACCACTGAAACCGATCTAAACACGTTTTTCCGCCACAAAATGGCGACCCCACCGTACGGTCGTCCACGCAGCATCCCCGCAGATGTGTCGACAGCAGATTTCCCGAAGTATTCAAAGTTGTGATCAACTGTGCCCAGAAGCGGGATGTCCCGTGGTAGAAGTCATGTCTCCTGAAGTGCAATTAAATCTGACGACTGACACAATGATCTAATAATCTAATACAATCAATCGATCTTTCCAACGACTGACAGTTAAAAGTTAAAAATTTAGTGCTGTTTTTATCCATAATCATTGATTATTATTATTCTTCAAGCATGAACCTTGTTTCGACCCCTCTAGAACACCACTAACTTTTCTAGACTTTCTTTTAAAATCAACAAAACGCCTAAAAGTCACTCCTTCAGGCCATAAAGAGTCATTCAAAAATACTGACAGTTTATTTTTCGGAGCGTAAACAATGTAGGCGCTGTATTGTTTTTCTATCTTATTGTTTATCTTTTTTAAACCCACTTTGATTTGTGTTTTGTTGAAAATGTACTCAGTGATGTCCTCCCCTTTTGTATTTTTGTTGACGTTTTTATAAACAAAGGAACATTTATTTCCGCCGCTTTAAACTTTTCTTCTAAATTTGTTGACGCTTTGCCTTGATTAGTATCAAAACGATTCTTGTATCTCTTACGCTGCACAATTAATTTTCCATTCATGTTCAATGGGGCCGTCTGACTTTTGTTTGCTATTACTATTGACAGTTTGCACAATATCTGCAAGTGATTTCTGTTTCGTTGCTAACGGTGTAGAAATATGCACCTTATATTCATTGCACGACGGGTGAGCGGTGAGCTGCGGTTCACTGATGTCAGACTTGTCGGCCGCGAAGCGCTGTAATGACTCTGTCGCTCTGCTTGAGTGTGAGCGAGATATCTTAGACCGGTTATTTGGTTGCAATGGGCAGCCAGCTGACTCATTTTTATCGCTCGGTGTAATTTGTGTTTGAACTGGTATGTGCGGTAGTCCAAACGGTCCACTTTCACGATGGTAACTATTTTCCACCCCCTCTTTTCAGATTTACGTAACAATTTGGCTCAGGACTGGATAATATTGAGGCATTTCTAGCTTGTAACAAATCATGTTTTGTTTCTTGTAGTTGCTCTTGCGTCACATATGTGTCTTTAATGAACTGCAATTCGCCTTTCAAAACAATAATGTCTTTCAAAAGCCGCGATGCGTCGATATGGTCAAAGGTCAACGGTGGCAGCTTTTGTAATTCTTTTGCCACAAACACTGGCAATTCTTCAGGATTTACCTCCTAAAATACAGCTATGACATCATGCAGATCCTTAAGCGATTTAATGGCTTTCTTCCTCACTATTTTTCGTTGAGAAACAGCGGAAAACAGCAGACTCTTGGCATTATCTATATTCTCCATAGAAAAACTAGATAGGCACAACGTAACTAAGGATTTTTCGTCCATAACATCCTGCTTGTTTTGAATAAAAGCAAGAAGCTCGCAAATCACTACATTGCACGACGAACATTTTACTGTCGATGTCATCGTGACTCACTATCACATTACAGCGTGTACTCAAACGTCCGCTCCTTAGCACGCGATGACGCAGACTGAGGATATAATAAGGAACAAAAACTATGCACCACTAATAAAATGCATTACAATAGTTAAGCTAACCATTTAGATAACTATTTAGATGACATGTTTACGTTCTCAAAATAAATTATACATTTAAAAACAGTGTTAATATTAAGTAAACATTATAATACTCACAGTAAGACCAGTCTCATTAGCAATTTGGGATATTTTATATCCTATATTGTGCAGCGCAACAATACACTGCCTCTCTGCAAACTTATTATGTATTTGTATGCATGTCGAAAAAAGAAATCACAGTAAACTGCCGATACGGTAAGAACACACGAGCACCTTCGCTAATGATCTAGCAATGACAAACAGGTTGCTCATGAACACCGAACCGAATGAATCTATACTAACTTCATTGTATTTAATTTTTGTATGGTATGACTACAAAAATGTTTGAAAACCAAAACATATCTAACAAAACTTCGTAGCTATTAGGCGACAGTTAGGCTCGAACCCGCGCCTTGCTACAGCAGGCAGACGGTGTTACCGCTACGCCACCAAGTCTTATGCTTTGGCTTGTGAAACTATGCTTGTTATGTGAGCAACAAGCGTAGTGGGGTATGCGGTATACGTCATTTGTGCCCATGTGCGAGTACACGAGCGGCCGCAAGCGACTTGTTTTCTGCGTTTTGTATTGACTATGCCTCCATATATGAACGTGATAGTACAAGTAAATTATAGTGCATCAGAAATTTAAGCTTATTTACAGTATAAGATTTTATTGGAATCTTCAACAAATCTGTGACTGTTAGCAGGACCAAATTCGACTCTCCATAAATATCAATTAACCCATTCATCAGCACAAGGCGCTGAATGCCAAAGGACGGGCAACGGTAAAAATTTAGTATCTTGCGGCATTAGGGGGAGGTCAGAGGGGGGGTAGGGGGGGTGGGGTAAGGTAAACCTGTCATTAAAATATGGAAGTGAGGAAATGCTTTGTTTCCAAGATATATTTTTTTGTTATATTTGAGGATTTTAAGGTTATGTTGTCAAAGACTTAGACGAATTTTTCAAAAAAAAAGTAAAATTTCTACAAAAAAAAGGTCGCGAAATTAAATTTTGGTGGTGGGTACCAAGGTACCAAGCTAAACCACTCACTCACTCTGGTATCTATGTACAGTCAACAGCACATCAGGTTAACATAAACTGACAAATTTCCCCAATGGATAGTAAACTCTAATGCTTAAAGATTGATTGAAGAAATTTGACAGTTTTGGATAGCATGATGTGCCCCTGTACTTTCTGGGTGGTAGAATAATGGCCCCGATTCACTTCTGTTGTGGCTCCGGCATAGAGTATCGCTCCTCCGCGCCTTCGCGATTTTGAATTACACTCTAGGGGTAGGGCAGACAAGACTACGTGGAGTCGGGGTTGGCTGATTCGGTTCTGTCACTCATTTTGAAAACATAATCTATCCAAGTCGGGTTGGCTAATTCGGTTCTGTCACTTATTTTGTAAACCTAATCTATCCAATCCGAGGTTGGCAGAGTTAGTTCTGTCAGTAATTTTAAACCTAATTAAACTATGTAGTTGTGTAGCTGTACGGTATATAGATTTACCACCTAATTTGATCTACTCATATGGGTTGTAAAAATAAAAAATCATAAAATTTGAAATACATTTATTTAAATTTTATAAACGTGTTTAATAGCATTGATAAGTGCCACAAAGTGGTCGCATTTATTCCTTTGAGTTTGTCGTCTCCACATATATTCCACTATTATGTCACCGAATTTTTGTGGGTGATTATAATTTTCCTTATAAAAAAATCTTTCATCAATGCGCCATTGGGACTAAGTATACGTTGTGTATGAGTCCCATCAGGAGCAACGAACGGGTTCTCGGGGTAACTGTGATTCACCTTTTTGTGAATGTACCCGTGTTGCTCCACAGTTGTAGGCCAGCCAATAGTCCGTGTGGATGGTTGTACCCTCTGCCACGTGTTTTTTAATTAAAGGTATTAGAGCCTCAACTGATCCAATATTATCAGGGCACACTTCTAGCCGCAGATCTTCGCTCCCATCTTCAATCATCCCGAGGACCCAATGGCCATCAATACGTCGCCCTGTAAAAAAGATATTCATTGTATTACAATTGTCATTTACATAAACAAAACATTATATGTATTGATTTTACCATTTAGTTATGACCGACGTTTATAATAAGTTTTACAACCAAGATTTTATTAATGATAAAGTAACTAATTAAAGTTCACATTTATTGGAATTGAGTTAAATAGTTCTTTAAAATTAAGAAACAAAATATATATTACTAAGCTTTATTTTATTTTCTTTTGCCGAATTGCGATTCGTCAATCTGGACGATTTTCCCAGGGCCACCTATCTTCCCTCTCTCCTCTTGCCGATCCAACTGGTAAACAACTACTACTTCACGGTTGTACCAGTCAGATATAGTGGCCCTAGATATGCACTTCTCAGCTCGGTCTAGGTCCTCGCTGATGACCTGGTCGTAACTTCAGCGGTGCGCAAATGCAAAAATTAGGTAGAAAACGTGCGGCAAAGATGTGCAAACGTTTTCTAACCAGGTTCCAGTGCCTCTAGATTTTCTGGATCTGGCTGAGCAGTTGCCCTTGTTACATACAAATGATCCCACGGTTGTATTCGTTGAATATTCAATTCGCATGGGTGTGCGATGGATTCTGCACATTTTTTGTGCAGGCAGCAACCCCTTTTCTATTGCGAAGTCCACGCGTCGCTCCCGCGTTCCCAATTCTCGCACAAGTTTTGGCGAATTGAACATTGTCACAATTTTTTCCACATACAAATTTCGCTTGACGTATTCTCCATAGAAATTATCTTCGTCCATGCCACGAGCATCGCGTCTGGCACGGTGGCAAAGTCAGCATGAGTAGTGCTCGGTTGGGGCTCCATATCACGGCGGTCAGGTTCAAAGTCTGGTAAGCACGCAAGGGTCGACGTTAGGCAAGATTCAAAGTCCAATAAACAAGCAAGGTTCGACGTTAGGCAAGATTCGGTATCTGTTAAAAAAGCAAGGGTCACAGGTAAAGAAGAAACACAGTCCATATACAGTGCCGCACGATACTAAATCCAACCTTAAGTGGTAAGTTTTTAATAAACCATGGTAAACTGTCAACTTGTACAACTGGAGTGCCATAATACTTCCCCTTGTTTTCGACATAAGTGCTTTTGTAAAAAAGTTTACTCCACTCCATAGACAGGAAACGATGTCAGTGCAGGGCAATGATATTTTAAGAGAATTATTGGACTCTGTAAATCTATTTGACTGATTTACTGTTTTTGCAAGGTAATGTTCGTTGTTTGGCACTCCAACATGAGCTGGGACCCAAGTAAAATCAACTTTAATACCAAGCGCTGAAAGTTCTTACCAGGTTTCCTATATCTCATGTATGAGGTAATTAGTATCAGCAGTTAATTTGTTACTTGATAAGTTTTTTAGAACACTGAAACTGTCACTAACTACAAGCAATTTTAAGTGACCCTAATTATAATGCCTAATATGGTTTAATTCAGTAAGAATTGCTGCAGCTTCCGCTGTAAAAATACTTGAATTATTATTGATTTTATGTCCATCACCTAGCTTTATAGAGGGAATAAAGAAACATTATTTAAATCTTTAGAACCATCTGTGAATACATATTTATACTCTGGCCAATCGAATAAACTTAAGAGGAGAGAGTGAGTTCCTCTTTTGAACAAATTTTGGTATCTATTGCCATGTTGATTTCAGAAAATGTACTTTGATATGAACCATGATAACGTGGTAAATTCACACTTCTCTTTATATCAAAACTTGATAAAAACTGCATGAAAGAGGTAAAATCTTGGAGAAGATAAAAATATTTTTGATAAAAACCTGCAGGAGTGATAATCAGATTTTCAAGAAGAGCATTATTGACAGATCTATAAGGTTTCAAGATAAACCTCTCTTTTAAATGAGCAAAACGCAAACCAATAGGAGGGACTCTGCATTGCACCTGAATCACACATATTGGAGTTGTGCAAAATGCACCAGTAATAAGTCTTAGACATTAACCTACCTATTGTATAAAGTGCCGAATAAAATTGTCTAATCTATTTGTTTTGAATTTTATCTACAAGTTTACTATCAGCAGCAGAACACATAAAGTCATATTCAAAATGTTCGTTGCCTGGCACTCCAACATGAGCTGGGACCCAAGTACCCCAATCTTAGGCAGATAGGGATTTTATTAATGTTAAATGCCTTGTTAGCCCTAGCAGAGATATGATTAACATAATTTTACCTAGAGAGGTTATGAGTAAAGATTACCCAAAGTTTGGTTTCCACTGCGCAAGACTAAGGACAACTATTATAAAAAAATTGTAGAAAAGACAGTTATTTTTTCTAAAAAACAACAACTTCACACTTTGAAGGACGCTCCATGGTTAATTTCACTTGCGTCAAGATGACTTATGTCAAATTTCTTGAATGTTTTGAAAATAGCGCGAAATCCTTATAACGTCCTTTTGAGACACCTTTGTTAGTATAAAAACTAAACAAGTGATATCTAACAAACTATTATTGAGGAGCGCCGGAACAAAAAACGACAAATTCAGTTTACCATATTTTTTACTAACTAAAAAAAACTTTTTTTTGTGTTTCAAAAATGTCCAAATAAATAATGTCAATTTGCAGTTAAAAGTGACTTAGATTGATGTGTCAAATGAAACTTTAGGTAGGTGCATAATTTAGCAAAAATGTTTATAATTTACCAGTAGGGTATGTTATGTTTATTTCCTTTATATGTGGAGGAGATTTTTATTTTGACCCCCACATCCATCACAAAACAACCTCAATATCTTTTTTCCTTCCAAGTTTAGAGAATCCAGGTAGTGCAGAGCCCACTTCTACAGAGCCCATCTGTTTCTGTCTATTGATGAAATTTTGGGCATTTACAATCCATTTTTATTGTCACCATACATAAATTATATCTGTTTTTATCTGATTGATGTATTTCATAAGTTTCCTGTATTTATGAAATGGGAATGATCATCAATCACTGTTTGATAATAACGACAACCTTCACTGGTAGGTGTCGTAGGGCCTGCTAGATCTGTTTGTATGAGCTCTCCGTTTACCTTCGACTGAGGATATGAGATTCGTTCAAAAGGTAATCTTGTGCTTTTATTGCTCATACAAGCGTCGCACACTTTGTCATCATATGGAAGATGCATTTGCCCTAGACTACGCCGATTCAGATGGCTTAGCCTTTTGTGCCATATATTTTTATCACCTATTTTTCCGTTGGCACTATGGAACTTATGTTCTTTTGTCAAATCAAATTTTAGAGTATATAAACCTTTTCTTTCTCCTTTATATATTTTATTATATCTTTACTGCATTTTTACTTCTCCATTTTTTTATATATTACTGTGTACTTTTTCTCTAGTAGTTTCTTTACTGATAATAGATTATGCTTTATTCGTTCTACTATTTACCCTTACACTTTAACTGACATGTTTTTATACTTTAACGGAAATGATTCTTTCTTTTTTTCCAAAGTTATTTATTACATAATAAAATTAAAATAATTTAAATTAATAATTCAAATTTGAAATTGGACCGAATATTAGAAAAAAATGAATATTTGAATAGCAAACCCTGGCCGCTACTTCCGGCTGCCATTGGAGTTTTCCGCCGAGCTATACCTACAAAGTGAAGTGCACTTATTAGCTTTGTTACCAAAGTTTTTGTGGTACCAACAATGATTGTCGTTGTAGGATCTGGAACTAGACCGGCGGCGTCGACTACTACTTCTACGGTTACTACGTGACCGTGACCTGGATCCTGGACTTACTGAATCTGCTCTGCAACGCGGCCACCTGCTGGGTAAGTTCAGCTATTCGACTCGACGTCTCAATTATTGCCCTATTACCACTAGTACTAGCCACTACCGGTGTCGTAGTTGGTGGCACGATTTCATAAACCTTGTCCGCCAACTCAGCTATGGAATCTAATGTGCCTTTTTGCATCGCTATCACGGTTTGCGCATTCTGAGGTAATCGACTCGCCCAAAGCGTTTTAAGAAAATCGTCATTGACGGTAGTTCCAGCAAGCGTGCGTAATGCCTTAAAAATTACGAGGGTTTTCTATCACCTAACTGCTCATCATATAGTATTTGCTGAATTTTCTTTTGCTCTGAAGCGGACAAGCGTTCTTGCGCCCAAAACGGTGGAATCCGTATGCCGAACTTGTTGACCTCTGGGGGCAAAGTGCTGCCATCACCCGATCCGCCGCTTGCCATCTTCCAACCGTATTCGTTGAGTCATATGAAATGACCCAACCGAAGTAACACCTAAAAGTTGTAATGTCGATTCCACAGAAAAAATAATGTAAAAATATAACGGTCGTAACAAAGGCGGGAAGCGCGGAGGAGATCGAGCGTGTATTCGCCGTCGCGGCCTGAGCTGGAGTGCGGTTCACAGGAGCCAGTCGATGCGCCAATCCTACCGCAGAGCGGAGACAACAATAGGCCTTATCTCTCGGAGTAGGGCAACCATGGCTTCGGCGGGACACATTAAATCGGTTTTAGTAAGGTGACCAGATTAAATGTGGGACACCCTACACCAGTAGTATCAATTAAAGAAAATAGCGCTACATTACCAATATTAATCTGTGTTCTTCCAGGTGTTTCGCGTTGCACCACGTTAGCTTGAGGTTCTTCTTTGATGTTTTTCCTTGCGGCATTTGGTTTAGAGCGACAATGCTTCGTCTCAATGTATAGACTAACAGTATTTTGCATGATGACCGAGTTTTCCACATTTATTGCAGTTAAACTTAAAACATATTTAAGCAATTGGTTCATAATTTTATCTTGAGGTAGACTCTGCTGAACGCTTTCTATAGTAAGTAGATTGGCAGTTAATTTTGTTTGCGATTTTGGAGTTGAATGTAACAATTCAGCTAGTATTCATTTCGAACGGATTCCCGATAAAACAGCTTCAACCATTAAATCCTCAAAAGCATTTGGAAAAATTCTGGAAGGCACCAGGCTTCTGTCACGTACTCAGCATAATTTTGCGTCGTTGGATGTACATTCGCGGAACTTGTTCACGAAGTAAATGTATTGGAGCTCCGCCTTTAATTCAGTATGTAGTTCGTTCTTTATTTCTTCCCAGGTTGCGTAACTATATGCATTAGTATCGGCCCAAAGTTTAGCACAACCTTGCAGGCAGGGCAATCCCTTCATCATTGCAGTCGCCGTAGAAAATTCTCAAAAATTAATTAATTAGTGAATCAACTTTCTTGCACCACTCTTCTACTATGAGTCGACAGTCTGAAACAAAAACTGGTAAAGTGGAATTTTTTATTTCAGGCCAAAAATTTAAAAAAGAAATCTCATTGTCAAAGTGACATTCCAGTTATCAAAAACATTTTTTGTCGAATAAATTAATTTTAATTTTATTAATTTGCAAAGAAGTTACTACTAAATAATTGTAATGTGACATTCGTTTCAGGTGTTATAAAAAGTTATATATTATACTAATACTTAACGAGCAAGTGTGCAAACGAATAAGAAATTTTTAAAAATAAATATCAAGTGACATAAATCAATTTATTTTACTTAAGTTAATTTACTTTTGGAAATTCTTTTAAACTATAAAAAGATTTTCCACTAACTGCTTACATAAATTAATATTTTTTTACATGAGTGAGTAGGTATAAGTTTAAATCATCTGAAAAACAAATAACAACAATTTATGTCGCTTTTGTAGCTCTATCATTAAGTTGATACATAAAACAACAACATTTTATTCTAAATCTGATATATTTGAATCATCAATACCAGAGTCAGTTACATTTTAATAAAACGTTTTTATCTATTATTAGGTCGAGTTGGCACATTTTGTCTTTCACTTTTATTATGTGGGAAATACTTTTCTGAAACAAAATTAACAAATTTATTCTTATATTATATTCTTATATTCTTGGAGCCCCGTTGAGAGCCCCTCGAGAAAAGCCTCTTTCGACGCTTCCACTTTTGTGTCTATCCTTAAAAAACATATTCAATTATTACCTATCACAGTCTTATTTTTATTTGGCACATATCATATTATATTTATCAGATTATGGAGGGAACTAAGCAGTTACAAATAAATTTTATTAACGATGACCGTTCATACAGTTCAAGTTCGTGCTGGGGATGATTTATCAAGTATTGCCCATGTTTTTATTTAATTTTAATTGAACAACAAACTATAGTAAATAAAAAGAAATGACTGTTGAAAACTATAACAATAACTTATAATAAATAAACAATTAATCTTTTGTACGCCTTCATTTAGCCATGTCTCGTTTCGATAATAAATAAACTTCCCTTCTTGGCGATATTGCTTGATGGCAATCAAGTATCGCTTTCTCCAGATGTCTTGATGGTCAATCAAGCAGCCTTAATGTGTACGAGTTGCAAATTTGTATTTCGATTCTTTGAGTATAAATCGCACGGTAATCCATTAAAAATTTGGCAGCTCCGGATCATCATTGACAACTTGTAGAACCTGAAACAATGTTACATTTCTATGACATCTGATTACTTAATAATGTCATTAATATGGTTCAGCGAGCTAACATAACCTGCTTTATATGAACAATGCCACACTCCGGGGACCTTGACTCAGTGTTCACACAGTAGTATCGCCTAGAATACAAGCAATACACTCAATTCTGTCTTATGTATGTACCTGAATTATACCAAATTTGTTTTTGTGAGCTATAAATTATTCAGTAGGTAAGTAATCAAAATCACTAGCTCTCACCTTGGCTATAGTGAGGGCCTCATTTCTGCAAAAAATTGATGTACTTTTCGCCTTATTGCAGCATAAACAAATTCGTCATACTTGTTTTGGAAATTCAGTTTCGGTCCTCGTTTCTGCGGTGAGGAGAATTTCTCATTATCTTTATTTTCTTTCACAATTCTTCGCACAGTTTTTTTCCGCAAAACTACTATTATTTATTCTGTGCCAATACCCAAAAATTTTTTTTCCGCAGTCGGTTAGCGACCAATATCCTTAGGCCACGCTGTGTACGTGTGCTTATAAACATTCATCACCAGAATTTTTTTAGCAGCAGATAATGAAGTTCGTGATCGTTTTTTTTGTGTGAAGGAGGCGTGTCTTTCCACGGGTATTTAGGTCTTTTAGGTGGTGTTAAAATATTAGCGTCGGTGTCAAAATTCTCTTATCGATGAGAGAAGATTATGTCATTGTGTAAAAAATTCTCTTATATGAGTGAACTTGTGCTACCAGCCTTCTTCGTTTTGTGGAAACATAAAGCTCGGTTGTGCCCTCTCTTGCAATGAGCACATATAAGTTATGCTTTGCAATTTGATGCGGTATGGCCAATACGGTAACAACGGAAACATCTCTTATCCTTTTCAGCTTCTGTTTCCTATCCTTGTGTGAGGTGTATGATAGACAATCTTTAGAATAGTAGAGCTTGTCGCAAAAGCTGCAATTAGGACACAATTTCTTCTTGGTTGGAGGGTCATCTCGGTTATCTTTCTTTATTTTATTCCATCTTTGCTTTCTGTGATTGTTTTCTACGTTGACTTGGAGGGTATCGATGGAGCTGCTTTTCTTTGTTTCTACTGATTTCAAATTAAGAGTTTTTATAGGTCCAGCGCGTTCCATAGCGATGATCACAGTGTCTAAAGCTTTACGAATGGCCGGTACAGAACAGTCATCCACTATCAACAAGTTGGTCCGATAGACGACATTTTCCGGAAATTTACTGAGCAATTAACGCGTAGATGACTCGCCTCCACTGGTTCCCCTAGAAATTTTAGAAATCGCAAGTGTTTTTCAATGCTGTTTAGTGTCTTTCTGCAATCAATTGCAGTAGAATTTGCCTTAGGAAGGCTTTGAAATACGAGGTTATGTGCATTAATTATATTTTGTTGTCTACCAAAACGAACCTTTAAAATTTCCACTGCAAAAGAGTAATTTGAGTTATTAGGAGCTATACCCTCTATTTCTTAAAGAGCAACGCCACCCAAAGAGCTCAGAAGATTCGATAATTTTTCTATGTCACTGATGTTTCTGCTATCTATAGTAGCGGCCAATTGGTCCCAAAACGAAGTCCATAAGGGGGTTTTCATCATATTTAATCAAGTCCAGTTTCGGGAGAAGGTCATTAATACTTCAGTTTCTGTTAACTAGTCCTCAGCGTCAAATACGGATGTTCGCAGGTCACACTGAAAACAAAAATTTTGATTAAGAGGACTACACAAGCTAAGTATAATTGAGAAACGCGAGCACACATACACACAAACGTCATGGACGCCATCTAACGGCGAAACTCATTACAAGCTTCTTACAAAGCATCATGAAGTTCCTAAGTTATTACGCCTAAGTATCCAATAGGTGAGACGCTAGTAATACATAGACCTAAAAATAATAGATTTGGCATCCTAATATAATTGAGGTTTGATTTTCGTGTGAAACTTGAAATATAAAGGTAAGTATGGGTAATTACTAATTAGAAACAAAACTGATTTATTTAAATTCAAAATATTTTGATTTTAGTACCTATTTAAACAATATTTAGACATAAACACGTGTTCTATTTCCTGAATTCACAGTATGTACAATACAAAACAAGATGAAAATTAAATACAATATTAAGCAATAAATACAATAGGTTGCAGTGTTTGAGGTTGTGTATTTTGTGTGCATCGTGCGGTAGGTTGTAAAGTACTATACTGTTTCAGCAAATAAGGCCCTGACTCAGCAATTCTGCCGAAGCAAGCTACTAAATATTTATATTAAGTCACTATATGGCACAGATGATTCTGCCAGAACCTATTACAGTGGAATAAAGAGATTTAAAAAAATATGTAAATGTTTGTGTGTGTGTGTAAAGTATTTGTACATGCGAGTGCATGTGCTGCGAGTGCATGTATTTTGTTTGCGTTTCGGCTGTGTGGGTGTGGGAGGGGTTTTAGTGTTTGTGTTGTATGTGAGGGCGCGTGGGTAGGGAATCCAATCCCGCATCAAAATCGTGAATATCGTGATACCGCACGCATTTTTGGAAATCATCAAATATCAAAGCCTTCAAATTTCCTGCTAGTTTTTTTACGCTTTTAATGAGAGAAATATATTGAACCGAAGTGTAAATTGAGTCTGCTTTTGGATACTTACTTTTGTATTTCTTTTTCGATCAAACTGTGGGAATTGTCATTTTCATTTTGGGTATGACCATAAATATTTGTGACATACGGAGTTGATGTTTTCAAATTGCGTCAACGCATACGTACAACGTTGTAATATATTTATTTTTATTTTGACCACAGCAATTAACAGAGTAAAAAATTACGTCAGCATACTTACTTGTGCTCCGTTCGTTTACCAACCGTTAGAAATTTAGATCACACGTTGCGATTTCAAAGGAACCATTTTGGCCTTGTGTTTCGTCCCAAAATTAAGTGTATACATTCGTGTATGTTTTATTGCTATCCTCTTCAGTAGAATTCTTTTTGGTTAATTCAGCAATGGTGAAATTGTAGCAATTTATTTTTGATTTGTAATAAAAGCTACTCAATTTCCCTTGTGGCGCCGCACAGTGTTCGCAATTATAATATTACGAGCTACTTTGAGTTTTTGATATTTTCATATGCAATTTTTTTATTCAAATGTTGGGAGGTACTTTTTTGTGAACTTATACGAGAAAAACACATATATAATAAGTATATAATGTTTTATATTACAGTATACCGATGCCTTACAGCCAATAAAGGATAACCGCCACCTATAAAATTGTACACGAGAGTGGTTTTAAGTGAAAAATATACATTAAAAAATCATAAAAAAATTGTATAGACCCTAAAAAGCTGGAGATGTATACAATGTAGCATTGAATATAGTACTTATTAAATGACATTTTTATTTTTCCATTATATAGCGCCAAATACAATTTACAGTCGCTTATCCTCAAATAGTTTTTATTTTGTAAACAGGAAAAATGGCATAAGCGAAAATACTTTAATTTTTTGCTTCGAGCACAAGTGACGTAACTCAAATTTAAATTTTATATACATCGAAGAAAAATGTCATAAGCAAAAGTTTTTAGGGGAAAAATATGGGTAAATACTGTGTAAGGAGCTACCGAATAAAAATTAACAGTATGCAAAACTGTATAAAGTAAATTTTTTTAACAGAAATATTCTGCTTATAAGATTACTGAAACTTGCTTTACCCCAAATTTTGCTTTAGGAATGTAAATAATTAAAAGACATCAATATTTATCAAATCAGTCTTTATTTGACATATTAACGTCGCAAAGTGGCGCCTTGATTCCAATGTATACACTAAAAGGACTAAATTAATTTTGTGAACAACCTCTCTTTCTACGACGTAATGATAGACAAGGATAGGATGACTAACATTATAATAAATAAACAGTGATAACTTTTTTTTCTTATAACTTTATTTTATATGCTCGTGGAGTGGCCTCGTCAATACTTATAACCTTTTAGAGCATATCTAGCTAATTATGTGGTGTGGTTTGGTTTTTGGAATGGTGCATGCTTTCTTCAGGTTTGGAGACCAGACTAGATACCTGTAATGCTGTCCCCTGCGCCGTCTCCAGCGCCAGCCATGTCATCCCCTGTCGCGTCATCGTCAAGTGCTCTTCCAACCGAGCAACCTGCCCGCCGCCGCCTTCGGCCTCGTCGTATTACGTTACCCGACTACGACTACCTTAACGATTCGGGTAGTGAGTTGGAGGGAAACGCAAGCGACGAGGAGGACGATGATAATTTCGAAGAGTTTCGGACAATGAGGGCGTTGGCACAGCAGATTCACGATGAGAAAGAAAACGAACTGGGACCTGACAGAGACGTCGGCGGGGTTGACCTCGCTGGTGGTGGTGGCGAACAAGCAAGGGCTTATGTGTGGAGCGAAGACGTTCCAGGGGACGGAAGAAGTTTACATGCGCTCGCCGGGACCATCGGATGATGTGGAGGCTCTGGATCCATTGGATCTTTTCACGCTTGTGTGGGACGCAGACATTGTCCAAAAAATTGTGGATGAAACAAACCGATACGCATGGCAGACCGTCGCCGCTTTGTCTGAGCATGATGGTCTGACATCAAATCTTGATTTTTGGCATGAGACGACGGTATCGGAAATATACAGATATTTGGGAATACTCATGTACATGTCCCTCAACTCACGAGGGGCTGTACATGAGTATTGGACCACTTCTGTACTGGGTATGCCTGATTTCCGTTGCCTCATGTCAAGGAACAGATTTAACACGTTAAGTCGTTTCATCCACTTTGTGGACAATGACTGCGTCCGAAACGACGTGAGGTCATATGAGCGAAAGATTGCAAAAATCGCTCCGCTACTGGAGCACTGCAACACAAAATTTTGCAGCATCTACACGCCAAACAAGCATCTGAGTTTAGACGAGTCGCTGCTTCTATGGAAGGGTCGTCTTAGCTAGGTACAATGTATCCGGACTAAGGCGGCTCGCTTCGGAATCAAAAGTTACGAAGTCTGCGAAGCAGCGACTGGTTATATGCTCAGATGCATAATATACGCCGGTAAAAATTCTGCGATGCACGAGGGACCAATCCATGGGTTTCAGGCCACTACCGAAAAGGTAGTACTGAAACTTATGGAAGGGTTCCTTGACGTCGGCCACTGCCTAGTGATGGATAACTGGTACAACCAGTTACCCCTCACTAGGTATCTGAAAGAGCGTGCCACCGACGTGATCGGTACTTTAAACAGACGGAGACGACATATCCCCGATCTGATTAAAGCTGCCAACGAGCAGTGGCCGCGCGGGCATCATAAAAGTTGTCATTGTGGTGATGTGAGTCTCACAGTATGGAAAGACGTTAAGTTAGTCACCACAATTTCAACTTTTCATGATGCCAGCATGGTTCCCGGTAGGCGTGCGGGTGAAGATATGGAGAAGCCAATCTCCGTTTCTGATTACAACAAATACATGGGTGGCGTTGATTTGAAAGATCAAAAGCTGTCCATGTATTTGTTAGAAAGGAAACGGGGATTGAAATGGTACATGAAAGTGTTTAGAGGGCTATTAAATATTAGCATTCTAAACACTTTCATTATATACCAGCAACAACCGCTTCTCCGTATGCTCACCCACAGGCAGTTCCGTTACAGACTGGCTGACGGACTGATGCAACGTTTCCCTAGGGATACCCCTACGGCGTCTTTGCGTCAGTCCTCAGTTATCAGTACTGTACTGGTCCGCTTAATGGCATATGACATAAGCATCAAAAAATAAAAAACAAAATAAAAAAGCATCTCCGACGAAAGGCTTTTACATAGCCAAGCTCAAATTAACTTAAAAATAACAAAGTAGGTAATTTCTCATATCGAATTTAACGTTTTGTAATTTTTCTGTGTTTATCTAGGTATTACTCGTAAAAAACATTGCAAAAATATAAAAAAAGAACTGCAACTTTAACAAAGTTTTCTTAACATTAATTAAGATTAATGAAATCAGTCTTTAATTGACATACTTATTAATGGCACATGACATAGCATCACAAAATCAATAAAAAAAAACAAAAAAACAACAATAGCGTCCCCGACGAAAGGCTTTACATAGCCGAGTTTAAGTTAACTTAAAACTAACATAGTTAATTTCTCAAATCGAAATTAAACGTTTTCTAATATTCCTGAGTTTATCTAGAAAACAAAGAAAACATTACAAAAATATATAAAAAAAAGAACTGTAACATGAACAAATAAAGTATTCTTAAGATTAATTCACTGTTTATCACATTTGTTTAGCTCAAGTTTTTATCAATAAATAAATAAAAATAGTAAAATCTTTAAGTATTAACTTTACCCTGTTACAAAAATACCACTTATTCTAAATCAACATCTTCAATATCAGACTCAGGGAGTGTATCTTTAACATTATTGGAACTTGTCAAGACGTTATACTCATTTTGGAAAATATAAGGAATCACATTATCTCTACAAAATTTAAGTAAATCATCGAGTTTAGCCTTAGATAAAGGAATTCTGGATTTGTAACATGGAGTTGGAATAACTTTAGTTTTTGGTTGTACTTCGATACAAAAGGATTCAGCATTTTCTTTCATATAATTTTTTATAAAGATCACGTTGTCTTTCTTTTTTTTAAAATGTTACGATTTTTTTAATTTTTCTAATTTTTCCTGTTAGATTGCCTTTGAAGTATTTTTCGCTGATTGATTCCCATCTATTAAAGTCTTTATACTGCAAAATTTCAACATTGTATGGTTCTGGATCTTGTCTTGCTGTTAAAAATACTGTGTACCATTGTGAAGGTGAGTAAATAATGCTGTTTTTCAAGTTTCTTTCTATGACAGCGTGTACCGAATCTACAGGCATATACAGTGGTGGCCATATAATTAAGAACGATTTAATGTTCTAGAAAATATTTATCTTAACCACATCATATCTAGTTATGTGTTCCATCTTACAAGTAACTAGCTATGCTATGAAATAGCCACATGAATAGAGCAAAAGGTGTTAGGAATATAAAATATAACCTCTACCATTTTTTTTATAAATTTAGTTTATTAAACACAGTAACAAAAAACAAATAGTAAATAATCTGGACAAATAATTAAGAACGATTTATAAAACTGCTTGAGAGTTTTTCCATAACAAACTTAGATAATTTAAATCACATTAAATGAAAGTGCGTAAGAAAAACAAACAATTTATAAAATTTTAAACTAAATTTAATAGCTGGTAGCATGACCACGGCTTTTAATTACGGCTTTACACCGGCGAGGCATTGACTCTATCAATTTTTGACATTTGGCAACAGAGATATCGTTCCATTCTTCTAAAAAAGCAGCAAATAACTCTCTTAAGTTGCGCCACATTGTCGATTTGAAACTTTTTTCTTGACATCACACCAAAGATGCTCTATTGGGTTGAGATCCGGGCTGTTAGCTGGCCAATCTAACACCGAAACTGATTGCGCCCTGAGAAATTCCTTAACGGTGCGTGCAGTATGCTTGGGATCATTGTCGTGCTGAAATGTCCAAATAACAGGAAGCACGTCTTCAGCATAAGGTAACATTGTTTCTTCCAGTATATTTTTGTATTGATATTGATCCATGTTTCCCTCTATCAACTTAACAGGTCCAACCCCATGTCCAGAAAAACACCCCCAAATTTTCACATTTCCCCCACCATGCTTTAATGTCACTTTTGTGTACTTAGGGTCGA
The DNA here is from genome assembly GCA_949987775.1 of Aproaerema taeniolella. Lineage (NCBI taxonomy): Eukaryota > Metazoa > Arthropoda > Insecta > Lepidoptera > Gelechiidae > Aproaerema > Aproaerema taeniolella. Next base: position 10,757,939 of record OX465264.1, read on the forward strand.
ATGCTTTGTTCGGAGGGCGTCGTACGTATCGTTTACCATCCGAACATACCCTGTTTATTTTTGTCTCATCAGAAAAAAGTACATTTTTCCACTGACTTACTGTCCAGTTTTCATACTTTCTTGCGAATGCAAGCCGGGCTTGCCTATGGCACTGTTTCAACATAGGCACCTTCCTGGCTATCCTTCCGTGCAACTTTTCTTCTACCAAACGCCTTCGAATAGTACGTGCTGAGATTGCTAAAGGGTTGTTTTCACCAAAATATTCTTTTCTTAGGTCATTCGAGCCTTTAAAAGGGTTTTGTTTTGCCAAGCGAATGATATTTCGATCGTCTCGACAAGAGGACTTACGTTGTTTAGGTGCACGTATAACATTTGAAGTTGTTTGATAAGTAGCAAAATGCTTCACAGCGTGAAAAACCATAGTTTTGGAGCATTGCAGATGGTCGGCTATCTTTTTATACGACCAATTCTTTTGACGAAGTTTTATTATCACTTCCCTTGTAGATTCATCACAACTTTTATTTTTTCCCATTGTTTTAATACAAAACAATCACTTTTAAAACTTTTATAGAATTAAATGGCGCCAAATTGATACAAACAGTGACCTACAACCATAGAGCCACGAAGTGTTCTCTATTTAAATTTGAATAAAAAATAAAATTTTCAGCGTTCTTAATTATGTGACCAGCCAGTAAAGAGTAATACTAGGTTCGGATCGAATGCATAAAGTTTATCTATTTAGTTTTTGGCTAATCATGTGTACCAACGAATTAACCATTAGTATGGCAAAGTTTTGTGATACCGAGAGAAATACAAAAAAATACATGGAACTAAATAAACTCAGTAGTTTGAAAAAATCTTCCCTTTAAATAAGCGTTCTTAATTATATGACCACCACTGTATGTATGTCCAGTTAGCAAAAAGTTGATCTGAATAGTTTTAATATTGTTGCATGTTTGTAATGTAGTATGTAGCATTGCCATGATTATTCTATTTCTGTTCTGACCCGGGCAACAATCGCAGTACAGCAGTAAATTATTTACTGTGCCACGTTGGTCAACCATGTGAATGTATTTATTGAGTATTGTAGCAATTTCGTTGGCTTCACGTTTTCCATTCGATTCATCCCAATAGTAACAAAATACTTTACGAGTACCATTTTCATAGATACAAAAATTGTATACAGCCAATGAATAACAGCATACTGTCCCCGTACGGAGTATTTAAAACCTTCTGGAGATCGAAACTAGCACATAATGTACCAGGATCACTTTTTTGTATATTTTGATGAGCTTTGAATCTGTTATAACTTTCTGTTTTTTCTAATTCATGTTGCTTCTTTTCTTCTTCCATTTCAAGGTTGTCTATATTTCTTTCAAATTTCAAGCATTTCAGGCATTTATCTTTTTTAGGGACATGGAAACCAATATTGAACTTTTCATTGACTATTGATCTAAATACTCTTTCGCTTACTACATCTATCCCTTGTTCTGTATAAGTCTTTTTATACACTTTGTATAAATTTGCTAAATTTTTCATTTCACTCGGAAGATAAACACGGCTAGAATCCTTACGACAATAATGGGAAGGTACCGCTGGTAAACGTTTGATGAAGTTAATCACGGATTCTATAGTTGATTCTTTAGTTTTGTTATGCGGTTCACACCTGCCACGATTGTCTTCTTTAGATAATCCACATTCAGAATTCTGCACGGTGTATTGAATAAATTTGACGCCAACATCCAAAGTGGCAGCTAAAAATTGTAGACAAACTGGTCGTTTTCCTTCACCCTCAGTTATTGTATATTGATAAGTATATGTACGTTTATCAGATTCTTTAGCTCTCTTTCGTTTTACTGCTGTTTTTTGCGTCATGGATACAAGCCAATCCTTTCGGCGTGTCACCGAGAGGTTCCAAAAATACGTGTGTATACTTTTTCGCTTATCTTCTGTTACAGACCCACAGTCATTGCCACACTTTTTTCCTATGCATGGATTTAGTTTCACTTCTTTAGCAGGTACTACAGTACCATCATGCTTTGTATATGCTTGTCCAGATCGCTTAAGTCTTTGTCTCTCTTTTTTTATATTCTTGCGTTTTTGCTTTAGTCCATTTTCTCCTACTTCATTGAGATCTGATTGATCCATTGACGGTAAAATGTTCTTAGTTTTATTGACTTTCTTTTTAAAAAATTTCAACTCAACGTGTGCGAAGTGCTAGCTGTGTGTTTCTACAAGTAAACTACATTTTAAAGGTAATTATTACTTTCATATTATCAAGTTTTTGAGCAACAAATGTGTTTATTTTTACTGTTCGTGTAGCTACTTCAAAAGATCATGCGCAACAAGCTTTATTGATAAACCCATAGAGATTTTTACATAAACATTAATGCGCTGCCTATTTTCTTAAATTTGACGACTAATTTATTTAATTAAATATTTTTTAAATAATTATTTTTGATGCAATGTCCATATTGGTAATCTAGTTGTAGTTATAGCTAACTTATTTGATTAAAAGTCGAGTAAGAGTGCTGGTCACCACATTTATAGCACAAGGTGTCGCCATGATAACAGGTTTTAGGGTTCCCTTGGTACGAGACCAAATAAACCAATTTAATTATGATTATTTTTCTTTAAAGGAACATCTTATTTCATTAAACAATGCCAGACTTTTTGGATGTTGACACCTTTCTTAACAAAGATGATTTAAAACAACTTGACCAATTGAGATGGCCTTGGAAGGAAACGCATTTTATATTATCAGATAAATGTAACGGATGTGGCCTTAGCACAAACGATAACTCAAACCGAAGAAGGTTTCACTTTGTATTACCTGACAATAAAATAAAGCATTTAATAAGTTCCGGTTTCTTTTGGTGTTGAGTTTGTGTTCACTTTGCAGTTTATGATCATTTTACGAATGATGAGTGTCATTATTGTAACTAAATATTTTTACAACCCTTAGGTGAGTGTACGAACTTTACGCAGGGCGTTTGCAATGTCACGCGTGATCATGGTTGCCAGCTCAGCTCTCAGAATTCAGGCTGAGTAGAGGTCAAGTTACGCTGGACACTGGACTTTCTTTTTGGCTATAGCAGTCGGGTTCTTTTTATATAGGTTCTATTTTATTTAGATAGACAGACACAACTTCAACTACGAGATGTTGTCGGTTAGTTTTGCTTCGTAATAATAAACCGTAATAGTTTCCAGTACGGTATGAATTGAAAAAAAATACAGCTCTTTTAGTAACATATCATTTGACATGTTGTTAATACTAGTCTTAGCAAGTGGTAATCTACAAGCCAGTTTTATTCAGTTGTGCTGCGAGCCATCATGGCGTGCGTTGCTATATTCGTTTTGTTTATTTTTAATATTGTGTGGTGCGTGTAATTTATATAGCTAACAGAGAAAACTTTTTTTCAGCGCTATGACATTTAAAATTGTTCAGACGATTGAAAATGGACGTCTTTTATTATGGAATGTGCCATCAGTATGGAAAAGTAATGGTATATTAGAGTGGCCTTTATGCAAAGTTGAAAAATTACGGCGAGATCCATTATCAACACCAAAAGATAACTGGAGATCTACTGATTGTATTGTAAAAAGATATGACATCCCCACATTTCAAGCTGCTGAAAATATTAATAAAAATATGAGTGATACTGAAACAGAAACTTCAAAAAACGTACCTTCAACATACCAAGTCAGGACATGGATTTCAATAATTTATTTTATTTTATTTTATTTTATTTGGGGAGCTTACAGCAACGTTTACAACACAGAAACTTAATTAAATAACTAAGAGCTAATAACAAGCTTTAATACGTATTTGCGACCAACAACAACCACAGGTACCATTAATTGTATTTTTTACAATAAGCATATACCTAATTATTATTATTTTATAATGCAGTCAAACCTGGATAAATAGGAACCGGATAAGTGAGAAAACTCTAAAACGGAAATTTTCTGCGGTTTATTCATTTTTGCCATCAAAAACCTGTATAAGTCGGAATTATTGCCATTAATAAGTAAGAAGCGAGTTACCTTTATAACCGATCGAGACATTCTTACATTTTTTATAGGTTAAACTAAATTATCTCACGCGGGTAATTTTGGTAATACATAGTAATAAAATAGTAATTTAAAATAACAAGGGAGATGTAGCATACACGTACTATCACGTTCATATATGGAGGCATAGTCAATACAAAACGCAGAAAACAAGTCGCTTGCAGCTGCTCGTGTACTCACACATGGACACAAATGACGTATACCGCATACCCCACTACGCTTGTTGCTCTGATAACAAGCATAATATATGATCAAACGAACTTCTCAAGCGAAGTTCGATCAATATTATATGAGTCGCTTCGTTCGAAGATATAATTTACCAGGTAGTCCTTTAAGCCTACAAGGTAGCTCGCACAATTTTCAGAGATTAAAACAATTCGATACTTTTTAATCGACATAGAATCGACATAGATCCTATGCACAGCAGCACTGTCCCCCCTCCGTACCAATGTTCATTCTTTTAGAGACAGAAGTAGGGATAGCAAAACTTACATCCATGGGTTAGGGTGGGAGGGTGATTATATCTTCGAACGAAGCGACTCATATAATATTGATCGAACTTCGCTTGAGAAGTTCGTTTGATCATATATTATATTTCTTCGCTTCGTTCTTCAGATATAATTTACCAGGTAGATGTTTAGAGATAAGTTTTGCTAATAAGATACAAAATAAAATATACATTAAAAGGTTGAAGTTTTATTTTAAATCATCTTAACTTCATTATGAAGACAACAAAAAGATACAAATTCTTTAATTTGTAAAGAAACACAAAACATTCTTATTCATTAATCTGACACACAGATTTAACAAAATCAGTAACCTCTATAATTGGACGGTTGTAATATTTGGCAAACGTCTGAGACGTATTTTTCCAGCCGGCGGCGGTCTTCCGGATCACATCAACGGAGACGCCGGAGGAGGCGGCGGCGGACGTGGCGGCGTGCCGCGTACTATGCGCGCTAAACGCCGTCACGTCCACGCCACTTAGTGCCAGTACCTGTTTGGTCCATCTGCTTAGTGTCTGTGCTGTCGCACCCTTATAAGGGCGCTTCACAGTCAATAAGAGATGGGATACATTGACCGGTCTGTCCGTACTTGTGACCTGAAGATAATCTTCAAGTGTGGTCGCGGGACAGATTCGCGGTTTTTCTCTAAAATATGGGAGAAACAGCGTGGGCTGCTCACGACCCGCAGCAGACGTCTTTATAATATCTTTGATTGCTATATTTGCACCGTTTGTGTGGAAACTAATGTTTTCTATTTTAATTAATGAGAACGTTTGCATACGGTGAGCGGTACATAAGGCTAAAAGTATGATAAGTTTTTTAGTAATATTTTCTCGGGTTAGTTCTCTATTAGGGTACCAGTTCGTGATATAGTTAAGAACCACCTGAGGGTCCGAAGTACTACTGTATTTTGGGAGACTCGGTTTTAATTTATAGACCCCTTTGAGGAGACGAGTAACGCGATCATCTGATCCGACCTGGTTACCTAATAGCAAGGACAAAGCCGAGCGATGAGAATTTATAGATCCATAAGATGCGCCTTTATTGTATTGCTCACTTAAAAAACCTAACACTTTAGGAATAGAGCATTCAAAGATATTATAATTATTATCAGTATAGTACTTCCACCATAATTTAAGGTAGACATTGTACTGTTTTATCGTATTCGCTGATAATGATGCCAGCATCAATTCTAGCGCTGCGGTCGGAACGTCACGCGATGAGAACGATTGCTTGAGAGCACTGCTGCACCCAGGGTAAGAGGGTTTCTGTAACAAGACAACACACCGTGTTCGTTAGGGTTCAGCCAGATTATATCTGAAGCTAACAGATTTTTAAGTAATGGATACCATGCTTGGCCTGGCCAAAATGGAAATACTAATATTCCAGTAGCATTGTCTAAACAATTTTTTGAAGGCATTTCAAAAGCAGTGGGAACGGGGGAAAGGCGTAGAAAAAGTGTTGGTTCCAATTTAGAGTGAAGGCATCTACTAAGATGGCTTCTGGATCTTTCTTCCAGGATACGAAATTTTGGCATTTGGCATTTGCGCGAGAAGCGAATAAATCTATACTTGGCTGTCCTAGTTGCTCTGCAATTAGTTGAAACGCAAAATCAGATAATTCGCATTCTGTATCAGAATTGAACCTCCTAGATTCTTCGTCCGCTTCATAATTATCTTTGGTATTTATGTAAGATGCGAACAGCCAAATATTTCGCTCCTCGCACCACTGCCAAATGCGTCTAGCTAAATCATTGAGATGAGGAAACTGTATTCCCCCCATTCGGTTAACATAACTGATTGCTGTTGTGTTATCAACGCGCAGTAAGATGTAAATGTGTTTCATATTACTAGCATAGGTTTTGAGCGCCAAAAATACAGCTAAGAGTTTTAAGTAATTGATGTGGAATTCAAGTTCCTCGCGTCTCCATGCTCCATGGGACCTTTTTCCATTACATACTGCACCCCAGCCTGTGCGGGATGCATCAGCATAAATTTCTAGATCAAAATTTGACGTTACTAAAAAATTCTTAATTTTAGTTATATTAATTCTCCACCAATTTAAATCTTCGAGAACTATTTCGGGTATTTTTAAAGACTTTTCAAAATCATGGTGTTTTTCAATAGCTAAGTATTTTTGTCGCTCCAAAATCTTTGTATAGACCCAACCATACTTAACTGCAGGACATGCAGCCACTAGAACTCCTATAAGTTGTGCAAAATCGCGTATTGTGCAAGTGGGTAATTATTGCTATTATTGGGTGCTATTATTTGTATTTAGTTATAAGGAGCTCAATGAAACCACTTGAGTGCTAGAACGAAGAAGACCGTTTTTATTTCCAATTCCAAAGTCATCTTGTTCATGTTCGGATACACAACTATTATTATAACATCCTCCTTTTCCAGGGTTTAGAAAGAATACTTATTTCTACTAAAAAAAAACAGAAAATCTAAAGAACATAAAATATTGAAAAGTACAAATTTTATAGATGTTAGATGTCTCTACACTAAACCAGCTATGCATTATGTCTAGGGATCATCATGCTATTAATACTATTAGATATACCTATGTTTTTAACATCAACTTTCTATTTATGTAACAGTTAAAACTATCATTACACACTAATTTATTTGTTACCGTTTAAGTACTTAACGAATAGTAAAATTATTTAGGATAATACTGTGGAGGTTTAACAACTCTACCCGAAGAAGTAACAATGAACCCTTCATTATTAGTATACAGTTTTGGCTTTGGATTACTTTCATTATTATTACTTGACAAACAATTTTCATCATCTGGTATGTAGTAAGGAACCAAATTGAGTGGTTTAATATGAAACCGATTTCTAATAAAAAGTTTATTCTTTGAATGAATTTGATATGATCTTTGATTAATTTGTTCCATTATTTCTCCCCTCCTCCACTGTTTTCCAATTTTAAACAATATCTTTTCTCCAATTTTTAATATTCTCATGTCTTTTTTATTACTATCATATATCAATTTAGCTTTTTCTTGTCTTAGTTTTAAGTTTTCTTGTAATTTGCTATCAATTTATATTGTCGTTACTGATACCTGGCCAATACAATACATTTTGTGCTCTTAACAATGTTTTGTTACACCTAAATGTGGATAGTGCAATCTTTGTAACATTTCTTGCCTTAATTTGAATGGAATTACTATAGAATTATTTTTTAATATTATATCTTCCTTACAAGTCAGCTCATGTCTAATTAACCAGTATTTTCAAACTTTTTCTGGTAATTTTGTTTTGTGCATAGGTCAGCCATCGATAATATACTTATTTACCAACATGAGTTCCTCATCCTCAACAGTACATTTTTTAATTTTATTTACCTGTTCATCACTTGCATTTATAGTTTTAATTACAACATTAATTTGTGCCTCAATATTTTCTGTATCCAAATCTATCTCAATACAATCCTCTGCATCGAAGGAACGAGACATTGTGTCAGCTATATAAAGTTCTTTACTACGCTTTTAGATTAACTCAAACTGATATTTTTGTAATTTTAGAAGCATTCTTTGTATACGTGGAGTGCATGAATTTAAGGGTTTTTTAACAACACTGACAAGTGGAGCATGATCAGTTTCTATTGTTATTTTCTTACCATAAATGTACTGATTAAATCTTTCACATCCAAATAAAATTGCAAGTAACTCTTTTTCTATCTGGGCATAATTTTTTTGACAATAATTTAAAGCCTTTGAAGCATAAGCAACAGGTAGGTTATTTTGCAATATCACAGCACCTAAGCCATCTTTTGATGCATCTACTGATAACACTACAGGAAGATTTTCATTGAAATATTGTAGTACCGGTTGTGATGCTAGCTGTTGCTTTAGGTTTTCAAAAACTTTGTCATGTTCTGTTAGCCAACAATATTCAACATCTTTTTTAAGCAAATTTCGCAAAACTGAGCTCTTTGTTGCAAAATTTTGAATAAATTTAGATACATAATTTATTACCCCTAAAAATCTTAGTAGCTCTGTTTTGTTGGTAGGTTTTTTCATAGCTAATATCGACTTTACCCTACTTTTATTCAATTTCAAACCATCTTTATTTAATATGTGTCCTAAATAGTTTACTTCTTGCATATTTATTTTACATTTTTCTTTGTTTAGCTTTACATTTTCTTGTTTAAGTTTATTTAATACAGCCCTAAGCCTTTTATCATGTTCTTCCTGCGTTTTGCCATAAACTTATATATCGTCGATGTAAACTTCAGTACCTTCCATGTTTTCTAACATTTGTCGCATTTTTTGTTGATATATTTCTGAAGCACTACAAAGCCCAAATGGCATTCTTAAGAATTTGTACCTACCAAAAGGTGTGTTGAAGCAGCACAGATCGGAGCTTGCTTCCGTCAATTTCAGGTTCCAAAAGCCATTTTTTATGTCTAAAGTTGATATCATAAGTTTCCTTCATGCATCCTAATCCTTGAAATAAATCCTCATACTCATCCAGTATACTTTGCTTCACTGTATGCAATGGTTTAATTAACTGCAATTTTAATGCTGACTGTAAGCCAATAATGTTTACATTAGTGTCTGTGTCAACTACAAAAAACTGTAGGTTAAATATCTGTCCATTGTACTTACATGGTAAAATACATTTTCCTAGGCATTCGATAAGCTGGTCAGTGTAAGTAGTTAGTTTTGTTTTGGTTGGCAACAAGTTGTTTTTGTCCAATCCAAATGTGACAGGCATTCTGAAATCAAAACATTTGCTTGTGCACCCGTATCCACTTTCAACTTTAACGGTGTGCTGTCTATACCTACCGTAATAGACCAATCTTTTTCCATCTTATCAACACTGTGAATGGAAATAGCACCTAAGAACAAAGTGTCGATTTCCTCGCTCGAATCCTCTTCAATTTCACGTATGAATGTATTTCTACATTGGCTAGCGAAGTGGTTGTAGTTATTGCACTTTAGGCATTTCTTGTTAAATGCTGGACACCGATATTTTTCATGTTTATAACCACATTTATTGCAGAAAAACATTTTGTTTTCAGACATCTTGCGTTCTGGGTTGCCATTCTGACGTTTATTCTTGACATTGACATTCGATGATCCCACTATTTGGCGGCTGCCATGCGCGTTCGGATACACGCGCGCTTTTTGCTGGATCGAGGACGATGCGCCCCGATTGATCTTATCGATCGACATACCCTCAGAGTTAACATTATTATAATTTGACGATGAACAAATATCTGCAATCTGCTGCTTTGTGTTTTGCGACGTACGACAAATCTCTGATGCAGTGGTCAGGGTTAAGTTCTTTGCACGCAGAAGACGATCCTTCACTGTAACATCAATAATTCCATAAACTAACCTGTCCTTGATTAGACTTTCCGTTAATGAGCCAAATTCACACGTTGCACTTAAATCTCGCAATTCAATAATGTAATCCTCATAGCTTTCATCTGCTTTCTGGTTGCGTGTGAAGAACTTGTATCGTTCATAGGTCACATTTTTTCCTGGATCGAAATGTGTCTCAAACTTTTGTATCACCTTCTTGAGATTATTTTTTTCACTTTCACTCGCGAACTCAAAAGTATTGTACAATTTTAAAGCTCTATCTCCAATACTACTAAGCAATAACGCAGTTTTGATTTTTTCTGACTTTCCTTCATTTCCCGATGCTAGTAAAAATATTTCAAACTTCTGCTTGTAGTTCTTCCAATTTTCTGCCATATTTCCTGTCCATGAAATTCCTCCTGGCACATTTATTGCTGCAATGTTATTTGCCATCGAACCAGAATCGCCGTCTTTCGCCATATTAAGTACCTAGGTATCACAATGGTTTTTTAGTTCACTATTTCTTAAATTTGCTTCCACGATCCGCCTTGATTTTATCAATGTAGGTCCACTACGTGTTTTACTTCACTGTAAGGTATCCTACCGGCTGCGCCATGTAATATATGCTATTATTTGTATTTAATTATAAGGAGCTCAATGAAACCACTTGAGTGCTAGAACGAAGAAGACCGTTTTTATTTCCAATTCCAAAGTCATTTTGTTCTTGTTCGGATACACAACTATTATTATAACAGGTAACATTGAAAATTTTTCGACTAATTTTAAAATGTTTTGACGTTTTTCTTCTGGCAAAGATATAGTTTGATCAACCGAATCAAACATAAAGCCCAGAATTTTACAAGTCTGTTTAGGAGTCAGACAACTTTTGTCGTAATTTATAACAAAACCTAGGCATTCCAGGAGTTCTATGGTCGCATTTACATTATTTAAGCAATCAGCGTAGCTGTCGCCAATGCATAAAATGTCATCTAAATAAAAAACATTTTTATAGCCTTGACATCGAAGGTAAGTTATCACTTCTTTCATGATTTTAGTAAATGCTCTAGGAGCCACGGACAGTCCGTAAGGTAATGCGTTAAATTCATAAGTAATCCCGTCAAAAATAAACCTCAGATACTTTTTATCAGATTCCCGCACAGGAATAAGAAAATAGGCTTCCTTAAGGTCGATCGTAGCCATATATAACCGTTTTTAGGTAATATTCTAGCCGCAGTCCTGTGATCCTCCATCTTGAAATGTAATTTGGCTACAAATTTATCAAGCTTCTTTAAATTCAGAATAAACCGTTTCCCACCGTTGGGTTTCGGTGCTAAAAATATAGTTGAAATAAACTGTTTTTCAGATGGATCGCAAGGACTACACGAACCTAAATTTAATAAATTTTGAATGGCAACCGTCATATCGGTTTTTTCTTGACTTGACCAGGGTGTTTGCGGGATGTATGTTTGTGATACTTGAGACTCAAAGGGTATTGGAAAACCAAATTGGATCCAATCTAGTATGACAGGATTACTTGTGATTTTAAGCCAGCAATCATAAAAATGGCGTATTCTGCCAGCGTGTGTATATATCTGAGCTAAGATCGTGCCGGAGCACGTGGCTTGGCTTGGTTCGCAGACGTTAATGTCGATGCCGGTGGCGGGGGTGGTCGACGGTTCTGGGTCGCTGATGTCCCCCGCTGACCCCTGCGCCCCCCCCCTGTTCTGCTGGTAGCGAGGGGGCCCGGACCAGCTTCCCTGGTTCGTGGTAGAGGACCCTTGCTGGTTTTGAGGACGACTATTAGTCGTTGTTTTGTCCGTAGACGTTGGTTTCTTGTTGTACTTTTTTATCTGTAATCCCTGCTTCTCATTAATTTTAGAAGCCTTTATCTTGTCAGAAAGTTTATTCCCATAAAGGGTATCGTTCCTTTCACAATCTTGAACTACGTTCAAAAAAGGCTTGGCTAAAGAATAATTAATGACACTAATGCGTGCCTGTGTCTTCTGATAGTGGAGGTCGGTGTGAATTTGGCATCCCTCACTCAGTAACCTTATAGCTTCTGTTTTGTTCTCGCTTGTGAGTAAAATAGTCATTGCCTTACTAATGGCCGTGATGCCATGTCCCAGCTGTTGTTGATCCGATTCCTTGCGTTTGTCGCGGCCTCGTGCCGTTTCTGATATCGCGGCTGCAACTTCTACATTCAGTTTTGGCGCCTGAAGGAGGGTATAGTTCTCTGGAACAAGATGCTCTTTGAGCAATTTCTCACGTACTTCCTTCTCTAAACCCTTTTTTAGTAAGGGTTCCCACCTATCAGCCAATGTTTTATGGATTTTATCACCAAATTTTGGCTTTTTGCCGGTTTCGTCGCCAAGTGCTAACAAAAGCTCTGCGTCAAGCTCTGGAGGGGCAGCCTTTGGGTTAACAGCAGGAGTTGGTTTATTTGTAACGTCCGGGTCTGGAGTAACGTTATTTGTAACTTTCGGGTTTGGAATAACGTTATTTGTAGCATCCGGGTCTGTAGGAGTTACACCATTTGTAGCATCCGGGTCAGGGGGTGGGTCCTGCGGGAGCGTCCCTGGGTCCATTTCGGGATCAAGTTCGTCCATCTCCACTGCGTGATCTATAAAGATATGTAACCATTTAAGGTACAAATTTATCAAACAACCATCGTGATAACGCACGGTTATCCGCCAGGCATTTATAAATGAGCAATAGTAAAAATATTACCAGCATTTCTAAGCTTGATTATATTAATATGTATGATACAAGTTTGTAAGGGACTTTATTCATATCTCGTATGCCATCGTGATAACTCTCGGTTAACCGCTAGGCGTGTATAGCAACACCTATGATTTATTGCTTAATAAAGCATAAAACATTAATAAAGATTCCACAGGAAGATTTAATTAACAAGTACAAACTTTAGTACTTAATAGTACGTTTAGTGACCATCGTGTTAACTCACGGTTAACCGCCAGGTAATTATTTTCGTATGTCAATATAAGAAATACGATTATGAAATGGGGGTAAAAGTATTTTTTTATAAAAAAGGCCATCGTGTTAACGCTCGGTTAACCGCCAGGCTGTTAAATATTGTTGATTTCAAACAATAAAATCACCCCATACAATATTACTTAAAAAAAAATTTATCACTTCAAATTCTGTAATTAACCTGTTTACAAATAACGTTTTCTCTATACAAAACCAATGTTCATGAATTTTAAATGTTTTGATTTTTGAAATGACGTCTTAATTCAGGAAAATACTTAAATGAATTTAATAAAAGATGAAATTCGAGGGTAGAATCAAATATGATTACTAACCTGATTCAGATTCCGATGAAGATTGAACAGTAAAACGCTGTCGTTTCCTTCTTTTCTTTTCTAATCTTTCTATATTTCTCGATTTTGTCGAGAGACGAATCACGTTTTCTTTTCGGCATTTTGAGCTGTGCGCGCGTGCGTTCGCTACCTCGCACGGAAAAAGAATGAACATTGGTACGGAGGGGGGACAGTGCTGCTGTGCATTCCTATTCGATTCTATGTCGATTAAAAAGTATCGAATTGTTTTAATCTCTGAAAATTGTGCGAGCTACCTTGTAGGCTTAAAGGACTACCTGGTAAATTATATCTGAAGAACGAAACGAAGAAATATAATTTCACGAGCCAAAGCATAAGCCTTGGTGGCGCAGCGGTAACACCGTCTGCCTGCTGTAGCAAGGCGCGGGTTCGAGCCCAACTGTCGCCATTAGGCGACAGTTAGCTATTAAGCTACGAAGTTTTGTTAGATATGTTTTGGTTTTCAAACATTTTTACAGTCATAGACCATACAAAAATTGAATGCAATGAAGTTAGTTAAGATTCATTCGGTTCGGTGTTCATGAGCAACCTGTTTGTCATTGCTAGATCGTTAGCGAAGGTGCTCGTGTGTTCTTACCGTATCGGCAGTTTACTGAGATTTCTTTTTTCGACATGCATACAAATACATAAGTTTGCAGGAGAGGCTGCGTATTGTTGTGCTGCACAATATAGGATATAATATATCGATACCGGAAATAAGAAAGGGCGTAAGGGACAAACCCCTACTTTACAGGAGAGCAAAAAAACGAAAAAAAAATGAAAGATTCTGTCATAATTTTTTTGTTATTGAACCTATTTTTATAGCTCCTAGAGAAAATTTGCTTAGATTTTCATAAGCCTGCATAAAAAATATAAAACAGCTGGCTATGTATTACGGTTCAGAAGATAGCATGTCCCTTACGACCATGGGTATTACTTACGCCCCATAAAATAAAATAAAAAACTTACATTGGCGTAAGGGTCATATCGCTAAATATGTTGTAAAGTTTTTTTTGGCGTAAGGGTCATATCGCTAAATATGTTATATAGTTTTTTTGGTGTAAGGGTACATTTATTTTACTATTACATTGTTACGGGCAATGTAATCTGAACCTTAGAGTCAAACATAGAGAATTGAAATCCGTAATCATTTAATGTATTAGACTCAACTACAAATTGTTAATAAAATAGGTACTTAACTTAGGTATTTTGTGAAATAAAACATTTTAGGTAGTTAATTTATTTATCAGTTTAAATAAATTTGCATGAGAAATGTACTGTGTTTAATATAATTAGACATGATTTAGTACTTATTTAATAATTGGAGAAATTGTTACAGAACATCAAAGATTTAAATCGTTAGATACGCCCAACGCCTTAGTACTTATGAGTGAAATGTTACACATTTGGCTTTAATTGCATTTCTTGAGTTGTTACTACACTTTCAGAAGGCACATGATGGCATTCTGAGACACTTGTAGTAAAAAAATGCAGTTCACATCACAACGTTCATTTTGTCACCGCGTTTAAAAGCACAATTATTTCAAACGAGTGAGGGCACCGTTTTCGGCGTGGATACATTTTCTTGCTGACGCGGGTAGGCAAGGATGCATCCAACGATTTAAATCTTTGGAGAACTTAGAATGAATGACTTATCTCGGAACAATCGAGTTTGTTTATAAGTAAATTAAATGAAATACTCTATAATAAAAACATTCAAATAATCACTCAGGAGTATCTTGTTTCCTGGCGTAGTTGTATTTTTTTTAGCTGTTGCAGGATCTGTCTTTTTAGGGGTTAAACAACTGACGAGTATCTTGTTTTCTGGCGTAGCTTCTATTTTTTTTTGCAGTTGCAGGATCTTTCTTTTTGGGGGTGGAACCACTGAGGAGTATCTCGTCTTCTGGCGTAGCATTTTTTTTTTGCTGTTGCAGGATCTTTCTTTTTGGGGGTGTTATCACTTAGGAATATCTTGTCTTCTGGCGTTGCTTTTATTTTTTTTGTTGTTGCAGGATCTGTCTTCTTAGGGGTTAAACAACTGACGAGTATCTTGTTTTTTGGCGTAGCTTGTTTTTTTTTTTGCTGTTGCAGGATCTTTCTTTTTGGGGGTGGAATCACTCAGGAGTATCTTGTTTCCCGGCGTAGTTGTATTTTTTTTTGCTGTTGCAGGATCTTTTTTTTTTGGGTGTCGAATTATTAGGGAGTATCTTGTTTTCTGGCGTAAGTTTTATTCTTTTTACTGTTGTAGGATCTTTCTTTTTTGGGGTTGATTCACTCCAGTGAATTTTGTTTCCTGGTGTAGCTTTTATTTTGTTAGCTGGTGTTGAATTTTTCTTTATTGGTGTAAGTTTAGTTGTTTTATGATGTGGGCGTAAGGGACATGTTTTGATGGATAATTTTCGTGCGAAGGGTGTAAGTAACATCTCACAAAAAAAGTTGAGGTGAATTATTTGGCGTAAAGGGCATTTATGTATAAATGTGTTGTATGATGAGGGCGTAAGGGACATGTTTTGATGGATAATTTTCGTGACAAGGGTGTAAGTAACATCTCACAAAAAAAAGTTGAGGTGAATTATTTGGCGTAAGGGGCACTTTTGTATAAATGACTTTTATGATAGGGCGTAAGGGACATCTTTTGATGGATAATTTTCGTGCCAAGGATGTAAGTAACATCTCGGAAAAAAGTATGTATATTTTTTTGGCGTAAGGGTATTTTTTCATGCAAAGGCTTTAAGTAACATTTTGCAAAAAAACGTATTCTCCGTCAGGGTCACCGCAGAAAGTTGTGACCCTTACGTTAATAACATAAATGTTAAAATGTATTTGGCGTACCTTACGTCACTTCACTTCATGATTTTGACAAAAAATTAGAGTCGTAAGGGACATTGAAAATCATCATTTTTAGAGATATCGCAATTTCAAATGGGTTCCCTACTTGAAACCGAATGACGTTTGACCAAACATCAAATGCCCGAACACGTTTGCTCAATTGTTTACGAGACCTAAGAATCATAAGCTCTATGGCTTACAACACCGATGCATCAAAATCTCGAAAAACGTATCCTCTAACGATCAATACATGTAAACACGATATCTCGAAACATCGTCTGATGGAGTTAAGTTTTAAGCATTATACTATTATTTTAATTTATAAATAGGACAAAAAGGAAACTAAAACTATGTAACTGTTTATTTATCTTCTGTTCTGGACCGAGAAAGAAAAAAAGTATAGAATGAGCTAGCTCATCCTAGGCAAGCTTTAAGTCAGTCAATGGACTTGAGGGTTATGGTGTATTATACGTATGGGCGAAAGGCTAACAACCTTTGTCTACTGTACACATTTTATTTTTTATAAGCTTTTATTTAACTTGCGATGTATGTATGTACGAGACACGAGTATGTACTATGTAACTATGTATGTTCTGGTGGAACCTTGAAACTCAATTTTGAAGCAGATATCTTCAAGCGATTGAGCTGAAATTTTTTATACACGTTTAGTTTGGATGACTATGCAAGGTAGATTCAGGTTAGCAATAAAACCATAGTACTATTTTATGACATTTTAATGAAAATTGCTTAGCAAAATTTCTTGTGCCGATGAGCAAAATAATAGCGAATACAGAATATTAATTAACTTATTAAATATGAAAAATTATACATTACAAAAAAATGTAATAAGCACTCAAAATAATGTGATTTCTTGAAAATGTTAAACAAAACCAAAACTTTTCTGTGATTAAGATCAGATAAATATTACAATTTTGTGTGATTTGCAATTCCTCTTAAAAAATCAAGTAAGGGCATTTTCTGCTTAGACTCGCATAGCCTTTTAAGGGAGTCATTGTGCTGCCTCATTTTCTTTTTAGGAGGCGTTTTTCTATGGCAGCATTCGCTTTTTCTATTATATGTTTTGTATTTATTTGCTCCTCGATCAATTTCGAAATAGTTTCATACAACCCAATTTTTTTGTTGTCCAACAGGGCATTCCATCGCCGATGCCATCCTTCTACATTGTTTTGTGTACGTGGTAATCCTACACTGTTTATGTCCTGAATTGACCAAAGCGTGGGTGGAAATATAGGCTGACGTGTACGCATAATTGTGATACTGGTTTCGGTTGACTTTTGTGCACTCAATGTTTCTGTGATATAGTATCTCTCAAACCATGGTACAATTACCGTTTCAGCTTCTGGTGGTAGTACATGTTCCTTAACTACTTGATACGCTTCTGGGATTTCCGTAGGAGACAAGAACGCCAAAGCAATCACATGACGTAATTTTAACACAAAATCGCTGTCCTCGTACTTAGAAGAGAGACCACTCTCTTGGATTTTTCTCCACAAGGATTGTCCGAAGTGGAAAAAGCAACCTTTGTTGATTGAATCCGGAAACTCAATTTTGATTGCATTTAATGCTGCAAGCTCAAAATCTGTAATAATATATTGAGGTTCCAAAAATATATTTGATTCAGCGGCATACTCCTTTAGTTGTCGAAAAAAATTAAGGTAGCATTCCTCAGTTTTTCTTGTAAGAAAACCATAAGCCAAAGGCACAATTTTTTGACAATCTCCCACTCCAATGATGCCATGAATGGAATATAACTGCAAAAATAATAGTGGGCAGCACTGGAATGTTCCGTCCATTATCCATATTTCGGACACACTCAAAATTTCTAAATTTTTTTTTGTAGTGAACAAGAGTAAACGTTCATTACCGTTAAACTGGTAATCTCTCACAAGAAATATTTCTCCTTCCACATTGCGCAACTCCTCGGGTACTTCTATTTCTTCCAATTTAGTGGGTTCTTTTGGTTTACCAATCTTTTTAGCGCGTCTTATAATTTGCCTTAAGGCATTTTTGTTAGATAAAGAACACGCACTTGTGCTAGGCACAGCAGCCAAATTTTTGTTGATTATTTGTGCTGGCCGCGATGTAAAATTTATTGCTGCATCTCGTTTTAAATTATTTTTTAATTTCACTATATCCTTCACATCAGGATCAGGCGCATGACAATGATCACCCATTTCTTTTATCAAGCAGTGCATACCGTTTCCATCTGGTGACTCACTTATTAATGTACTATTACAATATTTTTCTTTTTTTCGAGCACAGCACCAATAGTGTTTTTCACCAACTTGTTTAGTTATGACCATTACATGTCCATTTATGATCAAAATATCTTTGTTTTTTTGTGACTTTAGAGCTTGAATATAGACTTTTGACATTTTTACAAAAAATACTGCGACTAAATGATAATCACGACCACACGGTTCATTCACTAATGAAAATTGCTCATCGTACATAGCCAACTTCACTAATAATTTTCTTAATGTGGGTAGTTCAAGTAAAGGTGCCATATTCACGACATACTTACGTTAGTAAGAAACATACACGAAAATTATACTGCATCCTGCTCATTCACGCATGACTTTTTAACTTTATTTCACTTTTGACAGTTGCTATAAAACGTAACTGAATACGTTTTCGTGAAAATTAACTTTAAAATACGTGATAAAAGAAATATATAAACTACTTAATCTTATTCATCCACCCTATTTATTACCCGTTAAAGACATTAAAAAGGTATAAGTGTATTAGTTTTTAAAAAAAAATCCTGTGCATAAAAGTTACGTTCTATCGTATCTAGTGGTGGGATTGAATATATTCGCCGCCAATGGTAGAATTATTATGGTGTAATGGTAGAATCATTACTTTGTACCAAATTACTTGGAACACATACAACTACACCCAGACCTGAAAATTAATGGATGCTTTTCAAACAAATATTTGGCTAACCGAGAATCGAATGCAGGAAAATTGAGAGTTCAAAATCATCAGGTTTGCAATTTCATGCAAATAGCAGCCTATATTCCCCCACACTTTCATCTGTTTAGTACAATAACAACAAAGGATTGCCACAAAACGATAAAGTGGAATCGCGTCGGCGATTGAATACACTGTCGAATAATAAAAAACTTGGACTATGTGAAACTAAAGATCAACAATTATATAGTTATAATTCACAGTACACAGTTTACTCTTGAAAGTAAACTTACCTTAAGGTACATATGGTAGCTGAATGTAAGAGTAGGTACGCAACTTTTTTAATTTTAAAATAAACTGACAAATTTATTATAGCTTCCTTTTTGTCCTATTTATAAATTAAAATAATAGTATAATGCTTAAAACTTAACTCCATCAGACGATGTTTCGAGATATCGTGTTTACATGTATTGATCGTTAGAGGATACGTTTTTCGAGATTTTGATGCATCGGTGTTGTAAGCCATAGAGCTTATGATTCTTAGGTCTCGTAAACAATTGAGCAAACGTGTTCGGGCATTTGATGTTTGGTCAAACGTCATTCGGTTTCAAGTAGGGAACCCATTTCAAATATACCATTGGATAGAGCTCGAAACGCTGATTCCAATGATATATAAAACCCAAAATCGAGTTTTGTCCCTTACGCCCTTTCTTGTTTCCGGTATCGATATGCCAAATTGCTAATGAGACTGGTCTTACTGTGAGTATTTTAATTTTTACTTAACACTGTTTTTAAATTTATAATTTATTTTGAGAACGTAAATTTGTCATCTAAATGGTTAGCTTAACTATTGTAATGCATTTTATTAGTGGTGCATAGTTTTTGTTCCTTATTATATTAATCTTGTTATTTTGGTTTTAGTGGAGGACCGTGCAATGTTCGGTGAATCGTTACGGAATGAGGGTAACGTGTAATCTCGGCCGCGCAGTGGACGCTCGCGACTTATCAATGAATCACAGCGTGTGGTGCAAATGTATGAAAATAATAAATTCATACGGAAGATAAATGGAGTTTATCGATTCTAAGGCTTAACAAGTTTAATTAAATATTGTTATGTGTAAAATTGTGATATTTATCGGTATAACTTATTCTTTTGTTATTATAAACTATAATATCTACTGCCTTGTAGTGCAAGTTGAATATTAATTTTTTTGAGGTTTAGCTTCAATACTCTTTTCTCCACGAAAACGAATTCTTAAGCTATAACCTTAATAAAACTGTTAAGTGATCAAGTTGCAGAAAAAAAATGTGATGAAGTTAGTAGGAAATAAAATTACCTAGTCGAATTTCATATTTGTTTTATTCAAATACTTTATCAGTGATACAATAATGTAACATTATTATTATTAATGTAATATTATGTGTGAAAAAAGTTGTTAATGCTTTAATAAACAAAAATTAATTGCAAAAAGAAATTACTCGGCTGGGATTAGAACCCGTGAACCTTTCTCCCTGCTAGGACAGAGCTTTTCCGCTGGACCATTCATAACGCTAGTAAGATAGACAAAATAAAGATACACTACGTCATGTTTACATTACCGATTGTTTGATATGACTCATCAGCAGTGGTGAGTGGAGGACAGTGCAATGTTGGGTGAATGCGTCCTACAAAAACTTCACCGAGGAGCCAATAGATGTCGCTAAGGAAAATAATGTTCTTAGAGGAGGATACAAGCTTGTGTGCGTGAGAAATCGTGTGAACTATGTTCAGAGGAACATAGTCCCGGTTGCAACGCGCTAAGTGGTTTAACTATGATTCCATTAAAGAACGCTACTGTACATATTAAACATACAAAAAAACGTACAAACAAACACACAACCAGTCAAACATCTGTCGTCTCGTTCCTACACTCGACGCAGGGTGCGGGTTGAGTCGAGTCTGCGACTTACCACTGCCGAGTGAAGACGTGGGCAAGTGAGGACAGCGAGCCGATGTATACACTAAACATATTATACATAATTGTACGTATTTATTCTATACATAAATTAGTGGCTACAACAGGAACCTCAATTTTTAGGGCTTTTTGATGTATGTTCACCGTATTTTTTAAGGTGCCTGCAGTAGTTTATTCTAACATTTTATTTACACTACACTTAAAACCCAATATTGGTATGCTTATATCAATAAATTTTCAGATGAATCAACGTACTTTTGTTGAGGCCGAAGTTACGGTACATCAAGCTGCTGAACCATTGCCAAACTATAAACATGGACAGGTAAATAATATGTAACCTGAGTTAATAATTAGATGAGACGAAGTGAGTGTGTATGAGTGACTTTATGAATTACAACTATAAACATCTCCAAACTACTAAAGCAGTCATAGTACTTATAGCTGACGAAATATAATTTGAGCCGATTCGTCTTTTCGCCTTATCTTTAGAGTACAATAGAATAAAAGATTGCAACGCGCGTGCCATCCGTATACTGAAAACACCTCGTTTTGATACTTTTAGGCGTTAAAAAGATAATAATACAAAAAAATATAAATTGACATGCTGACTGTTATGCTTTCGTACATATTCTTTTAATAAACTTACTTATCTTACTATCAACCAATCAACTGTTGTCCCCGTTATATTATTTTAAAATACCAACTTTATTTTCAGAAAACTATATCCGCAAGTGTTGACGCCGAAAAATCACTGCTAAAATTTACTACAGAACAACATCCAAAAGAAAAAAAATATGAAATTATAGTTCCGCCACCTGAAGAAGCTGGTGTGATTATTCCCACAAATTTGACAGAGTCGATTGAAGCTTTGAGTTCTAAGTTAGCTACTATTGAGAATAATCAAGCAGTACTGAGTGCTAATCAGATGTTAGTTTTGGAGAAATTAGCAAATATATCTACTCAATTTGATGAATTTATGCAACGCATATCTGTAGCGGCATTAACAGGAAAAAGTGAACGGGAAGTTGATAATATATTTAAACCTATCACAAATAAGACACTATTTGATGATTTTGAAGAATCTCTTAAGAGTGACCATAAAAAACAAGAATTAAAAAAATATATCAGTTGTTTGCGGCAAAGGAAAAGGCAGCGCAATTAATAATGCATAGGTATACATTATTGGACTCTATGTTTGACCGGGAAGTTTTGATCGGTTGTTCGTGGGCTGGTGGAACACGTGTTGGAGGCTCGAAAATATGTTTTAAAAGTTACCAAAATACAATAGACCTCTTCTTTAAAATAGTCAACATGTCTGATGAAAACTTTACAATGCAAGAGTGTAATCCATTTCTTAAGAATGTTCTCCGAAACGCAAAAAAAGGCATAATTCGAAAAATTTAAGAATTTCTCATCAAAAGAAAAGAGAAAAAAAAATTAAAGAAAAACAATGGAAAATAATCAGCTTAATAATTCAATTCAGTCACAAAGACTTAACGATGTAAATGAAACTATTCAAGTAGATGCTGTTGATGATAACGTCCATGAAGAAGAAGTCGATACAGATGAAAACGAGGAGTTAGATTCATGCTAGATTTGATTATTTATGTTTAGATACCAAATGACCACTGACCAAAGATGATTATGCATGTTATTTTTACTATCTTAAGTATCTTATTTTTTTACTATCTGGTCTTGTTGCTCTTTAATTATGTAAGCACTTTAGAGAAAAACATAATTGCTTAAAATTTTGTTTTTTACGATACCTATTGCGATAAAAGCTTATTGGAATGGTTGATTTTTTTTTAATCATATTGTGAGTTAACAGAGCTCCTGTTACAGAGGATTTTAGAGATTGTTGATTTTTACTTTTAGTATACTTCAATAAGATATAGATGTATCAGATGGTTAGGAGGTACTGACTATGTGAAAATACGGTCAGTGGATGGTTATGTTTGAATATCCAAGTACTGATATCGTGACCCTTTAGGTAATTAATAATTAAGGTGCTTAAAGGAAAGCATTATTACCTACATATTTGTTATAATTTTGATTTTACGATACTGTTAAATAATAAGTTATTGTTGATTTTTCTTTATCCTTTATAATAAGCACAAAATGTATACTAATCAAGGCTGATTCAACTACCTCATCTATTTAATTTTAGATTCCAAATTAATATTTTGATTATCTTTCTAAGCAAAGATCTTGTATGTTTAAGATACCTCGAGGGCGATTTATAATTACTCAGTGATAAATATAAAGAGGTATATTTGACAATAAAAAACTATTTTAATAAAAATAAAAAATAGTTTTATTGATAGATTTTACAAAATTTTCAGAATGTGTTTCTCTGTCGTATACTCCTCCCGCTCACACGCTCATTGTTCTTAACATTCTTACGTTCTTTCCTTTAAAAAGTAACTTTTACAAGCCCATTTTTACTTTTGTCAAATTCTAGGTAATGCTAAAATCAATTTTCCTGCGTTGTTATGTCTCCTAGTATTTAAGTGATATTTGTTAAAATGGGTTTTTAAAAGTGGCGTGACTATGGCGTGTCTTATTTTCCCGCATGTATGACTCGACTATAAGTCGACCTCTAACCCTTATTTACAATGTGTGTAACAAAGGTGTAAAGTATACAACAGATTCGTAAGTAATGGAAAACAATTTACATTTAACATCACTCAATTTATATACTCCAGCTGTTTGACTAACATTGTCTTCAAAACTTTTGTATATATTTAAAACTGAAGATTTGATTGGAGTTTCAAATACATCAACCAAATTCAAAATTCGCTTTCCAACAAGATGTATTTTATCTGAATTATTGTGGTCATTGCAGTCATAATTAATATTTTCAATTTCAACTACATGATTTTAGAAAACTAATAAACTCGCGGCTGGTTAAGTACCTAACAAAATTGAACATTCTCTCTGACTCACAATTTGGATTTCGGAAAGGAGTTTCGACAGAGGACGCGGTTTTGGCATTAACTTCTCTTATAACTGACAAAGTAGATAGCAGACAGAAATGTTTGACTGTCTTTCTTGACCTGAAAAAGGCATTCGATACAGTTTCTGCCTCCATCCTTATAAAAAGACTTGAAGAAATTGGCTTAAGGGGAAAAGCTCTGGAGCTATTTCATGATTATATGCATGAACGAAAACAGAGAGTTAAGGTCGGTGACCACGTGAGTTATGAAGCCACCGTTACCTATGGGGTTCCACAGGGAAGTGTACTCGAGCCGACTCTATTCCTTGTATACCTAAACAGTCTCTGCAATATGAGGATAGATGGGGGGCACATAACTTCATACGCAGACGATACGGCAATTGTCTTCTACGGAAATACATGGGAAATTGTTAAGGAACGGACTGAGACAGGATTAACCAAAGTGGCTGCATGGTTGGACATTAACTCTCTTACCTTAAATGCAGCAAAAACAAACTTTATCGCACGCAACCCACTTCTAACTTCGAAATAAAAATACATAAATGTAAGAATATGTCCTTCAATAATTGCACATGTACTAAAATAACTAAAGTCCAGAACATAAAATATTTGGGAGTCGTTGTTGATCAACGACTCTCCTGGTATATGCACACAGAACTACCTGGAAAGGGCACAAAGATCCCTCCTCAAGGTGATGTTCTTTAAACCTTTTAGGTTTCCCACTGAGACTCTTTACCATATAGCTGACCTAATCTCTGTAAGGAAACTATATTTACTCAATCTCATTCTAAAGAAACACAAAGAAGTTAATTATGATCCTGGTAGACTTACAGGGAGAAGGAAGGATATTGTAACTTTTGTGCCCGTAATAAACTCCACTTTTGCAAAGAGGCAATACCCCAGACAATCTGCACATCTGTATAATCGTATGAACCAAGAATTAAATATTTATGCGTTAACACTTTATAATTGTAAAAAAATTTGACTAATTGGCTTACATTCAAGAAATACGAAGACATTGAATCAATTATTCAAACTATCGAGTAAATTAAACATACACATACACACCACTCACATGCATACACACCAACAAACACACTCACACACACACACACACACACACTCACAGACACTCACCCACACACACACACACTCACACACACACACAGAGACACACACACACAGACACTCACACACACACACACACACACACACAAATTTATCATAAATGGGGACAAAGTCTTATATAATATAGCTATTATTTTGGTTTCTTATGTTTATAGTTTTCGATTAATCTTTTGTTGTTGTTTTTAATTTTAATAACTTATGTAATGTAATGATATATAAGAGCAGATTCTCCTATCACAAGTAATTTATTTTGCTTAAAAGGAGATTCCAACACCTTACACTATAAACATTGTAAGTTATTGATATAAACTTTTATTATTATTATTTTATTATTAATTAGTATTACGTATAGCCAATATAACCGACGTAGATACCCAATAAAGTCAGTTGTTACTCAGAAGTTAGAGCGTTTACTTTCATCCGAAGTCCCATCCTTACATTTACTACAAAACAAAGGCTCGACCACTACGCGACCTGCATTAGGCCAATTGCATCTAGCATAATTTATACTGTCATAATTAAACTTTTGCTAAATCGTTTATTAGCATAATTATTTTTAAGCATAACGGTCTATGGTTCTATATTCAATTTGACTATTGATGAGACGCAGAATAGGCTTGAGGTATTTTTTGAATTTTCCTAATATTAATTTACCATAACAACATATGGCATAAGTCATATGAAAATTAAGCTTTGAGTTGTGACAATAGGTTTAGGTGGGGCGGGGTGGCCCTTGGGCCACCCATAAGCCGCGAACATATTTATTTGACATGGGTCACCGCGTACTAAAATTATTTAGTTTTACTCACCTTTTCTCGTAGTGCATTAGGTTCATGACTGTGTTTCAAGATAATTCATGAGTTTGATCATCATTTTATTTTGTTATCAGCATTTATAGTCGTCGTTATTAGGTTAGATTAGAAGTAATTTTCTTGTCGTTTGATGTGTATGCCGATGATCATCATGCTAAGATGTTGTTATGTTTTTCTCAATCTATGCCTTACAACATTATGCTAAGTTATTTTTATGCCAAATATGGTTATGCTCGTAAAACTATGAGAAAACGGTTAGGTATTTGTTTAGTTGTGATGGTAAAATATCATTAGTCCTATAAACGTTATTCCTAATTAAATTATTACAAAAGTTATGCGACTAAATATAGATCCTATGGAAAGACTAGTAATAGTAAGTCGTGTTTGGCTCATTGTGGATCTTAAATAAGATTTTATCAACTTTTGGTAATGTTAGTCCGGGCAATTTCTCCTTATTCTTCTTCTTTCAATTTAAATATCCAAGACCTCACATTTTTCATTTACGTAGGAAATAGCTTTTTCCACTATTTTCATACGTTGCCTGCTTAGGCTTTTATTTTTATGAAAATCTTTGAAAGATTTTAAAACTTCTAGAAGCAGATGTCTCTTTTGAAAGGCAATTTCATATTAACAAGGGTTAAGAAAACCATGTTTATGGGCTGCAGTCGATAAATAACTTTTTTTTTGTGTTTTAAATTTTTTTGTAAATAAATCCTGACGGACATTGCCAATTGCGTGGAACTAACGATAAATCTAATTAAATAATAAAAAATCAGAATGTAAGATAAAATAATCACGTTATTGTACGTATACAGGGTGTATTATTTAGTACAAAAATTTTAAAACAGTTGGTGCATTTTGATCATTGTGAAACATATTCTCAATTCACATTTGATACAAAATACTGTAGTCCTGTGGTCACAATATCTGCATCGTCCTTCTTTCTACGTGCCCTACGCGGTCAAATCGCACTGGACTACATAGCTTCGGCTTTATGAGGTTTTTTGTTGCCTTGGTATTCTCCGCTTTATCACGATCTACTGAATGGCTTAGTTTCAGTAACCCTCCCTTATTTGGGCCTGGCGAATGGTAAAATCTCTGGATTTTTTAAAGGCTGTGAAACATTCTAAAAATGTTATGAGATTAAAACACTAAATTGTATTTTAATATGTGTTTATTTTATATAAAAAAAATCACATGGGAAATTATCACCTCTAGGTCCATTTGGTCACTAGGACTTGTGAAATTGTGGGAAATAATTTTCATTCCTCAGGGCAGACTTCAACAGGAAGAGCTAACTTTTAATAGTAGTTTCCGAAGCATGGAGCTGCATATAATGGGACTAAACACTTGCTGCAAAAGTACTTTGAACGCTGCTCCTTCACTCTTGTGCTGCAGTATGTGCACCTTCTACAGGGTGGCTGGGGAGTTGAAGTCCAAAGCTAAAATTTAGATGCCTCATAATTGGGAGTATCCATATCACCCCCATGTATATTCCGCGATTTTGCGTAGTTTAGGAGATCGGATTTTTAAAATGTTTTTTTTTCGTAAAATCCACCTAACACTGGTTCTCATTTTTTTTCTCATTCCGTTGAACAGTTGTAGCCTTTTTTTTTAAATTAAAATTAATAACCATGGGCACAACTACCACCCTAAAAATCACCCTTTGTCTAGACAGAGCGGAACTTAGTTAGAATTTAGTCGAGAGTTTTAAATTACTGTTCGAGCTAAGTAATCATAAATTTTCAATGTACAAAAAAAAATTAAATGGCTACCTTTTGGATTTTAAGTGTTTTTCAAATTTTCCTAGGACATAAAGAATAAAACAAGGACAAATAAAGCTATTGTTAATGGGCCCTGGTTTTTCTGTAAATGACGTTCAAAGTAAAATCAAGTATTTTTAAGGAAAAAAACTACGCTTGTATTTTACTGCTTTTGTTATTTTTTCCTTTAAATTAGAAGAGTATCAGTAAAACAAAAGTTATTAAGACTTAAATTCATTGCTTTTATGAGATTTTTGCATTTTTAGGTTTTCCTAAAATTGTACCACACTGTTCTCGTTTTTAACCTTGAAAAAAAAGGTTCAGGTAAAAAATGTTGGTATACACACGTTCGAGTAAGTGTGCTAGTGCAGTACAGTAACCAGCCGGCGTTAACGCAAACTTTTACCTCGAAAGTCAGTCGTACTCACACTGTGATTACTGCTACTCGTCTTTTAAGCCATACTTAGCTAGTTTTTGGGCATCTAGACGTAGAACAGGCATCGACCCCTGAATGACAGTAACATCTCGTCAATTATCAGAAATTCACTTGGAGAGTACGCATTTTTACATCATTGAACAAACTGGTCAATAATGCTACTGAAGGTTTATAAAAAGAGTTTGCAAATCTCGTTCCATATTTCTGAACTCAAGAATTGGTATTGTTTCATAGTTTGAATCTGTACAATTGGAATTAATACTAGGTTTTATGCTATTCCGGAACAGCAGTTTCCTCATTGTGCATTTGAATTGGAGAGCGCTCGGGTTGTCGTTAGAACCGCCTCTAGCTCGGATGCATGAGAATAACATCTCGAGATGGTCCTGGGAACATTTGTACTTTAAAAAGTATGAGTTTTTTTCTAGGAGATCTTCTGCTAAACCGGCAAAACTTAAAGTGTCAACAATAAAACCTAAAGCTGGTGTCTTTCGCCTGTGACATAAAATGTTCACTGCATTAACTTTTAAGTTGGACAAATAATGTCTGGTTTCTTGTAAAATGTTCTGCCAGATTTCTTTATTATCATTTCGCATAGGCAATTTAAAATCAGTTCCGAAAGGATTTTTGCAATTAAAAATATCAAAAATTCTGTCCAGCACCCACTTTTGTTACGCTTTCACGCCAAAACTATTGAACCGATTTTGATGAAATTTGGTACAGAGATAGATTAGACCTTGGGAAAGGACATAGGCTACATTTTATCCCACAGCTGGGCACGATATAACCTGTAGTTTACGCGGGTGGAAAGCTAGTTAACAAATTAAGCTTAGAAATACAAAAATAACACTTTTTTGTATCCAAAAAAAAAAAGCAAATTCATGCTTTTTTAGGAAAATTAAGAAAGAGCGCTAGTTATAAAAAATACGATAATAGACGGCGCCACGGGATTTCCTTCAAAAACTCGCGTTTCAGCTCGGTCACCCAGGTTTTGTTGGTTACAAACTTTTCGTAAACTTCCACGCATCGTAACTTAGAAACTATAACTCGTATCAAAATAAATGTTATAAGTTATTTGTAGGTAATTTACCATAAATAATTTTGTCTTTGAGCATTTTGTCCTTGCTTGTATCTTTTTCCCGTAAATTGAGAAAATCTGTAAAACAGGACCTTTTTCATGGGGGGAAGGGTGAAGCAAGGTGCGAAGGGGTGGGAGAGTTGTGTATTATAACGCCCTCACATAAAGGTACATTATTTTTCTGAAATTTAACAAGTTGTTAAACATTTTTTATAGGTAAAATGTATGATTTAATATTGTTGCTTTAAGAAGTTCAATAATTTTATATTGTTTTCTTTGACAATTATTTTAAGTGTAACTTTAAGCGTCACCTTTAAATTGTATATTTAAGCGTCATCTTTGAGAATACTGTGTTCTCCTATAATTACTGGAGCATTCACAATTTTTATTTTGTGTAAGTTCTTGTAAGATGTAAAATGACTCCACTGTTGGAGATCCTAAACTAAATAAATAAATAAAACTTAATTTCCACTTAAACATGAACAATAATAATGAGCGATAGCTTCTAGTCCGCTTGTTTCGTGGTTAATTACAATATAGGAATAATAAATCCTTGACCTCACATGTCTGGACTGTACTCGGACGCGTAGCAACCAAACATTTTGTTTCATGATGTACTCATTTAGACCCCTTATTTGTTGCTCTCGGTAAACTTCAATATTGTATAATCCCTGTACTAAATGTTCAGCATAATAGCTGCGGGCTAGTTTAAGTTTATATGTACCGACAGCAAACAAAATAAGGTCCTCTTCTGAAAGATTTGGGAAATCATCAAATCTCGCCTGATCACCGGTGATACTTTCAAAGGTTGCCCTTTGCCTGTTAATATTATTTCGAATAACATAGTCCGCCAGGAGGTTTGGTAGATTCAAGCGCTGATTAATAATGTTCAGAAAAGCAGCTGCATGAATGCTATCGCTAATGGGCTCTTGAAACGCGTTTATTAGGGCAGCTGCAATTCTAAAGTCTTTGAACATGTGGCTTAAAGCACGGTTAAAAAAATTTTGGCGGAATAACTTAAAGTCGCGCTTGAATCGACCATTTATGACCTCTATCACCCAGCGGCACAATGTCACTAACCTGGCACGGTTCGCTTGCTCAGTTGTGAGCTGATCAGCGCCGCGGTGTTTACTCTCAGGCATATATGTAGGGGTCGTGGGTTCCAAATAAACAGCAATATCACCAATCACTTGTTTTATTTTAATTTCTTTACCACAAACATCTTACATTTAACCTCAACTCGAAAACAACCACCATCTTACTTTTTTTTTGTGTTGCCACCTTATTCTAATTAACTCCTACAAAAATCCTACAACTCGGCCTTCCAGTCTGTCCTCAGACTGAGAGTTATAATAACAATTCTTAACAAAACAACTGAAACCCTTACTGTCTCTTAATAAAATAAGTAAAAGTTAAAACATAACAGCTTACTCTTAACAAAAAAAAACTAAATCTTTTCTGCTTCTTAATTAATTAATAAAAAATATAAAACATAACATCTTCCTCTTAACAAAAAAAAATAAAAATGTGTACTTCTCTTAATAATTTTTTTTATAACAAAATATCTTCTGAGCAAATTAAGTATGTATTATAAAATAAAAAACTAGGGCCAGGCTTTCATAAAGTCTACCCCTGTGGAAGTCTTTCTAGGTCCTTCTGCCTTCTCATCTATTTTTTCTACATGGTATCTGTCTTTTCCTACTTTCTTTACTATCTTATAAGGTCCAAGAAACTTAGGTTTCAATTTTAAAACATTTCCGAACTGGGTTCTTCTGATAGCTACTATATCACCCTTCTTATAGTCTGTAGGGGGTTTTCTTTTTTTATTGTAGTATTTCCTGTTCTCTTCTTGTACTTTTAGTATCTGTTGCTTTGCAATTTTTCTAAGTTCCTCCCTGTGCTCTATGAATTCTTGTCTGTCCTCTTCCTCTATAATTTCTAATATTTTAATCTGTTCCTTATGTCGTAACTTCGTTCCTGTCATGAGTTCGAACGGAGTCATTTTTCGGAACCTTTGATAGGTTCCGTTTTTCACTCTTTAAAGTTGGCTAATGTGCCGATACCATAGGGTTGGTTCTTCAATGCACTATTTCGTGAGGGTAGCGATAATGATTCGGTTTATCCTCTCCACTTGTCCATTTCCTCTTGGCATTCCTGTAGTAATCTTGTGGTGTTCAATGCCCTCTTCTTGACAATATTCAATAAATTCCCTTCCGGTAAATGCCGTCCCTTTGTCTGTAACAATCCTTATAGGATTTCCAAAATCTTTTTGATGAATTTTAATCTTCTCTACTGTTTCTTTAGAGGTAACTGTCTTCTGTGGGAAAATCCATACAAACTTTGTGTATGCGTCAATTATGGTGAGTATGTAGTTATACATTTTCTTGGTAGCTTCTAGAGGTCCTAAGTGATCACAGTGAAGTGTTTGAAGGGGTCCATCACCCTTCTCAATTGTGTTCAGGAATCCTTCTTGTCTTCCTTCCTTTTTGCTACCCAGGATGCATGGGATACAAGCCATTATAATCTTATCTATTTTCTTTTCAGCATCTTTTATGTAATAGTCTCTTTCTATCATATCTAAAGTTTTCTTCTTTCCAAAATGACCTACCTCATGTGCTTTTCTGATAATTTCCATCTCCATTATGTCTGGAATCACCAACTTTCCCTCTCCTTTGTACAGCAAGTCATTGTCTAAGTAATAGTCTTCATACTTATCTTTTTCCAAAATGATTTTAATTGCCTTCAGGCGATCATCTTCTTTCTGTGCCTTACTAATCCTGGCACTCAATCCTGTTTGAATAATATTTACACATGGGTTTCTACTCAATGCATCTGCATGTGACATTTTCCTTCCTGCTCGGTGTTCTATTTTGTAGTTGAAGTCCTGTAAGAATAAAATCCATCTAGCAACTTTTGCTGATACTTCTTTCTTCATTAAAGTTTTCTGAAATGCTTCACAATCTGTAATTATTTTAAAATCTATTCCCAGTAGATATTTTCTAAATTTTCTTACAGATTCAACCACTGCTAAGGCCTCAAGCTTATAGCTAGTATAATTATGTTCTGTGTTCGTTGTCTTTCGGCTATAGTAATAAACCGGGTGAAGGTTACCATCTTCTGGGTCTTTCTGTATAAGAATTGAGGCAACACCCAACTTCGAGGCGTCCGTGTGAAGTTCTGTGTCTCGTCCTGGATTATATATCTGCAGCACAGGCTCCTGACATAATATTTTCTTTAAATCTTGAAGTGCTTGTCTTTCATGTGAGCCAAAATAAAATTCATTTTCTTTTTTTAATAAATTTGTTAAGGGCTTTGCTACGGTAGCATAATTCTGTACGTACTTTCTAAAATATGATGTCAAGCCGATGAAACTATGGAGTTGTTTCAGGTTTGTTGGTTCAGGGAACTTCTCAACCGCTTTTATCTTATCAGGTGATGGTCGTACTGTACCACTCTCCACCACATGTCCAAGGTACTTGACTTTCTTTTGTAACAGCTGTGTTTTTTTCCAATTTATTTCTAGCCCATATTCAGCAGCAGTCTTTAGAACTTCCTTCAGGTTTTTTATAGCTTCGTCTTCGTCTTGAGCCAGTATAATCTCATCGTCGATAAATATCAATACTACACCTTTCTCAATAAGTTCTCTGAATATCATAGAAATGAACCTCATAAAATATTTTGAACAAATGGACAATCCAAACGGTGCCTTCAGGAACTCGTATTGACCTTCAGGGCTTCCGGTCACAAACGCCGTATACTTAATAGAGCTTTCCTCAATAGGCAAATGGAAGAAACCATTCTTTAGGTCTAGCGTACTGAAAACTTTCGCCTTGCACAGCTTGTCTATATGGTCATCAATGATAGGTAGTGGAAACTCGTCCTTAACCATCTTCTCATTCACTCGACGATAGTCAACACATAGTCGCATGGTACCATCCTTCTTTCTTACCACAACCAACGGGCTTGCATAAGGGGAAAAGCTAGGCCTTATGATGCCCTTTTCTAGCCACTCTTTTATCTGTTTCTGAACTTCTTCTTCTTCTTTAATTGCTAATCTTCTTGGTCTTTGAGCTACTGGTATTTCGTCTTTCATAAAAATCTTTAGCTTTACTGGAACTTCTTTAATCTGCTTTGGTTGATAATTTTGTATAATTTTACGCACTATTTCTTCTTTAGTACTCGGGTAAACATCGCAGGCAACAGGAAAAGCGTCAATGTTTAGAATCGCGGCCTCGTCGGGAGGCAGAAACTTACAGTGTCCTTTTTCGACCAAAATCACTGTTTCGCACAATAACTGTCTTCCTATGATTACGTCGTGGGGAATAGCAGTCTCCGGCACAATATAAAACTGTGTTTCATAGCACAATCCGTCGATTTTTACGCTGGCTGAGAATAATCCACGAGTAAACACTTTCATCTGTCCAAGTCCGGTAAGTTCGATATTTTGGTCACTGTCGCACTCTTTTAGTCCAATTCGTGTAAAACAACTTTTTTTCATTAGGTTAACGTCACAACCAGTGTCGATCAATGCTAAAACCTCGTGATTTTTAATAAAAATCCTCTTCAAACTCGATTTTTCGTCTTTGTTTACATTCAACACGCTAGTCGAAGCGGTGTTTGACAGCTCGCCTTCTGATTGGCCGACACCGATACCCGCCGCCATATTGGGATTTGTACTTCGTTCAGAAATTGTCTCTGCGTTTCGTTCCACGCACATCGTTTTCTTCGTGTTTTTACTCGGACATTCAAAAGACTTGTGCCCGAATAAATTGCAGCGAAAACACTTAGCGCCTTTTTCTTTATGAGGAGAGCTTGCAGAAGTATGATTTTCATCGCCGCAATTATAGCATCTTGATGTTGATGAACTGGGACGGGACTTCTGAGCGCTTGAATCATAGGAAATCTCATTTCTGGGCTTATTTCTGGTCGCCTCTTTTTCTTTCATTTTCTCTTTAAGCGAATTCGCTGATTTCGAGATCTACAATTGTAGATCTTTAGCTTTTCTTTCAGGTCAGGGTATGTTTTAGCGCAATACAAAATTAACTTGTTGTATTCCGAGTCAACGATGCCGTCAATGATGTACTTAATAGCCACTTCGTCGGGCAATTTTCCTCTTTTTCCTAGCTCCTTCATCACCAGTAGATAGTCTTTCGTGCTCTCGTCTTTCTTCTTTTTTCTTTCACTCATCATTTCATGAACTTTTTTCGCGTCTAACGTGTCGGGAAATTCTTTCACTATTTCTGTTTTCATGTCACTCCAAGTGGGAAACGGGCGCTCGGCACGGAGCCACAGTGCTGCAGTGCCGATTAGGGAACGCCGGGCGATAAGAAGCTGTTGCAAAGGCGTCCACTTAAAGATTTCTCCGTTTTCTTCGACATCTTGGATCCAACGGCTTACTGAGTAAGATTTATCTTGTCCGCTGAACTTAGGCACCATTTCAGCGGTCATCAGCAGGAAACTGCTGTCGGAAACTTCGGGTTTTTCGTCATCACTGGGTTTTCGAGGCATCTTTATTGTGTCGTCTTTTTTCCAGTTTAAAAGCCGCGTGGGCCGTCGTCGTCGTCTTTTAGGTTATATCGTCGTCTGTGGTGATCCCGCGTAGAATCCACGATCCCGGACGAGCCCCCAATTTGTAGGGGTCGTGGGTTCCAAATAAACAGCAATATCACCAATCACTTGTTTTATTTTAATTTCTTTACCACAAACATCTTACATTTAACCTCAATTCGAAAACAACCACCATCTTACTTTTTTTTTTGTGTTGCCACCTTATTCATTATAACAACTCCTACAAAAATCCTACATATATGCAGAATAATTAAATTGCTCTAAGTCTGGAAGGGCGTCCCTAAATCCGCGGTCTAATATGAAAATATCACCGGCTCTAAAAACCAATGAAGGGGTCCTTCTTCATCGTAGATCATTCTTCTTAAAATGGTTTCGTCTGAGTCAGTAGCTGCGAATGGTCCACAAAAATCTAATATATGACCATCGCAACTTACTAAAATAAATGGTTTTAAAAGATTTGTATATTTGTGTAAACTATATGTTTCTCGTTGGAACGAATAATTTGAACTTTTCTGTATATAAATATTTGTTCCGTCAATTCTAACTATCGCTTTTCTATCTTCTTCACTTGAGTTAGGATTTCCAAATATGTGGTTTGGTAAATATAAGTTACGCTGGACGAAATCATTTCGGTTAATATGGTCAAAACCTAAATGTCTAGGCACAAACTCGTTATTTAAACAATCTCTGGCATTTTTCAAATGTCTTTCTAGGGTTCTTCTGCTCATTTGAAAGAGCGCAGCTAATCTTTCATTACTTTCGCCACTTCGCAACTTCATTAAATAAATGGCTAGCGCAGTTCTTGAGCGAGATAAGGAAGGAGTCTGCTCTAAAATATTTAAAAACTCTGCCTGGCTATGACCCAAACGGATACGAACTTCATTTTCATGCATGCTTTCAATATTTTCAAAATCTAAAATACAGCTTTTAGCAACAGCAGCTTTCATTAAATTCATCATATGCAGGAAATGGCTGCTGTTGAAGTCGTGTCGAAGATTTGGACTATCAATTACCTCCTCCCAGTTGTTGCTTCTTAGATGTCGTTCGCATAGCCTGGCTTCGTCAGGAATATAAAGATTGTAACTAACCAGAAGCGTAATTCTTATATTTTCTGGTATCCTGTGACGTGTAGCACCTCTACATCTTTCAAACATGCAAGATGATGCATTATTCGGCACTCGGGAATATTCTTCGATCTGTAGCATACATTCTTGTGCGGCAGGGTTCGGGTTATTAGGCTGCACAGCACGTTGAGCTCGCTGCCAACACGGTCGACAAACATATTCCAGGCCATTATATTCAATCTGAAATAAAAAAATCTTATTAGTTTAAGCATCAATTATTAGTACCTAATATAATATATTATTAATGTACCTAAGTAATACGATATACTACAAATAACTGCTTTGTATTATATGTAGGCGCTATGTTACCACATATATTTATATATTAATGCCTTGTAAAAAAGTCAAGAGGCTTCATGGTCTCTGTCTTACACATTTATCCTCGCCAGACGTAAATAAATAAATATTATATTTCCGAATACAACTCAATACTCAGTATCCATTACATAAAATATGTGCCAAGTGGCCTCGGCTTAAATGGGCTGTGGATATCGTACGAAACGAAGGGATATAAAGAGTTATCTAAAAGAATGCGCAGTAGCGTCAATTCTGTATAAAAATAACAACAACTGCAATGCCGAACTTCCCATTCAATGGAGAAGCCTTTTGTCTAGCACTGTAATGAGCTGTTGATGATTCATGCATGATTCAAAAGCCGATGCCACTTTCTAAAATAATGTTTTGCAATGCAATTAATGAATATTAAATGTAATCTAATAAGTATTTTTCACAATTATCTGTGAGCATGCAAAGAGCCTATCTTAAGAATTAATCCTGAATGGTACCAATAGTGCTTACACGTATACAGTAGTATAGGCAAGTACAATAGTAGTATATTAATATGCTTACTTGTTGTCGGGCAATAGCTTCAATAATATATTGAGCATTTACGGCATTTTCTTCAAAAAATGCACGGGTTATCTCAAATCTTCTTCTGTTAACAACCGACCGGTTGCACAAAACACACACTGGTCGGTTTTCTGCCATATTCAACACTATCCAGCAAAGAGTATAATCAAAGTCCAAAAACGAAAGCCAGTTAAATCAAGACAGGAGTAAAGGAAAGCAAAGGTCACAAAAAGAAGATATCCAATATTAACAACGCACAGTACCAATCGACTCAAACGCAAACGAAGGACTGCGTAGGTGCAGGGTGCGCGCGCGCCGATTGCTTTGTTCTTCATCGCATCTGATTAGCCAGTCAGATAAACAAGATTCTATTCTATTGTGAATGTGGTGATTTAGTGCTACGGTTTGTGGAAAATGCATCGAAAGGTTTTGAAAAAAAAAGGATAGTACCATCTTTAATATTATCTAAACCACATGTACTATAAGTAAAATAAAGTACATTAAGAGTGTTAAAAAAATATATAGTTTTTATTTCATTGTTCAACCCTATTAACTCAATACGGCATGATATTGATCGCAGCGATATGTAAACGAATTTGCATACTAAAAATACTCAGGTATGTTGCCGTATTGAGTTAGTAGGGTTGAACAATTAAATAAAAACTATTTTTTTTAAATATTTTTTAACACGCTTAATATACTTTATTTTAGAACATGTGGTTTAAAAGAACGCAGTACTTTTCCTAACACCCTGTATGTGTATAATAATAATACAAAGAGTGAGTAGAACCTCAGACAAACAAGTTGCATTAAAGCACTTGGCCATTTTTTATTTGTAAAAAAAATGAGTTTATGTACATTTGTAATAACTAGTGTAAATAAAAATACTTATTAGGAAGTATAAATAAACTCCTTAATACTTAAAAAAAAACACTTATTAATACTTATATTACATGTTATATTGCTCAAAATATTAGCGCAATACTCACATTTATTTTAGTTTTACAAACATATATATCTAGTTTTCTAAATGAGATACAGAGTTATGCCCATAATAAGAAATGTTTAAAAAAAATAGAACTTTTCTGCCCCAACGGCCATCGGTTCTACGACAGATATGACCAACCCACTGCCACTTAAGCTTGCTAACTCGCCGGGCTATGTCGGTAACTTTGGCAAACGTAGCGTAGGGCGCCCTGTTACTAGGTGGGGTGACGATATTCGTAAAGTAGCGGGCAGTGATTGGAGGAGGAGAGCTGAAGACCGAGCTCAGTGGCGTGCCATAGGAGAGGCCTATGTCCAGCAGTGGACTGATACAGGCTGATGATGATGATGATGATGAAAAAAAAAAAGCTCTTTCATTTGGTACTACTGCCATTCCTGGCCGCCGTACGCCAAAAAGTGCCCATTCTCCTTTTGCCGCTGTGCCCATACATTGAAATCTAGAATGAATACACTACACGCATTTACAAAATGTATATACTCCTCTGGCAGCGACATAAGTATTTTTGTTATCAGCATCCTTTCATCAAGTCCCTGTCCAAACTCCAGCATTTTTCTAGATAAATCTTGTAACTGAGAGATGTGTTCGCTAATACTGCTTCCTTTCTCAAACTCATAACCAAAAAACTTTTGCAGAAGCATGTGTAAGCTAGCCGACGACTTCAATTCATAGACACTATGCAGTTTTTCCCAAATGTCGCATGCTGAGGTACAATTAATGACGTGTACAGTTCCAGTCAATCTTGTCACTAAAACCGACTGAGCTTTGGCGTGTTTCTCCAACCATTTTGCAAATTTTTCACCGCCTTCTTCCGGTTTAATTGACTTCCCACACGCAACCTCTAGCAAACCCAAGTTGTTTAGAATAATCTTGACCTGAAACTTCAAAACATTCCAGTTTTGTTGCCCCTCTAAATGAAGCACGTGGTTGGTTCCAACAATCACGTTAGTTCACTCCATATTTTTGCGAACAAAGGTTTGGGTCTGGGCCCATAACCTGTGAGCAGAGGACTTGGAGGGCACCCGCAGCTGGTCTTAATAAACTAGTATTTTACTTGGAGAAGTGGTTTTATTCACACATTAACCTAGCACAATTTCGGCGGAAGAAAAAGGTGACATTTCAATCTATAGTGTTGCCATTTCAACTTTAATAATTTTACTAATTCTATCTCACACTAACCAGTGTAATTAATTCCAATGTAATTAGTTTTAAAAATGTTAAAAATCGTGATAATTGTCAAACTCCGACAGAGAAGAGGTTTTATCAGATTGAAAGACAAATCGTATATAAAGTTACGTAGAAACGAAATGCAGTTCGTTTCTACTGCATTTCGTTAATCAGTACAAAAAATAGGAGAAAAGTCAAATCAGTCTAAACTAAACTTTAGTTTATAAAAAAATATTCTAAATGGTTTTATTGTAAAGGAAGAAGTGGTCGTATCCAAAATTATGATTGCACCTAGTATTCTTTTGATGTGGCCAAGGTTTATCAAAAATTCAAATGGAGTAACTATTTGACCCTCAAGCCCTCATGCAGTTCTCTTTTGTATTGGCATTAAACATTATACCGATCTTTTTTTCTCTTATTTTCTTCAAATAAAATATTCTTGAATTTGCGATCATGCCCAAGACCTTCTTTTCTGATGTGATTTTGCGTGGCTGACAAATTTTATGATAAGCTTAAAGTCAGAAGATTTCCCATCAGTCTAGTGGTACGATGACCAATCGCGTTTCCTTTATTTGTCAAAGTTGGCCAAGCGTCTGCGGATATGTCAATGTTTACCGGGTTTCCACGCTCCTCAGCCAGAAGCACAGTGGTGTCGCCCCTTTACCTGTGAGAATATTGTTTACGCCTGGATAAATTATCTAACAGGTTATAGAACGACAAATATGATGCAAAAGTGAAATCATTTCTAAGATGATGAATCATTGATCGTGTAATGATGTTTTGACCTTTATCTACTTATGAACGTTATTTAGCTACTTATTTAGGTAAAATGTGACTGTGTCACTGGCATCGCATGAAAGGTCATGGGGGTGTGTATTTCCCCTACGATCGACTAGCTCCGGTCAGAGTGTGGACCTTTATATCCACACCCAGGTGTTTCACGGTGGGGCATGGACCTTGATATTCATACCCCGGCGTCTCACTGGAATGTGGGCCTTGTTAACCAACCCCAGGGCGCCTTACTGCTTTGCAGTTACCTAGGGACGCATGGCATATTATTTTCCCTTAGGCCTGGTTTTATAGCGAGACACCTGCCGGACACGAGGGACTAAATCCCCCGCGAGGGCCTCCACCTTCCCCAATAGCCCTGCCCATTGACTCCTTCGTAAGTCGACCGCCCCTTCCGCCTAACTGGTATGCTTCTGCATGGTCGCAAGCTTGGACATATTGAGTCGCGCAAGGTGCCTGCCTGCAGTAGCTTTACAGCAGGGCAGCAGACTGGTATGCGTATAGGTTGCACGGGCAGTCCACTGGCTGTCTTTGCTTCATACAATCAGTTGGCGTTTTTTTGTACTATTGCAAAGAGGGTAGTGAAAGTTATAATTATGCATGGTCAGTTAATCATTTCACTATCAACGGTTCGACAAGCATTTATACATAAAGCACTTACCAGATCTTGCTGGTTTCTCCACGGGGTTGGAACTTAATACGAGTTTCCTCACCACTTTCGTGCACTTACGTTTTACGCGGGAATGTCGGTCGCGTGTCCCGCCACTCTGTTCAAACACGTCAAAAAGAGCAAGCTTAAGCATAGCAGTGTTGCAAACAGTAAAATTGATCTTTAAAATGACATGTAAAGTTCAACTTACCATGTTTACTGTGGCGTTTCGCGTACGACGCGACACTCCCAACGAGGAATGAAGTGGATTAGGTAAGCTGTACGAGTAGATGACGAGTCCACTCGCGGATTTTTTCCCTGGCTCGAATGGCTGCGTCTCTCTTCACCCCTACTTCACTGTTCTCTTCATCAGCGATTGCAGAACTCTCTGTCTCTGGTTGCTCAAGACAGGAGTTTTCTTCATTTGGCTGGACGTTTTCTAGAGGTTCGGCGGCCATCTCTTGGATTGGACTCATTACCACGTCGTCGTCGTTTTGATATTCACCACCTGGAGAAACGACTTCGAATTTATGGTTTTTATCGTTTGTGCTCTCCGTTGATGTGGTATTGTTATTGCTGATAGAGTCAGAGCATGGTTCTGGGTCGATTGTGACCATGTCATGTTGTTCCACAGATTCTTTGTCCTGCTGCGGCTGAGCTGAAAGGATCTGGTCATCGTTTATTTCCAAGGGGTACAGATGGCCTATTGAGCGTGTAAGTATGTGATTTTCAGTTTTCACTTTCGCAACTCTGCACTCACCATCAGCACCCTTCAATAACTCCACTATCTTCCCAACCTTCCAGTTCAGGCGGTTCTTCGAATCTGACTGTATTTGAACTATGTCACCGATTTTAGGCGTGCGATCTGATTTGACTCTAGGTTGTTTAGGAGAATGTTGGTATCTCTCTCTGAGGCTGAAGAGATACTGCCCCACGAACATTCTTTTAAACTCGTCTAGGATCTGGAGGCCTCGTTTCCAACTCGCTATCAAATCGCGCTTAGGCACGCTACCATCACATGGGTTTTCTTCTGAAGCTGAATCTAGAGTTAAGCATTTACCCAGGCTGAGAAAGTCAGAGGGACGTAGTGTATGTGTTATCTCTGTCCCAACGCTGGTCAGTGGTCTTGTGTTCACGACTGTTTGTACTTCTTTTAATATTGTGTGAAGTGCACTGTCTTTGAGGAGTTGCTTCTCCAGTGTTCTTTTTAGGCAGTGCTTTACGAGCGCGACAAGGCGCTCGTAGAAGCCTCCATGCCAAGGAGCCAATTGAGGCATAAATTTCCACTGAATATTCTTCTCCACACAATATGATTTTGACATCACTTCAGAAGTTAGTTTGAAGTAGGTCGCATTATCTGAGTAGATCCGTTTTGGAACTCCATGAGTGGACATACATCTTCGGAGTGCTAGAAGGCATTCTTCAGCTGTGAGGTCTTTGACCATTTCTAGGTGAATAGCTCTGACTGTAAGGCACGTAAATAAAGCTACCCATCTCTTCTCCTTTCCATTTCTTGTGTCGACGTATAATGGCCCAAAGTAGTCTACACCCATATAAGTGAACGGCGCTTCGTAGTTTACCCTTTCAGGCGGCAGGGCCGGTGTTTGTGGCAACCGGTATGGACCACCAGCATGTCTCGCGCATTGTGGACACCTTTTGATAATTTTTTGCACTTGAACCTTGCCTTGAGGTATCCAATAAAGTTTGCGAATGAGGCTAAGTGTATGAGCGGCGCCGACGTGAAGGTTTTCTTCATGGGTTTTCTTTATTAGCTCACTTGTGAACTCGCTATCCTTAGGGAGCAATATTGGATGCTTCGTATCGTATTCCCATGTTGTGTTTGCCATGCGACCGCCGCATCTTAGTACTCCGTCAACATCTAGATACAGATCTAGGTTTCTTGATAAATGAGTTACTTTGCCTCTTACTTCCTCAGGAAAATGCTGCCTTTGGAGTCTTTTTATTCTCAATATGTTTTCATCCAGGGGTTCCATCTCAACATCGTATGGATGGGCGTCTTCTAAGGTTAAAGTGTCCTCTTCCATTGGTTCATCAACAGAAGTTCCTGGATGGGCAACTTCCAGGGGCTCCCCAACAGAAAAAAGAATGTGGCGGTTGCCAGGCCACGATGACTCTTCTAGTTTAAGAAAGTCGGGGCCACGCTGCCATAGGTCAATTTCATGCTGCCTTTCTTGTCTGGTGGCCACATCTGCTGGGTTAGTTTTTGTATTAACATACAGCATTTTCGTGTCTGGATGTTTTCGCTTTATCTCGTTGACTCTGTTGGCTTCAAACGGAGGCAACAGCTTGTCCGTCTTCATCCAACACAAGACGACCTGACTGTCTGTCCACAGGTACTGTTTCTGGATCGGTAGTTCCAGGTTTGTCTTCACATATGTGATAAGCCGACTTCCTATTAAGAAACCAAGCAGTTCTAAGCGGGGCGCCCTCAATTCAGTCTTGTCTTCCATGCGAGTCACGCGGGATTTTCCCATTACAAATGACACTGTACGTCCGTCTTTGTTTTGAGTCGCCAGATAGACAACAGCTGCATATGATTCCTTTGATGCATCTGAGAAACAATGCAGTTCATAGCTGGTGTCTACATTTGAGTCCACGGGCCCAATAAATCTTGGCAGTTCTACCTCTGTGACTGAGCTCAATTGAGTAAGAATATACTCTAGGTTACCTTTTAGGTCTTCAGGAAGCCTCTCGTCCCATTTTAACTTTCTTGCGCAGATGTTTTGAAAAAGTAACTTCATGGGCAATACCATGGGACACACAAATCCACATGGATCGTAAATACGGGCAAGAATTCGAAGAACTTCTCTTCTTGAGGCTTCTGGAGACGTTAGAGTGAAGTGGCTGTCTGTAAGATTTAATTTTAAAGTATCTTTTTCAAGATTCCACATAAGGCCAAGCATCTTTACTTCCTGGTTCAGTGTTTTCGCTCTGTGTTGTTCAGGAATACTGTCCAAGAAATGTTTGTCATTGGTGACCCAGTCTCTTATATTCATTGATATTTGATCAAAGGTTGTTCTAGTTTGATCATAGATCTGTTTTGCTTCTAATGTTGAATCAGCACCGGTAACTAAGTTGTCCACATAGCACCTGTCTGCTATGATGTTTAGTAGCTCCTTATTTGATTGCGTTAGGTGGTGTCTAATCGTGGCGGTTAGTAGAAAAGGGCTTGAAATTATGCCAAATGGAACTCTGCAAAAGCGTAGATGCAGTAAGTTATCTTCTGTGGGTTCTTTTTTAGGATCCTTCAGCCACAGGAACCTAGTGACATCTCTGTCTTCAGTCTGAAGTCCGACTTGCAGAAAGGCCTTTTCTATATCTGCCATGATACCGATTCGCTTCGTTCGACATTTCAGGATTAATCCGGTTAAGTCCTCAAGCATGGATGGTCCGCTGTACAGACATTCATTAAGGCTTTTCCTTCCTG
The DNA here is from genome assembly GCA_949987775.1 of Aproaerema taeniolella. Classification (NCBI taxonomy): domain Eukaryota; kingdom Metazoa; phylum Arthropoda; class Insecta; order Lepidoptera; family Gelechiidae; genus Aproaerema; species Aproaerema taeniolella. The sequence continues at coordinate 10,801,664 of OX465264.1, forward strand.
ACAGTTTAGCTGATGCGTCATATACAATTCTGCCCTTTTTTCCTTGCTGTTTCACCATATGATGGGGAAGGTAATGAATGGGGTGGCTTTGATCTGCTGTGGATGATGAGTCACATTCTTCAATTATGCCAGAAATTTTCTGATCTCGTAGGATGTCATTATATTCACCCAAAGTCACCTCATCCAGCCTTTTAACTAGGCTCTTCAGTCTTCCATAGGCCAAACCGAAGTTAGAGGGCAGGTCCGGATTTTTCTCTATCCAAGGCCATTTGACTTCATATCGGCCATCCTGTGATTTAACAGTTTCATTGAAATGACACATTGCTTCTTCCTGTCTTGTTGCTTTGGGAGAGTCGGTAATCCCAATACTTTCAAGTGACCAAAGGAATTGTATGTCAATATTTCTTAAGGGAAGGTCTGGCTGTGTAAAATAGGGGCAGCTTGACTCATGACAGCGACAGTATGTAGTGACTGACAACGTGTTACATTGTTTTTCAACAATGCTACCGGATAAAATCCAACCAAAGTCAGTATCTATGAGATACAGGTTCGGAGAAACATTGATTTTATTTTCTCTAGTAAATGAGCAGATGTAGTCATTTCCGAGGAGTAAGTCTATGCCTTCACCGACTGAATCATCATCTGCTTTTATATCAACGTCTTGGTCAATGGTGGCAATAGGGACTTTGTCAGTTATACGAGGCACAATATTTACATGGACTTGTTTTGTTATGCCACGCTTTGTTTTTATGATGATATTAACAGAAGGACTTGATATTTCCTGTGGGTTTGTAGCTCCGAATGTATAAATAAGCAGCATATCTTCACGTTCAGCGGACAAGTCTAAAGATTGTGCAGCCTTCGTTGTGATGTAACTGCGTTGGCTGCCGCTGTCCAGAAGAACTCTACTGCGTTTTATTTTTTTGTTAGTTGGATTGCTTATTTCTGCTACCGCCGTCTGTAAGAATGTATTCCCTCTTATACAATTTGTTCTAACTATTGACACGTCATTACTGATATCTATAGTAATATTCTCACCATCTGACAGCACCTGGGGACACAATACTTGTATGTGATTGCCTTTGCACCGGAAGCAGGGTCGTTTTCGATTGCACTTCTCAGTCTCATGGTTGCGTCCCAAGCAATTGAGGCACCTGCCAGTCAGTTTTTGTTTCCTGGCTTCCACGGTAGTAAATTTTTTACAATCTGTGCTAAAGTGATTAGTCAGTTTGCAAAAGAGACATGGCCTTTTTGGTTTCTTTGCTGCCGGCTCTTCTGTTTTATTTCCATTCTTCCTTTTCCTTGTCCTTGGTTTATTTTCATTTTTTCGGCTTGTTTTTTCAATTTTTGGTACAGCGGCTAAAAGTGCCTCAGTGGTAGAGGTATTCGAATTGTCTCCTTCAGCCTTAGCGCTTCCCTCCAGCAACATAGACCGCTCCATTGCAGTGATTATCACATTTAAATTTTCTCTAATGAGAGCCATAGTAACGTTACCATCCTTACACATTATGTGAATTTCATGAATTAATTTTTCTGGGAATTTGCTCAAGATCATGGCCCTCAAATGGTTTCCATTAGGCTGCTCTCCTAATTTCTCCAGGATCCTGAGGTGCTGCTCAATGGAATCCAATGTAGTTCGACAGCTCTGACTTGTATATTGCGCCTTTTCTAATTTAGTTAGGGCACTGTAATGGGCATCAATCGCTAACTGCTGTGACCCGAATCGATTCCTTAACGTTTGCAATGCTATTGCATAATTCTCGTTAGTAGTGGCTAATCCGGCTATTGCTGCCCGAGCAGTTCCTTCCATACATCCCATAAGGTATGCCATTTTATCGGAATTAGAGATTTCTTTGCTGTCCACACTCGCTTCAAAGCGATCCCAAAATTCGCTCCAGTGTAAATGATCTCCGTGGAATTTTGGTAAATCTAGTTTTGGGAGTTTGGTGGTTTGATTTGACGAATTGGTTGAAACTTTACTTGAATTTAGGGTGACTAGGGCTGATTCTAGCTCTAGCACCAGATCTTCCGCTTTCATTTGCTCGTTTAACGCGTCATTTACGATTTCAGTGGGCTGCTCAGAATGAGCGATGAAATATTTTAATTCTTCGTCTAGCTTATTAAGGAGGCTTTTGAGTACATGGATACAGATTTTGGTTCGAGTTTCATCCATCCCGGACCCATATTCATCACTGACGCCTTTCACTTGGGCCGCAAGTCGATCACGGCGTGCCCGCAATCGTTGAAGTAAAGATTCTTCGTGTGAAGCCATGGCCTCTCGGGGACTTGCGGATCGTTGTCTGTAATGCAACGGGAGCAATATTTTCACGTTTTGTTCATTTGCGAATAGTTTTCTCAAGGGTCTAAGTTATTACAAACTTACAATTAGAAACTTACCCCAAAGTTGCAGAGACACCACAATTACACTTCACTATGATTAAACTTCACTTTTCACTAGACACACACTTTTGGTTTGTAAATAGCACGTTAATTGTACGAATCGCGATGATATTACAAGGTAATTACACTTTCCAATATTATTTGTCTGCGCGTGAGACCGAAAAGTCGCCATTAACTCCGACCGAAAACCATAGTCAAAGCACGCTTCGCCCCTTTTTTTTTTTTCCAACGATAGTGTTCGACGACATCCGGTAACGATACTTTTAATTTATCCCATTCGGGAAAGGCAAAGGAAACTATGTCCATACAGCCATGCCTTCAGTGAAAAAAATCTCCTTTCTTCAACTTACCGGTATCGATACTTTCGAAATTTAATAAAGTTTTTTTTTTTTTTAGTAATAAAGTCAATAGCTCATAAAAGCATAACAGAAGTATGTTTATAGTAACATAGATATATTAATCATAATGTAAACATGACAGTTTAAATATGAAACGTAAAAATCAATCATATCGATGTTTATCGATAAGGCTGCTGAAAGCACTTTTGACGTAAATCATAGACAATACTTTTAATAATTAAAAGTTCAATGCTGCCAACTGAAACGAAAATTGAACTCACGATCCGGTTAGAAAACCGGTAACACCCAACAAAAGGAAATGTGTGGATGCGCCTTTAGAAGCATTGACCTTTATTGCAAAAAATACAGGTCAATAACCGATTAGAGGGGATTTTGATCTGAGATAAGATAACCAGAACGAATCTGGCTTCTAATACCAATTCCCCAGCAAACCTCCACCAATTTTGTCGCCCCTTTACCTGTGAGAATATTGTTTACGCCTGGATAAATTATCTAACAGGTTATAGAACGACAAATATGATGCAAAAGTGAAATCATTTCTAAGATGATGAATCATTGATCGTGTAATGATGTTTTGACCTTTATCTACTTATGAACGTTATTTAGCTACTTATTTAGGTAAAATGTGACTGTGTCACTGGTATCGCATGAAAGGTCATGGGGGTGTGTATTTCCCCTACGATCGACTAGCTCCGGTCAGAGTGTGGACCTTTATATCCACACCCAGGTGTTTCACGGTGGGGCATGGACCTTGATATTCATACCCCGGCGTCTCACTGGAATGTGGGCCTTGTTAACCAACCCCAGGGCGCCTTACTGCTTTGCAGTTACCTAGGGACGCATGGCATATTATTTTCCCTTAGGCCTGGTTTTATAGCGAGACACCTGCCGGACACGAGGGACTAAATCCCCCGCGAGGGCCTCCACCTTCCCCAATAGCCCTGCCCATTGACTCCTTCGTAAGTCGACCGCCCCTTCCGCCTAACTGGTATGCTTCTGCATGGTCGCAAGCTTGGACATATTGAGTCGCGCAAGGTGCCTGCCTGCAGTAGCTTTACAGCAGGGCAGCAGACTGGTATGCGTATAGGTTGCACGGGCAGTCCACTGGCTGTCTTTGCTTCATACAATCAGTTGGCGTTTTTTTGTACTATTGCAAAGAGGGTAGTGAAAGTTATAATTATGCATGGTCAGTTAATCATTTCACTATCAACGGTTCGACAAGCATTTATACATAAAGCACTTACCAGATCTTGCTGGTTTCTCCACGGGGTTGGAACTTAATACGAGTTTCCTCACCACTTTCGTGCACTTACGTTTTACGCGGGAATGTCGGTCGCGTGTCCCGCCACTCTGTTCAAACACGTCAAAAAGAGCAAGCTTAAGCATAGCAGTGTTGCAAACAGTAAAATTGATCTTTAAAATGACATGTAAAGTTCAACTTACCATGTTTACTGTGGCGTTTCGCGTACGACGCGACAAGTGGGTATTTGAGAAAAATTTTTACTAGTCAAACCAACTCATGATATAGTGGAATCGTTCTTTTTGCTTAACAGCCCATGGACTCATTCTCTGTGGGCAAAGACCACACTGCCCTTTTTGCGGAGGCTCTTGACACCATCCGGCTCAAAATATGTGCTGATGGCAATACAAAACTGCAAGAATTTTGCTTAGGAATCTGTAGGCTTTGGGACTCCATTTGCACATGGAAAAAGCCTTATTTTTTCTTCCTTTGTAAATCTTCGGTCCATTTTTTTTTAACTATATTTCCGGAATTGTAGCACAGTGAAAATCGCCTGGTTAAAGTCAGAATAGTCGATTGTAACTCGCATGAAGTCACAGATAAGTAAATGTAACTCTAACATTAGCATGTATTCAGATTGACACAATAAATATGTATATGCAATTTTTTTATTTATTATAAGTTCTAGTTGAATTTAACAGAATAAAATAATTACTAATAAAATTATGGTTGGCATTCACACCCTTATGGCACTTTTATTTGGTTTGATGAGTATTACTTACAAAAAATAAATCGACCTCCTCATATAAAAGTGATCAAGTGATTTGACAAATTAATACGGGGACGTAGTTTACTTTTTTAAAAAGAGAAATAATTAAAAAAATATAAAAAGAATACTATTCTCAAATCATCAATGGAAACAAATTTCTACTTGTAATCTCATAACGGAAGCCGACTAAATGTAACACATCCATCATGTTACCTTACTTTTGAAGATAGTTTATGAATAATGTTCGATTCATGGATTTCTAACATTTCTTCACATCATTCCTTTTGCCAAGTGAATGTGAATGGTTCGACGTAAGCGAAATTTTGTATGTTTCGTATTGTATTTTATTGAGTATTTGGTTAATGATTTTCATGTCTTTTCCATATTATAGTTGTATTATCTTATCACCCAATCATTGACTGAAAATTGTAGATCACCAATTTCAATTGTGTCGTCCCCATTTTCATCCCTTTTACTTTCATTGCTTGATTGACCGTCATTAGAATCTCTTAAAGTAGGTCAAACAATATTGTCGTTCGAATTACCTTCATGTTATTCACTAATATCAATATTCATTTTAGGTTGATTATCGCCATCAACATCATCGTAGTTATCAGTAAACAATAATATTGTTCATCTGTAACATTATAACTGTTGTCAGATTCAGCATACGTAATATTAGCCCAGCAGTGCCCGAATTATTTCATTTTTTAATTTTTGTTTCAGTTGTTATTTTTCTGACATGATATGAACATAAAATTGGTTTTTGGTGTGGAAAACATTTTCCTTGTTTAAAAAAAACCAAGTGTCCATATGGACACGCTAGGCATTCGTAATACGATAAATTAAGAATAAAACCTAATTAGAACTAAAATGAAATTATATTTGTGAAAAAATAAGAAATTACAGATAATAACTATTTTTTGGTGTGAAAGTCTCTGAAACATTCAATGCATAATCCAACATCGCATTTCACGCAGGCTGTTCTTACTGCTGATGATTTTGCCTTACAGTAAGGTCCAACACAACGCCTCTTCTTCTCATTTTTTAGCACAAAGTGCGCTACATTATCATAGCGCGACGCTTGTGATAAAGAGGAACTGCTAGGCCTTCCACCACCCTTGGGAGCTTCGCTGTATTTACCCAAAAAATGGAGTACTATTTGTCGCCTGAATTCTAGTTGGGGAATCTTCGTACCCGTTTTCCGCTGCAGCTGCCAAGCATTGTGGACACAAGCATCAATCATCCACGTGAGCAAAGACCAGTACCACTTTTTGCTTCTGATATGAATGCGATACATATTTATGTTTTCGTCCATGCGATCAACGCCACCCATAAATCAATTATATTCCCCAAAAAGATGCGGACGAGGTACCTGGACAGATGTTTTGTCTTTTTGTGAGTAGCGTTTCACAGATGATATAGGCTGAACTCTCCAATTATTTGAAGCAATTGAAACGATAGAATTATCCATCCATTTGACCACTACTACACCATCGTCTTTGCTTATAGCAGATTCATAATAACCACACTCCTTCTTCTTCATCTGTTTTTTGGCGGTGAGTTTCGGACATTTTTGTAAGCGATTTTCTCGGATTGTACCAGTTGCGCCATAACCTTGCTGTCGAAGATAATTTAGTAAATTTAAGCTGGTGAAAAGATTGTCAAAGAATAAATGGTACGGCAATTTCTTTTTGCCTTCTTCAAACTCATCGAGCAGTGTAAGTAGGGGCGCAGCGGCTTTGCCAAAGTGTTTTTCGTACTGAGGATTTCCTTTGTAGGATTTTCCTTGATATATTTTGAAAGACACCAAGTATCCATATACTGTGCACAAACTCCACAACTTATAGCCAAACCTTATAGGTTTTCCTCTAATAAATTGTTTACATGAATGTTTTCCATAGTATTTGACCATAGTCTCATCAAACGATAAATTTTGTTCAGGCATATAATATTTCATAAATCTTTTTTTTATTTCGTCCATCAGTGGCCTCAACTTCCACATTTTATCGTGCTCGTTCATTTCGGTATTGTCCACGCAATGAAAAAAACGCATAATCTCTTCAAATCTATTTCTTCTCATGCAATTATAGACAAGCTCGTTTCTAGTGTCTTTTTGAGAACTCCAATATAACATTTTATTAGCAACAGGATTATAACCACTCAAAATCAAAATAGCAAGAAAGCAACGCGTTTCTTTGGCAGTTATATTTGGGTTAGGGCAATTTTTCCATAAAGCATACTGATTGGATTTAGTAACAAACATATCAATTATATCATCGTCTATAAACAGCTCAAACAACTCCAGGAGCAGACAGGTTTTTCAAAGCATTAGTACATTCAAGCCCAGGAAATGGTCCTAAAAATGGTTCTAAGTCCCCACGTACCCACGTCCTTTTCTTTTTACCAACAAGTCCGTCGAAGTTTGGTTCCTTGTTATGATTTGGATTTTGATAACGAACTTCCGCTTCGGCTAACAATTGCCTAGAGCTCAAGTTATCTAAGCCACCAGCAGCATCTTCGTCCGCAGAGTCTTCATCAGTTAGAACTGAAGGTTCTGGTGGTGCGATGAAAATCGCCTCCGGAACTGGAACCTCTTCGGAATCACTATCCTTACACTCCAAAACATTCAAAACATCATTCAAAGTTCGCTTATTTTTGAATACACTTGCATCAAAGTACCTGTAATAACAACATCAAAACAAAGCGTCAAATGACATTCGAAGTGCTTAGCGTGTCCATATGGACACATAACCTCAACCGCTCAAAAACCATGATTTTGAAATATATCTCATTATATTGCTAATGATTATCGTAGATATTATAATAACTTATATTTCAACACCAAAAACACAGGCAAATCGGAACAATTTTTGATAATTATTACATACCCGTTATTTTCATCCATTTTTTCACCACAATTGAATTTCAAGCACAAATAAAAATACAGCCGCCGTTAGGAAGTTGGATGACAGTAAACAAAACGTCAAACCACTCATCTGACAGTAATAAGAAAGTGTTGCCAAATTTGAAAAACCTTTGGGGTTGCCAATATTCTAATTTTAATTAACCAAGAATTTTGTGTCCATTTGGGCACGCTAGGCATTGCTGGGTTAGTATCATTAAAAGTTGTTGAATCTATTTCACGAGGTATACGAGGTAATTTAGATCTTCCAGTTTTATTATTATTGTTACTCTTTTGAAAATTCATTTTTTGGCTATAACTTTTTTCAAGAAATGATTTTTGGGTTGTAGCATTCACAAATCCCTCTTGGTACTTTAGGTAAAGATGACTCGCAGAAGCAACTGACGTTGCGTACCGTAGTGTCGCTGAAGGGACATGATAGGTAGGTTATTGATAAAGGATTCTTCATTTAAAATAGATACAGCATCTTAGGCGCAGGTAACATCATTATCTCTCATAGCCCCGAGGTAATGATACTTAGTATAATGACTGAAGCTAATAATTAATACTTTTTTGTACTTATGGATCTATATGTATGATCTAACGCATCGGTGCTTTCTCGGTGTCGGTCGGCTATGGACTGCCGCCCGCTCCCCGCCTATACAATGCGTAAGTGCATACACGACATCCCTCGTTTATTTTAAATTAATTAATAAGTAAACCACAGCCTTATATGATTTATAGTCATTTACAATCAAGAAAAGGTTTTACATATAGTTAATGAAGTAACAATATTTTTTAGCAAAACTGTAACAAGTATGATTTGTTAAGAAAACTAAATCCTTAAAAGAATATTATAAAACAAATCCAATACAAAGTAACCCTAATCATTTTCATCAACTTGTATATATGAATTTAGATCTTTTCCATTATTTGTATTAACAATCATCCAAGAATCAGCTATCTTTTTCAACTGAATTACATTTAGACAAATAGTTTTGTTAGTTCTTGTCCATATTCATTAATCGATAAATCATTTTGTCGCTTCAGCTGTAATTTTGCTTGTAAAGAAGTTGCTGATTTTTGTGTTAGTAATTAAGATCTCATGTCTTTTATCATACTATCAATTGTGGTACAACTATTGTTCATTTTTAGCTGTGCTCCCTGTATTAACCTACTTTTAAGTACGAAGGTTATAAATTGCTTTTTACATTCTCGTTTAGTCAATGTTGTTCCATAATATTCTATATTATCAATTAACTGTCGGATCGCTTTTTCGTCGTCACTCATTACCGGCAGTAAACCTAAAGCAGTTTCGAAATTAAATTCGATTCCTTCTGCCATTTTTATTTCATACAATTCCGCTATCAGATCAAAAAAAATTGAAAAATTTTCTCTCAAATTTTGTATCACTTACGTTTCCTTTTGTAAATTGTTTAGTTAAACCTTCTAGTAGTGTATCAAATTTTTCTCTAATTTCTGTTGCTTCGTTTAATTTCTATGTTAGTATCTTTTCGTTTACTAGGACCTAGTTTGAACAAATATGTTCTTATTTCTTTTAATTTTTCTACCAATCTCTTAACTCTACTTTCTATTAATTATTAATAAAATTAAAGCAATACCTCGCTCTGCGCAGTCATTAACGACTTTCTGTATTTCAAGATAAATTTCATTGGTATGCCATTGTGAAGGATCTTTTACTAAAAATGCTTTCGATTTTTCTTGCCCACCACTGATAAGCAAGTCAAAAAGCAATTTGATTCGTTGCGTGAAAAAATCCTGTAATAGCAACGGGTCTTGTAATTGAAATGTTTTGCCCTTTAGTCTTTTCAAAGCCTTTTTTGTTGGAGGTTTCTGAAGGTTTTGAACCATTATTCTTTTGCTTTCGAGAGTGATTCTCGGATCGAATAAAGAAAGACCAATCAAATGCTCAGAGAAGTACCAAAGATGGCGGCGAAGTGCTTTCAGGGCGGTGGTGCTGACAGTCTCATTCGGATAGTTTTTGATCTCTGTTAAGAAGTTTGCGTCGTTCAAAGGGGCTTTTTCAGCGAGCGAGACTTCATTCCAATATCGTCCGTAAATCAGACTGACAAACAGTGATAATTCTGTAGCAGATCGCTTTTCTGCTGCAGTCAGGATAAACTGGTCTTGAAATAAATACATTTATAGGCAGTAAATAGCCTTGGCCATCCAACGAGCTTGATGTAAGGCCCCGGGCGCACGAAACTTGCCTTCAGCAGTAGCTTCGGAACTTCCAAGGAAGATACGACACAAATTCAGTAATTCGAGGTAATCATCTCTGGGCTGTTGATTTTTTATTGCTTCCCTGTAATAATTTGTCATTTCTTGACGAAGTGAAATAAGTTCCGCAGTTTTATACAAATCGTCACTGCCAACTGTAATTTTCTGTTGATCTATTTCTGGCCATTTCTTTTGAAAGCGTTTGAACAGACTAATATCCGGTCCACTGCTTGCTCCGAATAACGCTTTGAAGACATCGGACAGAATAACTTCGAAGACATGGTGACGGCAAGCAATCCAAACCAGTTCCTTATCTAGACTTTTTTCAATCAGAGAACAAGCACCTAAATTCAGACCAGTCTTAGACGAGGTTGTGTCAAAGCAGAGGCCACGCACCTGATCTCTTAACTGCCACTCATCAACGATTTTTAAACATGCGGTAGCTTGTTCCTTTCCAGTACTTTTTTGATAGCTGGAACTGCCAAGAGTTTTTCTACTCCACTTCCACTTACAATAACTGCTACTCGATCTACTTTTTCTACGCCACCAACAATATCGGGCAGCAATTTGCCATCCCAGTGCAAAATAAGAGGAATTGAATGAGAAAATGACGCCTTGTAGGATTCCGCTACAGACTCACGAATCTCGTTTCGTTTGCGACGGATTGTGCTTCTTGACAAAGCAATCTTTGCTACCGGTGTTCCCAGCGCTTGAGCCACAGATCCAATTAAGAACATCGCTTGCCGACCAGATACGTTAACGCGATCTAATGTTGCAGCAACATCTTCAGTTAATAACTGAGGGTGTTTTTCCGGGATTTTCTTGCTATTTAAAGAAGGAATTGGAAGATAGAGATTCAAAACTGCTCGAACTCGAAACAACAGCTTGTGGAAAAGTTTTTTGGCTTGTGTAAATATCAGAATTTAATTCAGTTTTACTCTTTTGTTTTCTGACTTCAATCGCGGTTTCTCGCTTTCGCTTTCGAGATTCTTTTTGATATAGGCTCATATCTACACCAGCCATACTGCAGCTCATAGTGTCTTATCGCTGCATGGTAAGAAATATTTTATCTTCTTCATTATTCATTAATTTTAAAGTATCTTTTGCAGCTATATCAAAAAGATCCAGTAGATCAGATTTGAAAAGGTCCTCTTTTATACGACAAGATTCCAGATTAGTTTTTCTATTTTTTTTTCAAAAGAGTGTAGTTTTCTAAAAGTTTGCTTAGCTTTCGTTCCACTGCATCAACCTTTTGGATAGGAATTCTCGCTTTCCCCAAATATTCATAATAGATGTCACCGTGTTTTTAATGCTTTGTTTAACCGGTTGCTTCTCAGAAAAATGATGGTAGTGAAATTTGCGTAGCACGTCGCCATTTGATGGAAGTCTCGCGTGTGAAATAGAGGCTATTGGTTTTCCGATTAACCACACTCCTGCAGAAGCCCTTGTGGACACGGAACTACTAGTAGAATTTTTTTTTCCAATTAATCATGACAGATTTTTGTAGGAAATTTTCTGCACAAAACGAAACTCTCTGTCCGCTTGAGTCTCGTAAAAAGCAAATTAACGCGACTTATGCATTGACCTAGCTCGAAAAAATTTTTCCATGCCCGTAGAGTGAAAAGAAAAATTGGATAAAGCAAAAAAAAAAAAATTGGTTTTTTTTTTCTTTGTGCTTTATCCAAGATTTGCATGGCTGACAGTGCTCAAAAAATGTTTTAACCAAAAATTCGAAAACTAGAGTCTTTAAGCTTCAAGAGCTTCATTTTTTTATTTCCTGTACGACCATTTTTCATTGAATTACAGCCTGTTGAAAATTGCCAAAAAATTACGAAATTTTTCTTGTTCCCTTAATTTTTGCGAGAAGTGTATAAATGCTTTGAAAAAACGCGTTCAATACTGCGCTTGACTTTCTCGCTTATTTCGTATAAGACTGCATGCCGCCACAATCTACAGACGTCGTTGCAAGATACGCATCGATTATACGTCGATTCATACAGATTACGATTTTCTCTAAAAACCCTAAGTGAGGATGTCTGACCAGAATCAATTTCAAAGTGATCTCGAAGTGATTGTACCATGGGAATGGCAGATTTTGCCGGAGGCAACTTTGACAACCGAGTTGCTCTGGGTCATCACAAATCAGATAACTCATCAAACAAGTGTCTTTGGTTTTCACAACGGCGTTGCAGCAGAGTCCTCGGAGTTTGATGGATTTTTATGGTTCAAGAAATCAGATGATAACAATGTAGAGCCTGATTTCAACTCTTATGCGTTGCTGACCATACCCTTGTTCTCGTCTGCTGTAATTCAGGATGACTTCAGCTGCTCAGAGTGTGACTCGGAAGAATTACTATCTGATGACGATGATAAATCTTGTTCTACTTGTGATGAATTTGATACAAAAGCGAATTAGTGACATATTTGATGTAATAAAAAGAAATATGGAAGGTAACAGATATCAACAATGTAATTCAATGTGTCATCAGTCATCATCAAACATTTTTAACGTAATTGTTATCATCACTGCTATCATCATCATTATCTTTTCAATCACTTTAGCATCAATGTTGTAAGGTAGTACGAGCGCAAGGTGAGGTAGGGATAGGTATCGACTCTAGCGTGGTAAGGGGAGAGCAGTAACCATATGATTTTTCTGAATATAAGGGCAAGTGTAAATTTGTAAATTGTAAAATTGTAGAATTTATTTAGACGTATGAACATCATATTAAAAAAATTCAGGTCTTTTGGTCGAAGTTGCTTTCGTGCTTGTACTATCTGAATTATGTTTATCATAGATAATTAAAGATGAGTGTTTTGCTTTCTGGTCAAATGTCATGTTACCAAAAATTCATGGTACATTGTTGGGACCTTTTTTATTTTATAAGTTTTTTAAGTTTATGGTTTGTCTGCCTTTGAAGTTTCAGATAAAAATGTGAATATCGTTTTGTAATTTTGTAAAAATATTAAAGAATAAATATAAGAACACCACATATGGGCTCGTGAATTATTTTGTGTAATTGTTTATAGTCAGGAGTACCGCAGAGTGTTTTTTATAAACTGGCGACCGTAATGGAGCGCGCAAAGGCGGAACGTAGTATTGCTAGACGGCTATTTACCCTTTGCGCTAACGAACTAGAAAAAGCCTTAAGCGAAAAAGATCTAGTGATAATTGCCGCGCTCTCCGAGAAGCTGTCTCGGCATCAAGACCATCTCAGTAGTGTTCAAAATAAATTGATAAATATATGGCTTGATGACGAAGAGCGAGACGATGCTGCCTTAGAGGCCGATATTGTAGCGGCTGATGTTTATGAGAAGCGGTGGTACGTATTGCGGCAAAGATCCAAAGACGCCTTAAAAGATGTTGACTCGTCAGATAATGTTAACACCGTGAAGAGTGCCAATGAGTCAGAGAGCACTAAATCATGTCGCCGTATGATGAAGCTTCCTAAATTCGAGTTGCCTATTTTTGACGGCGAAATTAAGAACTGGATCAGTTTTTGGTCACAATTTAAAAAGATTCATGAAGACCAGAGTGACCTTACTAACGATGACAAAATCCACTATCTACGCCAGTCAATGGAAAAAGGATCAGTAGCGAGAGAATTTATTGATAGTTTTCCTCCGTGTGGTGAGAATTATGAGAAAGCCGTAAATCAATTAAAGCAGAGATTCGGCCAAGAAGAGTTTATCATAGAACATTATGTACGAGAACTTTTAAAGTTGGTAGTCGTCAAAAGTAGCAGTAAGTTTAGTACGCGGGAGCTGTATGATAAACTCATGACCCAAATTTTGGCTCTAGAATCACTTGGCTTTACGCAAGATAAATACGCAGCATTTCTTTATCCGATGGTTGAATCATCTTTACCCGACGAAATACTAAAAGCATGGAATCGATCGAATATTCATTTGGAGAGCAAAGAAAAGTCACTTTCTAAGCTATTGGAATTTGTTAGATTCGAAGTGGAATCGGAAGAGAAAATCAGAATGGCTCATTTCCATGAAAATCATTCTACTAATTCTCCATCAACGTCATCGGCAGCGTGTCTGACAACGTCAATCAGAAAAAGTCAGAAATCAGAAAATGAGTGCGATGTCAGCAAACAGAAAGAGATTGGATGTGTTTGGTGTGCAAAGAGTTCACACGCAAGTTCAGAGTGCGCAATCGCTATTAAAATGACTATGGAAGAGCGCAAAGAGTTTTTGAAACAAAATAGAGCGTGCTTTGTTTGCCTAAGAAAAGGCCATACTGCCAAACATTGTCGTAGACACCCGAAATGTGTTGTTTGTGGAAAACGTCACTACGCTCTCATGTGTAATGATCTTCCAAAAACTTTTCATGCCGAAAAGCAGGAGTCTTCACCTCGTCAAGCTGTTTTAAGTCAGTCAGAACCGAGTAAGACGGTATTACTTCAAACCCTGAAGGTAAATATCTTGGTTAATAATAAGATACTTCCTGTTCGAGCGCTGTTGGATTCAGGTGCGCAAAGATCTTTTATTAGAAGCTCTGCAGCTGAGAAAATGAGTTTGAAGCCTGTCGGTGAGCAAAGCTTGGTACATAACTTGTTCGGCGGTCAAGTTACAAAGAAACAGACTTACAAAGTATATGATATTAACATTATGTCACTTGATGGAGCCTATATTAACAAGCTTACCGTACTTAGTCAACCTGTATTATGCGGTTATTTACCAAAGTTAAGAGACAACCGTATTTTGACTGACCTGCGTTCTAAAGGAATTTCCCTATCTGATTGTTTTGACGACGAAACAGATATTAGTTTGTTAATCGGTTCCGATGTTTTAGGTTTATTCCTGACTGGTCGAGTGGAGCGTGTTGATGAGAATTTGTTGGCGATGGAGACGAAACTTGGCTGGACGCTTCAAGGTCCTGTTATTGGTGCATACTGCGCCTTAGACGAGGTAAACACACTTCATGCTTCCTGTTCTTGTGATGCATCGGACTTCTGGCGCTTGGAGACTTTAGGTATAAGAGACGAGGCCGAAGTCAAGTCTCAAAAAGTCACTGAGTCCGAGGTAGAGAGTTTCTTCAGAAGCACGATACGCGTAGATGACGGTCGATACGAAGTTAGGCTTCCTTGGTCAGAGAACTCTAAAATTCTTGAGCCTAATTATAATTTAGCTCTGAAACGTCTTAACTCAACGACATCTAGATTATCTCGCTTAGGTATAGCAGAAGAGTACGACGCTTCTTTTAGGGAGTGGTTAGACAGTGGCATTATAGAAAAGGTAGAGCAAGACGATTCGCAAGTCGGTCACTACTTACCGCACCATGCCGTAATTCGAGAGTCAAGTGCTACGACGAAAATTAGACCGGTATTCGACGCGTCGGCATTAGATCAAAATGGTTTCTCATTAAATTCATGTTTAGAGAAGGGGGTTAATTTGATTGAGATGATTCCACGGTTATTAACGCAATTTAGGAAAAATGAGATTGGGGTAACGGCGGATATTAAGAAAGCCTTTCTTCAAATTTCGTTACACCCACAGGATAGAGAATATCTTAAGTTTTTGTGGTGGAGAGATATTAACGAGTCACCCAGAGTTTTACAAACTTTTAGGCATCGTCGTGTAGTTTTTGGTGTGACCACAAGCCCTTATCTCTTATCCGCTACTATTTTGTATCATTTAGAAAAGTACAATAGTGACACAGCTGATTTATTAAAGAAAAGTTTTTATGTAGACAATTGTGTCGTAAGTGTTCGTAATATTTCCGAGATGAATCGTTTTATTGAAGAGGCGAAAGGAATAATGTCAGAAGGAAAGTTTGAGCTCAGATGTTGGGTTACCGGGCCGGAGATCATAGATGAGGATGTAGTTAGTACTTCGGTTCTGGGTCTTATTTGGAACCCACGTCTTGACAATTTTATATGTAAGATACCATCACCTAAGGGAGAGAAGTTGACTAAGAGATATCTTCTTTCTATTGCTCAGAGTATTTTCGATCCTTTGGGATTTCTTTGCCCGGCTACTATTATTCCAAAGATTATCATACAAAGGTGTTGGATAAATAATGTAGATTGGGACCAAACGTTACCAGAGGAGTTAGCAAAGCCTGTACATGTGTGGTTAAGTCAGGTTAACGCACTAAGTGAATGTGTTATTCCTAGAAGCTTAAGTACGTTTGATTTAAGTCTTAGTGAAAATAGTCTTCATATATTCTGTGACGCTAGTCAGTCTGCTTACGCGTGTTGTATTTTTCTGCGTTCAGAATACAATAGTCAGGTGTATGTCCAGCTTGTTACAGCTAAATCTCGTGTCGCGCCAACGAAAGCTATTACGATACCTAGGATAGAGTTGCTTGCCGCGTTATTAGCATCTCGATTAGCGAATGAAGTAAGAGACTCGCTTGAGTTATCGTGTAGAGAATATTTCTGGACTGATTCTAGCATCGTATTAGCGTGGTTAAAAAGAAAATCAGGATTTAACGTCTTTGTACATAACAGAGTGAAAGAGATACTACAAAACACCAACGTCAAAGACTGGCATCACGTGCCAGGAGAGAAAAATCCGGCAGATTTTCCATCACGTGGTTGTGATCCTCAGCATTTGTTGAAGAGTGAGTGGTGGAATGGACCGCTTTGGTTAAAAGATTCTTCCTCAGAGTGGCCACAATCTATCGAGTGTCCGGATGAACTTAGTGTTATTAAAGAGTTGATTAGTTCACCTGTTTTAGCCATTCAAGCAAATGAGACGTTTACTAACCGATTGTTGTATTTTAGCAACTACAATAAGATAGTTAGGACAGTAGGTTGGTGTTTAAGATTTGCCTGTAATGCGCGTCGTTCAGTTAGACTGCATGGAGATTTGAAGTGCGAAGAGATTCAGAAAGCTGAAATTTGTTTATTTTCTTGCCTTCAAAAGGAGAGTTTCAATGGAAACACATTACAGAATTTAAAGTTAGAAGTTTTTAGAGACAGCAACGATCTTCTACGCGTCAAAACTCGTTTGACACTTAGTGGCGATTCTAGTGATTTTATTGCACCGATTTTGCTCCCTAGAGTTGAAATAGTAGAACGATTAGTAGCTCAAAAACATAAAGAATACTGTCATGCAGGTTCTCAAACTCTACAAGCAAAACTTAGGGAACTTTACTGGATTATAGGTTGTAGAAGGATTGCTAAGCATATTGTCGATAAATGCGTAATCTGTAAACGTTATAGTGCTAAAGCCTATACTGTTCCGATACCTCCATTGCCAGCTGATCGTATTCACTGTGGAGCGCCTTTTGAGGTGACTGGCATCGACTTTGCTGGGCCGTTGTTGTTGCGGACGGGTGACAAGTGTTGGATAGCTTTGTTTACTTGCGCGACTTACCGAGCAATTCATTTAGAACTTTGTGTTTCATTATCGACAGAGGAATTTCTTTTGGCTCTAAGACGTTTTTTAGCAAGAAGAGGTAATGTTAGAATTATTTATACAGATAATGGCACTAATTTTAAGGGTGCTAGTAACATCATCAATAATATTGATTGGGGTGAGACAGAGAAACGAGCGAATAAAATAATATGGCGCTTTATCCCTCCTGCTGCGCCATGGTGGGGAGGGTTTTGGGAACGGATGGTGCGCACATTAAAAGATATATTAAAAAGAATATTAGGTAAAGCTTCACTCCGGTTTAATGAACTCGTTACGGTCCTCTGTGAAGCAGAGTCTTTAATAAACTCGCGCCCTCTGACTTACACGCCAGACTCCACTGAAAAGCTACAAGCTCTTACACCAGCCAATTTCTTAAATTTTTGTAAGCCTAGTCCGTATAACATAGAAATTAATTTGTTAGATGGTAAAATTTTATCTTCTCGTTGGCGGTACATACAAAAATTAGGTAGTGACCTGAAGCAAAGGTTTCGAAGTGAGTATTTGAGTCTTCTGGTCTCTAGGAATGTTAGAAATGTAGCCAAACCTTTAGTTAAACCGGGCGATATCGTACTTCTGGAGGTTAAGGACAGGAAGCGTGTAGAGTGGCCTCTTGCCATGATTTTGGATATCCGCGAGGGCAAAGATGGTCATAGCAGGGTGGCTTTGATTAAGACAGCTTCGGGTGAGCGACTTCGAGCTGTACAGTCTCTTTACCCTCTTGAGATATCTGCTGCTGATTCCATGGCCACCGAAGGTACTGCGCGCCACCCACAGTTGGGCCTTCAGCCAAACGTCACAACACGCTCCGGGCGATCAGTAAGGGTACCCGATAAATTCATGGCGTGATAGTTATGGGTTTTCTACCTTCCACCGCCATGGTGGGGAGGATGTTGGGACCTTTTTTATTTTATAAGTTTTTTAAGTTTATGGTTTGTCTGCCTTTGAAGTTTCAGATAAAAATGTGAATATCGTTTTGTAATTTTGTAAAAATATTAAAGAATAAATATAAGAACACCACATATGGGCTCGTGAATTATTTTGTGTAATTGTTTATAGTCAGGAGTACCGCAGAGTGTTTTTTATAGTACATAATTGATAAGTAATTTACTTCAATGATAACCATAAAATACATACTGTACTCACAAAACTGCCAAAAACATCAGTAGACATCTCGTAATGAGCAGCAAACGTAAAAAAATAATTGTTTTGTAAAGCGTCTTAGTAACGCATTGGTAACATATAGAATTGTAATAGTTTCTATTAATACACAGCTCCGCCGACTGAAATTGAAGTTAATAGAATACATTGATACCAAGCTGTGTCGACGACTGAAATCGGATTCAATAGAATTCATGTGACACTGTGTGCACAATAAGCAAACGATATAATAAACTAAGCTATTGTAAAAAGTTTATAGATTAATAGTTAAGAACTATAACATGTTTCATTATAACAATCATTTTCATAAAGAAAGGAATTGTGAAAAGGAATTTTCACAATTCCTTTTCTTTATGAAAATGATTGATATTTTCGTGTACTTTTTCATTGATATTATTGAACTTTTTTAATATTAAAAATAAATTCGTGATAAAATGGACCAATGTTAATATTTCAACTAAAACGGTTTCACTGTAAAGAAATCGCCCCTATACAGTTCACATTCACAAAACTATTTGAAAAAAATTGTTCTTTACAAAAAGATATGAAATCCTAACAAAAACAGTTTCACTGTAAAAAATCGCGCCAAGTCCACGTTCATAAGTCAGTTTTAAAAAAAACATTCGGTCTTTACAAAAAGATGTGAAATAAACAAAGCCAAGTAATCGATATAATTTTTTTGAAATACTCGAAAAAAATTTGAATAAAAATTTTAAAAATTCAAAAAATAAAGAGGATGGACCACAATCCATACAAAATTACCCCACGTCCTATAACAAAGTGACATATCTCAAAAAAAAGATAAAAATGTGTAAAAAAATATGGCATACTTCCTAAGATCAATTTCTTACACCTTCATATGAAAAAATTGCTATGAAAATAGTTCGGGCGCTGTTATGAAAAATTCGTTTGTATGAGTATTCATGGACCGATTTTAAAAATTCTTTTTTTGTTTGAAAGGGTACCCTCAATAAAGTCCCACTGCCATAAAGTCAAGTCTCCGGTCGCCAGGATCCCGGAGAAATGAAAGTAAAATCTAAAAAATAAGCTTATTTTTGTACTTTACATTATTAGTTTTTCACTCTCTTTAAAAATTCTTCTTCTGTTTAGAAGGGTATACCCCCCAGGTAGTCCCACTGCCATAAGTCAGGTCTCCGGTCTTCAGGATCCCGGAAAAATAAATGTAAAATCTCAAAAAAAGCTCATTTTTTCAATTAAGGTAATTCTTAATAATATTACATTTATTTTGTTAAATCAATGATCAACTGAGCATTATCTCTTTATTCATGTGATAACAAAAACTTGAAAATAACTTAAATATACGTTTTTTTTTATTAAGGTAGTTTTTAATATATCACATTTATTTTGTTCAATCAACAATCAACTGAGAATTATCTCCTTATTCATGTGATTAGGAAAATATGAGAATAACTCAAAAATAAACTTGTTTTCTCAACATTCATTTACTCGTTTTCTAAATCTCTTAAAACATTGTTTAAAAAACCTGCCGGGTGGTTCATTTCTTCGGGCTGGTTCCGCATCCAGCCCAAATAATATATTACACTCATAACATGGGCGCATACCCCCAATGTCCTGCGCCCATGTATACAGGAACAACGGTATTCAACCACAGCATTTCTTCCTTCATTTCGTCTATTATAAAGCACATAGGTGTAATACTCCTTTCTTCGGATATGCCGTGATTGAATCCTGCATCTGAACAGAATGTTATTTTGTATATCATTGACATTAATATTAATTGTTTCTGGATGCCTGTATATGTCAATATCATATACACCTGTTTGATTTATATGTTCGCTGCAATAAGAGCGTGCGATTCTGGGGTGGTAGGTACCAATGGATATCATGATCAAATCTTCATATGTTAAACTCGGGAAGTCGCTTACTTCTTCGCTGTTTGCATTTAGTCTTATTAAATTCACTCTTCTTTGATTTAAGTTATTCTGTTGTACAAAATCTGCTAACAGATTTGGTTTATGCACGTTGCGGTTAATGGTTTCGATGAATTCTTCCGTGTATTGACTGTCAGCAAATGGTTGTCGGAAGCAGTTTATGATTGCACCTGCTATTTTAAAAACATCAAAAATGTGTGGCAAGTCGCGATTAAATGTGCGGTGCCGAAACATTTTAAAATCCATTTTAAAGCGGCCATTGATTGCTTTTACGACCCATCGGCATATTGTGACGAGCCTTGATTTGTTGGAATCTTCTGTGCTTAGCTGTCTTTCACCTCGAACAGTTGATGGAGGTACATGTACTTGAAAACAGGATGCTTCTGCAACTGGGACAGCGTCACGGAAGCCTCTATCAAGCACCAAAACGTCATTTTCTTGAAAAAAATCTTGCCAAACATTATTATTAGTTAAAAGCTGCCTCAGTATGTCTGCATCTGTGGTGGTAGCTGCGTACGGTCCGGCGATGTCATTTATATGACCGTCTGCGCACACTATCATGAACGGCTTAACTAAGTTACGGTACTTATGAAGAATATAACTCTGGCGTTGAAACAAAAAGTTACTACTTTTTTCAACAAAAAGGTAAGTGCCGTCGAGAATAAGGATCGCTTTAGGATCATCTTCGCTACCAAATATGTGTTGAGGTAGTAACCTACTCCGTCTCACAACTTCATCCCGGGTTATGTGGTTGAATCCTATGTGCAGCGGCACGAAATCTGTCTTTAGACACGATCTTGCTCTTCTTATTTTACGAGCTACGGTGGTTTTGGATAATCCAAATATAGTACCGATTCTTGTGTTGGGTTCCCCATTTCGGATCTTGCACAAATACACACCTAAATCTTGTTTTGGAGTTGCAGACCGTTCTTGGAGTGATGGAATTGCATTTAATAATAAGTTGAAGCTTTCGTGGTTTAGGCCCGTCCAAAACTTCAGATCATTTTCTGATATTTCATCTATATTTTCGAAATCAAGATTGCATCTGTTCGCTCGGTCTCTCTTGAACATGTTAATTATATCCTTTACGCATTCAGCAGTGATTCCATTCTGATCATGAACTATCTGTTCACTCAACTGTTCAACAGAAAGTGATCTTATGTGTTGCTGGCAGATGCGGGCTCGTGAAGGTATATACAGATTGTCGTAACTCAGGAGATGCACTTTTATTACATTTGACATAACGCCAAGTTGTTGGTTGTTGCAGTTAGCAATCATGCATCGACGGGACGTATTGGCGGCTCTAGTTAATCCAGGGACTACTATAGAAGCCGGAGCTGGTACTGGTTGAGCAGGTGGAGGTCTATTTAGAGTAGCTTCAATTCGGACCCAGCACGTATGGCACACAAACCTCGTGCCATCAAACGCAATCTGTAAAATAAATCATTCTGGTTAGTTTCTTGCTCAAAGCATACACTCCAATGGCTCTATAATACACTATGTATGAGAAAATTAATACTATAATTATCTAATCACTTTTAGAGTGATTTCACATTTAGGCGTTTTAGTAGCGCTGCTTAAATATGTATGAATACCCCAGTCGTGCTGTAGCGGCGCTACAGAAACGCATATGTTACGGCTAATACCCGAAGTGCGGCTACACCTAGTTTTAGCCAGTTAGAACTAGGTGTAGTCACTAACTCTTGGTTAAACCTAGTACGAGCCGATTATGTCCGGGTAAAACTAGGTCTATCCTTCACCATGCCGGCTACAACTAGGTTCGGCCATTCCCTGTTGGATAAAACAAGTTCTATCCGATATCATTCCGGCTAGAACTAGGTCCAGACAATCCCTGTTGGATAAGACTTAGATGCGTGTCCCGCCCAGCCTTCCACCCCGCAACACACTCATGACTCACAGCATCTGCAGCAGCGGCGCGGAGTGGAGGGCATAGCGAGGCACGCGCCTCTGCAGGTTGTGAGCGCCAGGTGCTGCTGATTTACTGCAGGTCTACTAGCGAGTGTGACTCACAGCGTTTGCACCAGCAGGGCGTGTCTTAGTTTTATCTAACAGGATCGACAATAGAGTTGCTAGTAGATCTGCAGTAGATCCGTAGCACCTGGCGCTCACAACCTGCAGAGGCGCGTGCCTCGCTATGCCCTCCACTCCGCGCCGCTGTAAGCTAAGTTCATTAAATCAAAGATTATGTTTACAAAGTACAAAACTTACCTCTTGTGGTGGTTGTATGTTACGTAGGATATATTCTGCAATGTTTCGTCGTCCTTCCAAAATATTAGCGTTAAGAACATGTCTTTGACGTCCTCGTAGTATTGGAAGCTGGCATGAAACACAATGATTGTGTGCTTCTATGTTATGAGCAGGAGCTGCTTCACCCGCTTGTCGGGCTATACGATGGTTAATCAAACGCCAACAAGAATTACATATTGATCTCGTTCCGTCAAAATGTATCTGTAAAAAATAATTGTTCAGAAATGAATCACGTTGCTCGCATCCTACTCTAGACTAGTCTTTATATGCGTCACAGCGAGACTAGTCCATAGCAGAAGTAAAAACAATAAAAATATTTGTTTTGACACCTTTTAATGTAGGTACCCACATATTTTAATATTGTTACAATAGAACACTACAACTGAGTATATTGTAAAAAAGTTATTGCAAAAATAGTACATAGGCCGGCAGAAATCGACACTAAAAAACCCTAAATTCGCAAAGCATGATGTAGTGCTGCATTTTTGGTATGTTGTTTGGATCAGTTAGGGTGATGTAAATCCCAATTTGCAACTTCGAAAAAGTTGTGCTCGCTGCGCACCACGTGATAAACTGCGAAAATTTTCGACTTTTTTCATTTTTTGCTCTAAAAGTCATAAACTATGCGTTTCCGACAAGTAATATTCACTACATAAATGAAGCTAATTAAATTAGCAACAATTTAAGCCTAACCGCAGCTCTCCAAACTTTATAACAACTAAGCTGTGGCCCTTCAAAGATGGTCCGTTTTTCCCGAAAATTTTAAATTTTTAGTTTTGCTCCCGTTTGAAGCAAAATATTGGCAAAACCGCTCGTTCTATGAGAAGGTCGTAAAATACAGTTGTAGTACATTTAATTTTCTTTCATTAGAGCACAGAACAAAGTCTGTGAGACAAATATGTAGTTCACTCACAATATCTGAAAAACAAAAAGAGGGTAGAAATAGATTTTTAAAGAATTGAAACAGAAGGCATATAAAATCATAAAAAAGATAATACTTTTTCATTTGCAGGCTAGGTAAATCAACAAAAGTACAAAATTTGGGAAAGTAAAATAAAAGTTTATACGCAAATAGAATGTTTAAGAAGCTGCAGTCACGCGGCGTTTTTTTTGGTTGAGGTTCAATTTCTCCTTCCTCCTCAGGTTTGTCACGTTCCTCTGGTTCGTTAAGCTCTTCACTTTCCTGTTCTTCCTCAGCTTCCTCGGGATCATTATCATCTTCATCTATCAAAATCAAGGCGACGTTATCGCATGACTTTCCTGAGCAGTTTAAGCATAAAGCCGAGCATTTGAGCCCAGGTTTTAGGCAAGTGCATGCCCCGCTGCATCCCTTTTTACATTTGCAGGCTATGATTTTGAGAAGCTGTGGTGGGGCTGGCTCTTTGTGGGTTGTTATTTGAATAAGGCCGCAAGAGCTCATTTCCCAACCCCATTCGATGGGGTCCATCTCTACTCCCAGCCACTTTTGCACTTGGTGGTAGGTGCGGAACGCATGAAAAGAGGAAGCCTCGGTGGTTGGGGGCAGACGTGCAAGATTTACTTTTGCATTTGCCGCTGTCTTCACGAACAGCTTGAACCTCAGATCGTGCAGTCTCTGAGTATCCGGAACACCTCCGTAAAGTGCCACCAGACACCTTTCGCCAGCTTCAGCAATACTTTCATGCGTTGCATCTGTTAGGAGGAAGATGGCAGCCAGATCTACTAGGTCCTGCCTCTTCTGAAATTGTCCCCACAATTTTCTTTTTCCCTGCCAGAAAAGTGCAGATATGGTGTCACATCCAGTAAATGCGTGAAGAAAGAGTTCAAACCCACTGGGCATTTCAACTTCCCCTCGGTTGAACGCACTGGTGGTATACTGAATGCAACCTGTTCTGCCACGTTCACGTTTCTGAAAGCGCAAGTTGGTGCTGGTAGAACCCAACCCACAGAGGAGAACAAGGAGGTCCACGTCCTCTCCAACAACAATCACATGATCGTAGCTCGTGGTTTTCTCCAATGCCATCAGAATGATATCGCGGTCTGCATCTTCCGTCGCTGTCTTCGTTACTATCCCTTCGGCAGAAAATGCAGAGCATAGATATTGAAGGAGGCGTTCTTTGTTTCGAAAATTCCCTTCGAGTCTCGAAGGGAGGCCCGTGCCCCTCGGTGGGGACGTATATGGGCTGCTTAAGTTCTTTGTTTCGGTCATTCGATAACATCTTCTCCTGGGGTACTGTAATGATCGTGGAGGAGTCAAAAACAATTTCACTGGAAGAAGCAGTATATCGTCTTAACCGCTCTGCAGATTTTGTACTCCGATCGGCACCCTCCTGTGGGTACCCATCGAATACCACTGTTACGTTCCTGCCAAAATGGTTTAACGTGTACCTGACGTAGGTAGCCACAATTTCCTGTATAGATGAGTTTCGATACCAGATGACAGTATGCAGGAGGTATCCCCCATCTACTACTACATGCGTGTTGGCATTGAGAGAGACGTTTTCAGAGGCTGGAGTGAAAGCTTCGTAAAACTTTGATTTGGTCCCTTTTCGCATTTCTTCTTCATTGAACAACGCCATTGGGTAAGGGGCCAATTCAAATTTGAAGTGTTCTTTCAATTGCTCATCTGACTGCTTCATTATACACATAATTAATGGGAGTTTTAGCCAGTTTACACTGTTACTGCCTTCACCGCGTGGAGGTACTCCCCTCCCAGCTTATGTTTTGATATGCAGATTGTGAGTGATTGTGTTGTGCTCTAATAAAAGAAAATTAAATCTACTACAAATTTATTTTACGACCTTCTGATAGAACGAGCGGTTTTGCCAACATTTTGCTTCGAACGGGAGCAAAACTAAAAATTTCAAATTTTCGTGAAAAACGGGCCATCTTTGAAGGGCCACAGCTTAGTTATTATTAGGTTTAGAGAGCTGCGGTTAGGCTTAAATTGTTGCCAATTTAATTGGCTTCATTTATGTAGTGAATGTTATTTGTCGGAAACGCATAGTTTATGACTTTTAGAGCAAAAAGTGAAAAAAGTCGAAAATTTTCGCAGTTTATCACGTGGTGCGCAGCGAGCACAACTTTTTCGAAGTTGCAAATTGGGATTTACATCACCCTAACTGATCCAAACAACATACCAAAAATGCAGCACTACATCATGCTTTGCGAATTTAATGTTAATTTCCACCGGCCTAACATCCCGCTTGGTCTATATGTTCACGGAAGTCCGGTCGTGCTAATAAGAATTCTGGATTCAAAATGTGTCTCTGACGCCGCCGTAGCGAGTGCTCACACACAACACAATTGTTCTCCATTGCACCAGTGTTTTACACGAATGTAGTAAGGAAATCTTCCATTTAAACAATAGAACCCAAATCATTAGGCAATTATCAGGTCCGGTAAGAGTTAGCTTTGTCGTTAAAAAATATCAAGATACACAGAAAAGAAAACGTAAAGAAGTAGCACACTCAACGCAAGCGCAGCATCGACAGACTGCTAACTATAGCTAACCGCTAAAAAGCGACACTCGCCCCCCCCTCTCTGGCATTTAACCCGCCCCGCTGTCGCCTGCCGGGCCAAGCGGTACGAAGCGGTACCGTGGGCAAGATTGCGTCATACAATTTCCAGTTTTGTGCGGCGGTGCAATGTTGCGAGAGGGAGGCACTTATAGGTGAACTGTATAGCGCTGTCGCGGTTTTTGCTAACTTTTTGGATTCCGATAGCCCTGCATCACACACAATAATTTACGCCTGTGTGTATACGAATGGCGCATGTAGTAAATGTTGTCACCCGTGTTTCTATGAGATGCATCTCAGTCACTCGCATTAGAACGAGTGAAACAACATTATTTACTTGCATTTCCTTAGCTTCGCTTGCCGCGTCGCGTCGCTATCGTTATTCGTCTCTCTCATTTGTGTTAATGTAAGTGAAACAACCTCTGTCGACCAATCCCACGCGTTACCACTGACGTTTCTGTCTTATCTATCATAATGCAATAAGTCAAAAGAAACGACTAGAGAGTGAAAAACCAATTATGTTAATGTACAAAAATGAGCTTATTTTTGATATTTTACTTGCACTTCTCTGGGATCCTGAAGACCGGAGACCTGACTTATGGCAGTGGGACTACCTGGCTACCTGCCCTTCTAAACAGAAGAAGAATTTTTAAAGAGAGTGAAAAACTAATAATGTAAAGTACAAAAATAAGCTTATTTTTTAGATTTTACTTTCATTTCTCCGGGATCCTGGCGACCGGAGACTTGACTTTATGGCAGTGGGACTTTATTGAGGGTACCCTTTCAAACAAAAAAAGAATTTTTAAAATCGGTCCATGAATACTCATACAAACGAATTTTTCATAACAGCGCCTGAACTATTTTCATAGCAATTTTTTCATATGAAGGTGTAAGAAATTGATCTTAGGAAGTATGCCATATTTTTTTACACATTTTTATCTTTTTTTGAGATATGTCACTTTGTTATAGGACGTGGGGTAATTTTGGTCCATCCTCTTTTCACCGTACTTGGTGTGCGTTTGTGTAATCGTAAAAATAAAAATTTTAATACTACACAACGCACACCAAATACGGTGAAATTTTATTTTTTGAATTTTTAAAATTTTTATTCAAATTTTTTTCGAGTATTTCAAAAAAATTATATCGATTAGGTACTTGGCTTTGTTTATTTCACATCTTTTTGTAAAGACCGAATGTTTTTTTAAAAACTGACTTATGAACGTGGACTTGGCGCGATTTTTTACAGTGAAACTGTTTTTGTTAGGATTTTAAATACAATAATAAACTTTCATCGGTTCGTCTGTCGCTGCGCTAATGGATTCGAATGGAACTCGGCGCCCGACTCTACCGTGTCTGTGGATGAGCTTAATCTGTATAAAAAGCTTTTCTAATAACTATACGCCTATGCAGATTATTGCAAGGACAATCTACCGGCCATACCATAAAAAATAAATAAAAAATCCGCATATTAACCTAAAATCTCGTTTTTTTTTCCGTACGGAAATAGGTACTTTCAATAAAAAACTAATTCATGCAATTCTTACTTATTGACATATTAATAAATCTCAATTACTCACTGAACTATTTAGGAAGCTTCCAACAGATTAAATTTTTCGTTTAACCTATGATCTTACAATATATTAAAACGTAAATTATAGCCCTTATATGACTAATGATCCTACACGCATAAAAATGTTTTGCTAGAGCAACAAAAAATTATTTGTGGCAACAAATCGTTATAATCGTCGTAATCGTTATTGTTATATTTGTTATCTATATACTTGACAATTTGGGGTGATAAATTAAAAGCCTGCCACCCCCGGTATTTGGGGATGCAGATATTTTCATTTATATGAACCATTTACCAAAGTTATTACAGTGTTAGTACACAAAGTATGTTTCGAAACTTTAGAGACCCAACGTGTGTTTCGAGGCATATGTCCTTAAATGAAACGATGGATAAATTTACACACACATACACATGCGTTTACATGAACGTAGCGTTTAATATGGAGACAAGACCTCAAAATATACATTATGATTCATCCCCCCAAAAAGGTAGGTAGGCGGGAATTTTACAATGTGCCTGAGTTAAATTATATCTGAGGCATGTATAAGTAGTAATTTTTTTGATTAGTTTAGGGCAATCGCCTAATTAGTTTTTATTTTAAAAAATAGTGTTCACGAAAATTTTGTTAATTTTTTTTTTAATTTAAACTGTTTATTTCAAATTAACACACAAAAGAACAAAATTCCTTAAAAATAATCTTAATATTAAAGATCATGAGGTTATTGAGTTGACACTCTTAAAGTTAGTTTTAATAATTTTAATTTGTATAACAGGAGGGCCCGGAGGTCCCTTCCCCGGGGTCTTTAAATTTATCTATAATGAAATATTTTTTCAAAATGTTTTTAATATTTTTAGGATGGTTGTTATAGATTTTCTGAGTGAGTGACTTTGGCTGACTATTTAATACCCGAGGAAGGTAGTACTTCCAGACCCTTCTGCCATACTCATTATTTTTAGGTATTTGGTACCTCGGTAACTGAGCTAATTCGCGAAGATTGCTTTTTCTTTTATTCAATATTAGATTACTATTCTCACTTATAAAAGCGAATCTTGTTTTATCAAAAACATTTATAACTTTACAATACTAGAACAGAGCGGAGTAATTGCCTTTAAACATAGGTATATTTTATTTTAAGAGGTAAGTACAATAGTCTTTAACAAACGTAACTGCAAATTGTATATTTTCTCAAGGTAAGTTTTGTATGTTCTACCGTAGCTAGATATTCCATAACTTATACGCCAGTGACATATACAGTAGTCATAGCGTACATCATCTGTGAAAATTCCAACTGTTTAACTATCACGGTTCATGAGATACTTACAGCCTCTGACAGGGGCAAAAAAAAATCACGTTTTTTGTATGGGAGCCCCCTTAAACATTTATTTTATTCTAGTTTTTAGTATTTTTTGTTATAGAGCACATAGAAATAAATCATCTGCGAAAATTTCAACTGTCTCACTATCACGGTTCATGAGATACCTACAACCTGGTGACGGACGGACGGACAGCGGAGCCTTAGTAATAGGGTCCCATTTTTTCCCTTTGGGTACGGAACCCTAAAAACAACTTTTGATATGATGAGAAGGTTTTATTTTTGTTAATTAAAAAAAATAGTTTTAAAGAAAATATAAATATTTTTCAAAAAAGTATTTTTAATTTATCAATATTTGTTATGAATATCGCAAATATGACTTCAGCCGATATATTTTGGAGCATAGTTTCTATTCTAAGAGTTTTCTTATACGCCAGTGACATATACAGTAGTCATAGCGTACATCATCTGTGAAAATTCCAACTGTTTAACTATCACGGTTCATGAGATACTTACAGCCTCTGACAGGGGCAAAAAAAAATCACGTTTTTTGTATGGGAGCCCCCTTAAACATTTATTTTATTCTAGTTTTTAGTATTTTTTGTTATAGAGCACATAGAAATAAATCATCTGCGAAAATTTCAACTGTCTCACTATCACGGTTCATGAGATACCTACAACCTGGTGACGGACGGACGGACAGCGGAGCCTTAGTAATAGGGTCCCATTTTTTCCCTTTGGGTACGGAACCCTAAAAACAACTTTTGATATGATGAGAAGGTTTTATTTTTGTTAATTAAAAAAAATAGTTTTAAAGAAAATATAAATATTTTTCAAAAAAGTATTTTTAATTTATCAATATTTGTTATGAATATCGCAAATATGACTTCAGCCGATATATTTTGGAGCATAGTTTCTATTCTAAGAGTTTTACTATGCTCCAAGAATATTTAGTACCTACTGGAAACTGAGGTATCAATATTTAGGAGCAAAGTTAAAACGTAAGATGGGTCTTTGCTCTTTGTTTTTAAAAATATAAAAAACTCGGTTGTGGCGTGATTCTTTCCTTAAAATATCTAAAGATACGACATGTTTTTCTTTTTGTACACTTGAACCATTATGTCTGAAGGTAAAATATGGAGGCATTATTAACAGTTTTGTAAATTTGGAGCACGGAGCAAAGGACCATTTTACGGTATTTAATCATATACTACATAATAACCGGATTTATTGCGTTGACATATTGAATGAAAAAATGACATCTATACCTACTTATTTCGAAATCCAACATGACTCCCTTTTTGTTACAATCTGTATAAGTAGGATGCTTTGAATTTATAACCCCAAAAGTCCCAAATCATGCCTTGTACATAAACATCTCACGACCCCAAAGCATAGTTCGAGGACGATCTATGCTATGATCCTCGAACTATGCTTTATGGTCGTGATGTGTGAAAGGCATGATTTTAGACTTTTGGGGTGATAAATTCAAAGCATTATGTACTTATACAGGGTGTAACAAAAAGGGGGTTACAAGCCGAAAGGGGAGATGAGGAAAATTAAGGAGCTCTGATCAAGTCGGTCCTTTATTGAAAGTTGTTTAGTACGGTGTCCCTAACAACCTCCTTTCGGCTTGTAACACTCTTTTTGTTACACCTGTAGTTTCCCTATAGGAATTATATGGCTAATATCTGAAGTTGATAATTAATAACCTGTAAAGTTAAGTGAAAAAGTTTGGCGTGTCAGTGTCCTAACATTTATTGAATGCTTCTCAATGTATCACCTGTACTTAATTATTTGAAGCAGGTATGTGCGTTGTGTGCATTAAGGCCTTGAAAAAAAAAACATATTTAAGTAATTAAAGATTTATTACATATTACAAAAACACAAGTTACATAATAAATTCGTAATGAGTATACCTGTGTTATATTCAGGTTGAGTATTGTGAATGTAATTTCCTTTTTTACGTATCGTTTCTATAATTTTTATTCTTTCTGAATTTCCTTTCGGCAATTTTATAAACTTTTTAACTTCTGCTTCAGAGGAATGAATAAGTTCCAGATGTCTAGCAAATTTGCTTTGAAGTTTTTTGCAAAATGGGCAAAAATATTTCTTTGTTATTCTTTTACCTGACTTCTTAGACGGTGGAACCGTAATTAATCTGACGTCTACAGGCGGACAATCGTTATTAATTTCAGATTTTTGGGAAGTTCGTGAAACATCATTAATATAAGATACCGTAGACTGATCTGGTACGTAAGTCGAATCATTTGCATTGGTTAATGTTGCGCTTGTACTTTCATCAGTTGAGTAATTAGTTACATTACATATAGCAACTTCCATTGGGTCAACGGAAGGAACGCCATCACAAATCTCAGCCCTCACCTGTTTGAGGTTAGAATTTAAATCATATTTTTCAATGAACTGATCTATAGCCATATCCTCAACATCATGAATCGGCTCACAGTCTGTTGGCAGTGCAATAGTGTTGAAAGATTCTTCATTTTTCTTTTCTGAATCGGTTTCTAATACGGCTATATCTATATCTGATAATATTAAAATATCGGAACCATGTTGTGCTTTTTTAATATCAAGTTTATCCCTCACCTGTTTGAGGTTAGAATTTAAATCATATTTTTCAATAAACTGATCTACTTATAGCCAAATCCTCAACATCATGAATCGGCTCACAGTCTGTTGGCAGTGCAATAGTGTTGAAAGATTCTTCATTTTTCTTTTCTGAATCGGTTTCTGATACGGCTATATCTATATCTGATAATATTAAAATATCAGAACCATGTTGTGCTTTCTTAATATCAAGTTTATCCCTCACCTGTTTGAGGTTAGAATTTAATAAATAAATTTTTCAATAAACTGATCTACTTATAGCCAAATCCTCAACATCATGAATCGGCTCACAGTCTGTTGGCAGTGCAATAGTGTTGAAAGATTCTTCATTTTTCTTTTCTGAATCGGTTTCTGATACGGCTATATCTATATCTGATAATATTAAAATATCGGAACCATGTTGTGCTTTTTTAATATCAAGTTTATCCCTCACCTGTTTGAGGTTAGAATTTAAATCATATTTTTCAATAAACTGATCTACTTATAGCCAAATCCTCAACATCATGAATCGGCTCACAGTCTGTTGGCAGTGCAATAGTGTTGAAAGATTCTTCATTTTTCTGTTCTGAATCGGTTTCTGATACGGCTATATCTATATCTGATAATATTAAAATATCGGAACCATGTTGTGCTTTTTTAATATCAAGTTTATCCCTCACCTGTTTGAGGTTAGAATTTAAATCATATTTTTCAATAAACTGATCTACTTATAGCCAAATCCTCAACATCATGAATCGGCTCACAGTCTGTTGGCAGTGCAATAGTGTTGAAAGATTCTTCATTTTTCTTTTCTGAATCGGTTTCTGATACGGCTATATATATATATCTGATAATATTAAAATATCAGAACCATGTTGTGCTTTTTTAATATCAAGTTTATCCCTCACCTGTTTGAGGTTAGAATTTAAATCATATTTTTCAATAAACTGATCTACTTATAGCCAAATCCTCAACATCATGAATCGGCTCACAGTCTGTTGGCAGTGCAATAGCGTTGAAAGATTCTTCATTTTTCTTTTCCGAATCGGTTTCTGATACGGCTATATCTATATCTGATAATATTATAATATCGGAACCATGTTGTGCTTTTTTAATATCAAGTTTATCCCTCACCTGTTTGAGGTTAGAATTTAAATCATATTTTTCAATAAACTGATCTATAGCCAAGTCCTCAACATCATGAATCGGCTCACAGTCTGCTGGCAGTGCAATAGCGTTGAAAGATTCTTCATTTTTCTTTTCCGAATCTGTTTCTGATATGGCCAAGGCCATATCTGATAATATTATAATATCGGAACCATGTTGTGCTTTTTTAATATCAAGTTTATCCGTGAGTTTTATTTTGCAACGATTTGTCTTCTTCTTTTTTGCATTTGTAGTCTTTTTTTCTAATATTTCTTTGACATCTGAAAAATGAAAAAAATACAAGAGTCATGTTAAACCTCGGACTAAAGCTATTTCTCCTCTTTATTATAGCCGTCAAGTGTCTCACTGCTGGGCAAAGACCTCCAAATGCCCGCCCACAACTCCCGTCTTACTTCAAAGTATGTATTAATCCATATTTGAAATCTAACGGTTAAAAGTTAAAGTATTGTAATAAAAACGTTGATAAAAATTCTGATTTTCATTTTATTTACGTCCTATTAAGTATAACATTTATTTCCTACTTCAAATTTTATATAATAATACCATAACAAGCTGGTCTAATCTTCTATCTATATATATAAAATGGAACCCGATTTTCGTTGTCACGGCATCACGCGTGAACGGCTGGACCGATTTGGATGATTCTTTTTTTGTTGTGTTCCTTATTGTCAGGAGAAGGTTCTTATGAAAAAAAAACTAAAAAAGTGCCACGGGAACGAAGTCCCGGGCGGAAAGCTAGTAATTGATAATTATGGTACCCGAATCATGAGGTACATAATGAAAACATTTATTTGTATTGAAAATCACTGGCCTGCACGAGACGAGTATTTATTCTGCAGTTTAAAGGTGCAATTTTTTTAATACTGGGTTCTAAATAGAACAATTTAAGTACCGTAAACGTAGGTTACTTTAAGCCTTAGGGGTTACTATTGCTCAAATCAAGAAAATATTTTGAATTCCCACCTTCATTTTGGAGTGACAGATACCGAAGTAGTTTGTACTACAATTCATAAATGGCGATAAAGGCGTGTCGATATACAGTTTCTGGTAACTAATTCGTTCGTTTTTAACGGTTAGTAGTGTTGACAAGTTGTGACCTGCAAAGTGCAAGAATTTTGGGTGTGTTTTGTATCCGAACTAAATTTTAAGGTAAGTCTGGCTGTCTTTTTGTAGTTGGTCGTATCAGACATGTAAAGGAGATGCGTAATGCCAGATATTGTCCATTTTTACGAACTTTTTGGTATTAAAATTGCCGAAATAAAACTGCAGGGTACTTTGACCCGCAAGTGTAGGTATCTTTAGCCCATGGGCCAAAGTAACCTGCAGTTATAGAATTTCATATAATTTCTTGATTATCGTTTTAAAATAAGTTTCTTTTCCTTTTCAGATTCTAAAATTTGGATATGGTGAAGAATTCAACATGCCAAGACACTAAAAAAGAAAAGTAGGAAATCGTTAATACGTGGATTATTCCAAGGAGCAACTCGCACAATGTTTGGCCAGGATACGATCCAAATCACTAACACAAAGAGCTGGTGCTGAGCTATTAGATTGGCAGATACAATATTGAAACCATTACTAAAATGTTACTGATGATTCTCATAAAACAGACTAAATTGATGTGAATTTTGATAAGAAAAATATGGTTTTTGTTGTTTTTTTAATATTTTATAACAACTTTATAGGTACAAAGGCTAAACTCATATAAGTCCCTAAAAATGTTAATTACTTATATTTAATTTTGTAGTAAAATAATATTTTTTACTGAGATTTACAAAAAAACTTGATGTTTTGAATAATTTTCTTTGAAAAATAAACCATATTTCATGTATTAAGGTAGTTTAAATCCTCTGCTCTTATTCCCTGCAGCCTACTTTATCCCTAAATGAAATTATATTATG
Source organism: Aproaerema taeniolella (assembly GCA_949987775.1). Classification (NCBI taxonomy): domain Eukaryota; kingdom Metazoa; phylum Arthropoda; class Insecta; order Lepidoptera; family Gelechiidae; genus Aproaerema; species Aproaerema taeniolella. The sequence goes on from OX465264.1 coordinate 10,836,349, forward strand.
TGTAAGCTCTAAAAAAGGGTGTGGGTCAATGAAACAACCTCTTAAGTACAACTTAGGCCAAAAAATAAATAAATAGTTTTCAGTATACAGGGATTTAAGTATCTCTCTTTCAGCCTTTGGGGCCATGAAACTGAACAACTTGAAACGGAACATAGGTCAAAATACGAAAAAAAAATTTGATCACCCATACAAAATGCGCTATAGCGCATATATGCATGTATGCTGATGAAGTTTGTGTGGGAACTTAAAATATTTTTTTCGTATTTTGACCTATTATTGGGGGAAAGTTGTTCAGTTTTATGGACTGATTAACCACCCGAGAGGTTGAAAGAGATTTACCTAAAGCCCTGTATGAAATATATTTTTTACTTAAATTAGTTACTCATATCCTTGTCAAACGTATCACACAGGTAGATAGGTAGGTACCTAGGTTGCTGGTTGGGTGGGTTTTATGCAAATGTCAGGTAGGTATTATGTAAGAATAACAATACGTAGGTGTTTTAGGTATTGAATAGGTAAGTACCTACCTAGTAATCATTAAGGCACACACGACAGCGCGTCAGGTTACCCCACTTTGACCTTGAGCTCGCCCTCACTGCACTCGTAAACTCGCGATAGTGACCGTTTTCGTAGTACAAACTGTTTAACCTAGTGTGCTGTTAAGTGTACCTACTAAAAACTTTTTCTTGTTCAAACTATACACGACCTTAATAAATATTCCTGAAAACGACCTTAATACCCCAATGTCAAAAGCAAGCAGTTTTGTCGAAGAAATTGTTGTAAGGGAAGAGGATAAAGAAAAAGTGAAGCGAAAAGTTTTCGAATTAAATGTTCTCTCAGAATCTTTAAAACAACAGTATACTAACGCAGATACAAACAATGAAAAAAAGGTACTCAAAAAGGTGGTTAACAACGATCTTGTAAAGAAATATAGTTTAACTACGAAACTTGCATCAACTTTAGGATTAAAAGGACGAATAAGAAATGATGAAACAGTGAAAGAAGCCAAAGAAAAAGACAACGTTAAAAAAATCAAGGAATTCTTTTTACGTGACGACGTCAGTCGTGCCACAGCAGGCCGAAAAGAATGTAAAACCCTTAAGAAAGATAAACAACAGAAACGTTTTCTTTTAGATTCCATGAAAAATCTGCACATGAAATATATATCAGAGGGAGGAAAAGACTCTTATACTAAATTTACTCGGTGTAGACCATTTTATGTTATGAATCCTAGTCTTAGCGATCGCGAAACTTGTGCTTGTGTTAAACACAGCAATTTAATACTGAAGGCCGAAAAGCTACAAACTTTAAAAGTAATACCGAGTTGTAAAGTCACCGATTTAGTAACGGACGTATCTTGCAACATTAACTCCAAACAATGCATGTATAATACATGCTCATCTTGTATGTCTAAGTCCGCTTCAGTTTCTCTTGAAGAAAATACAAATAACATCAATATCACATGGCAGGAGTGGGGATTGAAAAGACATGAGTATTCAAAGATTTTAAAAACTGGTGAAAGACAACCCATGACTACCAAAAAAATGGTAAAGGATACTAAAAGTGGTACTATTGGTGAGCTAATTCAAAAATTCAACAAAGAATTAAAAGCTTTCAAGACGCATTATTACAATATTGGTCATCAGCATAAGGCTCTACAAAATTGCATACGGGACCTATCTGAGGATGAAGTAGTTATAATATGTGACTTCTCAGAAAATTATGCTGGCAAATTACATGAGGAAGTACAATCTGTTACTTTGGGTGGAAATAGAGAACAAGTTTCTCTCCACACAGGAGTAATTTATACGAACAACAATCCAACATCATTTTGTACTGTATCTCCATGTTGTGACCATGATCCTGGAGCAATCTGGGCTCACCTCTCACCAGTTTTTGAATATGTTAAACAAATAGTTCCTTCTGTGAAAGTTGTACACATGTTTTCTGACGGCCCAGCCACTCAGTATAAACAGAAAAAAAACTTTTATCTGTTCAGTAAAAATGTTGAAGAGAGCACTTTAGATTATGCAACCTGGTCTTTTTTTGAGGCGTCTCACGGTAAAGGGGCGGCAGATGGAGTAGGTGGGGCTGTGAAGAGAACCTTGGACGATCTTGTATCTCATGGAACAGACATTCCTAATGCAAGCGTTGCTTTCAATATGTTGAAGGAATCAGAAAAAAAGGTGAAGACGTTTTTTGTATCGGAAGAAAAAATAAGAGAAATGCAACAAAACGTTCCCGATACGTTAATTCCGTTGCCAGGTACCATGAAACTTCATCAGATTATCACAACTGCTAAACAAGGTTCTATCCTATATCGAGACCTGAGCTGCTTTTGTGGTCCAAAAAAAGGTTGTTGTGCATGTTATGAAAAAAAAACACATGACCTAATCCAGAAATCAGAGCAAATAAAAAATAAAAGCAAGAAATTAATAAAAAGGAAACCAACGAAGACTTCGAAATACGTAAACAATAAAAGATCAAGGTCAGAAATATCTTCTGATAGTGATAATTATAACAGTGACAACATTCCTTACGCAGAATCAGACAATAGTTCTTACTGTGAAGAAGATTGGCTTGAAGAGGTATTAGATATTGATGAACTTGAAGAAACGGAAATGACTGATGATACTGATACGATGACGATAAACCTAAAAAATGAAAAAGATAACTCACTTCCTTGTCCAAGCAGTAGCAATAGTAATTCAAGCCGAGTAGCTAAAACACCAGTGAAAATATTATCTGAAGTAGAAGTAAAGATGATACTAAATGAAAAAACAGGGAAAATGCAAATAGTACGCGTCAAAAATGTTGAAACTGAACCTGAAACTGACAGTCAAGAAAAAATTCAAGACGAGAAATTTACGAAGAAGGAAGAGCAAATGAAGGACAGTGATGCAAAAGAGGAGGAAGTAAAAACAAATAACATAAAAATTATGAACAAAAAAGCAGTTTTAGATACACAGTTGATAGAAAATAAAGCAGTACACCTAAAAACAAAAGAAGACATAAAGGAAAATATAGAAGTACAGATGATATTGAATGAAAAAATACAGAATATTGTTAAAAAACCCGACGAAAGAGTTGAAACTGAACCAGAAAATGACAGTCAAGAAAAAATTCAAGACGAGAAATTTACGAAGAAGGAAGAGCAAATGATGGACAGTAATGCAAAACAGGAGGAAATAAAAACAAATGACATAAAAATTATGAATAAAAAAGCAGTTTTAGATACACAATTGATAGAAAATAAAGCAGTACGCCTAAAAACAAAAGAAGACATAAAGGAAAATATAGAAGTACAGATGATATTGAATGAAAAAATACAGAATATTGTTAAAAAATCCGACGAAAAAGTTGAAACTGAACATGAAAATGACAGTCAAGAAAAAATTCAAGACGAGAAATTTACGAAGAAGGAAGAGCAAATGATGGACAGTAATGCAAAACAGGAGGAAATAAAAACAAATGACATAAAAATTATGAATAAAAAAGCAGTTTTAGATACACAGTTGATAGAAAATAAAGCAGTACGCCTAAAAACAAAAGAAGACATTAAGGAAAATATAGAAGTACAGATGATATTGAATGAAAAAATACAGAATATTGTTAAAAAACCCGACGAAAAAGTTAAAACTGAATCTGAAACTGGAAATAAAAGTGAATTTCAGGGGGAGAAATGCGAATCAAACGAATGGAAAATAAATGACACGGTTTTAGTCAGAAACTACATTAAAAAAACCTGGAAGTATTATATCGGTGTAATTGAACACATTGATACCACTTGTAAAAGTTATAAGATAAATTACTTCAAAACCGTCCATCAAAAAGGTACTTTGAAATTTACAAAGTCAAAAGTTATCAAAGACGTCGATACAGTACCACGAGACTGTATTGTAAAACAAGTTAATTTATTACAAGTGTCCAACAAATCTCAAGAGTTTGTATTAGGCAACGAAGAAGATGCGTTATATTTTTAACTAAATTTTTCCTGCTACATCGCTCGCATTAGCCTATCATTATAATTTGTTTGTGAAGAGTTACAGCTAACAATAACAATGCCGCTTTTTATGCAATAAAACATTTAATGATTCATTTTCATTTTTATTTTCTTTTTTTTCATAAGTAGATAGGTATTATTTAAGTGACTACTAAAATATCGATTTATCTGAATGCGGCCTTACTTTTACAATTTCCTGACATTTCCTAACGAAACAATTTACTGACAATTTCGTGACGTACATTTATTTTGAAAATGACTCACCTACCTAACTAATTTACCAAAATTATCGATTTGACAACACCTTGTGTTATTATCACAGTGACATGGACAACATAGAAATTAAGTACGACCTACCTATAGGAATAACTAATTCATGGCCTAGGGAACAATGCTAGTTAGATATTAGGTAGGTTTGGGTAGGTAACTATTTTGGCGCTCTTTATACAACTTCAGCTGTAGGTAACTGAACCTAAGGCAGGTAGGTACTTTAGTTGTCATCAGCCCATATACGTTCCCACCGAGGGGCACGGGCCTCCCTTCGAAACACGAAGGGGTTTTAGGCCATAGTACACCACGCTGCGCTGGCCCAATGCGGGTTGGTGGACCGCTCGTCTTTCGAAAATTTTCTTGGACGGGCGGGTTTCGTCACGATGTTTTCCAATGGATGCAAGTGATAATTAGAAATCCGTACATAAATCCGAAAAGACGACTTTAGTGGTACAGGCCCGCACCAGGATTTGAACCCACGACCTTCGGATTACAAGTCTGGCTCATTACCAACTGGGCTATCACAGCTTTTTTTTTTGGAATACAACATAAAATAATTAAAAATAATCTTCCTGGTTCAGTTTTCGTGAACAATTTTCTCGAGTGACATAAAAATAATCTCTCTAAAAGGATTTGTCAAAATAATTAAAGAGTCAGAGCAAAAGTTTCTCCACAAACTATAAAAGAATACCACTTGGAACTTGAAAAATCTATTGCGAATGTACATCTGACAAACATAATCAATTATGACGAAACTTATTTAACGAAAGATTCTGGCTGTAAGCAAGTTATCGTAAAACGGGGCTGAAAATACCCGGAAATGTGATGAATCACACAAAAGGGTCATTATAATTGATGATGGCTGCTACAGCAAAAGGAGAAATGTTGCCGCCTTATGTGCTTTACAAAGCCAACCATCTGTATGATACTTGGACCACTACTAGGCCGAAAAATGCTAGGAACAATCGTTCTGTATTCTTTTGGTTTGATGGAGAAATTTTCTCCGATTGCTTCAAGACGTTGGTTATACCAATACTACAGAAAATAGACCGGGTAAAAAAGTTCTGATTGGAGACAATTAGTCTTCCCACTTTTCAGCTAATCTCATCAAACTATGTCAAGAAAAGGACATACATTTCATATTCCTTCCAGCTAACTCCACTCACTTGACGCAGCCATTGGATGTTGCATTTTTCAAACCAATGAAAGCAGTGTGGAGATATATTCTAGAAAAATGGAAGAGTACTGATGGCAGAACATTGTCAACTATTCCGAAGGGCGGTTTTCCTCGGCTATTAACATTTTTGATAGAACAACTCCATGCCAATTCAAAAAATAATATCAAAGTAGGTTTTAGAAAAACTGGTAGGTATTGCCCCTCTAGATGTTAAAGTAAAATCCATTACCACAAGTAAATACAAAAGAAGATACGACTGTTAAAAATTTTGAGACGTTAGAAATAGAGCTTAATTTTGTTGTTAACATACAAATGCAGGTAATTATCGCCGACAATTTAGACTGTGCAAGCTAAAATTAAAAGTTCTGAAATTAAGAGAAAAGTGGAAGTAATAGGTGGGAGAAATGTGAGTGAAGAAAAAACTAAAAAAGTCTGTGCTATAAAAAAAAACAAAATTAAAGACAGCTACACAAGAATATCCCTCAACATTTAGAAAAGGAAAAAAGATAAAGCAAAATTCATTATCAAAATTAATAGAGGATAAATCTAAAAAAAACTAAAATCAAAATAATATCTGATATTAAACTGCCGCTTTCATTGCCTAAGAGAAAGAATTATTATAATAAACTTGAAGATATTTTAAAGATATTAGAAAATGAAAAAGTTTACGATTTTTTAAAATAGTTTATATAGATTTATTGAAAAGAAAAGTTCCTAAGTTTTTGCAATAATTATTTAGGAAGTACTTATTTTTTTTAGTTAATAAAGAATTTTTGTTTGTGTTTTAGTTTAAGTTTTTTGCTAATATGTTGAGCCGAATGGTTATATCCTTACTATAAATGGGTCATTATACGGTATTGGGTACTCTGATGGTCTTTCAACAAAAAAATATTAAATTAATCAAATTGTTGTTATTTTGTATGTAAATAAATACACAATAGTGTATTTTGTTTGTCCCACATATTATTATTTTAATAAACCTGATAATTTTGTTTACAATAAGAGAAAATATCACTAAATGTATACTCCCCTGGCTGGCCCCATTATACATTTTACTATAATTATCGGAATATTTTTTTATTATTTGACTAGTATGTGGTTTTTTAAAATGCAATATTATACCTGAATAAACAACACAATATATTTTGTCAAATAAAGATAATAAAACAAAACAATTAATAGTTAAAAATTACCATTTTTCCGACGCCTAAAAAAAGTGTCACCTCACCTGGCTAAATTTGAATTTCAAAGTTTACCGCGAAAACCGCTTAGACTCTGTTTAATAAGAAAACCGTCGTGGAATAAAATGGAAACTACTTGTTGATTTGTTTATGGCAATACAAATCACTCATTTGTCAAGAAGACAAACTTGACACAGCTTTGTTTATTGCGATAATTTTGTGTATTATTCGTCAAATAATTAATAATTATGTCGAACAGTGGTAAAAATTTACCCAGTACCGTTAGGAAAATTATATTTAACATCATAGGGTTTTGCCAGCAAGAAAAGGCAGCAAAACAAACCATAATCGACCTCAACAAGATCACTGAACGTGATGCAGCAATGTGTGGTATGTGGAATCGTTTCACAGTTTTATTTCAATATTTATAGACTTCCCACCAGCTCAACAAAATTTAAGTGTTTCACGTAAATATAAAGTATTACGAAAATATTTAGTTGAATTTGTTAGGATCAATAGCCCGAGTAAAGAATTTTGATACTTTATATATTGAACTAGCATCCCGCTCGGGACTTCGTTCCCGTGAGAATTCGGAAAAATTATGTAGCCTATGTTACTTAGGGATAATGTAGCATCCTAATGGTGAAAGAATTTTTTAAATCGGCCCAGTACTTTTTGAGCCTATTCATTACAAACATACAAAAATAGGTACAAATCTTTCCTCTTTATAATATTAGTGTAGATGATAATATGTATGTTTATTTTTGTGTAAATAAGGCTAACTTGAGTATTTTGTGCCAGGTATTAATAAACAAACTGTAAGTAAAATAAAAAAAGAAGGTTCGACCAATAATGGTGTGTGGCATACTCAAGCAACACACCGTAAAGGCAGACCGAAAAAAGTTATGATTGATGATTTTGATAAGTTATACGGAACAAAATTCGAGAGATTTATGCAGTAAGAAAGGAAGTTCCGACTTTGAGAAAACTGCATCGGGTTCTCAAGGAGGACATAAACTTTTGCGGTAATGTAGCTACTTTATCAAAAAATTTTAAACAACTGGGTTATTCCTACAAAAAATGTCAGTCGAAACGAAAAATTCTTACTGAGAGATATGATTTAGTGGCTTGGCGTGCTAAATACTTGCGAACAATCAAACGCTTAAGAGAAACTGGTAAACCCATAATATACGTTGATGAGACGTATATTCATACGTCACACGAAGTCAATAAGTGTTGGCAAGGTCCTGATGAACCTGGTGTTTCGAAAGCGATTTCCCTTGGTCAAAGATACATTGTAGTTCACGCAGGCAGCAGGGATGGATTTGTCGAAAACTGTTTGCTGGTTTATAAAACTAAAAGTATTTCAGCGGATTACCACCATGACATGAATCAAAACAATTTCACACTTAGTGAAAAGCTAAAGAAAAACTGTTGCCAAACTTGTCTACACCGTCTGTCATTGTAATAGACAATGCGTCATATCATTGCGCACGCATTAATAAGCCCCCAACTAGCAAGGATAAGAAGGATACTTTAAAAAGATGGTTGGAGTCTAATGGAGTAGATTATCCTGCTGACGCTCTTAAAGTAGAACTTTTAGACTTAGTAAAAATAAATAAAGGGGAACCACTATAACATGTAATCGATCAAATAATTGAAGAAAATGGTCATACTCTCATCAGATTGCCCCCTTATTATTGTGACCTTAATGCAATAGAAATGATCTGGAGCCTTGCCAAAAGACAAGTTGCATCAAAAAACATCTAAATTAAATTAAAGTTAGTTGCTTCCGGATCACATACTATGCTAATAAGAATTTATAATCATATACCCAATAACATTAAAAATTTACAAAAAACATCATTATTTATTAAACATCTGAAGTCCTATCTTATTGATAAATGTTACTATAGTATTAAGGAATTCTTTAATGATGTCAACTAAAGAAATGTAAAACTAAGACTTGTTCCTCTCGTACTGGTGACACATAAATAGTTTATATAACTAAATACATATAGTGAATATTTGATAATTAAAGTTAAAATTGTAAAATTTTTGAGTTAATAAATTTTTTTATCCTATTTAATCTCCAGAATTGCTGTGCCCTTGCAGGGCGTCACATGAGACTAAAACTTATTATATCTTTAAGGTATATTTTAAGATCTATTGTGTTGTGACTTGCAATAAATGATTGAATTGAATTGAACATCAACACTTCAGCTAAAAACTTATTACCAATTATACATGAATGCTTTGAAAATGTTACTGCAGAACATTGGCGAAAAGAATGTGATCATGTGCTGCATGTAGAACAAAAATATTGGGATGAAGACCGCTTAATTGAAAACGAGAAAGAATTTATTATCCATGTAACCGATTCAAGCAGTTCAAGTTCGGAAGAAGATGATTCGTTGGATATGTCTGTCAATTCCAAAAGTGATTCAACTATGTCTGGCGTTGAATATTTAGAATCGGAGTTTGACTATGGTTCTGATCAGGAAGAATAAATAAAATAAGTAAATCGTATTTACAAATTTAAATGATTGAAATCAAAGAACTCGAACAAATAAATATTTGTTGACCTAATCTGATACACTACATTCTTTTGTCATTTTTTTTTTCTAAATTAGAAGCAATTTTAAAGCCTTGCAACACGCCAACAAAGCTGTGATAGACTTCGATTGGCATTTATTTATAAACAATATTCTCTTACTACTGTTCCCAAACGGTTTGATGAGTTTAAGCGTGAGCGCAGTAATCTATTGTCTTGAAAATGTTCAAAACAAGAAAGTTTCACTACGGCAGGTAACGTTTGAGCTCTATGTTAGTAGGTATATGAACGTAAATAGTACCCAGAAAAATAAACAAAATATTTTCCCCATTTTTTTTACAAAAACCATGTCAATATTTATTTTTCCGTGACGTCTTTCATCACGGTTAACCAAATTTATTTAAAAGATTTATTAATTTTTATCATCAAACGTCGAAAATCAACAAGCTCACTATGAGTATTTGCAGTAAAATTATTATACGTCGCAGTAACTCGTGATGGAAACTTGAATTTCGCCGTGACGGGAGCTGAGGAAACGGAGGTTTTTGATATAAAAAATAACTCCAGTAATTTTTAATAGTATTTTTTGTGAGGTAAGCCAGCTTTTTTTACGTTATTTTTTCCATAACCAGGCTTGTTATATTTTAGGTGAATAAATATAAAGGAATGGAAATAAGTGAGATCGATGTCCACGCGAACGGGAATTGGTAACTCATGCACAAACATCGCCAAAGTAACACTACCAAATGGCAAAACGGCTGCAGTACGACTGGCATTTGACCACTTTAAAGTAAGGAGTGTTTGTGAATAGTTTGCAATTTATATCAGCAATTGTTTAGGGGTATGGTAATTTATCCACTAAAAATATAAACTTTATACGGTTAAACTTTAACTTGCTTCTTGTTCGGCGGGTCCTGGGTTCGATACCCAGCCGGGCAAACATTTGTGTAAAAAGTAGGTGTTTGTTCTCGGGATGTGGATGTTTGTATCCGTCTATTTGTGTGTGTCCCAAGGGACCCACGACACAAGGGAAAACCTTGCTGTCTTTTTTTTCTTCGAATATCGTTCCAAAATATCAAGATGATTTGTCCGCGCTATAAGCGCGCGTACCAGTGTTGTCTAAATAACAAAATCGGCAAATAAATACAGTGGCGCCCTCAATTCTCACGATGGTTTTCTTACTGAACAGACTCTACGCGCCACATTCGCCTTAGTAACGTGCGTCGGACAGAGTGAAGTTCGGTACAAGCCCATGGCGTCGTCCATAATTTGACTAATGTCACGTCAGTGCCCGGTGTACCGGTGAACAAAGTGTTTTGGCCAGTCGTTGCCGAATTTCCCCTGTTGAGTGTTTATTTTTATATTTTACTGTTACGTACGACAATTATTATTGAATGTATTGATACAAATGAGTAGATGGCCTGTAATTCGTATTATTCCAATAAAAAGATTGCGTGGTGTATTTTTTTAGGTTATGTGTAATTTTGTCAGCCCCTGGCGTCACTCTTCTGGCAGTTTGAGTGCCAGGGGAAATACAAACGAACCAGAGTAGGGACGAAAATAAGATTTGATGCTAATAAATTTATATAACATTAAGTTTCATTTGTTTCAGTTTGCTGTTTGTTCTACGAACGTGACGAGACCATGGCGAACGTGAAAAGAAAGCAAACAAGAGAAGAAAGGTTTGAAAAAAAGCGTCAAGCTGAAAGATTGCGCTACCAAAGAATGAAAAGTGATCCAGTAAAAAATGCTGAGTTAAAAGACAAAGAAAAGCAAAAGTATTTTTTTAAAAAGGAGAAAGAACAAATTAAAGCATAAAGGATATGACTGAAAGAGAGCAAAGGGCTATTAGAAAAACATGGAGAGAGAAGACTAGAAAGCATAGACATTGCATAAAGCATTAATCTTCTAGAAATTGTCCGATAACATCGCATCTATCTAATAATGAACACCAACCTCCACTTCCACAGAATGATGTGGCATTAGCTGCTAAAAAACGATTTGAAAGACAACGTAAGCAAAGGAACTTCGTCATCAAAAAACAGAAAAATGTAATAAGAAGATAACGTCAAAAGGTAAATGATTATCAACAAAAGCTAAGGCGTATCCAAAAAAAGAAAATGACCCCAAACTCGAGGGTTAACGAACTTTTAAAGAGCAATAATAAAGAAAACGTAGAACAAGTAAAAAGGAAATTATTATTATGTGAAGTTATCCAAAATCAACTGCAGGAAAATATAGAACGGAAAACGAATGTTAAGGAGAAGAAAGTGATCAAAATACTACTAAGCGTTAAAGAGGTTAAGAAGTATAAAGTTTTGGACCAAATTAACATGAAACCTATTGAAAAATCAAAAGCTGCTGCAAGAAAGAGTTTACTTGATATGACACGGAAGACAAGAAATGATAAAACGAGCTCGAGATTAGAGGAACAAGTAAAATACTTTTTTGAAGAAGATTGCAATAGTCGATTGTGCCCGGGAAAAAAAGAAACTATTACAAAAAATAAAATTAAAAAACAGAAGAGATACAATGAAAAACCTATACACAAAGTTTATAAAATCGAATACTATATTGCTGAGTTACACATTGTTTTGTCGCCTCAGACCTTTTTGGGTAGTAGCCCCAAATATCCACCAAAGAAACACCTGTTTATGTGTAGTTCACGCTAATATGGATTTGATGCTGTTTTCTTTAAAACAGGCACGTATATTGATTTTTCAAACCATCATGGAATGCTTAATTCCTTATGTTGCGACTGATATAATGAAAATTGCCTTTTGAGAGAATGTAGCAAGTTTTTTTTTTCTTATTGTTCAGCTAACTGCAATCAGTGTGATCACTATAAGCAGCTGTTATGAGTGAAGCTGGCGTGTGAGATGGCACCTTCCACCGAAGGGCTCTTCTCTCTTTAATCATCTCTCGTGCAAGTCCATGATACATATCTTTTCTTTTCTTTTTTTGACGTTTTGTTAATTTCCTCTTGTATGCTGTTCATTTGCAGATATTCATGCATTTCTGAGGTTCTCGTAAACCAAGGTGCATTCAGAATTTCTCGAAGCACGGAATTTTGGTGTCGTTGAAGAATTTTTACGTTGGAGGTGCTAGCCGTACCCCAGAGCTCAATCCGTGGCGCTAGCTCTGATCCTCCACTTCAGAAGCCAGTGGTTTATTTCATTTAGTTGGTGTTGTAGTACATTAGATGCTTTAGTTGGATCCACGTCGCTACTGAGAACGGCAGTATCGTCGGCGAATGTTACGGTGAGTACTTCGGGTGACTCAGGTAGGTCAGCAGTAAATAGTGTGTACAGCACCGGTCCCAGTACTGATCCTTGAGGTACGCCTGCATTTATGTCGTGGAACTCGGAGTAACTCTCATTGCCCCGAACTCTAAATATTCTATAAATATGCCTTTAAAGGCATTTTCCGGGTTAACTCTCTCCATCGTCGACCTCATCTTTGACCTTATGGTTAAGATTAAGGTCAAGAGTTAACCCATCTTATAATAATAATAAAAAAAACTCCAGGTAAAACCTCACAACTGTAAAGTAATTGTGTGGAAGGTTTTGTTTGATCTTATAGAGTAAGCCTTTATGCCACACTCTATCAAAAGCCTGTTGGATGTCGAGAAAGGCAGCCGAACAGTATTCTTTCTTCTCAAGGCTAAGCCGTATTTGTCAACAACTCTGTGCACTTGTTCAATTGTTGAGTGTCTTTTTCTAAACCCAAACTGATGTTCTGGGATTAGGGAGTTTTGTTTGATAACTTTGTTCATACGTCTTAAGAGTAATTTTTCCATGATTTTTGACAATATCGGCAGCAGACTTATTGGTCGATACGATGACACTTGTAAATGATCTTTACCTGGTTTCGGAATGATTATAATTTGAGACACTTTCCATGCTCGTGGGAAGTATGATAATCTCATGACTGCATTAAATAAGTATGTCAGAAGGATAATAGCCTGGAGCTTTTCCTAGGTCTAATTCCCTGATTGCTTTCCATACTTCTCTGAGTGAGATACATCTGATCGGTGGACTCAATTATAGGTCATTCTGGAGAAAATCGTCAATATTTTTTTCCTCTGAGTTCGTTCCTGTGTTCGGAGTGAAGACGTCTCTCAAGAATTTTTCAAGGATGTTTGTTGTAATTTTAAGAACAGCGCTCGCCAAGTAATTGCTACTAGCAAAGCTCCTGCAATAGTCACTGTTTTACTTTTCACGCGGTTTACGAGAAAAAAAGCCCCATTAAGTACATTTTTTTGCATTATTCTGAAAGCTAAATGTCTGCTGAAGTTTTTAAAAGATCTCGGAAGCTTCTGGAGGGATTTTATTTTTATTTTTCTTCGACTTTAATTTTCTGGACGACTGTGTTCCGGCTCCAATTTTGAACTTTGGGTTAAATTTAAACCATGATCTACAATGCCAAGGTTCTTTTAAATTTTTTGTGATGATACCTGATATTGTTTCTATTAATTACCGCCAAAAGCCATATTCATAAATGTTCAAAAGAAAGAGAAAAAAAATCGATGCCAGGTAGAAATTATGAAAAAAGTAATAAAATGCTTTGTAACTTCTAAACTACAAAAAATCGAAGAACATACATGGGGGTGATTCGGATGCTCCTGGTGATGGTCTACCTCAGGACTTCCTCTTGACACAATTTTTTGGGACACCTGTATAATAGAACCCAATTCACACGCGTAAACTCCCTTTAATTTTTTATAGTTATCCCATCTCGTAGCCACTTTGTAATAAAAGACGTACGTGCAACAAACTCGATTAATGGCGGCGAACAGAATAAAGAGAGGTTAAGAAAACAGAGATAACCGGAAGGGTGCAGCTGTCAGATTTTATTACCTACATTACATACACATACCGAAGACGTCTCATTTGCTTGTATTTCCATTTCCAGTGGTTGTTTAGATAAACTTGGTTGATTTTGTTGAGGTACAGACTACGAAAAAAATGAACATCAAGTTGAATAATTATAAAAATAAATTACATCATTATTAAAATGGTTAGGAGTCAAAATAATTGTACGTAACACACAGGAATTCTAGGCTTTTCTGTTGTTTAACCATAATTTACAATATATCCATTCCACTATTGGCATAAAGAACACTACGATCGAAATATTACTTGCCTAGTAAAATATAGCCTAGTTTTTTTTTAAAGTCTGCGTAGGCAAAAACAGACATTTCATAAAAGACAACGCATCCGTCCCTTGTCTTGACTTTTGATTTAATTTTGTTAATAATAACTTCTAATGTGTCTTCACACCATTCTTTTTGCCAGGTAAAGGTAAATGGTTTGATGTAAGCCAAACAGGATACTGTGAACGTATCGTAACGAGTTTTTGAGAGTATTTGACCAACCAACATCTTTTTTATTCCATATTTATGTAAGTCTATGATTACCCAGTCTTGAACCTCAAATTTTAATTCTTCAGCATCTTTTTCCTTTGCGTTGTCTTCGGAATTTTCATGTTGATTACTGTTTACATTGCTTGATTCATTTCCATATGAGTCCCTTTCATGGTCACAGTTGGTATTGGAATCACGATCCTTTATACAGGGTGTTAAGTAATTCGATCTTATCCTCTCGGGTGGTGAATCAGCCCATGAAACTGAACAACTTTCCCTAAGAACAAATGCCGAAATACGAAAAAAAAATTTTAACTTCCTATACAAATTTCATCAGCTGATAAATAATTTTGTATGGGAAGTCAAAATTTTTTTTTGTATTTCGGCATTTGTTCTTAGGGAAAGTTGTTCAGTTTCATTCCGAAGACAACGCAAAGGAAAAAGATACTGAAGAATTAAAATTTGAGGTTCAAGAGGGTAATCATAGACATTCATGGCGTCACCAGCGTTAAGCTATACTGTGTTTTTTATTCTCAGAGACTAAATTGACATATGCAAATGTCAAATTTACAAATATTCCGCAAAATTACGAGACTTAAAGACTTGGTTTTTATTCTTAGAGACTGGATTGACGTACGCACGTGTCAAATTTGCAAATAATGTAACAAATATTTGTGAATTTTACATTTGCGTGTGTCAATTTGGTCTCTGAGAATAAAAAACACAGTATATGGCACACCAATTCGGACGTATTGATGTCCCAAGGAGTCATGAACCTTGACAAAAGTATTAAAACCACTAGACCTGAGTGCCGAAATTGCATTACAACGGAGATCAATTACAAAAACCTTATTAATATCGAGTTGGAGCATTTCATACAAAAATTTAAGACAGTAAATAAAATAGAAGGAATTAAGATCACAGATATCCCCGACAAAATGTTCATAAACGAAAATTGCTTTGGTATATATGCGGTATAGTGGCTCACAGCCAGGCCACTATGTCGCATATTGTAAATAACGTGAGAGGTGGTTGCGATATGATGATCTCAAAGGTAGAGAAGAGATCGTTATACCAGAAAAAGAAATCACAACGATATCAATAGTAACTTACTGTAAACTGTAAATGTACTGAACTATTTTTTGAAAAATTGTAAAAAATTAATGAAAATTTGAAAATATATGTAGACTTTTGTTCTCGTGTTTTGTTTTGTTGGTACTTACTTGATAAAATAAAAAATTCCTAAGATACAGCTGTTTATAAGTTAGCAAAAACGTTAAACTTATTATACCTACTTCCTTAAAGATAAAATAAGTCATTATAAAGTACCTCACTTAATTAAATATAAAATTTAATAATAGCAAACTCGCTGCACGCGATTAGTTCTGATTTCGCTTCGCGACCCTTGTAAGAGTAGGCAAATTTTTTATTCCTAATGTTGGATTTTGTTAGGGAGTGTCCCTTCTGTACTTAAGCAGTATTATTTATTCCGTGCTGCAATGTCGCGCCGGTATAAAGTGTAAATCTTATGCGGACTTGAATCATGATTGTTCCTATGAACCTACTCTCAAATGTGCAGTAAGGTTTACACTAGAATCACAACTCTGTCTCTCTGTGGACCTATTTTCGGCGATGTGTGGAGCCTATATTTACCACACCAGGAATTTCGTTTAGAATGGTTTTATATAGGGTAGCGTGTTTCGTAGATGTGCCCTAGGAAAAAAATCATTTCTTTTTCTCGAAAACCGGTCACAGAACAAACAAAATTTCAACGAAACTAACCAATATCTACACGATTCAAAAGAAAAAGTACCGCAACTACATATGGGCTATCTTCACGTGAAGGTGGCCACCCCACTTCGATATATATTTTTTTTGACATCAGAACAAACGAAATTTTTACAAAACAAACCGGAATATGTATCCAATAAGCCAATAAAACGAAAAAATCTCAAATGGGATGGCCACCCACATTTTCGTTTTAAAAAAAAATCTTGGTTTTGATGGCAGAACAAACAAAATTTCACCGGAACAAGCCAGAACAAACGTACAACTAACGATTTGAGTAAAAAAAACGGTTTTTGCAAAATGGGGTGGCTATCTTAACACCGTTGTGTTCGCTGCATTCTTTGTGGCACTCAACTTCGAGTGCACTACAGCAGCGGCGTCCTTCGGCCGCCTCCAAACTCATTGCCAGGGTGAGCGCTTTCGCGAATGTTAGTGAAACCTCAGAAAACAGCCGTTGTCTTATATTTTCGCTACTGATCCCGCAAGCTTTCTTCCAGCCAACTGCCGAACTCACACTTTTTTTGATATTTTTTTAAATCTGCCACGTACTCTGCTATGGATTCCCTGCTCTGCTGCGTCCTCTGGCGATACTTATAACGCTCGGCCAATAAACTAAGCTTGGGTTGGAGATGTTTTTTCATAATCTCAGTAGTACTTTTTTTGTTGCAGGTTTTTCCAGCGTACACAAGTTCACTAACAACTCATAACCCCTCATGTCTCGCATAGCCGAGATACCAGACTATGGATATAATATGAGCACAGGTGCCCATTGTACGTCGTCCTGTCAGGCAAGTACAGCAATAATGCACAATATCACTGTTATTGTTTTCTACGTTGTTTTTCACTTAAACGTAACAGTAGTAAGTTCTTGATCGTACATGACGAGACTGTATTCGCCCTCGTAACAGCCAAACGTTTTCGTTTAAACCATATTTTGGCAATATTCTCAAAGAAAGCAATATGACATGCTGCCAGAGTATGTAGACAACACCTGGAGAGTAATATTTGGAATGAGCTGCCTCAGTCCTGCAATACAACGAATTTTTTTTTGTAGTATAAGTTTAATTATAGTACAGTTTATGTAGGTATATAACGTATTTTGCACGCTCTATCTGCCTTTCCGATCAACTTTCCATGGCTCGGGTTTGCTGGAAGAAATTTCTTTTTAGAGATAAGCTAACCTTTTGTGTCGTATTTCTGTGTGTGATTTTATATATATTTGTCATGTGTGCAAAGAACTGTAAATAAATAAATAAAAAACGAATCGTTTCAATGCAGAACTTTTTACTGATGTGTGTGACATGTTGAGAACGGCTATAGGACGTGGACCAAGGCTCGAATTTAATACAAGAGGTGCATTAAGCATTGAAGAAATGCATTTTTGGACAGGACGTAATGGCGAATAGTTCGATGCCATGCTAGAACAAGTGCCTTCTTTAAATGAGAGATGCAGGGAACCAAGAACTGCTTTAGGCATATACCTAACAAAACTACGTACCGGAGATTCGGATGCGAACATTACTTAACATGTCACGAAGAAAGCTGGAGCGTTTATTACTTATTGTGCGTGAATGTCTTAATAATGAGTACGTAATACTACATTTAGGAGTGGACCATATGGACAGAAACGACGCATTAGAAAGAAACCTCACAATTCCAAAAGCTTTATTTGGCAACGAAGGAAATCAAAAGTTGATCCTGTTATGTGATGGAACTTATATTTATATTAATAAAAGCTCGAACTTTTTATTTCAAAGGCAATCATTTAGTTTGCATGAGTTCCAAAATCTATTAAAACCATTCCTGATAGTATGATCCGATGGACACATACTTGACGTCCTGGGTCCATACGCTGCCGTAAAGACAGATGCAAATATAATGACTGACATTATGCAAGATCAAGAAAATCCTTTACACTATTTCCTGCAGGAAAATGATGTATTCATTTTAGACCGGGGATTTAGGGATAGTTAAGGCAACATTGAAGCCTGTGGCTACGAATCGTACGTGCCACCAAATAAAAACAGAAATGAAACGCAACTGACTGGGATGAATCAACCACCGAGGAGTTAATCGACGCTGTCGAGTTGTACTTGTCAAGGCTTGATGATGATGGAAAGCGGTTGCTCATAACTTTTGTATTGAAAACACGAATTAGTTCAAACATTAAGATCCGTTTGTCCACCTCTTACGACTCTGTCGAAGATTTAATAAAAGGTATGTTACTCACTAGAAAATCAGATACTCGTACAGCCCTTCAGTCAAAGTTGCAAAATGCTAGGCAAGGTAATAAGTCGGTCAGAGTTTGGTCAGGAGATAGAAAGCTTATTTTCAGATTTAACAGATTCACAGGCGGAAGGAAATGACCAGGCGTATAAAATCTTACAGCCACTAAATGAGCGGAATGCTATTAAGCGTTTTGCTGAGGGATTACGCAGTCAAAGGATCGGCACTATAATTGCGGCGCGAAATTTAACTTATCTGAAGGAAGCCATCCGCGTCGCTGAGGACGAAGCACGCGATGCTGAAAATCAGGTAATAATTCTAACCGTAGGGGATTTTCACAGCGTAACTACAGGTCGCGCGGGGGACGCGGCCATGTATTCTTAGGAATGCGTGGACGAGGTCATTCAGGTTCACGTGATTATTATAGAAATGCACCGAATAACAATTATTGTAGCGGAGCACAGCGTGCGAGGGGCGCGGGGCGCGGCGCCGGACGCGTTAGCCGCGGAGCATCATATAACGCAGGTAAGCAATTTCGCGGCAGTCGTACATTTTTTAAACAGAATGATAATAATCAAAGTGGGTCAATGAACAATTATGAACAGGGTGTCCCAAATCAAGATTTTAATTCCGAAAAAAATTTTCGTTACTAAAGAGACAAGGCCAGTTATTTCATGTAGTAGTATATGTCCAAAGTAACCTTTGAACATGCGCACGCTGCTGTTCCAAAATGAGGCCTTTGATTTGCAACGCTGCGATCTCATCAACAATGACGCGCGGAGAAAAGAAAAACGTCGCAGTTTACACTACCACCACCACATTTAACTCTAAGAAAATACTGTATAAATAGCATAAGTTTTTGTAAATATATTAATTATCAACTGGCAGTCAAGTTTGAATCATCTCCTGCACCCCGAAGTACCCAGAACCCTCTGGAAGAGCTGCCATTGAAGTTCCCACTACCCAGTGGATGAGCCGTAGTTCCTTGACGCTTCCGGCATCCTCTCACTGTGGCCAAGACACCCTTAGCCGTCAGTAGATCGGTCTTGTGAGCCTGCTTGACCGGCAGTGAGAAAACCATTCCCTGCGCACATCGCACGACGTGCGCACCCCCTTTCCTTCCCCCTTCCGCCTGTTACCTTAGGTCTCCGGTAACAGACATCCCGTTCTACTCACTACATTCACATACAGCGTTAGGTAGGGATTAGGGACCCCTGAGGTCTTAGGATTGCACCCACACCGTTAGGGAGTTAGGTGTTAGGGTCCTAGGGATCAGAGTAGCTCTCTCTCTACTTAACGTTTTGTTGTGTGCAGTTGGCAGTTATTACAACCTCACAGTACCTCACCACTCTACCCCGTTAAATATCCTCGCGATACACTTAACAGGAACACGTTGTAATAGCCGACAACTGTTCATTTTTGGTCCTTCGAGAAATTTTGAACCACGCGATACGTCCATTTTTCGACGTCCCCCCCATAAGCCGTACTTAGCCTGACATTGACTGACTTACGCCGAGGCATACTTCGGGCTAGTGTAATCAACAAGCGCTAGTTTCGTTGGATGCTAAAGCACTTAAAGCGTTTGAATTACCACTCGTACGGTAGCAGATCGGGGTGCCGGCTTCCCACCAGCGGGTTCCACCGGTTACTTTAAGAAGCTGCAAATACCGTATCGACGAAAAAGATTGTAGTTCAGCGTTGACGAGTAGGTGTTAGGAATAGAGTAGGGATAGGGATTTAAAAAATAATAATAATACGAAGACAAAGATGGAGGTACAACAGATCAACGAACTTATAAAAAGCCAAGAAGCGGATTACAATGAATTGAGGCAAATTTTGACCAACTTAAAAAAAGATTCACCCTTAAGAAAAACGGAAAAATATATTACGGAAAGGAAAATAAAAATACGGGAAATTATAGAACGAGCTCGCAACAACCATACCGTACTAGAGGAGCAGGAATTGTTATCTACACACAAGTATATAACAACCAACTACATTGGAAGCATAGAAAAGGTATACACAGACGCCAAAAACTACCTACGAGAGTCTGAGAAGCGCCTGGAATTACTTCAAATCTATGAACCAAAAGAAGTGGAATCAGAAGGCAGCCCAAAAACCTTCAGTTCACCTAAACTAGTCATACAACTGTTTCGCATAAACCAAATGCAAAAAAAGATGCAGGTGACTACGCAGACTCTAAGTGAAAACAAACCCACGTGGTACTTAGAGTCACTACTAACTACACTACAAAAACAGTGGCAAGAAATTGAAGAAACTCATATACTCATTCTAATGGAAAATACAGATTTCGAACACAAATACTTCCAAGAAGAAATGTTCGAGATGACCCAAGATGAGTACGAGTTAGTGACAGAGAAGCTCTTTGAAAAAATTACAAAAAATAAACCAGAGAGTAGTCACAGAAAATCAATCAAATTGCCACAAATAACTATACCGGTGTTTACTGGGTCATATGAGTCATGGATAAACTTTTATGATTTGTTTACAAAAATCATACATGAAGACGAGTCGTTAACCAACACATAAAAAATGCAGTACTTAAAAACGCATATTCAAGGTGACGCGGCAAAACTCATCAAACATCTGACTGTGTGCGAAGCGAATTACGTAACAGCCTGGGCACTACTTACGAAGCGATACAAAAATGAACGTTTGATTATCTCTAAACATATTGACAACATCTTGGATCAGCAGAAAATAAAAATAGGCAACTCGGAAAACTTGAGGAATTTACATGATTCACTCAATGAAAGCTTAGAAGCGCTCAAATGTCAAAACATCGACATATCAACTTGGGATCCGATACTATCAAGGATACTAAGTAGAACATGGGATTCTGAGACTAATGAAAAGTATGAACAGCAATTACAAGAGCCTAATAAGTTAGAAAAATTCTCAGATATGCTGAAATTCTTAGAAAAACGATTCAAATGTTTAGAAACCGCCCGTACTAACGGGTACAACAAAAGTAACGAGAAAAAATATCAAACGAACAATGATAACGCCTGTTGGTATTGTAAGAGCAAAGAGCACAATGTGTACAAATGTCCAACATTTATTTCACTGTCTGTAACCGAACGCAATAAAATCGTTAAAGAAAAACGTATGTGCGGAAATTGCCTGATGCATGAATCATCGAAAAAATGTCATAGTGACAAAAAATGCTCACAATGTAATAAGTGGCATCATTCGATGCTACATATGACTATCGATGAATGGAAAAAACAGGACAGTGAAAAACAAAATGGAACGAACAAAGAGCCACAACCATCCCAAACGTCAAAAAATAAACGAAATAAACCCATTATTTCGAACCTGTCCACGACCATTGAACTCAATACGCCAAAAACAACTCTGCTCGCAACAGCCATGGTAAAAGCGGTGGCTTTTGACGGCACTACGCATCTGCTACGAGTATTATGTGACCAGGGGTCAGAAGCCTCATTTTGTACAGAAGAAGCAGCGCAAACCCTAGCGCACCCCCGTACGAAGCTACAAACTCAAGTAATAGGAATAGCAGATGAAAAACCAAAGACATCGAACTACTGTATCAATGTCCACCTACTACCAAGATTCACAAGTGATTATAAACTACCTGTAACACTTGTTGTCTTACCAAAACTAACGGGATCACTACCAAAAAGTGACCTACCTCAACTGCAAGATGAAAGTTTCAAAAATAAACTAATTGCAGATCCTACGTACAACAAAAAGGGACCAATAGAC
Organism: Aproaerema taeniolella; assembly: GCA_949987775.1. NCBI lineage: Eukaryota > Metazoa > Arthropoda > Insecta > Lepidoptera > Gelechiidae > Aproaerema > Aproaerema taeniolella. The sequence goes on from OX465264.1 coordinate 10,858,663, forward strand.
ATAATATTGGGGGCCCAAGAGTACAGCAAACTGCTACGAAGTGGATTACAAAAAATGAAAGACGGAATAATCGCACAAGACACCGAATTCGGGTGGATTTTATCCGGAATTTGTAATAAGACTGAAAGCAAACTAAAAAGCTTGAGTATGTGCTCACGTACTGAAGAAATACAACATATAAACAAAGTTTGGGAACTGGAAGAAGTAACCGAAAAAAATCACTTATCTACCAGCGAACAAGTTAACGATAACCCTTACAAAGAAAAGATACGGAACTCAGAGGGTACATACACCGTGAGGTTACCGTTCGAAAACCACAGTGTAGACTACGGAAATACCCGTAAAAAATCTGCCTCTAGATTAATACATCAAGAGCGGAAGTTTACCACTGATAAACACTTACAAGAAAAATTCCAAGATTTTCATAACAACTATCTGAAAACGGGGCATATCAGAAAGGTGCACCCGGCAAACATGATATCACGTGGAATCGAGCCCAGTAAGCTACAGCCATCATCTCTGTGGTGGAATGGCCCAGAACGGCTCAAAAACAACCAAATACCATTTACCAAAAAATTACCGGAAACTTGTGAAGAAATAAAAAGATCCAACCATATAACTATCACAAGTACAGATAGTAACGACGTATGGAAAAGATTCAGCAATTTCCTAAAAATGATACAAGTACTCTCGTATTGTTACAGATTTGCTCGCAAACAGAAAATAGATACACCATTAACATGCGAGAAAATAAAGCAAACAAAGAAACAAATTGTGCTCCTTACTCAAGAAGAAACGTCCACAGATGAGTGCAAAACTATTAAAAATGGACAGGCGTTAAAGAAAAGAAACAAACTTACAAGTCTGGATCCATGTATCGATTTGTTGCGAGTGGGCGGCAGATTAAAAAACTCGAACTTAGAGTACGACCAAAACCACCCTCAACTCCCGCCAAGTAAACACCACGTGACGTCACTCGTCACTCAGGGCGCACATCAAAAATCCATGCACGGTGGAAATGGAGTAACTTTGGCGTACATACGTCAAAGATATAGCATCATTGAATGCAAAAAAGGCATTAGAAATCATGTCACAAAATGCGTCAAATGCAATAATAGAGTTGTAACACTACAGAAACCAACAGGCGCAACTCAGACAAGGTCTATACCTGTACATACTATGATTCCTCTTCCAATACAACGTACTACAACTGAATATAGCACTAGTACAGTACAAGCTAATGTAGTGCAAACAGAGAAAAGAACACTCCCAAACAAATGGGAAAGAAAGGGAAACCTACCAAAAATCAAATGTTCGAAACTACTTATTGTACTACTTGTTATACTACAGGTAGTTGGTACAGGTACAAGCTCATATACTCTGAAAAATATGAAACCAGGGTTCTATGTCGAGCAAATAGGAACGGTGAATGTAGACAGAGGAATATTCCGTATCGAAACTAATTACAAACGAGAAAACCTAGAAAATGACCTAGCAAAAATTAAAACTGCAACGTCACGGTTCCAACAGTTTTGTAAACAAGCTGAGATACTTACAAAAACCCACTGTCTGCAATTCCAACACTATCTACTAGAAGAACAATCAAAGTTCGAAAAAACCAAAGAATATCTGGTAGACGTCAATCAAACTAGAAAGAAAAGAGGATTACTAGGTCAATTCCTTACCTCAGTCTTTGGCGTCAACGATGAAGTCTACAAAGACATAGATACACTAAACAAAAACCAGGAAAAACTTATCGAGTCCGCAAACCAACAAACAAAATTCATGATCTCGACTATAACACAGGTTAACAGTACAGAAGAAAGAATAAGAAATAAACTAAATAAGTATGAAACAAAACTTAACCAGGTTATAGACTACTTAAATTCAGTTAACAACTGGTACTCAGCTGTTGATAGGAACAAAATAAATATCCAAGTACTTCAAACGTATGAACTAGCAAATAACTACATAAAAGAAATAAACTATCACTACAATGGCTTACTAGAGATATACCACTCCAAAGCCACAGTATACAGCATTTTAACACCAAAAAATATCAGTGAAATAATAACCACTGCAAACAAAAAATTACCTACTAATCTAAAAATCGTACAACAATTTTTGTTAGATACCAAAATCGCGGAAAATCAAACTCATATACAAGTTTACGCTTACTTTCCAATACAAGAGGTGACAAAGTACACGTTCATATACGTCACTCCAATTCCAAAGAAAAACAATGATGAGTCATTCCAAACAATAACTATACCAAACGCATACATCGGCCTAGATTACAATAATGAATTATATTTTGAATTAAATCATAACGAGTTTCAAAGTTGTATTCATAGGCTGTCCCACTTTATTTGCTTTCCGGTGGCGGTGAAGAACATGCAATTAAACGAAAATTGCATCGTTGCTCAATTATTTAAAAATAACACAATAAATAACTGCAAAACCAACCGTTTCAAAATAAATAGCAATATAGCAATATAGGAAACAACTAAATATGCAAAACACGTGGTTATTTATGGTCAAGGACCACGTCACGGCATCAGTTATGTGTAACGGCCAGCGTACAGAAATTGAGCTTTCAAATGTCGGGGTTATACGTATCTCCGACGACTGCATCTTAAAAACTAAAAACATTATGTTAACTGCCAAAAGATCTAATTCCGTACAAATTAGTGCTTCCTATTTAAAACCTATAGATTTCTCTTTTAACTCTACGTTAAATAAACATTCAAACGAAATTCCGTCAAAGGACGAAATTATAGAAAGTTCTAAAGATATTTACGAGCACATCATTAACAAGGAAAAAACACTACACACGCAATTAGATAACACTGTCTGGAGACAAATAACTTCACACACATATACAACTAGCGCAGTGTTTTCAGTTGTTATTATAATTACTATTTTACTAACATTACATTACGGTCCACAGATTGTAAGACGGGTTGGAGTCAAAGTACAACGCCACCGCACCACTAAACCAGCGGAACCGGCAGTAGAACTACAACAAATCCAACCCCCCAGCATCACACGAGCGGCAGCGCAACCAGCGGCACCAACCAGAAGCCAGCGACCGCCAGCCGCCAGCCGCGGACACACGTATAGCGTGCCCATCAAACCGGCTACGAAACAACAAGAGATAGAACTCTATGAGATGGAATCCTGCTCCTGAGTCGCGCCAGAATGTCCAAAGTAACCTTTGAACATGCGCACGCTGCTGTTCCAAAATGAGGCCTTTGATTTGCAACGCTGCGATCTCATCAACAATGACGCGCGGAGAAAAGAAAAACGTCGCAGTTTACACTACCACCACCACATTTAACTCTAAGAAAATACTGTATAAATAGCATAAGTTTTTGTAAATATATTAATTATCAACTGGCAGTCAAGTTTGAATCATCTCCTGCACCCCGAAGTACCCAGAACCCTCTGGAAGAGCTGCCATTGAAGTTCCCACTACCCAGTGGATGAGCCGTAGTTCCTTGACGCTTCCGGCATCCTCTCACTGTGGCCAAGACACCCTTAGCCGTCAGTAGATCGGTCTTGTGAGCCTGCTTGACCGGCAGTGAGAAAACCATTCCCTGCGCACATCGCACGACGTGCGCACCCCCTTTCCTTCCCCCTTCCGCCTGTTACCTTAGGTCTCCGGTAACAGACATCCCGTTCTACTCACTACATTCACATACAGCGTTAGGTAGGGATTAGGGACCCCTGAGGTCTTAGGATTGCACCCACACCGTTAGGGAGTTAGGTGTTAGGGTCCTAGGGATCAGAGTAGCTCTCTCTCTACTTAACGTTTTGTTGTGTGCAGTTGGCAGTTATTACAACCTCACAGTACCTCACCACTCTACCCCGTTAAATATCCTCGCGATACACTTAACAGGAACACGTTGTAATAGCCGACAACTGTTCAGTATAAGTTGGGTACATTTAGAAGTAGGAAATTTAGGTTTAGAATGGTTAGTAGACACGGGGGCGTCCATATCAGCTATTAAGTACAAAGTATTTAGTAAAATAAATAATGTTAGGTTATATAAGGATTCAATTACTATTAATGGCATATGTTGTAGTTTAGTATCTGAAGGATACGTGTACTTGAAATTACGTTACGAGGGAAACATTTTGAACATAAGTTCCATGTTTTCAAGAATTTAACTTGCAGAGCCTCAGGCATTATAGGACAAGATTTTATTAAAAAGTATTGAGGTGTTCTTGACTTTGAAAAAGACACCATGACTATTACGTCTCGACAAGGACGCACAATAACGTTACCATTGCATTTTTATAACTATTCATTTACTATCGCCCCACGTTGCGAAGTAGTGAAACATGTACCGACTAAAGCTAACTATGATTGTGTAGTTATTCCAAAGGAAATCCAGGATGGAATTATTGTTGCTAGTACGGTTGTTAGTCCTAAAAATGGTAAGATACCAGTTAGAATATTAAATACGACGGATGAGACAGTGAAATTTAAAAGATATTGAGGTAAATTTTATAGGACAGCAATTCCTGTAGAACGGATAAAGCAACTATTTAAAATTATTAATTTAGGATCATACTTAAATGACGAGGAACAGGCGGCAATTGAACAAATCTGTGCCAAGTTTCCTGATATTTTCCACCTACCCGGGGACAAATTAAGTATTACAAACGTTTAATACTTGTTTAAACAAGACGTTTAAACAAGATGCCTCCCCTGTATATAGGCAACAGTACCGTATCCCGAAAGCCCAGAAAGATGAGTTGAATAGGCAAATAGATGAAATTTTAAAAGACAATATTATCGAGGAAACTAGTAGTGAATGGTATAGCCCTTTGCTTCTGGTTCCTAAGAAACTGGATTGTGATGGCAAGCGTAAATGGCGCGTCGTCATTGATTATAGGCAGTTAAATGAAAAGATAGAAGATGACAAGTTTCCACTTCCGAACATCACAGAAGTACTTGAATCTTTAAGTGGAGCTTTTTATTTCAGTCATTGCGATTTATCACAAAGTTACTATCAGTGTTCTTTAAATAAAGACAGCAGAAAGCTCACTTCTTTCACAACTGACAAAGGACAGTATCAAATGACGAGACTACCTACGGGATTAAAGATAAGTCCGTTTGCATTTAGTAGATTAATGACTGTAGCGATGTCAGGACTTAATTATGAGAAATGTTTAGTATATTTGTATGATCTAATAATTTTTGGTAGAAATTTAGAAGAACACAACTCCAATTTAATATCAATATTTACTAGATTACGAAAATTAATTTAAAACTTAACCCAGCCAAATGTGAGTTCTTAAAACGACAAATCCTATATTAAGGACACGTTATTTCTTCCGAAGGAATTTTACCCGACTCAGAAAAAGTGCATGCTATTAACAATTACCCAACCACGACATCTAGTGACGAAGTGAAACGTTTTGTTGCTATGGCAAACTACTATAGAAAGTTTATCAAAGATCGTGTTACCTTTGAATAAATTAAGCTGAAAAGGAGTAAAATTTGAGTGGTCTCAGGAGTGTCAGACATAATTTAATTCCTTAAAAAAAGCTTTAGCTAATCAACCCCTCCTTGACTATCCAGATTTCATTGAAAACAATACATTTACTTTATCAGACAGATAGCTTAGGTTACGCTATAGGAAGCGTCTTATGTAACTCAAATGGCAGGCCAGTCGCTTACGCTAGTAGAAATTTAAACAAAAGTGAACTTAATTGCGCGACAATAGAGAAGGAACTCTTGGCTATAGTTTGGTCAGTGAAGTATTTTAGACCTTACTTGTTTGGTAAAAAATTCGTAATATTTTAATAGACAGCAATATTTTAGCGTACACTTAAAAATGAGGGTATTTTTAAAATGTTTTGTTCTCTCGCACATCTTAATAACAAACCAGTTTAATTGTATTCTAAACCAATCTTGCATCGCTTACGCAATGGATTATTCCTGTGAGTTAATTAAATCTAGAACTAGAAAGAACGAATTAGTTATTAATGGGTACATACATATAATGCAAAAATCAAGTTCGTGGTGATGTGGTGTGCAAAAAAGTGTTCCAAGAAGTGCGATATATATGTTAAAACCAAATTGATAAATGGAAACCATGATATCGTTAGTAATCAATTAGGGAGTATTCTCATATGCCAAATCCCGATCAGGTTGACACCAAAAAGCTTCAATCCCAATTAAAACTAAAAGCTGACTGTAACATGGATTCACCGGCACAAATTATACAAAATTATATTAAAGATATACCAACCTCTAGTGCTCCGTTTATACCCGATAAGTGGGCTATGAGTAGGTTGATCAACCGGGAAAGAAATAAAAATATGCCTAAGATCCCAAAAGCTATGTGATAGAACCATTCCAGACGACTTACAAAAATTTGAGAACGAACAGTTTTTGTTGGGGCATTATGATTACAATAGCGAAACTGTAATTGTATTTGCAACTAGGGAAAATCTACGGCTGTTATATGATGCTGATTTCTGGATTCAAGATGGTACTTTCAAGTGCTGCCCTTCACCTTTATGTCAAATGTACACAATACATGGGAACAGTGGATTGAACGCAACAGATAAGCAAATGTTTCCGTTAGTCTACGCATTTCTTTCCCATAAATCTGAAAATTGCTACTTTATTATGATGGAAATTTTGAAGTCATATTCTTTAAATGTATTAAGCCTAAATCTCAGGCCAAAAATCATAATCACAGACTTCGAAATAGCAGCAATGAATGCGTGTAAACGCGCATTCCCCGAAACCGAGAACAAATGTTGCTATTTCCATTTACGGCAAAGTATTCAAAAACACATCCGTGATGCAGGATTAGAAAATAAATATGCTTAAGATAGCGAGTTATGTTGCAAAATGAGACACTTGGCAGCGCTAACTTTTTTACCAGCGCAAGAAATTCCGTCATAAAAAAGACAATCATACACCGATGAAAATTACTTTAGTAAAAAAAAACAATGTTTCCTCCTGAAACATGGTCTGTGTACGACTCGATTGCTACAGGTGTCCCAACAACACAAAATGCCGTCGAAAGCTGGCATAATAGATGGAACATTTTAATGAGCAGAAAAAAAATGAAACATTTACAAAACAATTGAAGAATTAGGTAAAGAACAAAAGCATACAAAATGTTAAATAGAAAGACAACTAGCAGGAATAACAAAAAAAAAATTAAAAAAATATTAACGAAAAATTATTAAACCATTTAAATAATAGAACCAAATTAAATGTAATTGCTTTTTTAAAAAGGTTTATCATATATTATTAATTTCAAAAATTAAATGTTTATTCAAACGAAACAGGTTGTAAGGAAATTGTTAGTATTTCTTTTTTTTATTTCATTAATCTGAATAAAAGATAAATATATACATTACTTATTATTATTCAAATAATAAATTAAGAGGCGAGAAATTATGTTCTCTTAGTTATTATTTCTTTATAGACAGGGCTTTAGGTAAATCTCTTTCAACCTCTCGGGTGCTAAATCAGTCCATGAAACGAACAACTTTCCCCAAGGAACATAGGTCGAAATACGAAAAAAAAAATTTGATTTCCCATACAAAATGCGCTATATGCTGATAAAGTTTGTATGGGAACTAAAAATTTTTTTTTTTGTATTTTGACCTACATTTCTTGAAAAGTTTTTCAGTTTCATGGACTGATTAACCACCTGTGGTTCATCGCGTCTCCAACTGCTGTTCAACCGTCATCGCGAGATGCTCTTTGTGATTTGAAATCAGTTTATTTCACGTGTTTGATTGGAATAGAAAAACATACTTTATTTTGAAAAATGGAAAAAGAGGGTGGTGCTAAAGTGCCTCCATAATGTCAAACATCATGACCAGACGTGGGGCAGCTGATAAACTCCAAAAGGCACTGGACAGCCTTAAGGAAGCTGAGGCCCTGAATGACAGGCTACTAAAGGAGAGGGATGACCTGCAATTCCAATTGAGGCAATCGACAACAAAGAACTCCACGCTCTGTGAGAAAGTGATGACCTTGCGATCAAACTGCAAGGAATTTATAAGTACCTACGGTACAACTGGAATGTGCTCTTTCATTTGTCTCTCATTTAACAGTAGACTCTATTGTAAAAGCAATAAGGTCGCTCGTCAATTCCTCCTTGTTTAAAGAGAATGCGGTCCGAGGGAGAAAGTATTGGGAGTGCCCTCTGTCCCTTTCTAAGTGATACCCGTATAAAAAAATATTTATTCTTGGTATAATATGTATAAAATTTAAGGCCGTAAAAAATAATAAGTCAAATCTATTAATTTGTATTAATATTTTTTATGTTGTCTTTTAAGTTATCAAGTAAACATAAGTACTAATAACGTCGTATTTACTCTACAGTAAAATTTATTACAATTATTAGTAATTACTCCTACGAAGTATGTCAACACCTTCAGCTGGGAGACAAGGGCAGCCATATTTAATACTTGCAACAGTGCCGCATGGTGATTGCATGTTTTTATTTTTTTGGTTAAAATCAAATACTTAAATAAGTAAAACATGGTGAAAAAGTGTTGTATTAAAGGCTGCAATAGCGAATCATATGCTGGATGCGGAGTGTCTTTCTTTAAGTAAGTAAATTTTTCGGGAATCATAACAATGTAATTGTTTTTAGACGTAGGGTGACCAAACATTTCGTAATATTTTAATAATATTAAGTAAGTGGACTTTTTGTTCACAGTGACTTTATATTGTAATGCCTTGCAGTCGAATTATTTAAAGACCTATGGATATTGTACGACAATCTCAAGTGTTTTGTTATGTTTTTTGCAAACTACCTAGTGATGAAAGAAAAAAGAAAGAGTGGCTCGATGCTATCAAAGTAGACTTACCAAACTATGCTGTTGTTTGCAGTCGCCACTTCAGATCAGAAGATATTATTAAACATGTTTCTACATCAAAACTAAAAAAAAAGTGCCGTCCCATCCATTTTCCCTGAGGTAATTTAATTGTCTTTTGACCATTAGGTATTTTTATATACTTGCGGACGCTTTGTGATTTCATCTGCGTAGTTTTCTTTCCCGTATAAATATCGAGATAAAATATAGCCTATGTTCAACGGGAAGAATGTAGCTTTCTGTCAAAGAATATTTAAAAACTGTCAAGTAGTTTTTGAGCCTATCATTACAAACAAAAATGCAATTTTTTTTAATATAAAATGTAAATATTTAAACGATTTATTTATTTATTTATTTAATACTTTTTACAATAACAGTATAGATATTCATAATAGTACTGAAGGATAGATTTTAAAAATTACAGCAAACTAATTTAAATGCCTGTGATAGTAAAATGTTCGATGTTGCGCTGGTCAAATGGAGCATTTTGATACTTACTTAGTCGTTCATACTTGCTTGATATCGAGCATGCACGTGTTATAGTGTTATCGTAAAATTTTAATGTTTCAGGTTACTCCGCCAGAAAAAAAATTGCTGTTCTAAGTGACAATGTTATTCAGCAGCCTCTCCCAAGCCTGTATTGCGTACCTCTGATGAAGAACCTTTTGAAAAACCTATCAATATCTCTGCTGGACCAAGTTGTGTTCTCGAAATTAATCCACTACCAAGTACTTCTGGAGAGCCACCTTCTAAGAGAATTAAGCTTCAATGTGATAAAACTGAACAAATGCAGCGGGAAGTAAAGATTCTTAAGCAACGTATAAGAAGAAGAGATATTAAAATTGAGAAACTTCAAGATCTTTTAAGTGTTATAAGAAAACAAAGTTCCAACCCAGACGAAGTTCAAAGCGTTATAAAAAATAAGTTTGTTAATATTAACGAACAGTTTAATTATGATATAAGCAACAAGGGAGTCAGGTATACTGATGAGTTTAAATCATTTGCATTGACACTGTACTACTACAGTCCAAGGGCATTTCGCTTCTTGAGAAAACATATATGTCTTCCACATCCCGCCACACTAAGAAGACTTTTAGCGACACGTGACTGCAACGTAGGGTTCATACAAGAGGTTTTTGCATTCTTAAAAGATGCTGCTTCCAGAAATGACTTTCTTTATGACTTTCTTTCTTTATGACTTTCTTTCTATTTTTTTTAGAATGACTTTCTTTCTTTATGATAAAAAAAACAGATAAATTTTGGGGATACGTGGACTTTGGAGGTATTTTGCAAAGTGACTCGGAGATGCTAGCTTCCGAAGTACTTGTTTTAATGATTGTGTCGTATACAAAAAGGTTCAAATGCCCAATAGCTTACTTTTTCATTAACAAAATATCAGCTCAGGTCCAGGCTCAATTGGTAATAACCGCAATTCGAATGTTGGCAGAAGTGAATATTGTTGTTAGATCTTTGACTTGTGATGGCACAAAAGTCAACGTCAAAACTTACGAGCTTTTGGGATGCAATTTCGAATTACCGAATATTATATCTACAAGTTTTAAGCATCCAACTAAGGAATGTCAAGTTTATTGCATTTTTGACCCTCCACATATGATTAAGCTTGCAAGAAATGTATTTGCGGAAACAACGATGACTTCAGAAAAAGGAGACATACAATTCAAGTATGTTAGGCAGTTACATGAGATGCAGGAAGAGGAAGGACTTAAATTAGCTAATAAACTTTCAGAACCGCACGTAAATTTTTCCGGGAAAAAGATGAGCGTCAAATTGGCGACACAGGTACTCAGTAGTTCTGTAGCTGACGCAATAGAGTTTTTGTCAAAAGCGGGTGATGAACGATTTGTGAAGCCACTGAATTGTGATTTGTGAGTGAAGCCACTATTGAGTACATTCGAATGCTAGATAGAATTTTCGATGTATTTAATTCGAAAAATCCTTTTGGAAGGGGGTTCAAATCAGCATTGCGTTTAGTTAACAAAGAGATATGGACAAATATACTCACTGAAACCAGGGAATATCTGATGAGTTTAAAAGTGAATGGTCAAAATATTCTTCAGCACAGACGCAAAACTCCAGCTCTCGGGATGATAGTAAATTCATTCAGCTTTGCAAATTTAGCAACAGAGTTATTAAGTAGTAAGGAATATCCAATGAATTACTTTTTAACTTACAAATGCTCCCAGGATCAGCTCGAAATGTTTTTTCTTGTATCAGAAGTTGCGGTTCTACAAATGACAACCCCGATGCGCTTCAATTACGATATACCTTGCGAAAACTCCTGTTCCGTAATACTGTACAGCCAAGTATCAACGCCAATTGCACTACAGAAGAGGATTTTGAAATCACACCAATTTTGGAATTTAGACATCCAAAAAGATCTATCGTAGACAAACCCACTACAAATGTAGGAGCTACAGAAACCTGTGATTTAAATACAGACGACACTGAGTTGCGTGATTTACAGTTTTATGTACAAGATTTATGTTTATCTTGTTACAAAAACAACATTCTATATTACGTAGCTGGCCACTGTGCGAAAAAAATATCTGAGAAATTAACTTGCGAGTATTGTCTCTCTGCGTTGTTTATACAGCAATGTAAGACTGATGATCATAGCTATGCCATGATTGATGTATGTACGTTTTCAGCTTTCACAACCTTTATTGATAGAGGGAAATTAAAACATGTATCTAAATTTGTATTTGAGATTGTAAGATGCTCAGAAAAAATATTTCTTGCTCAAAGTTCTGAATGTTTAAAAACAACTAACAAAAACAAAATGGTTTTACTAATTATGAAAAACTTTTATACTGAGCTTAAAAAATATTTTGATCCACCACATCCTTTACAATCATTCGAATGTGAAGATTCACATGAGATGCAACTAGTTAAAAGTATAGCATCATATTATCTATTTGTTCGTCTGATTAATTATGGAAAAAGTCAAACACAAAGGGTTTTAGGTGAAAAATCCACTTTAAGGCAAAGACTACATAAAACTGTCTTATTTAACCATGTGTAAATAAATGAATGGTATCAGTATAATGATTTTAATTTAATAATCTCCTATTAAGTAGGTTCATAAATACATAGGTAACTTAGTTATACCAGGCCTGGCGCACTCGCCGGTATAGGTATAAAACTGCAAGTACGTGCGGGGACCAAGGAACTTTTACCAAACCGTACCGTACCGTACCGTA